>OZ014525.1:455526693-456174954 GCA_963966055.1 Lathyrus aphaca | reverse complement strand
CATGTACTTGCCTAGATCATGAGCCATACTTCTCTTACACATTATTTGACTTTTTGCAAAAGGTGACTTACCAATCAATAAAGCACATGTCCAATCATCTGACCAATGAGAGAGAGTTATGTGGACAAAGGGCAAGCCATTCCATACATCTAGCAAGGCTGAAAACACTTCATTGATCACATTCACAAAATCACCTCATCTTGCAAGTTGCTTCGAATCTGCCTACACAGCTTGCAAACACAAAAACCATCTTCACCATTCAACTCACCATACTTCATAGACCTAAAACCACCAAAGCTCAAGCCTGAAACAAGCCTGACCTGAGCTTCACCATTCCTCACCTTCCAAACCAGAACTCATCGAATCCCTTCATCCAGCCATCAAACACCTCATCTTTCTTCACCAACAAGTCAAGCATACCACAAGGAGTCAAAACCACCCCTCACAATGGCCTGAAGCTGCCTATTTCACCATAGCCATTTCCAACTGAGCTGAAGCAGAAACTGGTCAAACTCATTATCCAGCCATCATAAACTCTTCTTGAGCATTCAAACATCATCTGGGGACCAAGTGGAGTGGTTTGCACTGAAGGAGGTGGCCAGAAAGTCATCAAGTTGAAAGCTTCGAATCTCAGGTAGTTTGAAAAATATTTTTCCAGAAATCATTTTTCATGTTATAAACTTGTTCTATGTGCTTCACTGATCATCCTGATGTCATTGGTTTCGAAAATGGCTTTGAAATGAGCATTTAATTTCTCTCTGAAACTTGCGTGCCCTAGTTCTTATCTTCTTCAATTCAGCTTAGTTAGGAAAAAGAAATTTGTTTTGAGAGAGGGGTTTGATTCGTGAGGGGTTGGAGAACATTTCCCATTTTTTAGTTTTCATTTTTGATACGATTTGAGGGAGTTTGGAGATTTCCAGGTGAGTTGCTGGCCAGAGAAGACGACCGGAAGTCTTCTCCGGCCGCCTGAGTGATTAGCCCTAATCTCAGGTCATTAATGCCAGTTTGAATGAGGAGCGTTGGATGCGTTGAAATGTTTGACTTGCCGCGCGTGTAAACGGTCCAGATTTGTCATTAAGCCCTAATCTTCATTATTCATTTAATTAATTGGGTTTAAGCCAGTTTAAACGTGGGCCACAGGATCTGGCGCGTAGTCAATGACCCCCAGCCCAGTTTGTATCTCATCCGTCCATTCCTTTGACTTTCATTTTTATTTATTTTTATTCCCTTTTATTTTCAATTAACTTGCACAATTATTTTAAAATAGCAAAAAATTCCTAAAAATTATGAAACTTTTTCCTTAGAGTTTTATTAATTTTCATGACGCAAAAATATTTTTATTTTATTTTTTATCATTAAAAAAGTATTTTTAAGTATTTAAAAGATTATTTTTAATTGATTAATGGGAATTAATTAATTAAAAATACTTTTAGGTATTTAAAAATTACAAAAAAATTCATGAGATGTTCTAAGGTATTTAGAAACATTGTCCAACCTTCAAACCAAATTTATTTTTTTGATCTTGATGCATTTTAAGAATTTTTCATTGAATTAAATCATATTTTGTGCATTGTTTTGATCATAAGTTCAAAAATTCATTTCTGCCTATCTAAGAAGGTTTGGACATTGATTCTTTTTGTGTTGCATTCTATTTGGCATGTAGTTTTTGAGATAAAATGGTCATGATTTGATCTTGCATTTTCCAATTGTTTGGCATTTCTTTTGTTAAGAACCCTAAAAAACCCTAATAACTTAGAAAAATCATAACTTGAGATTGGTTAAGGGTTGGGACCTCCCCTTTGGACATTGGTTTAGTGTAGGGTTAGGGTTTCTTTGAGTGGCATTTTCCATTTTTTATCTTAGGGTTTGTTTCTGTTTTTGGGTTTTGTTTGATGTTTGATTCATGAACCCTAATTTGGGCTTTCATTTGCATTCCTCTTGCATTCTCTTGCATAACATGACTTGTCTTTGCATTTTATGCATGCTTGTGTTTCATTTGACATCTTAAGACATGTAGGAAGCATGTTTGATCATTGCATCGCATATTTGCCATGTCATTTACCTTGTATGCTTCATAACTTTTCATGTTCATTCATGCTCTTTAGCTTGCATCATTTGCATCCATGAACTTGTATGAACATATCCATGCCTTGCCTCATGTTTGCAGCATCTCTATAGCATCATTGTCATCATCAACATGCTTCTGGTTTTGCTTAGCATCATGCCATTTCATCCCATCTTGCATTGCATTGCATTTCTTTCTAACATTTCAGGTGGTAAGTAAACTTGGGAAGTGAATTTGCCTTCACTTCTCATAACTTTTCTTTTCATCTCTCTTGCATCCATTGCTGCATTCCTATATGTGTTTGAGATTGAGCTTGCTCATTCTTGTTCTTCCTACTTTCTTTCTCTAAGTGACTTGACTTCTTAAATGAAGCAAGTTACTTTGCTTCTCTTGATCCTGTTCATCTGCTTCCTGGTGGTTCCATTGAAGATCTTCTTGGTGAAACCTCACAAACCTTAGGAACAACCAAGCATGACAATGAATTAGGGTTTTGATTAGTCTCCCCTCATAGTTTTACCTTTGTGTCTCTCTTTGAGTCCTCTCTTCTCACCTCATAATCAGGGACTAAACCCTAAAGGCTTTAAGGCTTTGTGATTAAGCTTATGCCTGCATCCTTCTCTTAGGAGGGAGTGTATAACTTTAATCCTAAGTGTTAAACCCTTAATGTGTTTAACTCCTCTAATCAATTCACCTAATAATCATCAAGACATTACACTTGTAACTTGGGCCTTGCATTAGGGTTCTAATTCTTCCTTAATTGGTTAAGAAGGACTAACCCTAGTGTTAATGGACAAGTCCCCCTCAAGTTGTCTTACAAATCATAAAATCCACTTCATCATCATATCATTAATAAAATCCACTTAATCAAAGGCTTGTTTTGTCATGAGCTTAATCCCTAATCATGGATTAAGTTGAGGAGCTTTCCTCAGCTTAAACATTCTCATCTATTATCCTTCTATTAGGATGGTGTAATGAGTTTGTTAAATCCCTGATTATGGCTTAATCTCATTACTTAACACTAAACAAAAACACCAAAAACATCTAAATAATCACAAGTAGGTTAATGATCTTAACTCTACATCAAAAGGTGATTAAGTGTGAGAATCTGACTTCATACTTAAGGTATTCTCATTACCCCTATTCAGAGGGAAGATGTGATGAGTTTACTAACCCATTGGTTTAGGCTTAAGCTCATTAACTTATGACAAACTTTCAAAAGCAATAAAAGACTGAAAACTCAAAAACAAACAATAATCGTCTCCTTCGGGATTCTTCTCTCATCACCTTCACTCATAAACGAGAACTCGCTTCTTCCGTCTAATGCAAGACAGTTTGCATCTGTGCCAGACAGATCATTACACTTGAGCATAGGCTAGCAAGCAGTTCACAAGTCAATTCATCTTTCAGCCTCTTTGAGTCGAACTACGGTGTTCTGACTTCCTCATTGCACGAGAGGATACGTAGGCATAACTTAACAGTTATCGAACAAAAGTCTCTGTACATCCCCCCTCCTTCCAGCATCATTCCCTTAGCCTCATGATCTTGAGCATCTCACTTTCATTCTTACACTGACACTTCTCTTATACACTTCACTTATATACCTTGCACTGACACCTGTACATCTCTTTCCAGCTATTTTATACACAGATTGCACTGACACTACCCCTTTAATACACAAATCTTTTAAGTGTGGATCCCGTCGAGTACGACGGACAATCTGGGTGCTAATACCTTCCCAGGTTGTAACCAACCCCCTTTCTCAGTCTCTCTGGTTCGCAACCGTCTTATCCGTTTCTTTCTAGGTCTATGCAGCATTACCCTTCCTTCGGGATAAAAATGCCTAGCTGGCGACTCTATTCATCTCCAGTGAGTTCACGGCTGTGTGTTCTCATTGTCCCTTTCGCCGACCGTTCGCGTCTGTACCTTCATATGATCCAGTTTCATTTGTCGGGAGCGACAAGAGGGAAACTTGAAAATTCTCATGCCAAGCATTTTTGTGACTTCAAACACACTTCTACATGTCTTAACATCATAATGCATTGCCTAAGGATCAGAATTGGCCCAAGAATCATTTCATCCCATGCCTTGAACATCAAGAAATTCAAAAGGGGCCAAACTTCATGAAAATTGCAAAAGGGAACATAATCTTCCACAAGCTTGCTGAATCACCTCAATTTCGAATCTATGGCTCTCCTTGATCTATGCTGAGCCAGGACAAGCCAAAAGCCAGCTGCAAAACCAGCCCATACCTCAAGTACAAAACTTTTGACATTTTGGCAACTTGCCCATACCAATCAACATAGGCCAGTACCCACTCTCTGACCTATCACAGTTTATTATGTGGATCAAAACCAAGCCAAAGCACACAAGATTGCACCCTAACACTTGAGAATCATCAGCATACACAAAATCCCCAAAATTTGCAAAAGCCTTCGAAACTCATAGCTCAACCATCAAACCTCCAAGCTTTTTCCACCATTCAACTCCATAAACATCACTGATCATTCCCCACCCTTCACTTTGCCTTAAAACACCCAGAATCAAAAACACGATTTTGACATTTCATGAACTGAACTTCTGCCAACTTCCTTTTGAGGCCATTTAAACTCCAACCAAGCATCACAAGCTCTTGAGGGGAGTCATTGGAGTGGATTTGAAGCAAAGACCTGGCCAGAAAGTACCAAAAGTGAAAGCTCCAGTTCAGGTGAGCTCAAGAACTTTTTTTCCAGAACCTTCATTTTATGTTATAGAATGATTCTATGTGTTCCCCTGATTGCCATGATGTGTTTGGTTTTGAAAATAGTTGAGAAATAAGCATTTCATAAGCTTCTGAAAGTTTTGAGATGTTTTCCGTTTTGCTTTGATTCATGTTTTTGATGATGAATAAATGAATTTTGATGGCTGATTCTTGTTGGGGTTGATGTGAGGATCATTTCTGGAGAGTTTTAGGGCCTGGGGTTGCGTATTGAGTGAGATAGCTTGGGAGGGTAGCCGGAGAAGATGACCGGAACACTGTTCCGGTCACCTGAAAGTGTTTAGGGTTCAGATTAGGGCTTAATGACGTAATTAGTGTAGTTTGAATCTCAGCCATCCAGATGCGCGCGCTGGGCAATGCCCTCCATTTTTATTTGAATCTGGGCCACTAGATCAGCATACTTTCATTTTAATTCATTTAATTATCATTTTAATTGCATTTCTTTCTACACTTTATTAAAAATAGCAAAAAACTTCTAAAAAATTTCATTTTTTGCATCATGGCTTAAAATATGTTTCTCATTCTGAAAATAATTTTTTTTTTGCATAAATTTCGTATTTTTAAAATATTTAAATGTTTATTTTAATTAATTAATGAGAATTAATTAATTAAAATACCATTTAAGTTTCTAAAAATCACCAAAAAAATCATATTGCATTTTGATACATTTAGAAACATTATCAAACCCTTCACACAAATTTATTTTTGGTTCTTGACCTATTTTGACATTTTTCTTTGGATTAAAGATTCTTAAAAATCAATATTTTTGCCCTAACTTAGAAAAATCCTTTCTGCCTAAACATAAAGGGTTTTATGATGGTTCTTTTTGCATTGCATTCCTCATATCATGTAGTTTCTAGGGTAAAATTGGTTTGAATTCATCTTTAATTTTCAATTTGTTTTGCATTTATCATTGAGAGGTACCTTAAAAACCTAGCAAACTTGAGAAAATCATAACTTCCATTAGGTTAAGATTTAGGTCTCCTCCTTTGGGCAGTGAACTTATATAGGGTTAGGGTTCCTTTGATCCTATTTTTAATTTTTTTATCATGTCATTTGCTTCTGGTTTTGAATTTTGTATTGCATGTTATGTATAAACCCTAATTTTTGCCTTCATTTGCATTCATTCTTCATATGCTTGCATACATGAACTTGCCATGACATTTTATGCATTCACATGACATATAAAACATCTTAGGACACATTAGAATCATGTTTGATCATTGCATCATTCATTTGCCATGCTTTTGCTTTCATTACATGTCATATGTTTCCATGAGCTTTCATGCTTACTTTCATATCTCATTTGCACCTTCATTGCTTGTATGATCATCCACACTTCATGACATACATCTACATCACCTCTTAGCATCATTTGCATCTTAATTTTCTTCTGACTTTGGTGTTCATCTTTGCATTTTATCTCATTCTCATTTCCTTTCATTCCTTGTTGCTAACTTTTCAGGTGGTAGGTTTAGGAGAAGTGAATTTGCCTTCACTTCTCATAATCTCCTCTCTTTTGTGCATCATTGCTGCATTTTGTATTTGCATTAGAGTGAGCTTGCTCATTCATGCTCCCTCCCCTCTTTCTTTCTTCAAGCAACTTATCTTCTTAAGTGAAGTAAGTTGTCTTGCTTCTTCTGTTTCATCCTCCTTTCATCTGCTTCTTCCTTGGTGGCTTTTCTCTTGAAGATCTTTTGCAAGCCTCATAAACCCTAGGAACACCCAAGCATGATCACAGTTAGGGTTTGATTAGTCCCCCATTTAGTTTTACCTTTGTGTCATCTTTGTGTCTTCTCTTCTCATCTCATAATCAAGGACTAAACCTTAAAGGTTTAAAGTCTTTGTGATTAAGCTTATGCCTGCATCCTTCTATTAGGATGGAGTGTATAACTTTAATCCTAAGTGTTAAACCCTTAATGTGTTTAAATCCTCTAATCAATCCATCTAATAATCACTAAGACATCAAGCTTGTAACTTGGGCCTTGCATTAGGGTTCTAATTCTTCCTTAACTGGTTAAGAAGGACTAACCCTAGTGTTAATGGACAAGTCCCCCTCAAGTTGTCTTACAAACCATAAAATTCACTTCTTAATCCTACCATTAACTAAAATCCATTTAATAAAGGTTTTGTTTTGTCATGAGGTTAATCCCTAATCATGGATTAAGTTGAGGAGCCTTCCTCAGCTTAAATGTTCCCATCTATTATCCTTCTATTAGGATGGTGTAATGGGTCCATTAAATCCTTGATTATGGCTTAAACTCATTACTTAACACTAAACAAAAACTCAAAAACATCTAAATAATTACAAGTAGATTAATGATCTTAACCCTACATCATGGTGATTAAGTGTGAGGTGTTTACTTCATACTTAAGGTACTCTCATTACCCATAATCAGAGGGAGGATGTGATGAGTTTACTAACCCTTGGTTTAGGCTTAAGCTCATTTTCTTATGATGAACTTCAAAAATCAGTAAAAGATTGAAAACCCAAAAACAAACAATAATCGTCTCCTCCGGGATTCTTTTCTCACCTCATTCATTCATAAATAAGAACTTGCTTCTTCCGTCTAATGCAAGACAGTTTTCACCTGAGCCAGACAGGTCATACACTTGAGCATAGATAAATAAGCAGTTCACAAGTCAATTTATCTTCCAGTCTCTTTGAGTTGAACTATGGTGTTCTGACTTCCTCATTGCACGAGAGGATACGTAGGCATAACTTAACAGTTATCGAACAAAAGTCTCTGTATATTCCCCCTCTTCCAGCATTATTCTTTTAGCCTCATAGTCTTGAGCTACATATTCTTTCCTTACACTGACACTCTTTCATTTCACTTCACACTTCTCTCCAGCACTGACACTTGTATTCTTTTCTAGCTTTTGCACACATTTTAGCACTGACACTACCCCTTTTAAACACAAATCTTTCAAGCGTGGATCCCGTCGAGTACGGCGGACAATCTGGGTGCTAATACCTTCCCAGGTTGTAACCAACCCCCTTTCTTAGTTTCTTCTGTTCGCGACCGTCTTATCCATCTTTTCTTAGGTTTATGCAGCATTACCTTTCCTTCGGGATAAAAATGCCTAGCTGGCGACTCTTTCACTTCTTCTATTTCGCCGACCGTTCGCGTCTGTACCCCTCTTGACCGGGTGTCATTTGGTGGGAGCGACAAAGCTGCTGCCAAAGCTAAAGGCAAGAATGTGGTGCCAGAAGAACCAATTGTCAAGGAAACTCAGAAGACATCCTTTGATCAAGATGTGGACGAGTTTATGAGGATTATCAAGAAGATTGACTACAAAGTTGTGGACCAGCTCCACCAGCTACCCTCAAAGATCTCCATACTATCACTGCTCATGTGTTCCGAAGCTCACTGGAATGCACTTCTCAAAGTCTTGCACGCAGCTTATGTGCCTGAGGAGATTACAGTTAATCAGCTAGAGACAGTGGTTTCAAATGTCAATACTAGTCATGGACTAGGGTTCACCGATGCTGATCTGACTACGGAGGGCCGTAACCACAATAAGGCATTACATATCACCTTGGAATGTAAAGGTGATGTACTTTCTCATGTCTTGGTTGACACCGGGTCATCTCTCAATGTTCTTCCAAAGAAAGCCTTGGTCAAGATGGAATATGATGGTCTTGCACTCCGCCCGAGTAACCTGGTTGTGAGATCCTTCGACGGTTCTAAGAGATCGGTTCTTGGAGAGATTGAGTTACCTATGGTAATTGGCCCACAGATTTTCAAAACTACCTTCTATGTGATGGACATTCAGCCTGCCTACAAATGTTTGTTGGGTCGACCCTGGATTCATGTTGCCGGCGCCGTAACGTCTACCCTTCACCAGAAGTTAAAATACGAGTGGGAGGGCCAAATTATCACCATTTGTGGAGAGGAGGACATCTTTGTCAGTCACTTGGCCACTTATAAGTACATTGAGATGGATGGAGAGATCCATGAAATAATGAGTCCGGGTTTTGAAGCTCTTAATGTCAAAGAAGCAACAGCTGAAGTGTCGGGTACTTCAATTGCTTCTTACAAACAAGCTCGGAAGGTTGTTGAAGACAGGAATGCCTAGGGCTGGGGCAAGCTGCTACAAGTCCAGATTAAAGAAGACAAGTTCGGTTTGGGTTACAAACCATCCCGACAGGTCCAAGAGGAGGCTGCTGAAGCTCCCAAATTAATAAGTGGGGGAATGTTGACCCCGGATGCTATCAACAATGTGGAAGACGAGGCTAAAAGCGACTACAACTTGGAAAGTTGGATCCGTCCAAGAGTCCCGGGCCAACAAGTCCTCAACTGGTCTTCCCAGGAAATTATAAGGGTTACTGCTGCAAAGTAATTATTATTTCCTGTTTAAGCATGCATCAAGTCCTACATCTTGCCCAAGGTGTTAGGAATCATTTTGTAATAGGTCCATATATGTATTTTATGCAAATGAAAGATTAATGAACAATGGACATCTTTTGCAAACAATCTTTTTCGCTCGCTGTCTTTTCATTTTTGTTTTTCGCATAAAACAATAAATGGCAATGTTTTCTTAATAAACTTCATTCACTTTTTCTAAATAAGATAAAATAAATCACTAAAATGAACAAATCTCAACCCTTGCAGAGATAGCCTTCCAGAAGGCACCGACAACGACACTGTTATGACCTTGTATGACTTCGACAATCCGATTAATCAAGCAGATGAAGGGTTGATGAAGACTATGATTTTCCTGAAGAGTTGGCCAGGTTATTGAGATAAGAGGAAAAAGTGATTGCTCCTCATCTGGAGGAAGTTGAAACTGTCAATATTGGTACCGAGGAAGATGTAAAAGAGGTGAGGATTGGGGCCAGTCTGCAAGCTCCAGTGAAAGAACAGCTCATCAGTATGCTTCGGGAATATGTCAACGTGTTTGCTTGGTCTTATCAAGATATATCGGGTTTGGATACAGACATTGTCATTCACAGACTGCCATTAAAAGAAGATTGCCCACCGGTCAAACAGAAGTTACGTCGTACTCGCCCATACATGGCCATGAAAATCAAAGAGGAAGTACAGAAGCAGTGGGACCTCTGTTTTCTTGCTGTAACTAGTTACCCGCCGTGGGTTGCTAACATTGTACCCATGCCTAAGAAGGATGGCAAGGTGCATATGTGTGTCTATTACCGGGATCTGAACAGAGCTAGCCCGAAAGATGACTTCCCATTACCTCACATTGATGTATTGGTGGATAACACGGCTCAGTTCTCAGTATTTTCCTTCATGGACAGATTTTCTGGATACAATCAAATCAAGATGTCACCTGAAGACATGGAGAAGACAACCTTCATCACACCATGGGGTACGTTCTACTACAAGATAATGATGTTTGGTCTGAAGAACGCCGGTGCAACATATCAACGGGCTATGGTAACGTTATTCCACGATATGATCCATAAAGAAATTGAGTGCTATGTGGATGATATGATTGCCAAGTCCCTTACAGAGGAAGAGAATTTGGTGAATCTATTGAAGTTGTTCAAGCGTCTGAGGAAGTATCAGTTGAAGTAGAACCCCAACAAATGCACATTTGGGGTACGTTCTGGTAAGCTACTGGGTTTTATTGTAAGTGAAAAAGGAAATGAGGTTGATCCCGATAAAGTCAAAGCTATTCAGGAAATGCCTGCACCTAAGACTGAGAAAGAAGTTGGAGGATTCTTAGGTAGATTGAACTACATCTTAAGGTTCATATCTCATCTCACTGCAACATGCAAACCCTTGTTCAAACTATTAAGAAAAGGGCAAACAGTCAGGTGGAACGATGATTGTCAAAGAGCTTTTGACAAGATCAAAGAGTATTTGCTAGAACCTCCAATTCTCATGCCTCCGGTTGAAGGAAGACCTCTAATAATGTACCTGAGAGTATTAGATGAATCAATGAGGTGTGTGTTGGGCCAACATGACGAGTCTAGTCGAAAAGAGTATGCAATATACTACCTAAGCAAAAAGTTTACCGACTGTGAATAACATTATTCACTGCTCGAGAAAACTTGTTGTGCTTTAGCGTGGGCTGCTCGCCGACTAAGACAGTATATGTTGACTCATACTACCTTATTGATCTCAAAAATGGATCCGGTCAAGTACATATTTGAGAAGCTAGCACTTACCGGAAGGTTTTCCAGGTGGCAATTGATTCTAACAGAATATGACATTCAGTACACCTCTCAGAAAGCCATCAAGGGCAGTGTATTGTCTGACTATCTGTCTGAGCAACCCATTGATGATTACCAGCCTATGAGATTTGACTTCCCTGATGAAGACATCATGTTCTTAAAAGAAAAATATTGTGAAGAGCCTATTCACACTGAAGGGCCTGACCCAGAAGAAGCATGGACTATGATGTTTGACGGGGCAGTTAATTGCAATGGTCGTGGGGTTGGTGCAGTGCTTATTACACCCAAAGGAGTTCATATGCCTTTCTCATCAAGGCTCACCTTTGTCTGCACTAACAACGAAGCAGAATACGAAGCTTGTATCATGGGTCTTGAGGAAGCCATTGACCTCAGGATCAAAACCTTGAATGTATTCAGAGATTCAGCTTTGGTAATCAACCAGACCAATGGAAAATGGTACACTCATCAGGAGCATCTGATTCCCTATCGTGACTATATGATAAGATTGTTGATCTTCTTCACAACATTCAAGCTTGAATACATCCCTCGAGATGAGAATCAGTTTGCAGACGCTTTGGCTACCATTTCATCCATGATCAAAGTACAGGCAGCCAATTATGTACCTCAGATTTTGGTATCCAGACTGGACAGACCGGCATATGTATTCTATGTGGACACTGTCACTGATAACAAGCCTTGGTACCATGATATCAAATGCTTCTTGGAAACTCAAACATACCCACTTGGGGCATCGTCCAACAATAAGAAGACATTAAGAAGGCTAGCCGGCAGTTTCTTCCTCAATACTGATGGTTCTTTGTACAAGCGAAACTTCGACATGGTCTTGCTCAGATGTGTTGACAAGAAGGAAGCAGACCTACTGATGCACTAAGTACATGAGGGCTCTTTCGGTACCCATGCTGGAGGACATGCAATGGCAAAGAAGTTATTAAGATCGGGTTACTATTGGATCACAATGGATGCAGACTATTGTGCTTATTCCAGAAAATGCCACAAATTCCAGATCTACGTAGATAAAGTGCATGTGCCTCTGAATCCTTTGAATATAATGTCTTCACCTTGGCCCTTCGCCATTTGGGGCATTAATATGATTGGAAAGATTGAACCGACTGCTTCAAATGGTCACAGATTCATCCTGGTAGCCATTGATTACTTCACCAAATGGGTTGAAGCAGCTTCGTATGCAAATGTCACCAGGCAAGTGGTAGCTCGATTTCTGAAAAGGGATATCATCTGTCGATATAGAGTTCCCGAGCGAATCATTACTGATAATGGTTCAAATCTCAACAACAAGATGATGGCAGAACTTTGTCGGGACTTCAAAATTCAACATCACAACTCTTCTTCTTACAGGCCAAAAACTGGCAGGAAATGCTACCATTTTCCTTACATGGGTACCGAACCTCTATCAGAACATCTACTGGGGCAACACCTTATCAGCTTGTGTATGGTATGGAAGTTGTCCTACCTGTTGAAGTTGAACTACCCTCCTTACGGGTAATGATGGATGTGAAACTGGATGAAGCAGAATGGGTCCGATCTCGATATAATCAACTGAGTCTGATTGAAGAAAAGAGATTAGCAGCCATCTGTCATGGGCAGTTATATCAAAAGCTAATGAAGAAAGCTTTCGATCAGAAAGTCAGACCTCGGAAATACCAAGTGGGAGAGCTTGTTCTGAAAAGACTTCTTCCTCCTTATACAGACCACAGAGGCAAATGGACGCCGAACTACGAAGGCACATTCATAATAAAGAAAGTTTTCTATGGTGGAGCAATGATGCTCACTACTATGGATGGTGACGACTTCTTATCTACTGTGAATTTAGATGCAGGCAAAAATAGGGCATCCCGGCGAGTCAAAAACAGAATAAAAGACTCGGGCAAAAATAAGGGAAAAATTGAAGAAAAAAATGTACACTCACTGAGTTGAAAAGCCACATCGGATAGCTCAGGCAAAAATGGATATCCCGGTGGATTGAAAACCCGAAAGGGAGATCCACGCAAAATCAAGGAATAAGCGAACAACTGTATTTTGAATTCGTCTATATCACTCACACAACATGGCAAGCTTCAAAAGGATAAAGCATCGGTCATAATCAAGCTTCTTTAGAAAGCGAGATAAGAAGAACGTCAAGGTCATACAGGTCATAGCAAAGGAAGCTCACTGGAGCGCCAACCTCAACATTGCCAACATCTTTATTTTATCAATTTACAGCAATCTCCTTTTTTCAGGGATTCACTTCTTCATTGTACTTACCCATTCAGGGCACACAAATCAATAAAATCAGAATATTTAGTCACGCTTTGTTTTGTACATTTTTGTTTCGTTTGCAAAATGTCCAAAGTTCATAATACAACACTTGCATGAAAACATATAAGCCATTTTCAATATATGCTTGCAGGAAATATGCACTCTTGAGCAAATCTCACAGCATGGGCATATCAAGCCTCGTATCCCCAGCCAATTCAGCAATCACCTCATCAGCAGGGTTACTTGACAGGAGTTTTCCCCAACGAAGTTGTCATCCACTCAGAGGATCCTTTGATAAACTCATTAAATCCCCAGCGTGTCGCTTGGACGAAAGAGTTACAACAGATTACTTCCCAGAAGCTCTCTTCTCCCCAAGCAGGATCTCCCAAGCAATGCTTGAACTGTTGATCCCCAGCGGAGTTGCTGAAGCCTCTTCATCCCCAACATGAGTCTCTTTCCCCAACGATCTTCTCTCCCCATAGATCGGCCAATAATCTCTTTCCCTAGCGGATTTCTCCCTCCAGACAGATCACCCGGAGATCTTTCTCCCCGCAGGATCCGGATCTCGGATCGGCTCTCTCATTTTGCATAATCATAGCATTCACATCATATTCACCAAACAAAGCGTAGCATTCCGTCTAATATGGAGCATTACGGAAAAAATCAAACATTTGCATGATCATAAGCCAGGTTCGAGTCAATCACCTACAAACATCAGAATCACTTCACCAGCAATATACAAAAATTATCCCCCGCAGACAAAGCCAGAATACTTTTTGCACTCTCAATACAGATACTTGTTCATACTTGTACATATTCTTTTTGACACTCGCCCGTGTCGTATTTCCCCATCAAGTCAAACACTCGTCTGTGTCCCTTGCTCAATCTTTTTGACACTCGTCTGTATCTTGCATATTTCCCCAGCAGGTCAAACACTTGTACATACTTATACACAACCCTCTGATACTCGTCCGTATCTTGTATGTATCATCTCCTCAGCAGATCAACACTCGTCTGTGTTCCTTTCTTAACCGATTGATACTCGTTCGTATCATCATCCTTAAACATGTGTCAGCATTTGCTTCTATCGATACTCGTCCGTATCGTGGTCCTAAGGATTCTCGTCCGCATCTTTAGTCTATACACACCGTCAAACACTTATACCTTTTATTTCAAGGCATAAACGCTCGTCCGTGTTTACCATTCCCCAGATGTCACCAGCAAAACAACGTTTCTATCTGACATTCGTCCTATGTCGTGATATTTTCGGCAGCCTTCCCCTGCCAGGTGATCGTCCTTCACCTTTTTATGACCGTCCCTCATCATTTATCTGATGGCCGTCCCTATCGTTGATCTCTTATCCGACATTTGTCCTATGTCGCGATACTTTCAGTAGTTGTACCCTGCTAGGTGATCGTACTTCACCTTTGGATGACCATCCCTCATCCTATCCCCAGTGGAATCCCCATTATTGGAACTTTCTATCCGGCATTCGTCCTATGTCGCGATATCTTTTTAGCAGCCGACCTCTACTAGGTGATCGTCCTTCATCTTTGATGACCGTCCCTCATCAGTTTTATCCGATGGTCGTCCCCATCGTTGATCTTTGATGTCCGACATTCGTCCTATGTCGAGATAATCCCAAGAGCAGTCGTCCCCTACTAGGTGATCGTCCTTCACTTCTTGATGATCTTCCTTCATCATGCTCATCTGATGGCCGTCCCCATCGTTGATCTTTTCTATCTGACATTCGTCCTATGTCGTGATATTTTCAGCAGCCGTCCCCTGCTAGGTGATCTCCCTTAACCTTTTGATGATTGTCCCTCATCATTTTTTCATTTATTCTTTTACCCGATGGCCGTCCCCGTCGCTGTTTATTTACCCTTTAACCTAATGGTCGTCCTCGTCAGTGCTTTCCTCATTTCTTTAATCCCCATAGAGTTTTATTTCTTTACCCGATGGTCGTCCCCGTCGCGGTCTCTTTATTTCCCAGCATGATGGTCGTCCCCGTCATTGCTTTACTTACCGTTTTTTCATCCCCAGCAGTCGTCCTCTGCTCGATGGTCATCCTCCATCGCTATCATTTGATACTCGTACTATACTATCTGTTACAATTTATATCCCTTTTCTTCTTTTAATAAAGAGTGCAAATTTCGGGTTGTCTTGGTATTCAACCACAAGTTATCATGTTTGTCTGTTAAGCTAGGCGCTTACACCCTGCACAACTAACTCATGCTTGAATAGGGGCAGCTGTAAACACCCCAAATTTGCCCTCTCCTTTTCTCACACCATGGCTTATGATCTTTCATATTGACTTTGCATAAGCATATCATCTCTCATTGCATATTTGTTTCACTGCATAAGTTGCACAATTAGGGTTTGTGATCAGGAGAATCCAGGAAGTGATCTGAGCCATCTCAAAGACCTTGAAGCATGTCAAGAAGGTCCATGTGTGTTCCATGATCATCTTATGCTCCCCAAAGTTCATTAAAGTCAAAAAAAACTCACAAAGCATTGCAAAGGCGTTCAAGCAGACTGAAGATTTCCTACACAGATGATCTAAAATTAGGGTTTTGGGTTTAAGGCCCTTAACCTCAAACTTTTTGGTCATTCTTGATTCCATTGGTCTTAATATGTTATAAGGAGCATGTATACCAAATTTGATAAGAAAATTCATTGTGGAAGTCATCTGATCAACTGATAACTTATTGTGCAAGAAAAGTCAGAATCAGGGCAACTGAGGCCACCACCAATGGTACCAAAGGGTCATCTTCATCATTTTTTAGGTTCTATGATCTTTATTTGATCTTAGAAGTGGTTATAAGTTCACAAGATTGAATAATTTCAAGCCATTTGCAAACTTTCCATTTTTGGACATGACTTATAATGAAAACTTTCCATTTTGGGAAAGATTTTCAACCTCCTCTTTCTTGATCAAAAAGGCTTCAAATGAAAAATCTTTAAACATTAAAGTTGTAGATTGGATCTTCCCATTTTCAAAAATTACAAGAACTTCTCTTGATTCATCCTAGAACTCAAGATATGATGTTTCAAAGTTGGGAAAAATCTTATAATTTTCAAGTATGTGCCAAAGAGGGATTTTTGCAAAACCAAGTTTTACGACTTCTAATGACCTCTAATCCACTTATAAGCTTCATAACATATTCATACAACATTTCAAGACCAAATTTGTGCCTTGGATCACAAGAAACCATGCCTCACTTTCACAAAATCTCAAAGAGGGAAAAATTGCAAAACATATGATAAATCTTGCATCAAGTGTTCCAGCTCACAAAATCTCATCCAAGGGCCCTCCTCAAACTTAGCTGAAGCAGATCATGGATTGAAATCTCCTCTGACCCAGCCCATACTTGTGGTACACATTCTTTGACTTTTTTGCAAATGAAGCCATACCAATCACACTATGCCACACCAACTCTCTGAACCAATCAGGATGACTTATGTGAACCCTAAGGACCTCATTTCCCACAACATTCAAGCCTGAAAGCTCACACACAGGCAGAATCACAAAAATCCTCAAAAACTTCATTCCTTCGAAACTCTTTGCACAACCACTCAAACTCCAAACTCTTTTTACCATTCAATCATACACATCATAAGGATCACAAAACACCCATTACAATGGCTTGAAAACCCCCATAACCAAAACACGATTTCTGCCTTAGCAGAACTGTATCTCACAAACTAGCCCAAACAAACTTGTTCCAAGCATCACACTAGCTTCAGGGAGTTCATTGGGGTTGGTTTGCATCAAAGAAAGGGTCAGAAAGCTCAAAATTGAAAAGCTCAAGCTCAGGTATCATCCAAGAACAAGTTTTCCAGAACTCTCTTTTATTGTTATAATATGATTCTACATGCTTCCCTGATTACCATGATGTGATTATTTTTGAAAATGGTTGAAAAATGGCCATGTATTGATGCTCTGAAAGTTTAACCCTAAAATTTGTTTGTTTCAATTCAGCCTGTTGATGAAAAATAAATGTGTTTTGCTTGTTGATTCTTGTTCTATGTTGTTTGGGGATGCATTCTGGAGCTTTTGGGAGCTTGGGGTAGGGAGAGAGTTAGGGTGAAGAGCATGCCGGAGAAGACGACCGAAACAGTGTTCTGATCGCCTGAAAAAGATTAGGGTTAATCTCATTAATTAGCCAGGTTTAAATTTCATCCCTTGGATCTTAGGTTTACCGCGTGTATGGACGGCCCAGATTAACCATTAAAACCCTAATCTTTAATTAATTAATTTAATTAGGATTAATTAGTCAGGATGAATAATAGCCTTAGGATCACGCGCCAAATGGATTTTTAAACCTGAGCCCTTGGATGGCCATACTCCAAGTCACGCAGACTTCACATCCCAACCATTGGATCTCTCAACTTTAGATCTCAGCCACTGATCTTAAATACTTTCATTATTATTTTATTTTCCTTACATTTTATTTCATCTAATTATTAAAAATAGCAAAAAATATTTTTAAAATCTCATTTTCTGCATTTTCACTTTAAATATTTTTCTAAACTCAAAAACATTTTTATTTTTTATTTTTTCATTAAAAATTTATTTTTAAATCATTTAAATGTTTTATTTAATTAATTAATTGATTTAATTAATTAAAAATACATTTAAGTATTTAAAAATCACTGAAAAATTCATGAAGCATTCTTAGACATTTAGAACAATTTACAAACCCATCACACAAATTTCTTTTTAGGTTTGATCACATTTTCACAATTAACATTGAATTAGGGTTTCTAAAATGACTTATTTTCTAACCCTAACTTGAAAAAAATCATTTATGATCAACCATGATGAGTTTGCATTTGGTTCTTTTTGCATTGTTTCATACTTTGCATCTAGTATCTAGGTTATTTAACTCATAATTTTGCATTGAATTTTCAAATTGTTTAGCATTTTTCATGAAGAACCACCCAAAAACCCTAGTTAACTTAGGAAATTCATAACTTCCTTTAGGTTTAGCTTCTGACCTCCACCTCTGGGGAGTGATCTTGTGTGTGTTTAGGGTTTGTTTGAGTTCATTTTCAAATTTTTATCATGATGTATGCTTCTGTTTTGGTCATGTGCATCTTATACATTCATAAAACCCTAATTTTTTATGTTCATTTGCATTCATCTTTGCATTTCATCATCATATGAACTTGCCATGACATTACATGCTCTTGTATGCTATCTTAGACATCTTAAGACATGTTTGAACATTGCTTGATCATTTCTTCATTCATTTGGTATGCTTTGCATTCATTGCATTTCATGTTTATCCATGTGTTTCTAAGCTTCTAACATGCCTTGTTTTGCATCTCATCTTTTGTATGATCATTCATATGCATCATACATGTCCTTGCATCATCTCATAACACATTTTCATAGCATATTCACTTCTGGTTTTGGTATTTTCACCTTCATTTGCTTTGCATCTTATGCATTCACACTAACCTTTCAGGGGCTTATGGTAATTTGTTTGGGATGTGGATTTGCCTTCACATACCACCTCTTCTCTTCTCCTCATTTGCATATCTTATTTGTATTTGAAGTGAACTTGCTTCACTTGTGCTCTCTTGCTCCTATATCTTTCTTTTAGGTTACTTATCTTCTTCATGAAGTAAGTCACCTATTCTCCTTTCTCTTCTCTTTTCATCTGCGACACTCTTCCTTTGGTGGCCTTTCTGAAGATCTTTCTTTAAGCCTCACAAACCATAAGAACATCCAAGCATGATAATTTTAGGGTTGTATATAGTCTCCCCTATTTCTTACATTTTGAGTCTCCTTGAGTCTCTCTTCTCATCTCATAATCAGAGGCTAAACACTAAAGCTTTAGGACTTTGAATTAGGGTTATGCTTGTATCCTTATCTTAGGATGGAGTGTATAACTTTAACACTTAGTGTTAAATCTTTAATTTGTTTACACCTCTTAATCAAAACACCTAATAACTATTAAGACTTAAGCTTGTAACTTGGGCCTTATATTAGGGTTACATCTCTTCCTCTTGGTTAGAGGGACTAACCCTAGTGTTTAATGGACAAGTCCGCCTCAGGTTTAGTCTTACAAACATAAAAATCACTTCTTAATCTCACACTTTAACTAAAATCCATCTTTAATAAAGGCTTGTTATATAATAAATATAATCCTTAACCATGGATTAAGTTGAGGAGTCTTTCTCAGCTTAAGTGTTCTCATCTATCATCCTTCTCTTAGGATGGTGTAATGAGTTCACTAATCCTTGATTAGAGATTAAACTCATTACTTAACACTAAACAAAAACCCAAAAACACTTAATAATCACAAGTAGGTTAGTGATCTTAATCCTGTATCCTTAGGGCAATCAAGTTGAGATATTCATCTCATGCTTAAGTAGGCTCATTATCCCTAATCAGGGAGGATATAATGAGTTTACAAACCTTGATTTAGTCTTAAGCTCATTATCTTACGCAAAACACCAAAAACAATAATAAAAAAAAACTGAAAAACACAAAAACAAACAATAAACGTCTCCTTCGGGATTCTTTTCTCATCACACTCATTCTGAAAACGAGAACTCGCTTCTTCCATCTAATGCAAGACAGTTAGCACTCGAGCCAGACGAGTCACACACTTGAGCATAGACAAGTAAGCAGTTCACAGCAAAATCATCCAGTCTCTTTGAGTCGAACTACGGTGTTCTGACTTCCTCTTTGCACGAAAGGATACATAGGAATAACTTAACAGTTATCAAACAAAAGTCTCTTTGTCTCCCCCCTCCTTCCAGCTTTCATTCTAAGCCTCAGTCTTGAGCATCTCACTTTCTTTTGCACTAACACACTGTACATTCTTTCCCTAGCCTTTTTATACACAGTCATCACATACATTACCCCTTTTAAACACAATCAAGTAAGCATGGATCCCGTCGAGTACGACAGACGATCTGGGTGCTAATACCTTCCCAGGTCGTAACCAACCCCCTTTCTCAGTTTCTTTGGTTCGCAACCGTCTTATCCATACCCTTTCAGGTTTATGCAGCATTACCTATCCTTCGGGATAAAAATGCCTAGCTGGCGACTCTATTCAACCTCAACCTCCAACATCACCGACCGTCCGCGTCTGCACAGGGACGAGAGTCCAGGGAGCGACAACCACCCGACAGGAACTAGATTTTATAATGTTTAGTAAGACGGGAATTGGCTACCATATGGGAACTGACTTTGTTACGTTTTGCCAAACAGGAACAAGCTACTAGATAGGAACTGGATTTTGTAAGTTTTGACCAGAAGGGAACTTGCTACCAAACCTGCACGTCAATCCTTATCGGCATCGCTTCCACAGTAAGATTCTCCCTAACCTATACCTCATCCCTCTGAATAATTTGATATGGGTCAGACACATACTTCCGAAGTTGCGATACATGAAACACGTCATGAAAGTTTGAAAGCTCGGGCGGTAACGCCACTCTGTACGCAACCATACCAACCTTCTGCAGAATTTGATATGGTCCAATGAACTTAGGATCCAACTTCTTTAATTTCAAAGCACTCCTGACACCTATCATTGGATTAACCCTCAATAACACATGATTACCTTAAGGAAATTCTAATTCTTTTCTCCGGTTATCATGATAGCTCTTCTTTTTTACTTTGAGAAGCTCTGATCTTTTCTCTATCTGATACTATACTCGAAGGAACACCATGCAGCTTCACAATTATCCTGATATAAATTTCTGCCAACTTTGTCATCGGAAAACTCATATTAATTGGAATAAAATGTGCGGATTTTGTGAGTCTATCCACCACGACCCAAATAGTATCAAATTCCCTCACCGTATTCAGCAAATTAGTAACATAGTCCATAGCGATATTGTCCCACTTCCATTCTGGGATTTCCAACGGTTGCATCATTCCCAAAGGATTTTGATGTTCAACTTTCGATTTCTGACACATCAAACAAGCATACATAAATTATGCTATATCTCTCTGCATACGACACCACCAAAACAATTTGTTTAAATCCCGATACATCTTCGTAGCTCCTAGATGAATACTCAAGCTACTACGATGGTCTTCTTCTAAAATTTCCTTTTTCAACACACCAGAATTATCTACTTGAATATCACTTTCAGGATCATTTCCTCCTGTAGGCATCAAATCTACCAACTTCACATCAAGTCTCTGATTCTCTTTAATAATATCCAAGAAGTCGCTATCCACCTTCAACATTCCAAGCCTAACACTCTCAGGTGTCGTCTCACAAACCATACTAAAGTCTTTAAACTGCTCAATTAATTCCAATTCTTTCACTATCAATGTTGACATGTGAATTGTCTTGCGACTCAATGCATCTGCTACAACTTTAGCCTTACCCGGATGATAACTCAAATTAAAATCATAATCTTTCAGAAATTCCAACCATCTTCTTTGCCTCATATTTAGCTCTTTCTGGTCAAACAAGTACTTCAAGCTTTTATGGTCACTAAACATTTCAAATCTTGATCCATACAAATAGTGCCACCAAATTTTCAGCACAAAAACCACTGCAGCTAACTCAAGATCATGAGTAGGATAGTTCATCTCATGCACCCTCAACTGCCTAGAAGCATAAGCCACCACCTTAAAATCTTGCATCAATACACCACCTAGTGCCATCTTTGACGCATCACAATATACAACAAAAGGTTCACCGGGACTTGATAAAACCAACACTGATGTTGTATCAATTTCTTATTCAACTCTTCAAAACATTCCTCACAAGCTGCATCCCAAATAAACACTTGACTCTTCCTAGTCAATTGAGTCAACGGCAACGCCAAATTAGAAAACCTTTGAATAAATCTTCTATAATAACCTGCTAATCCCAGAAAACTTCAAATCTCTATTACTGTCTTCAGAGGTTCCCATTGCAACACAACACTTACTTTAGAAGGGTCCACTGATATACCATCACCAGAAATAACATGACCTAAGAAACTCTCATTATTTTTATTTTTATTTTGGTTTATTTTCTTATGTTATTTTAAATTGTTGTTATTATCTTGTTTTTTAATTATTTATATTATTATTATCATGAACCTAGAAACCATACCTTTTGATAACCTTGTGTATTCACCCTCAAAGGGGTCGTTATCAGGTTCTTGCCTAAACTGGACTTATCACGAAGGATTACCGTAGGAAGGCTTGCTCCTTTTCATGGTAATACAAGGGTATAGTCCTAAACTTTATGACTTATCAAAACCGTATATCCTAAATGTGAGGGGATTAGGTAGTAAAAATCTAGAACTATCCTAATATAGGGACCCACCCAAGTTAGGTCATGCTTGCAGGTTACCCTACCAAAAAAAACTATAAAAAATGATTATCATGTTCATCATTCATGAAACTTTTGCATGTTTTACATAAGGGATCTTAAACATTTTGTAGGAAAAATTCAAAGTCAAGGGAATATGGGAACCAACAAGAAGAAGACCATAGCAATTAGGGTAAGGACTTATGATATTGAAGGCTTAAAGGCATATGCATCAAGGGTACTTTAAGAAAGAAGGAAATCAATCATTCGTAAGTACGGGAGACTCTAGATCTTACTACCACTCCATTCAAATTGAAAGATCTTGAAAGGAAGATGGGACTCCAACAAGGGGCATATGATTAGTTGAATGTAAGGAGCACATACATGAATATATATACCCAACAATTTGAAGACACTATTAACAAAGATATGGAAATCATAAGGAAACTTGTTATGAATGAATAATACTTTAGGGAATGATACTTGAAGTTGGTCATATCTTCCAACAACCTCATCTATAAGATTCCCCAAAGTTTAAAAGAAGCGGAGGATAGAACAATCATCTTCAAGCCTAAGAAAAAAGTTATGGATTTTCCCAAGATATGCCTTCACAAGGGGGAAGAGTTTAAGAAGAGGAGGCACTCCAATAATTGCAATGGGTTTTCTTTAATTTTTTTAATTCTCAGTGTATGAATAAAGGGTTACGACCCTAGTTTGGATTTTTAATATGTAATATATAGGGCTTTGACCCTTGTACTTTCTATCTTAAGGATTAATAAAGCATTACAGGTTTCTATTTATTCTTGTCTTTGCTTACAAATAATTAATGTTTAAGATTCCGACAAAATTTATTTTTCGTATACCTTATTCATTTCCATGCATACACATACCTTTACATATCCTTTTCACTATCAAGAGCTAAGAAGTCTCCTGGTATTCATAAAAGGAACTTAAAGGATATCTCAAGAAACTATGGAGAAACTTAATAGGGGGCAAGTACAATTGAAAAAGACGGTAACTCTTCCCCATTTCAGCCATAGGCCTACCGGAAGCCTCAAATACAACAATCCTAGATGATGCCTCCGCAACAGAGTCTGTGACAATATCTACTTCAACAACAACCTCACATGTTTCATCAATCAAAACAAATGGAGTTTGGAAAGGAACTGGATCCTACACCAATGTCTCATGACTTACTTGGAGGTTCCTGTAAACACCCCAAATTTGCCCTCACTCATTCACACCATGGCTTGTGATCTTTTCATATGCATAATTTCAATCATAGCATCTCATATTACATATTTGCTTCACTGCATTGGTTCAAAGTCATCTGCATCTAGGGTTTGTGATCTGAGTAATCCAAGAGCCTCTTGAGCCACTCCAAAGGTCATCAATCACTTAAAAGGGGTCCATGTATGTTCAAGCATCATATTATATCCTCTCAAAGTCAAGAATGTCAAAAATCACAAGAACTGAGAATGGGATGGAAGTAGAGTCAGGTTTAACTGCACAGATGACCTAGAATTAGGGTTTTGATTTCAGTGGTCATAACTCCAAATTTTTTGGTCATTCTTGTTTCTATTGGTCTCTATATGGTATAGGGATCATGCATATCAATTTTCATGAAGAAATTCCATGGGGAAGTCATCTGATCAAGAGTTGACTTTTTGAGCAAGTCAGTGCAAAATCAGGGCATCTGAGGCCCCCAATGACCCAACCAAAGGGTTTTCTTCATCATTTTGATGGTGTATGATCTTTATTTGATCATAGAAGATGTTAGAAGTTCACAAAATTGAAGAATTTCAAGCCATTTGTAAAGTTGACTTTTTGGGAAAATGACTTGTAATGGAAACTTGCCATTTTGGGAAACTTTTTCAACCCTTGCTTTTTGATTCAAAAATGCTTCAAATGAGAAAACTTTGGTCATGAAATTTGTAGAATAGATCATTCCCTTTTCAAAAAGTACAAGAACTCATTCTAATTCATTTTGGATCAAAAGTTATGACTTGTCAAAGTTGGCCAAAATCACAAAATTTCAAGTTTTCCACCAAAGAGGCAAAGTTGCAAAATCCCTTGCCAAGACAAATTTTGCTATCAAATGGACTTCTAATCTTCATACAATCATGAACCAAGGCCTAAAAGTCAGATTGCATCAAAAGATCACTCATTTTTATGACTTGTGGATCAAGAAACTTCAAAAGGGCCAAAGATGAACCAAGTTGCAAAACCTCACTCAAACCCTAATCCACTTGCTTGCTGACTTCAGAATTGATTCTAGGGCTCTCCACACTTCTTGCTGCACAGGACACCCCTCTTGTCCTTGGCTAGCCATGAGCCCATACCTCTCTTACACAAGCTTAACTTTTTTGTCAAAAGACCCATACCAATCACAATAGGGCACACCAACTCCACAAACCTATCCATGAGTGATAAGTGGACCAAAGGCAAGCCATAACACACAATCATTCATGCCGAAGCTCTCTCATAGCCATAGTTCCAATTTTATGCCTCATATGCAAAACCATTCGAAACACTCTCCACAAGCATCAAACACACAAACAAACTTCACAAAACATCTCACCACATCCTCCTGATCATTTCCCTGCCTTCATTCATCCCTGAAACCTCACATAAGCCAAATACGATTTCTGCCCCTCTTTGAACAGAACTCAAGCAAACTCTCAAACCAGCCCAAATAAACTTCAAACAAGCTTGGAAAACACTTGAGGGAGGTCAGTGGAGTTGGTTGGAAGCAAGAAACTGGTCCAGAAGCTCTTGGGTTGAAAGCTTCGATTCAGGTAGCCATGGAAATTCATTTTTCCAGAACTCTTATTTCTTGTTTCTAAATGATAAAGCATGCTCTCCTGATCACACTGAAGCTTTTATTTTTGAAAATGATTGAGTTTTGAGGTTGTATGGAAGTTCTGAAATTTTGTTCAGTTTTGAGTTTTTGTTCGAATCTTGTTGTTAATGATGAATAAATGAGATTTGATGCTGGATTCTTGTTCTAGGGGACTTGGGGATCATTTCTGGAGATTTGGGGGGTTTGATTTGACCTAGGGAGTGTTTTTGAGATTTTCAGGGAGGGAGGTCACCGGAGAAGACGACCGGAGCTCGTCTCCAGTGACCTGAGAGTAATTAAATGTTAATTAGGGTTAGGGCACCAGGTTTGAATGTGAGCCACTGGATGTTGTTTCCCGCGCGCGTATGGAGGGCCTGGATCATTTCATTAACTCTTAATTATGGATTAAAAATTAATTAATTTAAATTAGGCAGGTTTGAACTTGGGCCGTCCAGATGCGCGCCCAGTCAAACGTTTTAAACCCAGATTGCATCTGAGCCTTCCATCCTGCATACTTTCTCTTTTTTTAATTTTTATTTCATTTTGTTTTTTTGTTCTTGTACATTTTATTAAAAATAGTAAAACACATTGAAAAATTCTGAAAATTTTTATTCAAGCTTTTATTAATTTTCAGAACCCAAAAATATTTTTATTTTTATTTTTTGAATTAAAAATTATTTTTAAATCATTTAAAAGTTTATTTTTAATTAGTTAATGAAAATTAATTAATTAAAAATACTTTTAGGTATTTAAAAATCACAAAAAAATTCATGTAACCTTTAAAAACATTTAGAAACATTGTCCAACTCTCAAACCAAATTTATTTTTTGTTCTTGATGCCTTTTGATCATTTTCAATGGAATTAATTTCATTTCAAGGCAATATTTTGGTTCAATCTTCAAAAATTCACTTCTGCCTAACCATTGAGAGTTGGACAATGATTCTTTTTGCATTGCATCTTGCATAACATGTAGTTTATAGGATTAAATTGGCATGAATTGATCTTGCATTTCCTATTTGTTTGGCATTTTTCTTGACAAGGTACCTTAAAACCCTAGCAATCTTAGGAAATTCATAACTTTCAATAGGTTAAGAGTTGGATCCCCTTCTTTGGGCAGTGAGTTTGTATAGGTCTAAGGTTCCTTTGATTGCATTTTCAAATTTTTATCATGATGTTTGCCTCTGGTTTTGGTTTTTGCTTTGTGTGTTGATCATAAACCCTAATCTATGCCTTCCTTTGCATCCATCTTCCATTTGCTTGCATACAATGACTTGCCATGATATTTTGTGCATCCATTTGATTCATAATACATCTTAGGACATATTAGAATCATGTTTAATCATTTCATCTCACATTTGCCATGTTGTATGTCATTTGCATTCCATAACTTTTCATGAACATCCATGTTTCTAAGCATGCTTCTCTTGCATCCATATGTTTGTATGATCATCCTCATGCCTTGCCTCATGTTTGCATCATCTCTTAGCATCATTAACATCATACTCATGCTTCTGGTTTTGGTTTGCATCATCACATTTCATCTCATTTTGCACTGCATTTCATTTCTTTTGCTAACTTTTCAGGTGGTAAGTTGTTTGAGAAGTGAATTTGCCTTCACTTCTCACATTATCTTTTCATCTCTTATGCATCATTGCTGCATTTTTGTATGTGTTTGGATTGAGCTTGCTCATTCTTGTTAACCTCACTTTCTTTCTTCAAGCAACTTGACTTCTTAGGTGAAGCAAGTTGTTTTGCTTCTCTTTGCTCCTTTCATCTGCTTCCCTCCTTGGTGGTTCTTTGAAGATCTTTCTCTTAAACCTCACAAACCCTAGGGCTTCCAAGCATGATAAAAATTAGGGTTGATTAGTCCCCCACTTAGATTTTACCTTTGTGTCTCTTTGAGTCTTCTCTTCTCATCTCATAATCAGGGACTAAACCCTAAAGGCTTTAAGGCTTTGTGATTAAGCTTATGCCTGCATCCTTCTATTAGGATGGAGTGTATAACTTTAATCCTAAGTGTTAAACCCTTAATGTGTTTAAATCCTTCAATCAATTCACTTAATAATCATCAAGACATCAAGCTTGTAACTTGGGCCTTGCATTAGGGTTCTAATTCTTCCTTAATTGGTTAAGAAGGACTAACCCTAGTGTTAATGGACAAGTCCCCCTCAAGTTGTCTTACAAACCCTAAAAATCATTTCTTCATATTATCATTAACTAAAATCCATCTAATAAAGGCTTTGTTTTGTCATGTGGTTAATCCCTAATCATGGATTAAGTTGAGGAGCTTTCCTTAGCTTAAACATTCTCATCTATTATCCTTCTATTAGGATGGTGTAATGAGTCTGTTTAATCCCTGATTATGGCTTAATCTCATTACTCAACACTAAACAAAAACAACAAAAACATCTAAATAATCACAAGTAGGTTAATGATCTTAATCCTGCACCATGGTGATTAAGTGTGAGATGCTGACTTCACACTTAAGGTATTGTCATTACCCCTAATCAGAGGGATGATGTGATGAGTTTACTAAATCCATTGGTTTAGGCTTAAGCTCATTTTCCTATGACAAACTCTCAAAAGCAATAAAAGACTGAAAACAAAAAAAAAACAAACAATAACCGTCTCCTCCGGGATTCTTTTCTCATCTCATTCACTCACAAACGAGAACTTGCTTCTTCCGTCTAATGCAAGACATTTTGCACCTGAGCCAGATAGGTCATACACTCTTGAGCATAGACAAGTAAGCAGTTCACAAGTCAATTTACCTTTCAGTCTCTTTGGGTCGAACTACGGTGTTCTGACTTCCTCATTGCACGAGAGGATACGTAGGCATAACTTAATGGTTATCGAACAAAAGTCTCTGTACATTCCCCCTCTTTCCAGCTCTATTCTTTTAGCCTCATGATCTTGAGCATTTCATCTTTATTCCTACACTAACACATCACTTATATACTTCACTTCTCTTACACTGACACCTGTACATCCTTTTCCAGCTTTTTTATACACAAATTGCACTGACACTACCCCTTAAAAACACAAATCTTCTAAGCGTGGATCCCGTCGAGTACGGCGGACAATCTGGGTGCTAATACCTTCCCAGGTTGTAACCAACCCCCTTTCTCAGTCTCTCTGGTTCGCAACCGTCTTATCCGTATCTTTCTAGGTCTATGCAGCATTGCCTTTCCTCCGGGATAAAAATGCCTAGCTGGCGACTCTTGTCTTTTCTTGAGTTCACTTCTGTGTGTTCTCGTCCTCTTTCACCGACCGTTCGCGCTTGTACCGGGATGCAAATCTTTGGGAGCGACAGCTTGGCGACTCTGCTGGGGACCCTTATACAATAACCAGGGCTTCTGGTTCTTTTTGTGGGTTCCTCCTAGCGCTTGTTTGATTTGTGTTTACTGGGGTATTATGTGCTGATTGTGTTTATATAGTTGCTTTGTTTATTGCTTTATGTACAGTTATTTATTGCTTTCTTTACAGCTTTATATATCATACTGTCGTATTATCATCTGGCTGGATCTGTTTTTGCTTTGGTGGGTGGGGTTCTACTGAGAGTTTGAGGTCCTATACCTGGGACCTGAGTGACACCTAGGCTAGAGTGGTTCATGTTCTTTCCCATTCCATTTCGCTCTGGTGCGGGAATATGAAACACGGTTCAGATATGGGTTTCTTCTTGAGAACTCTGTGCTACAGATTTCCTGTAGTGCTAGGGCTATCTGGGAAGCCTGCTAAGTCTGGATGACCTTTATTATGACCTTCAGAAACTGAGGTGAATTAGAGGAGGATCTTTTATGGTTATTGTAAACACTGTACCTCCGGCTTAGAAGTGTTTACACTTCTCATAACTGATCCAAGTCTGAGGATCCTTGTTTTAGAACATCACCTGTGAGGGGGTTGGGCTGTTTACAGGTTTGTAGGAACCCTTGGCCACATCATACCCTGATACTTGTTGTATTTAAGAATGCTTCACTTTGGACAGTTCTTGTGATTTAACCCAAGACATGTGACTCTTTATTTGAGTCCCCCACCTTGGTTAATGGAGTTTTGAACCTCCATCTGGACTTCTTAAAACAAACATGGACTTATACCAAGGCAGTAATCAGATCCAGCTTGATCACAAACCCTTGCATATCATTTGCATACATCATCATTGCATCATTTAACATTTGCTTATTTGTTTTTCAGGGTATCCACATTTCATTTGGCTTGGTTTTGACCCCTTTACCTGCATAGACCCCTGTTCACCAGCTATCTGCTTCAGCACTCTTCTTCAGCACTCTTCTTCAGCTACCTCCATCATCATCCTCAGCCTATTAGTGGCTCATCCCCAGTATCAGTCTGCATCATCAGCATCTGTTCTTAGCTCTTCATCAGCAGTCATGGCACCCCAGAAGAGCAACATTTCATATCATTTCTTTGAGCCTGTGCTGACTGGCATCAGGCAGGTCCAGGCACTTATCACCCCTGACCATATCCCATTATTCAGAGAACATTATGGAGGCATCCTTGATATGGTTATGGACTTAGACCCTTCTCAGAGGAGTTTGATCCACACTTGCCTACAGTTTTATGATCCTCCTTTGAGATGCTTCACTTTCCAGAACTTTCAGCTAGGACCTTTGCTGGAGGAGTTCTCATCTTTGGTGGGAGTACCTGTCAGGGGTGGTATCCCCTTCAACCCAGAGATGGCTTCTCCCAGCAACGAGGAAGTGGCAAAGGCACTGTATTTGGAACCTATTTTGATTGAGCAGAACATGACAACAAAGGCTGGAATTCCTGGCCTACACTTGGACTTTCTAACTTCTCAGGCCATCCTGAAGGCCTCCTTGGGAGAATGGAAGGCAGTTTGTGCATTGTTAGCCCTCAGTATATATGGGATTATACTTTTTGTAGATGAGCCCAAGTTTATCAGCAAGAATGCTATTCATCTCTTCCTTTTGAAGAATCCAGTGCCCACCTTGCTGGGGGACTTCTATTATTCTGTTCACCAAAGGAATGAGAAGTAGAGAGGGAGGTTGGTGAGATGTTGTGCTCCCCTGTTTCATACCTGGCTGCTCAAACATTTACCCAAGACTGATGCTTTCCTGAACCCTCACCAGCAAAAGAATTGGGCCAGGAGGCTTACTGCTTTGACCTCAGATGACATCAGGTGGTGCACTCAGAGCACCAAAGGCAGGGACATAATTACTAGCTGTGGGCAGTTCCCCAATGTACCTCTGGTAGGAGTGAAGGGTTGCATCAACTACAATCCTTTGCTGTTCAAGAGACAATTAGGCTATGCTTTGGTTCACCCTCCTAGAGTGCAAGATTTGGCTGAAACCCTGTATTGTGAGATAAAGCCTAATCTAGCTGTTGTCAGACAAGCATCCTGGGCTTGGGACAACATCCATACCAAAGGGATGGCCATTCTTGGGAGATGCAATAATGTGGCTTCAGCTCAGTATTATGAATGGTCTCATGCCAGGGCTCAAATTTCTGGGGTGCCTTTCACCATTAAGGATGCACCTGGACCATCCATAGCACCACCTCCAGCCACTGTCAGCCTGGAGGAATTTGAGAAACTGAAGGAGAAGAATGAGAATTTGTCTCAAGCTCTGAAGAAGACCCTCTGGGAGAGGAGTGATGGTCGTCTAGACATTGAGATGTTAGAAAAGCTTAAGGTGGAGCATCTAGCCAGGATTGAGAAATCAGAGGACTACATCAAGAAATCAAGAGCAGGAGAGCAAATTTTGAAGAATGCCTGTAAAGAGGCCAAGTTTCAGAAGGCTAGGACTGATCTCTATCTGAAAGAAAGTCAAGATAGGTGGGTCAGGATCACTGAAGCTCGCACTCAGGAGGATAAGAGAACCCAGGCCAGAATTGAGCAGTTGGAGGCAATTGAGAAGAAGCAACAAGAGGCTTTGCTAGCAGCCCAAAAGGAAATTTCAGAATTAAAGCTTAAAGCTGGTGTGAAGAGGTCAAATGACCAAGACAGGAACAAGAAGCTAACCACTGCAATCACCACCAGAAACCTTCTTATCAGAAGCATTACAGAGCATCTGGCTGGTCCTGTAACTGAAGCACTTCTGAAGGAGGTTAAGGAGGATGAGTTTGGCTTAGATGTTTGATTTCTTTGCTTGTTGATATTTCCATTTCATGTGCTTTTCTTTTTTGTTGTATTTTGACCCTTCAGGGGTATATGTTGTAAAAACAAACTATGTATGATCCACCTTTTGTAATATATTTGTTAGTTTGTTTCATTAAGTCTCTCTCTCGCAAGCAACATCAAAGCATCTTCCTCAGGGTCTGGAAAGGTCAAAACCAAGTGCCAAGCCGGATACCTTGGAAACAAATAAGCATACTGCATTGCATGCTAACCTTTGTTTTGTTTTGTAGGTTTTGTTTTGTTTGATTCTAACTCTGTTGTGATTCAGGAATTATTGCTCGCCGTCGGGTGTTCCCTCTCAACCGTCCACACAGATATCCTACTCGCAACAACCTTCCTGGTATCCAGATGGATCAAGTACAGCAAGAGCTGACAGAGGTCAGGACCCAGATGGTTAATGAAAGGCTGGAGATGAGAAACCAAATGACCCAGTTCATGGAAGTAATGAATGGCTTGGCTCAAAGTCAAGAAAGATTGAGGGCATTGGTGGAAAGACAGACCCCGGAGGAACCTCCTCTGGGAACTGGGGGAACAAGTAACAATGAGAGGGTTAAGCCTCATGTTAATCCACCAGTATATGGGCCTCATCTGCATCCGGAAGTCAACATCCCGGGTATTGTGCAAGGAAATACTACTGGAGGAAGAGTCTTACAAGAAGACCCCCAAGAAGAACAGTTCACTGTGATGGGAGCTGGGGATGAAGTTTATGATAGGAGGCTTGACGAAATTGCTGAGAAATTGAGATCTCTGGAGTCTCAAAACTCCTTGGGTTTTGATGTCATGGATATGGGGTTAGTGGATGGGGTATGAATTCCCCACAAGTTTAAACCCCCGTGCTTCGAGAAGTACAACGGAACTTCCTGTCCACGAACTCACTTGCAGTCTTTTCTGGGAAGACTTAAGGCATACACCATGGATGAGAAACTGTGGATGTTTTACTTTGAAGATAGTTTGACTGGGGCTTCAAAGGAGTGGTACTCTCACTTGACCAGAGCTACTATCAGATGCTGGAAGGACCTAGCTGAAGCTTTCATCAGGCAGTATCAATACAATCTAGACATGGCACCTAACAGAACCCTTCTGATGGGAATGTCTCAATCCTCCAGAGAAAGCTTCAGGGAATATGCCCAGAGGTGGAGACAGCTTGATGCTGCTGTCCAGCCACCCATGTCGGAAAGAGAAATGGCCGACATGTTTATGAACACTCTGCAAGGAACATATATTGATAGGCTAGCTGCCTTTTCTTCCACCAGCTTCGCTGACGTAGTTATAGCCGAGGAAAGAATTGAAAGCCTTCTGAAGATGGGCAAAATTACTGATAATGGTGCAAGTTCGTCGAGTAATCCCAGGAAGCCTTTTGTGGGACCTAGAAGAACCAATGAGACAAATGCCATTTATGCCAGCAGGGGCAGACCTCAGCATGTCCACAGATCAGTAGCAGTTGTCACTATTCCAGCTCCAATTCCTCAGCAACCAGCATATCAACCACCACAACAACCACACTATCAACAGCAAGTTCAGTATCCGCCACAGAGAAACTACAACAACAACAACAGCAATCAACAACCAAGACCCTTTCAGCAAAGACCATCATAGGCAAATAGGGTGATTGACCCTATCCCTATGCCTTATGCCGCTTTATTGCCACAACTCCTGAAACTCAACCTAGTTGAGCTAAGGACATTGGCACCACCGGATCCCTCAAGTCTTCCAAGAAATTATGATTTCAACGCCAGATGTGCTTTTCACTCCAATGCACCTGGCCACAATACAGAGAAATGCAGGGCTTTACCAATGAAAGTGCAAGATCTGGTAGATTCCAGAGCCCTCAACTTTGCACCCCCGCCAAATGTCAACAAAAATCCCATGCCCAATCATGGAGGACCAAGAATCAATGCCATTGAGGAAGACAAGCCATCTTTCTTGATAACCAGTGTTGGACAGATTCGGACACCTCTGGTAGAAATTAAAGCTCAGCTCCTAGAATGCCAGATGTTCCCCGGGTGTGAGCTCGGTTGTGATTATTGCAACATTTTGGTCAACGGGTGTGATAATTTGAGAAGCGGCATAGATGGTCTTATCAAAAGTGGTATCCTTCAGATCACAACATCAGCTCCTGCAAATCCAGCAATTCCTTTGACAACAATTCCTGACTCTTCTACAACTACAACAACAATCATTCCAACCAATTCATCAATATCATCAACAATGGCTCCGTCCATAACTTCAACAAATCAGATGTCAACAACTATTTCTTCTACAACATCAGCACACCTTTATTCAGCAGAATCTTCTACAACGCCAACAGATATCTCAGCAGTCACCATTTATTATGATCCAGCATATGTTCCTCCAAACAACAATTTTCAACAACAAACAGTGGCATCTCCTGTCAGGTCACCGGTCACCATTTACTACGATCCGCACACCATTTCAGTACCCTCCTCTGCAGCAGTCAGTCCGGTTACCATCACGGTGCCTGGACCCGTTCCATATGAAAGCAGTAATGCCATACCTTGGCATTATGGCTCTGATCTTTACTGCAACGGGGAGAAAATCACTTTGGACTCTTCAACTTCTTCTCCACGGATTGATAATGTTAGGGGAGGCGGAGGCTTCACTCGAAGCGGACGCCTTTTTACCTCACAAATGCAAAGACCTAATGCCGAAGCAGAAGCTGCTGCAAAAGCAAAAGGAAAGAGCGTGGTAGTTGAAGAGCCAATCATCAAAGAAACTCAGAAGACGTCTTTTGAGCAAGATATAGACGAGTTTATGAGAATTATAAAGAGAAGTGATTACAAGGTGGTGGATCAGCTTCACCAAACTCCCTCAAAGATCTCCATATTATCCCTGCTGATGTGTTCTGAAGCTCACAGGAATGCATTATTGAAATTCTTGCACGCAGCATACGTGCCAGAAGAGATCACTGTTAATCAGCTAGAAACTGTGGTGGCAAATGTCAACACCAGTCACGGACTGGGCTTTACCAATGCTGATTTAACAACTGAGGGACGTAACCACAACAAGGCTTTACACATCACTATAGAATGCAAGGGTGCTGTTCTATCTCATGTACTGGTGGACACTGGGTCTTCACTCAATGTTCTACCAAAGAAAGCCTTAGTGAAGCTGGAGTATGATGGCTTGGAACTGCGTCCGAGTAATTTGGTGGTAAGAGCATTTGATGGCTCTAAAAGATCAGTGCTAGGGGAGATTGATCTGCCTGTGATGATTGGCCCGCAGACCTTCAAAATTACCTTCTATGTGATGGACATTCAGCCGGCCTACAGCTGTTTGTTGGGTAGACCTTGGATCCATGTCGCTGGCGCAGTTACGTCTACCCTATACCAGAAGCTGAAATTCGAGTGGGAAGGCCAGATCATCACTATCTGTGGTGAAGAGGACATCTTTGTTAGCCATCTGGCTACGTACAAGTATATTGAGATGGATGGAGAAATCCATGAAACCATGAGCCAGGGATTTGAGGCCCTGAATATTAATGAAGCATCTGCTGTACTAGGAACCTCCATGACATCTTATCAGCAAGCCAGGAAGGTTGTTGAAGAGGGGACTGCCCAAGGCTGGGGCAAGCTGTTGCCTGTGGAGAAGAAGGAGGACAGATTTGGGTTGGGTTACAAACCAACTCAACAAGATCAATCAGAGGCTGCCAAAAAGCCCAATTTTGTCAGCGGGGGGATGCTCACCCCGGATGCAGTGAACAACTTGGAAGATGAGTCGGAAGATGAACGCAACCTGGAGAGCTGGATACGTCCAAGGATCCCGGGGAGCCGTATCTCAAACTGGTCTTCCCAGGAAATTATAAGGGTTACTCCTGCAGAGTAATTATTATTTCCTGTATATTTTTAAGCATGCATCAAGTCTTGCGTCTTGCCCAAGATGTCAAGACTCATTTTGTAATCGGGCCATCTTGTAATTTTGTGCAAACAGATCAATCAATGAATATCGGACATCTTTTTGCAAATGAGTCTTTTTCTTTTCCGCTCACTGTTTTTCATTTTTCTTTTTGTACAAAAATAAAATGGCAATGTTTTCCAAAATGATAACTTCATTTCACTTTTTCTAAACAAAGATTAAAATCGATCACTAAAATGAACAATCTAAACCCTTGTAGAGTGTGCCCTTCAGACTGCACCGACAACAGCACAGCTATGGCTTCGTTTGACTTTGACAATCCAATCAATCAAGCTAATGAAGGGGTTGAAGAAGATTATGAGCTTCCTGAAGAGCTAGCCAGGTTGTTAAGGCAAGAGGAGAAGGTTATTACTCCTCATCAGGAGGAGGTCGAAACGATTAATCTTGGTACGGAAGAAGATGTGAAAGAGGTTAAGATCGGGGCCTGCTTACAAGACTCAGTGAAGAAACAACTGATTGACCTACTTCGTGAATATGTGGATGTGTTTGCTTGGTCTTATCAGGATATGCCAGGGTTGGACACTGATATTGTTATGCACAAGCTGCCTTTAAGAGAAGATTGCCCACCGGTTAAACAGAAACTGCGCCGTACTCGCCCAGATATGGCAATGAAGATCAAAGAAGAGGTACAAAAGCAGTGGGACGCCGGGTTCCTTGCTGTAACTAGTTACCCGCCGTGGGTTGCTAATATTGTACCTGTGCCTAAGAAAGACGGCAAGGTGAGGATGTGTGTGGATTACCGGGATCTGAACAGAGCCAGCCCGAAAGATGATTTCCCTTTACCTCACATTGATGTATTGGTAGATAATACGGCTCAGTTCTCGGTATTCTCCTTCATGGACGGATTCTCAGGATACAATCAGATCAAGATGTCACCTGAAGACATGGAGAAGACAACTTTTATCACACCCTGGGGCACGTTCTGTTACAAGGTGATGCCATTCGGACTGAAGAATGCTGGTGCAACATATCAACGGGCTATGGTAACATTATTCCACGACATGATCCATAAAGAAATTGAGTGTTATGTGGATGACATGATTGCCAAGTCCCTCACAGAAGAAGACCACCTGGTAAATCTGTTGAAGTTATTCAAGCGTCTGAGGAAGTACCAACTGAAGCTGAACCCCAACAAGTGCACATTCGGGGTGCGATCCGGTAAATTGCTGGGATTTATTGTAAGTGAGAAGGGGATTGAGGTTGACCCTGATAAAGTCAAAGCCATTCAAGAAATGCCTGCACCAAAGACTGAGAAAGAAGTTCGCGGGTTCTTAGGCAGATTGAACTACATTTCACGGTTCATATCTCACCTTACAGCGACCTGTGAACCTTTGTTCAAACTATTAAGAAAAGAGCAAACGGTCAGGTGGAACGAAGACTGCATGAAGGCTTTTGACAAAATCAAGGAATACTTACAAGAGCCTCCAATCCTTATGCCTCCAGTTGAAGGAAGACCTCTGATAATGTACTTGACAGTATTAGAAGAGTCAATGGGGTGTGTGTTGGGCCATCATGACGAGTCTGGTCGAAAAGAGTATGCAATATACTACCTAAGCAAAAAGTTTACCGACTGTGAACAACGTTATTCACTGCTCGAGAAAACTTGCTGTGCTTTAGCGTGGGCTGCTCGCCGACTAAGGCAGTATATGTTGACTCACACTACTTTATTGATATCAAAGATGGACCCAGTTAAGTACATTTTTGAGAAGCCAGCTCTTAGCGGACGGGTTGCAAGATGGCAAATGATCCTCACAGAATATGACATCCAGTACACATCTCAGAAAGCCATCAAGGGTAATGTATTGTCTGATTATCTTGCTGAGCAACCCATTGATGATTACCAGCCTATGAGATTTGACTTCCCTGATGAAGAAATCATGTTCATAAAAGCAAAAGATCATGAAGAGCCTGTTCACACTGAAGGGCCTGACCCAGAAGAAGAATGGACTATGATGTTTGACGGGGCTGTTAATATGAATGGTCGTGGTGTTGGTGCAGTACTCATTACACCTAAAGGAGTTCACATGCCTTTCTCGGCAAAGCTCACCTTTAATTGCACTAACAACGAAGCTGAATATGAAGCTTGCATCATGGGACTTGAGGAGGCCATTGACCTCAGGATTAAGACTTTGACTGTATTCGGAGATTCAGCTCTGGTAGTTAATCAAACCAACGGCAAATGGTACACGCACTAGGATCATCTGATACCTTATCGGGATTATACAAGGAGGTTATTGACTTTCTTCACAACAGTCAAGCTTGAGTATATCCCACGAGACGAAAATCAGTTTGCAGATGCTTTGGCCACCATTTCATCCATGATCAAAGTTCAAGCTGCCAACTTTGTGCCTCGGATATCAGTATCCAGACTCGACAGACCAGCATACGTGTTCTCAGCAGATGTTGTCAAAGATGATAAGCCTTGGTTCCATGACATCAAATGCTTCTTGGAGGATCAAACATACCCACCCGGGGCATCTTCCAATGATAAGAAGACATTAAGAAGGCTAGCTGGTAGTTTCTTCCTGAATACTGACGGTTCCCTGTACAAAAGAAACATTGATATGGTACTACTCAGATGCGTTGATAAGGCAGAAGCAGACTTGTTGATGCACGAGGTGCACGGGGGATCCTTTGGTACCCATGCAGGAGGACATGCTATGGCTAAGAAGTTGTTAAGATCAGGCTATTACTGGATCACAATGGATGCCGACTGTTGTGCCTATGCCAGAAAATGCCACAAATGCCAGATTTATGCGGATAAGGTGCATGTGCCTCCGAATCCTCTGAATGTGATGTCTTCACCCTGGCCCTTTGCCATGTGGGGCATTGATATGATTGGCAAGATTGAACCGACCGCTTCAAACGGCCACAGATTCATCCTGGTTGCTATTGACTATTTTACCAAGTGGGTTGAAGCAGCTTCATATGCAAATGTTTCAAGGCAAGTGGTAGCCCGATTTTTGAAGATAGATATAATCTGTCGATACGGAGTTCCCGAGCGAATCATTACTGATAATGGTTCCAACTTAAACAACAAAATGATGGCCGAACTGTGCCGGGACTTCAAGATCCAACACCACAATTCTTCTCCTTACAGGCCAAAGATGAACGGCGCTGTAGAGGCAGCTAATAAGAATATCAAGAAGATTGTGTAGAAAATGGTAGTCACCTACAAAGACTGGCATGAAATGCTACCATTTGCCTTGCATGGGTACCGAACGTCAATCAGGACATCCACTGGGGCAACACCGTATCAGCTTGTGTATGGTATGGAAGCGGTCCTACCTGTTGAAGTTGAGTTACCCTCCCTGCGGTTATTGATGGATGTTAAACTAAATGAAGCAGAATGGGTCCGATCCCGATACGAGCAACTGAGTCTGATTGAAGAGAAGAGGTTAGCTGCAATCTGTCATGGGCAGCTGTATCAGAAAAGAATGAAGAAAGCCTTCGATCAGAAAGTCAGGCTCCGAGAATACCAAATAGGAGATCTTGTGCTGAAAAGACTCCTCCCTCCTCATACAGACCACAGGGGCAAGTGGACTCCGAACTATGAAGGACCATTCGTAGTAAAGAAAGTTTTCTCCGGTGGAGCACTCATGCTCAGTACTATGGATGGTGAAGACTTCCCGTCCCCTGTGAATTCATATGCTGTTAAAAAATACTTCGCATAAAAATGACCCGCTGGACATAAAAACAGAATGTAAGTCCAGGCAAAAATAGGGCATCCCGGCGAGTCAAAAACAGAATAAAAGACTCGGGCAAAAATAAGGGAAAATAAATAAAAAAATGTACACCCGCTGAGTTGAAAAGCCGCATTGGACAACTCAGTCAAAAATGGGTATCCTGATGGATTGAAAACCCGAAAGGGCGATCCATGCAAAATAAGGGAAAAAGCGAACAACTGCATTCTGAATTCGTCTGTATTACTCACAACTTGGTAAGTTTCAAAAGGTTCAAGCGCCGGTCAGAATCAGCCTTCTTCAGAAAGCAAGACGAGAAGAATGTCAAAAGTCATACGAGTCATAGCCAAAGGGAAGCTCCCTGAAGCATCGTCAACATTGCCAATACCTTTTATTTCTCAATTTGTAACAATCTCCTCATTTTAGGGGATTTGGTTCCTTGACTGTATTTGCCAATTCAGGGCACGTGAATTAATAAAATCAGATTTTTCAGTCATGTCTCGTCTCGTACACTTTACTTTCATTTGCGAAATGTCCGATGTTCTCAAGATACTGATTGCATAAATACAGATGCCTTTCTTCTAAAAATACGTGCGTGCAGGAAATATACTCACTCCCAGGAATGTCCAAATTCCTATGATGGAATCCGGTAAGGGATACCTCGGGATTACTTGTGTGTTTCTCTATCTTTTCAGGATTGCAGGCATTCAAAGCACAACATGGGGCATGAAAACTTCACCCCAGCCAGCTGGCAAATCATTATCTACTCAGCCTTAGCACCGGAGATGGTTTCTCCCCAGCTGAGTTGTCCAGTATCATCCTCAGCAGGACCCCTACAGAAATCTCCAGGAAGACCTTCCCATGGTCTTTCTTCTTCCCCAGCCGAGCTGCCAGTCATCATTCCTCCTCAGCTAAGTGCAAAGCTAGGAAACCATCTCCCCACAGAGTTTCAGCCTCTATCCAGAAGAGCAACGTCTGAAGATCCCACAACAGAGTGAAGAAAGCTTCTACAAACTCCCAGCTGGGTCCCTCATCACAAAGACAGGTCTATCAGTGAACTATATCCCCAAGCAGAGTCCCATATGTCAGATCTACCGATGATCTTCTCCCCAGCTAGGATGTTCACTTCAAGCAGATCAACCAGAGATCTTCATAACAACGGGACCCGAATCCCGGATCAGTATCTTTACATAATCATAGCATTCGCATCATATTCTCCCCACAGAGCATAGCATTCCGTCTAATACGGAGCATTACGGCAAAAATCAAACATATTGCATAATCATAAGTCATGGTCAGAATCAAACACTTGTGAATATTGGCAATCCATCAAGGTATACAGAAAACTCTCCAGATTCCCCGGCTCACAAATAAAAATACACCCTCCTTTTGACACCCGTCCGTGTCATCATTCCCCAGTAAAGTCACCCGAGTTTTCCTTACAAACAGACACTTACAGATACTTCTTGACACCCGTCCGTGTCGTATCCCCAGTAGAAAGCCAAAGCGTCCCCTTTGCACTCACAGATACACATCTTTATACAAATTCCCTGACACCCGTCTGTGTCGCTTTCCCTAGCACAGTTGCCTGAACACTTTGTAAATCATATACTTGTTTATATTATGCTTCTCCCGACACTCGTCCGTGTCACTCTCCCCAGCAGGTTAAACACTCATCTGTATACCACTCATACTTATTACCCCTGTTTCACCCATACAGATACTCGTCTGTGTCTTGTATACACCACTAATCCCCTCAGATTCGACACTCGTTCGTGTTCTTTGTTAACCAGTTGGTACTCGTCCGTATCATCATCTCAGAACATGCGTCAAGCATTTGTTTCTACCTGATACTTGTCCGTATCATAGTCTTAAGGATGCTCGTCCGCATCTTTAATCCATACACGTGTCAAACACTCATGTCTTCTTGAATTTAGACACTCGTCTGTGTTTACTATTCCCCAGAAGAGTCCCCTTGGATTCGACACTCGTCCGTGTTCTTTGTTAACCAGTTGGTACTCGTCTGTATCATCATCTCTGAACATGCGTCAGCGTTTGTTTCTACTGATACTCGTCCGTATCACGGTCTTAGGGATGCTCGCCCGCATCTTTAATCTATACACAACGTCAAAACACTTATACCTTTTATTTCTTGGATGTAAACACTCGTCCGTGTTTACTATTCCCCAGTAGGTCGCCAGCAAAACAAAACTTCTTTATCGGACATTCGTCCTATGTCATGATACCCGTTCGGCAGCCGTACCCTTCCAGGTGATCGTCCTTCACCTTTGGATGACTGTCCCTCATCCTTTCCCCAGCGGAGCCTCTATTTCATTAGAACCTCTTTTCTATCCGACATTCTTCCTATGTCGTGATATTTTTTTTAGCAGCCGTCCCCTGCTAGGTGATCGTCCTTCACCTCTTGATGATCGTCCTTCATCATGCTTACCCGATGGCCGTCCCCATCGTTGATCTTTGTTATCTGGCATTCGTCCTATGTCATGACAAACCTTGAGAGCAGTCGTCCCCTGCTAGGTGATCGTCCTTCACCTCTTCATGATCGTCCTTCATCATGCTTACCCGATGGCCGTCCCCATCGTTGATCTTTGTTATCTGACATTCGTTCTATGTCATGATAAACCCTGAGAGCAGTCGTACCCTTCTAGGTGATCGTCCTTCACCTCTTGATGATCGTCCTTCATCATGCTCATCCGATGGCCGTCCCTATCGTCGACCTTTTATCCGGCATTTGTCCTATGTCGCGATACTTTCGACAGCTGTACCCTGCCAGGTGATCGTCCTTCACCTTAGATGACCGACCCTCATCTTATCCCCAACAGAGCAGCCATCCCCTGCTAGGTGATCGTCCTTCACCTTTTGATGACCGTCCCTCATCATTATTTCATTTATTCTTTAACCCGATGGCCGTCCCCGTCGTGGTCCCTTTTCCTTTTCCTGATGATCGTCCTTCATCAGTTTAGCCCGATGGTCGTCCCCATCGTTGTTTACGTTACTTTATGAACCTGATGGTCGTCCCCATCATTTTTTTATTAATCCCCAGAGAATCTTATAGCTTTACCTGATGGCCGTCCCCATCATAATCCCTTATATCCCCAGCATGTCGGCCGTCCCCGTCATTGCTTTATTTCCCGCATTATCCCCAGCATGTCGGCCGTCCCCGTCATTGCTTTATTTCCCGCATTTCCCCCAGCATGTCGGTCGTCCCCGTCATTGCTTTATCCCCAGCAGTCGTCCTTTGCTCGACGGTCGTCCTCCGTCGCCCACACTTTATAATATACTTTATTTTCCTTTACAATCTATATCCCTTTTCTTTTTCATTCTGTGAGTGCAAATTTTGGACTGTCTTTGGTATTCAACCACAAGTTATCTTGTTAGCCTGTTAAGTTGTCGCTTACATTCTACACAGCTAACTCATGCTTGAATAGGGGCAGCTGTAAACACCCCAAATTTGCCCTCACTCATTCACACCATGGCTTGTGATCTTTTCATATGCATAATTTCAATCATAGCATCTCATATTACATATTTGCTTCACTGCATTGGTTCAAAGTCATCTGCATCTAGGGTTTGTGATCTGAGTAATCCAAGAGCCTCTTGAGCCACTCCAAAGGTCATCAATCACTTAAAAGGGGTCCATGTATGTTCAAGCATCATATTATATCCTCTCAAAGTCAAGAATGTCAAAAATCACAAGAACTGAGAATGGGATGGAAGCAGAGCCAGGTTTAACTGCACAGATGACCTAGAATTAGGGTTTTGGTTTCAGAGGTCATAACTCCAAAGTTTTTGGTCATTATTGTTTCTATTGGTCTCTATATGGTATAGGGATCATGCATATCAATTTTCATGAAGAAATTCCATGGGGAAGTCATCTGATCAAGAGTTGACTTTTTGAGCAAGTCAGTGCAAAATCAGGGCATCTGAGGCCCCCAATGACCCAACCAAAGGGTCTTCTTCATCATTTTGATGGTGTATGATCTTTATTTGATCATAGAAGATGTTAGAAGTTCACAAAATTGAAGAATTTCAAGCCATTTGCAAAGTTGACTTTTTGGGAAAATGACTTGTAATGGAAACTTGCCATTTTGGGAAACTTTTTCAACCCTTGCTTTTTGATTCAAAAATGCTTCAAATGAGAAAACTTTGGTCATGAAAGTTGTAGAATGGATCATTCCCTTTTCAAAAGGTACAAGAACTCATTCTAATTCATTTTGGATCAAAAGTTATGACTTGTCAAAGTTGGCCAAAATCACAAAATTTCAAGTTTTCCACCAAAGAGGCAAAGTTGCAAAATCCCTTGCCAAGACAAATTGTGCTATCAAATGGACTTCTAATCTTCATACAAGCATGAACCAAGGCCTAAAAGTCAGATTGAATCAAAAGATCACTCATTTTTATGACTTGTGGATCAAGAAACTTCAAAAGGGCCAAAGATGAACCAAGTTGCAAAACCTCACTCAAACCCTAATCCACTTGCTTGCTGACTTCAGAATTGATCCTAGGGCTCTCCACACTTCTTGCTGCGCAGGACACCCCTCTTGTCCTTGGCTAGCCATTAGCCCATACCTCTCTTACACAAGCTTGACTTTTTTGGCAAAAGACTCATACCAATCACAATAGGGCACACCAACTCCACAGACCTATCCATGAGTGATAAGTGGACCAAAGGCAAGCCATAACACACAACCATTCATGCTGAAGCTCTCTCATAGCCATAGTTCCAATTTTATGCCTCATATGCAAAACCATTCGAAACACTCTCCACAAGCATCAAACACACAAACAAACTTCACAAAACATCTCACCACATCCTCCTGATCATTTCCCTGCCTTCATTCATCCCTGAAACCTCACATAAGCCAAATACGATTTCTGCCCCTCTTTGAACAGAACTCAAGCAAACTCTCAAACCAGCCCAAATAAACTTCAAACAAGCTTGGCAAACACTTGAGGGAGGTCAGTGGAGTTGGTTGGAAGCAAGAAACTGGTCCAGAAGCTCTTGGGTTGAAAGCTTCGATTCAGGTAGCCATGGAAATTCATTTTTCCAGAACTCTTATTTCTTGTTTCTAAATGATAAAGCATACTCTCCTGATCACACTGAACCTTTTATTTTTGAAAATGATTGAGTTTTGAGGTTGTATGGAAGTTCTGAAATTTTGTTCAGTTTTGAGTTTTTGTTCGAATCTTGTTGTTGATGATGAATAAATGAGATTTGATGCTGGATTCTTGTTCTAGGGGACTTGGGGATCATTTCTGGAGATTTGGGGGGTTTGATTTGACCTAGGGAGTGTTTTTGAGATTTTCAGGGAGGGAGGTCACCGTAGAAGACGACCGGAGCTCGTCTCCGGTGACCTGAGAGTAATTAAATGTTAATTAGGGTTAGGGCACCAGGTTTGAATGTGAGCCACTGGATGTTGTTTCCCGCGCGCGTATGGAGGGCCTGGATCATTTCATTAACTCTTAATTATGGATTAAAAATTAAATAATTTAAATTAGGCAGGTTTGAACTTGGGCCGTCCAGATGCGCGCCCAGTCAAACGTTTTAAACCCAGATTGCATCTGAGCCTTCCATCCTGCATACTTTCTCTTTTTTTAATTTTTATTTCATTTTGTTTATTTGATCTTGTACATTTTATTAAAAATAGTAAAACACATTGAAAAATTCTGAAAATTTTTATTCAAGCTTTTATTAATTTTCAGAACCCAAAAATATTTTTATTTTTATTTTTTGCATTAAAAATTATTTTTAAATCATTTAAAAGTTTATTTTTAATTAGTTAATGAAAATTAATTAATTAAAAATACTTTTAGGTATTTAAAAATCACAAAAAAATTCATGTAACCTTTAAAAACATTTAGAAACATTGTCCAACTCTCAAACCAAATTTCTTTTTTGTTCTTAATGCCTTTTGATCATTTTCAATGGAATTAATTTCATTTCAAGGCAATATTTTGGTTCAATCTTCAAAAATTCACTTCTGCCTAACCATTGAGAGTTGGACAATGATTCTTTTTGCATTGCATCTTGCATAACATGTAGTTTATAGGATTAAATTGGCATGAATTGATCTTGCATTTCCTATTTGTTTGGCATTTTTCTTGACAAGGTACCTTAAAACCCTAGCAATCTTAGGAAATTCATAACTTTCAATAGGTTAAGAATTGGATCCCCTCCTTTGGGCAGTGAGTTTGTATATGTCTAAGGTTCCTTTGATTTCATTTTCAAATTTTTATCATGATGTTTGCCTCTGGTTTTGGTTTTTGCTTTGTGTGTTGATCATAAACCCTAATTTATGCCTTCCTTTGCATCCATCTTCCATTTGCTTGCATACCATGACTTGCCATGATATTTTGTGCATCCATTTGATTCATAATACATCTTAGGACATATCAGAATCATGTTTCATCATTGCATCTCACATTTGCCATGTTGTATGTCATTTGCATTCCATAACTTTTCATGAACATCCATGTTTCTAAGCATGTTTCTCTTGCATCCATATGTTTGTATGATCATCCTCATGCCTTGCCTCATGTTTGCATCATCTCTTAGCATCATTAACATCATACTCATGCTTCTGGTTTTGGTTGCATCATCACATTTCATCTCATTTTGCACTGCATTTCATTTCTTTTGCTAACTTTTCAGGTGGTAAGTTGTTTGAGAAGTGAATTTGCCTTCACTTCTCACATTCTCTTTTCATCTCTTATGCATCATTGCTGCATTTTTGTATGTGTTTGGATTGAGCTTGCTCATTCTTGTTCATCTCACTTTCTTTCTTCAAGCAACTTGACTTCTTAGGTGAAGCAAGTTGTTTTGCTTCTCTTTGCTCCTTTCATCTGCTTCCCTCCTTGGTGGTTCTTTGAAGATCTTTCTCTTAAACCTCACAAACCCTAGGGCTTCCAAACATGATAACAATTAGGGTTGATTAGTCCCCCACTTAGATTTTACCTTTGTGTCTCTTTGAGTCTTCTCTTCTCATCTCATAATCAGGGACTAAACCCTAAAGGCTTTAAGGCTTTGTGATTAAGCTTATGCCTGCATCCTTCTATTAGGATGGAGTGTATAACTTTAATCCTAAGTGTTAAACCCTTAATGTGTTTAAATCCTTCAATCAATTCACTTAATAATCATCAAGACATCAAGCTTGTAACTTGGGCCTTGCATTAGGGTTCTAATTCTTCCTTAACTGGTTAAGAAGGACTAACCCTAGTGTTAATGGACAAGTCCCCCTCAAGTTGTCTTACAAACCCTAAAAATCATTTCTTCATCTTATCATTAACTAAAATCCATCTAATAAAGGCTTTGTTTTGTCATGAGGTTAATCCCTAATCATGGATTAAGTTGAGGAGCTTTCCTTAGCTTAAACATTCTCATCTATTATCCTTCTATTAGGATGGTGTAATGAGTCTGTTTAATCCCTGATTATGGCTTAATCTCATTACTCAACACTAAAAAAAACAACAAAAACATCTAAATAATCACAAGTAGGTTAATGATCTTAATCCTGCACCATGGTGATTAAGTGTGAGATGCTGACTTCACACTTAAGGTATTCTCATTACCCCTAATCAGAGGGATGATGTGATGAGTTTACTAAATCCATTGGTTTAGGATTAAGCTCATTTTCCTATGACAAACTCTCAAAAGCAATAAAAGACTGAAAAGAAAAAAAAAATAACCGTCTCCTCCGGGATTCTTTTCTCATCTCATTCACTCACAAACGAGAACTTGCTTCTTCCGTCTAATGCAAGACAATTTGCACCTGAGCCAGACAGGTCATACACTTGAGCATAGACAAGTAAGCAGTTCACAAGTCAATTTACCTTTCAGTCTCTTTGGGTCGAACTACGGTGTTCTGACTTCCGCATTGCACGAGAGGATACGTAGGCATAACTTAACGGTTATCGAACAAAAGTCTCTGTACATTCCCCCTCTTTCCAGCTCTATTCTTTTAGCCTCATGATCTTGAGCATTTCATCTTTATTCCTACACTGACACATCACTTATATACTTCACTTCTCTTACACTGACACCTGTACATCCTTTTCCAGCTCTTTTATACACAAATTGCACTGACACTACCCCTTAAAAACACAAATCTTCTAAGCGTGGATCTCGTCGAGTACGGCGGACAATCTGGGTGCTAATACTTTCCCAGGTTGTAACCAACCCCCTTTCTCAGTCTCTCTGGTTCGCAACCGTCTTATCCGTATCTTTCTAGGTCTATGCAGCATTGCCTTTCCTCCGGGATAAAAATGCCTAGCTGGCGACTCTTGTCTTTTCTTGAGTTCACTTCTGTGTGTTCTCGTCCTCTTTCACCGACCGTTCGCGCTTGTACCGGGATGCAAATCTTTGGGAGCGACAGTTCCTTATTAAAGGTGTAATAATTTGATCCCATTCAGATCCCACATGTGATGAATACAAAGTCTAAATCCCCAATCGACAACAAACAGTTTACTTTCAAAGGAGGAGTCTCATGGGTTAAAAGCCACCCTTATATTTACAAGTGAAAGGACATCAAAGAGCATCCCCCAAAGACAATGGATCAACAATGAAGCGCATCCCTATGATCAATGGATGTTATCATTTTCGGTTGTAATTTCTTTTTTTCTAAGTAATGTTTGAGTTTAAAAGTTGGCATGTATGTTTTTGAAATCAATCCATTCGTTTTCACTCATTTTCACGCCATCATAGAAATGAAAACATATAAAAAATAATCAATCAATACCTTTCCATTTCACTTCTCACCTATTAACAATTTTAGGACTTTAATAGTAAAACTTGGCTGACGATGTAAGGCATCATTTCACTCCCTAAACACTGGTGAAATAAGGAGATAATCCATAGTCAACCCCCTCGAGCCTAAAGTCAATGTTCTTTCTATTTAAAAAAACTTAGTATTAACTAGGGGCAGGGTAAATTTCAATTAATTCAACAATGCGTCCTAATGCAAGGGAGTCGATACATCTAATCACACTTATAATGGTTTAAGCTCATCTTCTTCCTCGTGTACATCATCAAAGGTCGAAGAAGCAATGAAGCAATAAAGCTCACAATGTCTTCTTCCTCACACCATTCAACATTGAGGAAGCAAAGGAGGAAAAAGAACATAATATCAAATAGGGGAGTCACACCTTTTCAAAATCAAAGGGAAAATCATTCAAGGATTGTTAAAAAAAGAGGAAAAAACCCGCTAAGTTAAAAAAAAAATTGAATAGAAAGTTGGCTTGGACTTAGGAAAAAATTAGGGCATCCTGATGGACCACAAATTCAAAAGAATTTGTTCATGCAAAAATAAGGGATTTAAAAAAAAAAAGGAAAATGGAACAACCTTATAAAGGAAAGTGGATGACTGCACTTCAAAAAGAAAAATCTCATCAAATGCTTAAACCAACATACCTTTTAATCACCGGGACTGAAAATTTTCTTTTCCAGGATGAACGCATTTTTTGGGTTAATTGAATTTAGGAATGGAGAACATCAAGGAGAATGGGAGGATTCAATTTAAAATTTTGAGCGTTATATCTTTTGTTTCATAAACCGTGAACCAGCCCACGTTATAACATACAAAAGTCCTAATTGAAGCTAGGGGCATTATAAAAGCATACTCGGCAAAGTCGTTGTCAAACTGACTCCAAATCCGAAGGTTTGTTAAATCATCATTTTTCCATCTTCATGTGTGCCAACATCATGGCCAAGCATCATCATACTTGTTTTCTCATCTATTTTTGGTTTCAAAAACTTGCATGAGTATTGAGTTAGAATTATTTTTCAAAGGGAATAAATTTTACTCGCAAATCAATACTTAGCATTAAAGGAATATCAACAAGGATTTAATCAAGGGCATATTGATTCAACACGCTTCTGACTAGGGGAAAATTATCAAGGAATCATTCTAATTAAGGGAAAATCCTCATATGATGATCATACTAATCAGGGGAAAAATATTTCAAGATTTGACACACCAATGTAAAAATGCCTCCATGACTCTAAGGGGCAGATCTTTTCAAGAGGCTCATACTGGGGCATACCAACACAAGGGTGCAGTGAGGCCAATCACTCTAGAAGTCATTTAATTAGGGGCATACTTTTCAAATATTCAAATATTGGGACAAGTAATATATATGGCATATTGTAGCATTGTAGGACCCAAGTCCTTTCATGCAATTCCTCTAGACCTTAAGGATCAGAGGCATACCTTCAAGGATTCAAACAATGGTACATACCTTTCAAGGATTCAAACAATGGGACACACTTTTTAAGATGTAAATATTGGGGGAAATTCATATAAAAGTCATATCACATTATGATGAGATCCAAGTACTTTCTCAAAATATTCCTCCAGGTCCTAATAAATCAGGGGCATATTTTTCAAGAATCAAATACTGGGGCAGTTCATCTCAAGGTCGTATTAAGACATGGTTGGATCTTAGTTCCTTTTCAGGTATACCTTTCAAAGCTCAATCAATTAAGGGCAATACCCTCTGAAGCATAATTAATATGGGACAGACTGCTGCAAGGATTAATCAAAGGAAAATGCTTCAAAACAAGGTTTCATCTGGGGCATATCATTCTAAGGGTTAGTTAGTTGAGAAAAAATCTCGCAAAGGCTAATACAGTGGCAAGACGTCTTAAAGGCATGGTATAGTCAAGATGCTTCAAAGTGCATGTTGAGGTGGATCACTTTAAAGACCCAACAAATTAGGGCAACCATGTGATACTATTAGTGAAAGCCCTCTCATCATTTTCAAGATGCACATACAACCTCTCTCCTACATTAACAATCGTCAAGTTTAAAATGAGTATCGGGAGATCATGCTAGCTTAATACCCATTATCATTTTTTTGACAAATAGCCTTGTTTTGCTCACCATAAGAGTACTCGTGAGATATTTAAATCATTGTCATACATTAATCATGTCTCTATGCTCTAGTACCTAATCATACGTATATAACATAACATCACATGCATACATGAACATACATACATAACATATAATATGGGACCGCTCCTAGAAGTCAATTCCCAACTATACCAGTACAATTCCTAAAGTAAGGTTTCATAGAAGGGATTTATTTAAAGGATTCATCTAAAGGCTTGAATTAAAAGGTCCATATAAAGGTTTTAAGTAAAGGTTTCATATAAGGGTTTTATTTAAGGGATTCATCCAAGGGTTTGATTTAAAGGATTCGTCTAAGGGCTTGAGTTAAAGGATTCATATAAGGGTTTGGTTTAAAGACTTCATCTAAGGGTTCACCAGGGCTTTATCAAGAAGTTTCAACAAAGTGGTATAAGAGGTTTCATCAGGGATTTATCAAAGGGTTCACCGGAATTTCCTATCAATGGGTTCCCCGAGAATCTCATCAGGGAGTTTATCAAAAGGGTTTATCGGGATTACAATCAAAGGATTCTATCAATGGGTTTCATCATATTTCATCAATAGGTTTTATTAAAAGGGCTTATCGGGATTGTCATCAATGGATTCTATCATAAGGATTTCACCAAAAGGGGTTTTATCGAGGAATTTTACCCAAGGGAGTTTATCAATGGGATTTGTCAAAATGGGGTTTCATTAGGGGTTTTATCAAAGGTTTGTCAAGGGTTTTATCAAGTAATTCAATCAAGTAATGTTATCAAGAGATTTCATCAAGAAGGTCTTATCAAGGGAGTTTCATCAAATTATGTTATTAAGGGGTTTCACCATGGTTTTATCATCAATGGCTGTTATCAAAGGGATTTTATAATGATTCTCATCAAGGGATTCATAAAGGGATTCTACAAAAAAATTATCTAGAGGTTTTACCCGATTTTTATCCAAATAAGGGGTTCGATAAGGAATTTTCACCAAGGGGATTTCATCAAAATTGTATCGAGTGGTTCTGCCGGATTCTTATCCAAGAGATTTATCAAGAGATTTTAATCAGGATTTTTTAAGGGGATTTACTAGATTATTTCATTTAGGGGTCCTACCAGAATGTTACCAAAGGGTTTTTATCAAGATATTTACTAAAGGGGTTTCATTAAAGGTTTTATCAAAGGTCCATCACGGGTTCTCAAAGAATTTTAAGGGATTTTTCATCAAATGAAGTCTATCGAAAGTTTATCAAGGGGGTTCTACCGGATTTATACCAAAGGCATTTTATCAAGGGAGTTTTAGCGAAGGAGTTTCACAAAAGGGGTTTCACAAAAAGGGTTCTATCCGATTTTTATCCAAGGGATATCCTTCGGATATTTGCCAAGGGGGTTCTACCAGATTTATATCAAAGGGGGTTTTATCAACGATTTTTAATCCAGAATGGGTTCTATCCGAATTTCGTCAAGGGGATTCTACCAGATTTATATCAAAGAGATTTTATCAAGGGATTTTTATTCAAAAATGGTTCTATCAAAAAAATTTCAAGGGGGTTCTACGAAAGTTTTATCCATGGGTTTCTATCAAGGGATTTTTATCCAAAAGGAGCTCTATTAGATTTTATCAGGGAGCTTTTACCATAATTATATCAAGGGATTATCATCTAAGGATGTTATTTAGGGGTTACACCGGATTCCTCCAACGGAATCTGACAAAAGGATTCTATAAGGTATTCAATAAGGGATTTATCAAAAGAGATTTCATCAAGGGTTTTATCAAAGACTCATTCAGGGTTTGTCAAGTTTCGTCAAATAATTTTAAGAGATTTTCATCAACAAGGGTTCTATTGGAATTTTCTTAAGGGATTACATTGTATCCCATCAATAGAATTTATCAAAAGGATATATCAAAATAATGTTACTAAGGGGTTTATACTAAGGGATTTCTCGTCAAAAATAGTTCTACTATAATATTACTCAAAAGGAGTTACACCATGGGTTGTATCAAGTATTCAGGAATAATTCATCAGTTAGGGGTTATATGGGGTTCTACCAGATGTTCATCAGTTAGGGGTTATATGGGGTTCTACCGGATGTTCTACCTCTTATATTTAATCGTCTCCTCCTCAGAAGGAGGAATGTCCGTCGACATCATCCATTCGAGTCAAAGCCGATTAAATAGACGAAGCTGCCGTACCCTAAATTTTGACCCGAGATTTTTGTCGATCTAAAAAGTCAAAGAGGAATTATTTTGACCTTTTAGACTAATTTTTATATTTTATTGGATTTTTTATCTAATAACTATTTATTTTAAAGGGTTGATTTAAGGGTTACCAAATTATAAATTTTTTATCATAATTATAATGGGGTTTTATTTTATTATTAAAGGAAATATATGGTTTTATTAATATTATTACTACTAATATTATTAATATAGGGTTTTATTACATTAGTATTAATATAGGGTCTATTAAGATAATTAGGTGGTATTATTATATAGGGGTTGCATTTATCTTATTTTTAATAATGATATTTGGATTTATTAATAAGAGTTTTGTTTTATTTTTAAATAAAAGAGTATATTTGGGTTTAATAATAATATTATTACTAATATTATTTTTAGAACTATTATTTTGGTTTTAATATATTACTAATATTATAAGAAGGGGGTGTGTGTCCCAATTATATTTTGATTAAATTTTAAAATAAGTAAGGGGTTATCTTATCTTATTATATATTATTATTAATATTATGTATTAATATTTATATTATTATTATTATTATTATTATTATTATTATTATTATTATTATTTTTATAAAGTCAACTTCTATTGACTCACAACTAACAAATTTTGTGCAGATTATGGAAGATTAAATTAGATCAAATCAAATCCAAAATAAAGCCAAAATTAAGATAAAAGTTAAAGGAAATAGAAAACCAAATCAATTAAATTCAAAAAATTCTCATCTTCTTCACTTTTAATATTTTATTTGTTTTTCCTTTACTATTAACTTTTTTTATTATTTTCATGTAAAAATCAGAAAAATCTCATTTTTTTATCATTTAAAAATAATTTTCGTATTTATTTTTTAGGGTTTTTTTTTATTATTAATTTTCACTTTTTTCACTTTTTAATTAAAAAATACCCAAAAAATTATACAAATAAAAATAATGGAAAAGATTTTGTGCATGGTATTATAATCATCAAATATAATCATAAAATCAAAATCAATTAAAATTGATTTTTTGGACTTTTAATTATATTTAATCTAATTGATATATTTTTCAACCCTAATTTTCACCTATAACTACCACATACTTTCCTACTTTTGGATCCACCCACTATTCACATAAAAAAAAAACCTAAAATTGTTGTTCTTCATATAATAGAACAAGAACGCGAGAAATTGGAGCGAGATCGGGGAAAAATGAACATGCAAAGGGTGGAGGAAGGAAGCAACAGATTAAGTGGGTCACAACACTCCAAGTTGGTACCGTCAAAATTATTGATTAAATAATTGTATATACTTATCCTTTAATTCTTGTGTAAGAAACATATACACGTATTGTGTTGTTTGATTTTGACTGCCTACAGTTTATTATATGGTTTAGTCATCACTTGTTTTTATAACGAATAAACTTTGTTATAAAAATATAAATAAAATACATGGATAATGAAACTAACAAAACATCAAAATCTCTGACACACTAATATTATACGTTTGTTACCACCTGTTTTTTATTAATTAATTAAAGTAATTACTTATTTTAATTATTGGGAAATAATTTTGATAATTTAAAAATTACTACTTTATTATTTTTAGATTTTTATTATAAAAAGGTGTCGCTCCCGACAAATGACACCAGGTCAAAAGGGGTACAGACGCGAACGGTCGGCGAAGGGAACAGTGAGAACACACAGCCGTGAACTCACTGGAGATGAATAGAGTCGCCAGCTAGGCATTTTTATCCCGGAGGAAAGGCAATGCTGCATAGACCTAGAAAAAGATGGATAAGACGGTTGCGAACCAGAAAGACTGAGAAAGGGGGTTGGTTACAACCTGGGAAGGTATTAGCACCCAGATTGTCCGCCGTACTCGACGGGATCCACGCTTAAAAGATTTGTGTTTTAAAGGGGTAGTGTCAGTGCAATCTGTGCGTAGAATAGCTGGAAAAAATGTACAGGTGTCAGTGTAAGAAGTGAAGTGTACAATGATGTGTCAGTGTAAGGACAAGAGTGAAATGCTCAAGATAATGAGGCTAAAAGAATGAAGCTGGAAAGAGGGGGAATATACAGAGACTTTTGTTCGATAACTGTTAAGTTATGCCTACGTATCCTCTCGTGCAATGAGGAAGTCAGAACACCGTAGTTCGACCCAAAGAGACTGAAAGATAAATTGACTTGTGAACTGCTTGCTTGCCTATGCTCAAGTGCATGACCTGTCTGGCTCAGGTGCAAACTGTCTTGCATTAGACGGAAGAAGCGAGTTCTCGTTTATGAGTGAAGGTGATGAGAAAAGAATCCCGAAGGAGACGATTATTGTTTGTTTTTTTTGAGTTTTCAGTCTTTTATTGCTTTTGAGAGTTTGTCATAAGTTAATGAGCTTAAGTCTAAACCAATGGATTTAGTAAACTCATCACATCTTCCCTCTGATTAGGGGTAATGAGAATACCTTAAGTGTGAAGTCAGATTCTCACACTTAATCACCTTTGGTGTAGGTTTAAGATCATTAACCTACTTGTGATTATTTAGATGTTTTTGGTGTTTTTGTTTAGTGTTGAGTAATGAGGTTAAGCCATAATCAGGGATTAAACAGACTCATTACACCATCCTAATAGAAGGATAATAGATGAGAATGTTTAAGCTGAGGAAAGCTCCTCAACTTAATCCATGATTAGGGATTAAACTCATGACAAAACAAGCCTTTGATTAAGTGGATTTTAGTTAATGATAAGATGATGAAGTGATTTTTATGGTTTGTAAGACAACTTGAGGGGGACTTGTCCATTAACACTAGGGTTAGTCCTTCTTAACCAGTTAAGGAAGAATTAGAACCCTAATGCAAGGCCCAAGTTACAAGTGTGATGTCTTGATACTTATTAAGTGAATTGATTAAGAGATTTAAACACATTAAGGGTTTAACACTTAGGATTAAAGTCATACACTCCATCCTAAGAGAAGGATGCAGGCATAAGCTTAATCACAAAGCCTTAAAGCCTTTAGGGTTTAGTCCCTGATTTTGAGATGAGAAGAGAAGACACAAAGAGACACAAAGGTAAAACTAAGAGGGGAGACTAATCAAAACCCTAATCATTGTCATGCTTGGTTGTTCCTAAGGTTTGTGAGGTTTTCAAAAGAAGATCTTCAGAGGAACCACCAGGAAGCAGATGAACAGGATCAAGAGAAGCAAAGTGACTTGCTTCCTTCAAGAAGTCAAGTCACTTGAAGAAAGAAAGTGGGGAGAGGAAGAATGAGCAAGCTCAAACTCAAACACATATAAAAATGCAGCAATGGAATGCAAGAGAGATGAAAAGAGAAGTTATGAGAAGTGAAGGCAAATTCACTTCTCAACATCACTTACCACATGAAAAGGTTAGAAAAGAAATGCAATGCAATGCACAATGAGATGCAATGACATGATGAGAGACAAAACCAGAAGCATTTACATGATGCTAATGATGTTATGAGATGCTACAAACATGAGGCAGCACATGGAAATGATCATACAAGTTCATGAATGCAAATGAAGCAAGTTAGGAAGCATGGACATACATGGAAAGTTATGAAGTGCACATGGCATACAACATGGCAAATACATGATGCAATGATCAAACATGCTTTCAATATGTCTTATGATGTCAAATGAATCACATGGATGCTTGAAATGTCATGGCAAGTCATGTTATGCAAGAGAATGCAAGATGGATGCATATGAAAGCCCAAATTAGGGTTTATGATTGATGCAACAAACAAAAACCAAAAACAGAAGCAAACCCTAAGATAAAAAATGGAAAATGCCACTCAAAATACCCCTAATCTTATACTAAACCAATGCCCAAAGGAGAGGTCTCAACTCTTAACCAATCTCTAGTTATGATTTTTTGCAAGTTTTTAGGGTTTTTAGGGTTCCTAAACAAAAGAAATGTCAAACAATTTGAAAATGCAAGATCAAACCATGGCCATTTTATCTCAAAAACTACATGCTAAACACAATGCAATGCAAGAAGAATCAATGTCCAACTCTTCATGGATAGGCAGAAATGATTTTTTGAACTTAGGATCAAAATAATGCATCAAAATGATTTTAATTCAATGAAAAATTCTCAAAAGGCATCAAGATCAAAAAAGAAATTTGGTTTGAAGGTTGGACAATGTTTCTAAATGTCTTAGAACATTTCATGAATTTTTTGGTGATTTTTAAATACCTAAAAGTATTTTTAATAAATTAATTTCCATTAATCAATTAAAAACAATCTTTTATATATTTAAAAATACTTTTTTAATGCTAAAAATAAAAACAAAAATATTTTTGTGTCATAAAAATTAATAAAACTCTTGGGAAAAAGTTTCATAATTTTTAAGCATTTTTTACTATTTTAAATAAATTGCACAAGTTAAATGAAAAAGAAATGAAAATAAATTAAAATAAAAGGAAAGTCAAACGAATGGAAGGCAGGGATTGAGTCTGGGTTTGAATACGTTGACTGGCGCCAGATCTAGTGGCCAGGATTGCATCTGAGTTAATTAATTTAATTGTGGATTAATTAAACTAATAAAACGAATTAGGGCTAATCAAAGTGATCTGGGCCACTCGTGCGCGCGGGAAGTCCACTAAGTCAACCAATCTAACGCTCCACATTCAAATGAAATTAATTACAGGGATTAAGCCCTAATGACTTTCAGGTGGCCGGAGAAGACCTCCGGTCGTCTTCTCCGGCCAGCACTCCCCCTGAGAATCCCCAAAACTCCAAAGACCTAACTAAAATGAAATCTAAAAACTGGGAAATGATCCCCACTCACTCACGAAACAAAACCCCTAATCAAAACAAATTTATATTTCCTAACAAGGCTGAATCGAAACAAATAAGAACTAGGGTACAGAAGTTTCAGAGAGCAATTAAACTCTCATTTCATCACCATTTGCAAAACCAAAGGCACATTCATGATCAGGGAGACATATAGAACAAGTTTAGAACACAAAAGAAGATTTCTGGAAAAATATTTCTTGAGCTACCTGAGATTCGAAGCTTTCACTTCAGCCACTTTCTGACCTCCCCTCCTTGTGAAATCCACTCCACTTGACCTCTTGATGATGCTAGAATGCTTTGGAGAAGTTTATGTTGGCTGGATGAAGAGTTTGAGCAGCTTCTGCTCAAGCTCAGTTGAAAATGGCCATGGTGATTCAGGCTATTTCTGGCAAGGGTGAAGGGTGCTTTGTGGTCCAGATGATGAGTGGAGAAGGTTTGTGGAGTTTGTTTGGATGTTTGTGAGCTGTGGAGAGAGTTTCGAATGAAACTGCAAGTTGGAGTGAAAATGGTGAAGTGGTGTTATGGCTTGTTTCAGGCTTGGTTCTTTGATGCTTTCTACTCAATGGGACATGGTGAGATGATTGGTGAAAATGGTTTGGATGTTTGAAGTCTGGGCAGAGAGATTCGAAGAAGTTTTCAAGAGGGAGTGTGTTTGAGTATGTGATGATGTGTGTTGTTTCAGCCTTGCTTCCTCTATGAAATGGCCAGCATTTGATCCACATAAACAAAGCCTATTGGTCAGTTGATGTGACCTGGCCTGCTGTGATAGGTAAGTCACCTTTTGCAAATTGTCAACTTTTGTGTAAGAGAAAGTATGGGAAACTTCTAGGCTAGTACATGGGCTGTGTGATGCGCAGCAAGGTGAGGGGAGAGGGCTAGGGTGGTTCAGCATCCAAGGCAGCAAGTGGATGGAAGTGATCATGAGCTTTTGCAACTTGGTTCCTCTTTGGTTCACATGTGATTTTCCCATCCCATAAGCCATGAAACATGAGCATTCTTGGTTCAATTCTGAATTTTAGAGTTTATGTGATGTTTGTACATTGGTTTGAAGTGAACTAGAAGTTACAAATGGCCTTGGCTTATGGTTTTGCAAAATTCTCATTTGGTGCACATCTTGAAAATCAATGATTTTAGCCAACTTTGTCACACCATAACTTTTGATCCAAGAAGAATTTGATCATGTTCTTGTACTTTTTGAAAAGGGAAAAATGTAATCTACAACTTTCATGACCAAAGTTTTTCCATTTGAAGCATTTTTGGATCAAGAATCAAGGCTTGAAAAATGACCTAAAATGAAGCATTCTTGAAAAGTCAACTATGCCCAAAAAGTCAACACTTGCAAAAACTTCAAATTCTTGATTTTTGTGAACTTCAACCTTCTTCCATGATCAGATAAAGATCATATACACTCAAAATGATGAAGATCACCCATTGGTTGGATCATTGGGGGCCTCAGATGCCCTGATTTTGCACTGACTTGTCTGAAAAGTCAACTCTTGATCAGATGACTTCCCCATGGAATTTCTTCATGAAAATTGATATGCATACTCCCTATACCATATAAAGACCAATGGAAACAATAATGACCAAAAAATTTGGAGTTATGGCCTCTGAAAACAAAACCCTAATTTTAGGTCATCTGTGCAGTCAAGCCTGGCTCTGCATCCACACCAATCCCAGTTCTCGTGATTCTTTTGCATTTTTGACTTTGAGAGGATGTAATATGATATAAGAACACACATGGGCCCCTTTGAAGTGATTGGTGGCCTTTGGAGTGGCTCAGGAGGCTCTTGGATTGCTCAGATCACAAACCCTAGGTGCAGATGACTTAGAATCTATGCAGTGAATCAAAAATGTAACATGAGGTGGTATGATTGTGTTTATGCATATGAGATGATCACAAGCCATGGTGTGAATGGGTGAGGGCAAATTTAGGGTGTTTACAGCTGCCCCTATTCAGACATGAGTTAGCTGTGCAGGATATAAGCGACGGCTTAACAGGCCAACAAGATAACTTGTGGTTGAATACCAAAGACAGTCCAAAATTTGCACTCACCGGGGAGAAGAAAAAAGATATAGATTGTAAAAGGGAAATAAAGTATATTTTAAAGTATAGGCGACGGAGGACGACCGTCGAGCAGAGGACGACTGCTGGGTAAAGAGCAATGACGGGGACGGCCGACATGCTGGGGAAAGTGTGTGAAGTAAAGCAATGACGGGGACGACCGACATGCTGGGGATAAAAGGTAAAGCTAAGACGGGGACGACCAACTAGCTGGGGAAAATAAAATATCATGATGGGGACGGCCATCAAGATAAAGCTATAAAATTCTCTGGGGGTTAATGAAACATGACGGGGACGGCCATCAAGTTCATAAAGCAAAGTAACCAACGATGGGGACGGCCATCGGGCTAAAAGGAAAAGGGCCCACGACGGGGACGGCCATCGGGTTAAAGAATAAATGAAATAAACAGATGATGGGGGACGGCCATCAAAAGTGAAGGACGATCACCTAGCAGGGGACGGCTGCTCTGTTGGGTAATAAAAGAAGTATGATGGGGACGGCCATCAAAGGTGGAGGACGACCACCTGGCAGGGTACGGCTGCCGAAAATATCAACGATGGGGACGGCCATCGGATAAAAGGTCAACGATGGGGACGGCCATCGGACGAGCATGATGGAGGACGACCATCAAGAGGTGGAGGACGACCACCTAGCAGGGGACGGCTGCTCTCATGGTTTATCATGACATAGGACGAATGCCAGATAACCAAAATCAACAATGGGGACGGCCATTGGATAAAATGATGAAGGACGATCATCAAGGGCGGAGGACGACCACCTAGCAGGGGACGGCTGCTAAAATCAACGATGGGGACGGCCATCGGATGAGCATGATGGAGGACGACCATCAAGAGGTGGAGGACGACCACCTAGCAGGGTACGGCTGCTCTCAGGGTTTATCATGACACAGGACGAGTGCCAGATAAGAAGGAAAATTTGCTTTGGCGATCTACTGGGGAATAGTAAACACGGACGAGTGTTTATATCCAAGAAACAAAAGGTATAAGTGTTTGGTATTGTGTATAGATTAAAGATGCGGACGAGCATCCCTAAGACTACGATACGGACGAGTATCGGGTAGAAACAAATACTGACGCGTGTTCGAAGATGATGATACGGACGAGTATCAACTGGTTAACAGAGAACACGGACGAGTGTTGAATCTGATGGGTTCCTTCTGGGGAAAAGTAGACACGGACGAGCATCTATATTCAAAGAGACGTATGTGTTTGACACAGTGTATGGATTAAAGGTGCGGACGAGCATCCTTAAGACTATGATACGGACGAGTATCATGTAGAAACAAACGCTGACGCATGTTCTGAGATGATGATACGGACGAGTACCAACTGGTTAACAAAGAACAAGGATTAGTGTTGAATCTGTGGGGATATATAAGTATATACAAGATACGGACGGGTATCTGAGTAGTATGGGTAGTTAACTGCTGGGGAGAGCGACACGGATGAGTGTCAGAAAAAGAAAAGTATAATATGAACAAATATTTGATATACAAAGTGTAGACGACTGCGCTGGGGATACGACACGGACGGGTGCCGAAGGATTGTGTATATAGGTATGTGTGAGTGCAAAGAGGATGTCTTTGGCTTTCTGCTGGGGTATGACACGGACGGGTGTCAGGAAGTATCTGTAATACGGGTGATCTTGTTCGTAAATAGCGTTCAGGTGACTTTACTGGGGAAGTGATGACACGGACGGGTGTCAAAATGAGTATATACTGGTGTTTGTGGATTGTGAGGCGGCTGCTTTTGCCGGGGACTCTGGTGGGGATTTTTTTGTACGTTGATGAACTATCATTGTTCACAAGTGTTCGATTCATACATGGCTTATGATTATGCTATGTGTTTGATATTTTGCCGTAATGCTCCGTATTAGACGGAATGCTACGCTTTGTGGGTGAATATGATGCAAATGCTATGATTGTGCAAAGATACCAAACCGGGACTTGGGTCCCGTTGCTGCGAAGATCTTCGATCGATCTGTTTGAAGTAGACATCCCAGCTGGGGATGAGATCATTGGTAGATCTGATGAGATGTATCTGCTTGGGGATATAGGTCACTGATAGACCTATCCTTATAAACGAGAGACCCAGCTGGGGTTTGCAGAAGCTTTCTTCACTCTGTTGTGATCTCTTTATGCGTTGCTTTTCTGGATAGAGGCTGGAGCTCTGTGGGGAGAGAGTTCCCTGGTTTTTGTACTCGGCTGAGAGCGAGATGGCAACTCGGCTGGGGAGAAAGAGAGATCAATGAGAGACCTCCCTAGGGGTTCTACTGAAGAGAATCCTTGACTCAGCCGGGGATATATGTGCCTTTTGCGATGCCTGGCAATTCTGATGGGGATAGATAATAAAAGGCAACTCAGCTGGGGAAGTCATGAGAGGTAACTCAGCTGGGGAAAGTAATGAGAGGCAATTCAGCTGGGGAAGAAGCAAATCAGGTGCTAAGACTGAGCGAGTATTGATTTGGCAACTTCGCTGGGGAAATGGGCACCTTCCAGTGCCACGTGGAAGATAGACCGAGTTGATAATGATCTGCCAGCTTGCTGAGGGTGAAGCTTTCATACCCTAAGCTGTGCTCTGGATACCTGCAATCCTGCAAAGATAAGGAAACGCACAAATGGTCCCGAGGTATCCCTTACCGGATTCCGTCATAGGAGTTAGACATTCTCGAGAGTAAGTACACTTCCTGTAAGCATGCGTTTTTATTCTTTTAGAGAAAAGCATCTGTACTCATGCGATTAGTTTTTTAGAGACATCAGACATTCTTCGCAAATAAAAATGTACAAGACGAAACATGACTGAAAATCTGATTTTATTAATTCATACGCCCTGAATTGGCGAGATACAGTCAAAGAAACAAGTCCCCTGAAATGAGGAGGTTGTTACAAATTGAAAAACAAAGTGCTGGCAGGGTTGATGACGCTTTAAGGAGCTTCCCCTTTTGCTATGACTCGTATGACTTTTGACGTTCTTCTCATCTGGCTTTCTGAATGATGTTGATTTCGATTGAAGCTTGATTCTGTTGAAGCTTTCCAAGTTGTAAGTGATACAAACGAATTCAGAATGCTGTTGTTCGCTCATTCCCTTATTTTGCATGGACCGCCCTTTCGGGTTTTCAATCCATCGGGATACCCATTTTTGCCTGAACTGTCCAATGCGGCTTTTCAACTCAGCGGGTGTACATTCTTTTGTTTACTTTCCCTTATTTTTGCCCGAGTCTTTTATTCTGTTTTTGACTCACCGGGATGCCCTGTTTTTTCCTGGACTTACATTCTGTTTTTATGTCCAGCGGGTCCTTTTTATGCGAAGTATTTTTTAACTGCATCTGAATTCACAGGGGACGGGAAATCTTCGCCATCCATGGTGCTGAGCATCAGTGCTCCACCAGAAAAAACTTTCTTTACCACAAACGGTCCTTCATAGTTTGGAGTCCACTTGCCCCTGTGGTCTGTATGAGGAGGGAGGATTCTTTTCAGCACAAGATCTCCCACTTGGTACTCTCGGTGCCTGACTTTCTGATCAAAGGCTCTCTTCATTCTTTTCTGATATAACTGCCTATGACAGATTGCAGCCAACCTTTTCTCTTCGATCAGACTCAGTTGTTCATATCGGGCCCTGACCCATTCTGCTTCGTTCAGCTTAACATCCATCAGTACCCGTAGGGAGGGTAGTTCAACTTCAACTGGCAGGACTGCTTCCATACCGTACACGAGTTGATACGGTGTTGCCCCAGTGGATGTCCTGATTGACGTGCGGTACCCATGCAAGGCCAACGGTAGCATTTCATGCCAGTCTTTGTAAGTGACTACCATCTTCTGCACAATCTTCTTGATATTCTTATTAGCTGCCTCAACAGCGCCATTCATCTTTGGCCTGTAAGGAGAAGAATTGTGATGTTGAATCTTGAAGTCTCGGCACAGCTCTGCCATCATTTTATTATTCAAGTTGGAACCATTATCAGTAATGATTCGCTCGGGAACTCCATACCGACAGATGATATCTCTTTTTAAAAACCTGGCTACCACTTGCCTTGTGACGTTTGCATATGAGGCTGCTTCGACCCACTTGGTGAAGTAATCAATAGCGACCAGGATGAATCTGTGGTCGTTTGAAGCAGTTGGCTCGATCTTGCCAATCATATCAATGCCCCACATGGCAAAGGGCCATGGTGAAGACATGATGTTCAGAGGATTGGGAGGCACATGCACCTTATCTGCATAAATCTGGCATTTATGGCATTTTCTGGCGTAGGCACAACAGTCTGCATCCATGGTGATCCAATAATACCCTGATCTTAACAATTTCTTAGCCATGGCATGCCCTCCGGCATGGGTACCAAAGGATCCTTCGTGCACTTCATGCATCAACAAACCTGCTTCTGTCTTGTCAACACATCTGAGGAGTACCATGTCAAAGTTTCTTTTGTATAAAGACCCATCAGCGTTCAGAAAGAAACTACCAGCAAGCCTTCTCAAAGTCTTCTTATCATTGGAAGATGCCCCAGGTGGGTATGTCCGATCCTCCAAGAAGCACTTAATGTCATGGAACCAAGGCTTATCATCCTTAACAACATCTGCTGCGAACACATATGCTGGTCTGTCAAGCCTGGACACTGAAATCTGAGGTACAAAGTTGGCAGCTTGAACTTTGATCATTGATGAAATGGTAGCCAGAGCATCTGCAAAATGATTCTCGTCCCGAGGGATATACTCGAGCTTGACTGTTGTAAAGAAAGTCAATAACCTCCTCGTATAATCCCTGTAAGGTATCAGATGATCCTGGTGTGTGTACCATTTACCGTTGGTTTGATTGATTACCAGAGCTGAATCTCCAAATACAGTCAATGTCTTGATCCTGAGGTCAATGGCTTCCTCAAGACCCATAATACAAGCTTCGTATTCAGCTTCGTTGTTAGTGCAGTTGAAAGTGAGTTTTGCCGAGAACGGCATGTGAACTCCCTTAGGTGTAATGAGTACTGCACCAACACCACGACCATTCATGTTGACAGCCCCATCAAACATCATAGTCCATTCTTCTTCCGGGTCAGGCCCTTCAGTGTGAACAGGTTCTTCATGATCTTTTGCTTTTATGAACATGATTTCTTCATCAGGGAAGTCAAATCTCATAGGCTGGTAATCATCAATGGGTTGCTCAGCAAGATATTCAGACAATACACTGCCCTTGATGGCTTTTTGAGATGTGTACTGGATGTCATATTCTGTGAGAATCATCTGCCATCTTGCAACCCGTCCGGTAAGTGCTGGCTTCTCAAATATGTACTTGACTGGGTCCATTTTAGAGATCAATAAAGTAGTGTGGGTCAACATATACTGCCTTAGTCGGCGAGCAGCCCACGCTAAAGCACAGCAAGTTTTCTCGAGCAGTGAATAACGTTGTTCACAGTCGGTAAACTTTTTGCTTAGGTAGTATATTGCATACTCTTTTCGACCAGACTCGTCATGCTGGCCCAGCACACACCCCATTGACTCTTCTAATACTGTTAAGTACATTATTAGAGGTCTTCCTTCGACTGGAGGCATAAGGATTGGAGGTTCTTGCAGATGTTCTTTCCTTAACAGCTTGAACAAGGGTTCACAAGTTGCTGTAAGGTGAGATATGAACCGTGAGATGTAGTTCAATCGACCTAAGAACCCTCGAACTTCTTTCTCAGTTTTCGGTGCAGGCATCTCTTGGATGGCTTTGACTTTGTCAGGGTCAACTTCAATCCCTTTCTCGCTTACAATAAATCCCAGCAGCTTACCGGATCGCACCCCGAATGTGCATTTGTTGGGGTTCAACTTCAATTGTTACTTCCTCAGACGCTTGAATAACTTCAGTAGATTCACCAGGTGATCTTCTTCAGTAAGGGACTTGGCAATCATGTCATCCACATAACACTCGATTTCTTTATGGATCATATCGTGGAATAATGTTACCATAGCCCGTTGATACGTGGCACCAGCATTCTTCAGTCCGAATGGCATCACTTTGTAACAGAACGTGCCCCAGGGTGTGATGAAGGTTGTCTTCTCCATGTCTTCAGGTGACATTTTAATCTGATTGTATCCTGAAAATCCATCCATGAAGGAGAATACCGAGAACTGAGCCGTATTATCCACCAATACATCAATGTGAGGTAATGGGAAGTCATCTTTTGGGCTGGCTCTGTTCAGGTCCCGGTAGTCAACACACATCCTTACCTTTCCGTCTTTCTTAGGCACAGGTACTATATTAGCAACCCACGGCGGATAGCTAGTCACAGCAAGGAACCCAGCGTCCCATTGCTTTTGTACCTCTTCCTTGATCTTCATTGCCATGTCTGGGCGGGTGCGGCGCAGTTTCTGTTTAACTGGCGGGCATTCTTCTCTCAAAGGCAGCTTGTGCACGACAATATCGGTATCCAACCCTGGAATATCTTGGTAAGACCAAGCAAACACGTCTACATACTCTTGAAGCAGGTCAATCAGTTGTCTCTTCACTGAGTCTTGCAAGCAGGCCCCGATTTTAACCTCTTTCACGTCTTCATCTGTACCAAGGTTAATCTCTTCAACCTCCTCCTGGTGAGGAGTAATAACCTTCTCCTCTTGTCTCAACAACCTGGCTAGCTCTTCAGGAAGCTCATATTCTTCTTCAACCCTTTCATCAGCTTGATTGATCGGATTGTCAAAGTCATACGAAGTCAAAGCCGTGCTGTTGTCGGTGCTGTCTGGAAGGCACTCTCTGCAAGGGTTCAGTTGGTTCATTTTAGTGATTTGATTTTAATCTTGTTTAGAAAAGTGAAATAAAGTTGTCATTTTGAAAACACTGCCATTTATTTTTTTGTACAAAAAGAAAAATGGAAAAACAGTGAGTGGAAAAGAAAAAGACTCATTTGCAAAAAGATGTCTGATGTTTCATTGATTAATCTTGTTTGCACAAAAAGTACAGATGGCCCGATTACAAAATGAGTCTTGTCATCTTGGGCAAGATGCAAGACTTTGATGCATGCTATAAAAATACAGGAAATAATAATTACTCTGCTTGAGTAACTCTTATAATTTCCTGGGAAGACCAGTTTGAGATACTGCTCCCCGGGATCTTTGGACGAATCCAGCTTTCCAGGTTGCGTTCTTCTTCCAGCTCGTCTTCCAAACAGTTGATAGCATCAGGGGTGAGCATCCCCCCACTCACAAAGTTGGGCTCCTTTGCAGCCTCTGCTTGATCTTGTTGAGTTGGTTTGTAACCCAACCCAAATCTGTCCTCTTTCTTCTCCACCGATAGCAGTTTGCCCCAGCCTTGGGCGTTTCCTCCCTCAACAACCTTCCGGGCTTGTTGGTATGATGATATTGAAGTACCAGGCACAGCAGATGTTTCATTGACATTCAAAGCTTCGAACCCCTGGCTCATTGTTTCATGGATCTCCCCATCCATCTCAATGTATTTATAGGTAGCCAGGTGGCTGACAAAAATGTCCTCTTCTCCACAGATCGTAACGATTTGACCCTCCCACTCATATTTTAACTTCTGGTGAAGGGTAGAGGTCACGGCGCCAGCGGCGTGAATCCATGGCCTACCCAATAGACAGCTGTAGGCAGGCTGTATATCCATCACGTAGAAGATAGTTTTGAAGGTCTGCGGGCCAATCGTTATGGGCAACTCAATCTCTCCCAGAACCGATCTCTTTGAACCATCAAAGGCTCTTACCACCAGGTTGCTGGGTCTCAATGCCAATCCATCGTATTCTAGCTTCACCAGGGCCTTTTTAGGTAAGACATTGAGGGATGACCCCGTGTCTACCAGCACATGGGAAAGGACAGCACCTTTGCATTCCATGGTTATGTGCAAGGCTTTGTTATGGTTGCGGCCTTCCGTTGTCAAATCAGTATTAGTGAACCCTAGTCCGTGACTAGCATTAACATTTCCAACTACAGCTTCCAGCTGATTGACAGTGATCTCTTCAGGCACGTAAGCTGCGTGCAAGACTTTGAGTAGTGCATTCCGATGGGCCTCGGAGCACATAAGCAATGATAGGATTGAGATCTTGGAAGGCGTCTGATGAAGCTGATCCACTATTTTATAATCACTCTTTTTGATGATTCGCATGAACTCATCAACCTCTTGGTCAAAGGGTGTCTTCAAGGCTTCTTTGACAGTCTGTTCTTCCTGCACCAAGCTTTTTCCTTTTGCCTTGGCAGCAGCTTCTGCTTCGGCAGTGGGTCTCTGAATTTGTGGAGCAAAGAGACGCCCGCTTCGAGTGAAGCCTCCGCCTCCTCCCACATTGTCAATTTGTGGTGCAGGGGTTGATGATTCAAAAGTGATTCTTTGTCCTTCACAGTACAGGTCAGAGCCATAATGCCAGGGGATAGCATTACTGCTTTCATAAGGTACTGGTCCAGGCACCGTGATAGTGACTGGACTGACTGCCGCTGTGGAAGGAATTGTGATAGTCTGCGGATCATAATAAATTGTGACTGGTGCTCTGGTGGGAGCAGCACTTTCTGAGTTGTAGACAGAGTTGTTTTCTGGATCATAAAATATTGTGACAGTTGAGACATCTTCATGATTTGTTGCTGGTGTTGTAGGAGACATTGTCGGGAGTATGGATGTTGTTGTTGTAGGAGTTTCAAAATGGAGTGGTGCTGGAGTTGTAGAAGAAAAATTTGTTGATAACTGATCAGTTGAGATGATAGATGAAGTATTTGTTGATGAAGCCGAAGAATTGTCAGGAACAATGGTTGCTGCAGTTGTAGGAGGTTCTGGAGTTATTGCTGATGAGATTGTTGGGTTTGTTGGAAATGATGTGGTGATCTGAAGTTGGCCACTCTGAATGAGACCATCTATGTCATTCCTCAAATTATCGCACCCATTTACTGAAATATTGCAGTAGGCACACCCTAACTCACACCCCGGGAACATTTGACATTCGAGGAGTTGAGCCTTGATTTCTACCAACGGTGTCCGGATCTGACCCACACTGGTTATTAAATAAGACGGTTTGTCTTCTTCAATAGCGTTAATTCTGGGACCACCATGGTTTGGCATAGGATTTTTGTTGACATTGGGTGGTGGTGCAAAATTCAGAGCTTTTGAGTCTACCAGGTCTTGTACCTTCATGTGCAGGGCTCTGCACTTTTCTGTACTATGGCCAGGTGCATTTGAATGAAAAGCACATCTGGCGTTGGAGTCATAATTCCTGGGTAGACTGTTGGGATCTGGAGGTGCTAACGTCCTTAGCTCAACTAGGTTGAGTTTCAGGAGTTGTGGCAGCAATGCAGCATATGGCATAGGGATCGGATCGATTACCCTATTGGCTTGAGAAGGCCTCTGTTGGAATGGCCTTTGCTGGTTATTGTTGTTGGTGTTGCTGTTGTTGTAATTTCTCGGAGGATACTGATTTTGTTGATGGTACTGAGGTGGTTGCTGATAGTTCTGTTGCGGAGGTTGATACACTGGTTGAGGATGAGCTGGAGCGGGGATAGTGACTGCTGCTACTGACCTGTGAACATATTGGGGCCTGCCCTTTTTGGTGTGGATGGCATTGGTCTCGCCAGTTCTTCTTGGGCCTGCAAAAGGCTTTCTTGCACTACTGGACGAGCTTGCACCGTTGTCTGAGATCTTACCCATCTTCAATAGGCTTTCAATTCTCTCCCCGGTTATGACAACATCTGCAAAGCTAGTGGAAGAGAAAGCAGCCAGCCTGTCAATGTAAGTCCCCTGAAGGGTGTTCATAAACATGTCTGCCATTTCCCTTTCAGACATAGGTGGCTGAACAGCAGCAGCCAATTGCCTCCATCTCTGGGCATATTCTCGGAAACTTTCCCTTGACGACTGTGACATCCCCATTAGGAGGGTCCTGTTGGGTGCCATATCCAGATTATACTGATACTGTCTGATGAAGGCCTCTGCCAGGTCCTTCCAGCATCTGATAGTTGCCCTTGTCAAGTGAGAGTACCATTCTCTTGAAGCTCCTGTCAAGCTGTCTTCGAAATAGAACATCCAGAGCTTCTCATCCATAGTATAGGCCTTCAGCCTCCCCAGAAATGATTGTAGATGGGTCCGGGGACAGGAAGTCCCATTATACTTCTCAAAGCATGGTGGCTTAAACTTATGGGGAATCCTGACCCCGTCTACCAAGCCCATGTCCATGACGTCAAAACCCAAAGAGTTTTGAGACTCTAGGGATCTCAATTTCTCAGCTATCTCATCCAGCCTTCTATCATAAGCTTCTTCCCCAGCACCCATTACTGTGAACTGGTCTTCTTGAGGGTCTTCTTGCAGTACCCTCCCTGCTGTGGCAGTACCTTGAACATTTGCAGGGATGTTGACTTCAGGATGGAGGTGTGGTCCAAATACAGGAGGATTGACATGAGGTTGGACCCTCTCATTGTTGCTTGTTCCAGCAGTTCCTACATGGGGTTCTTCTTGATTTTGCCTTTCCACCATGGCTCTCAATCTTTCTCGGCTCTGAGCCATGTTGTTCATCACTTCCATAAACTGCGTCATCTGCGTTCTCATTTCCAATCTTTCGTTTGCCATTTGATTTCTGACCTCAGCAAGGTCCTGCTGTACCTGATCCATTCGAATGCCCGGAAGATTGTTACGGGTTGGATAACGGTGCGGACGATTGAGGGGAAATACCCGGCGCCGAGCAATAGTTCCTGAGCATCACAACAGAGTTAGTGGCAATAAAACAAAAACCTACAAAACAAACAAAGGGTTAGCATGCAATGCAGTTATGCTTATTTGTTTTCAAAGTATCCGGCTTGGCGTTCAGTTTTGACCCTTCCAGACCCTTGAAGATGCTGTTGAAGTTGCTTTCGAAGTAAACTTGGACGGAACATACATATATTACAAAAAGCAAAGTGGTACATAGTCTGTTTACAAATACAAGCCCTCGGAGGGGTCAAAATACATTACAGGGAAAAATGAAAAATACACGGAATGAAAGCAACAACAAATAAATGGTCAAACACCAAGACCAAACTCATCCTCACGAACTTCCTTGAGAAGTGCTTCGGTCACAGGATCAGCCGGGCGCTCCGTGAGATTCCTGATGAGGAGATTCCGGGTCGTAACAGCTGCTGTTAGCTTCCTGTGTTGACTTTGGTCCTTTGACCTCTTCACTCCGGCTTTGATCTTCAGCTCTGATATCTCCCTCTGGGCTGCTGCCAGGGCTTCTTGCTGTTCTCTTGCACTAGCTTCTAGTTGCTCCATCTTGTCTTGAACTCTCTTGTCTTCCAGGGTACGAGCCTCGGTGATCCTGACCCACCTAGCCTGACTCTCCTTTAGATACAAGTCTGTCCTTGCTCTCTGGAACTGGGCTTCTTTGCAAGCATTCTTCAGAATTTGTTCTCCAGCCTTAGACTTTTTGATATAATCCCCAGACTTCTCAATCTTAGTCAGATGCTCCACTCTCAACTTTTCCAACCTCTCAATCTCCCTCATACCCTCACTCCTCTCCCGGAGAGTCTTCTGCAAAGCCTGAGTTAACTTCTCGTTTCTTTCCTTCAAGCTTTCAAACTCCTCCAAACTGATAGTGGCAGGGGGTGGTGCTGAAGATGACTCAGGCATGTCTTCTATGGTAAAGGGCATTCCAGAGAATTGGGCCCTGGCACGGGACCATTCATAATATTGTGCTGATGCCACATTGTTGCACTTCCCCAAAATAGTTATTCCCTTTGTTTGAACATTATCCCAGGCCCAGGCAGCCTGCCTAAAAACAGTCAAATTAGGCTTGTTCTCACAATAAAGAGTCTCAACCAAGTCCTGTGCCTTAGGAGTGTGGACCAGTGCATAGCCCAGTTGTCTTTTGAACAGCAGAGGGTTGTAATTGACACTACCCTTAACTCCTATTAGGGGCACATTGGGAAAATGCCCATAGCTGGTGATGATATCCCTACCCTTGGTGCTTTGAGTGCACCATCTGATATCGGCTGAAGTTAGAGCAGTGAGTCTCTTAGCCCAGTTTCTCTGCTGATGAGGATTCAAAAATGCATCTGTCCTGGGTAGATGCCTGAGGAGCCAAGTATGGAACAATGGAGCACAACACCTCACTAATCTTCCCCTCTGCTTTTCATTCCTCTGATGCACCGAGTAGTAAAGATCCCCCAATAAAGTGGGCACTGGGTTCTGCAGGATGAAAAGATGGATTACATTCTTGCTAATGAATCGAGGCTCATCTGCAAACAACACAATTCCATATACAACCAAGGCCAATAAAGCACAAACAACTTTCCATTCTCCTAGAGAAGCCTTCAGGGTAGCTTGAGAGATCAAGAAATCCAGATGGAAACCAGGGATTCCAGCTTTAGAAGTCATATGCTGCTCAACCAGGACAGGTTCCAAATGCAGAGCCTTTGCTACTTCCCCATTACCAGGGAAGACCATCTCAGGGTTGAAAGGGATTCCACCCCTGATAGGCAAACCAACCAATGATGAGTATTCTTCTAATAGAGGGCCCAACTGAAAGTCTTGGAAAGTGAAACATCTTAGTGGGGGATCATAGAACTGAATGCAAGTGTGGATCAGGCTTCTCTGTGAAGGGTCCAGATCCATAACCATATCAAGTATATCCCCATAGTGTTCCCTGAACAATGGTATGTGATCTGGAGTGATCAGGGTCTGAATCCTCCTGATGTCAGATAGCTCTGGCTGGAAGAAGTGATAGGTGATGTTGCTCTTTTTAGGAGCCATGATGCTGAGACTGAGTAGAGACAGGTGCTAATGATAACACTGAAGAAGGGGCCACTGATTGGCTGGTGCAGATAACTGAAGTAGATAGCTGCAGCAAGTGCTGATGAAGATGGGTCAATGCTGAAGATGGGGTCAAAACCAGAACCAAATGAAAATGGATACCCTGAAACACAAATAAGCAAATGTCAATATGATGCAATGATTATGTATGCAAATGATATGCAAGAGTTTGTGACTGAGCTGGATCTGATCAATTGCTCTGATGTAGGTCCAAATATGTCCAAGAAATCCAGATGGAGGTCTATAAATCCAGTAACCAAGGTGGGGGACTCAAATAAAGAGCCACATGTCCAGGGTTTTTAGAATCACAAGAACTGTTCCAACATGGAGTACTCTTAATCAAGTCAAAGTAACAGGGTATTCTGAGGTCAAGGTACCTGCAAACCTGTAAACAGCCCAACCCCCTCACAGGTGGTGTTCTAAAACAAGGATCCTCAGACTTGGATCAGTTATGAGAAGTGTAAACACTTCTAACCCGGAGGTACAATATTTACAATAACCATAAAAGTTCCTCCTCTAATTCACCCCAGTTTCTGAAGGTCAATACTAAAAGGTCATCCAGACTTAGCAGGCTTCCCAGATAGCCCTAGTATTGCAGGAAATCTGCAACACAGAGTTCTCAAGAAGAAACCCATATCTGAACCGTGTTTCATATTCCCGCACCAGACCGAGATGGAATGGGAAAGAATATGATTCACTCTAGCCTAGGTGTCGCTCAGGTCCCAGGTATAGGACCTTAACACTCAATGAATCACCCACCCACCAAAACAAAAACCAGATCCAGCCAGCAGCATGACAGTATGATATATACAAAAGCAATAAAGAAAACAGTAAAGCAACTGCACATAAAGTAAAAAAGAATAAACACAAATATACAAACACAAATAAGCACATAACACCCTAGTAAACACAAATCAATCAAGCGCTAGGAGGAACCCACAAAAAGAACCAGAAGCCCTGGTTGCAATATAAGGGTCCCCAGCAGAGTCGCCAAGCTGTCGCTCCCGACAAATGACACCGGGTCAAAAGGGGTACAGACGCGAACGGTCGGCGAAGGGAACAGTGAGAACACACAGCCGTGAACTCACTGGAGATGAATAGAGTCGCCAGCTAGGCATTTTTATCCCGGAGGAAAGGCAATGCTGCATAGACCTAGAAAAAGATGGATAAGACGGTTGCGAACCAGAAAGACTGAGAAAGGGGGTTGGTTACAACCTGGGAAGGTATTAGCACCCAGATTGTCCGCCGTACTCGACGGGATCCACGCTTAAAAGATTTGTGTTTTAAAGGGGTAGTGTCAGTGCAATCTGTGCGTAGAATAGCTGGAAAAAATGTACAGGTGTCAGTGTAAGAAGTGAAGTGTACAATGATGTGTCAGTGTAAGGACAAGAGTGAAATGCTCAAGATAATGAGGCTAAAAGAATGAAGCTGGAAAGAGGGGGAATATACAGAGACTTTTGTTCGATAACTGTTAAGTTATGCCTACGTATCCTCTCGTGCAATGAGGAAGTCAGAACACCGTAGTTCGACCCAAAGAGACTGAAAGATAAATTGACTTGTGAACTGCTTGCTTGCCTATGCTCAAGTGCATGACCTGTCTGGCTCAGGTGCAAACTGTCTTGCATTAGACGGAAGAAGCGAGTTCTCGTTTATGAGTGAAGGTGATGAGAAAAGAATCCCGAAGGAGACGATTATTGTTTTTTTTTTTTTTGAGTTTTCAGTCTTTTATTGCTTTTGAGAGTTTGTCATAAGTTAATGAGCTTAAGTCTAAACCAATGGATTTAGTAAACTCATCACATCTTCCCTCTGATTAGGGGTAATGAGAATACCTTAAGTGTGAAGTCAGATTCTCACACTTAATCACCTTTGGTGTAGGTTTAAGATCATTAACCTACTTGTGATTATTTAGATGTTTTTGGTGTTTTTGTTTAGTGTTGAGTAATGAGGTTAAGCCATAATCAGGGATTAAACAGACTCATTACACCATCCTAATAGAAGGATAATAGATGAGAATGTTTAAGCTGAGGAAAGCTCCTCAACTTAATCCATGATTAGGGATTAAACTCATGACAAAACAAGCCTTTGATTAAGTGGATTTTAGTTAATGATAAGATGATGAAGTGATTTTTATGGTTTGTAAGACAACTTGAGGGGGACTTGTCCATTAACACTAGGGTTAGTCCTTCTTAACCAGTTAAGGAAGAATTAGAACCCTAATGCAAGGCCCAAGTTACAAGTGTGATGTCTTGATACTTATTAAGTGAATTGATTAAGAGATTTAAACACATTAAGAGTTTAACACTTAGGATTAAAGTCATACACTCCATCCTAAGAGAAGGATGCAGGCATAAGCTTAATCACAAAGCCTTAAAGCCTTTAGGGTTTAGTCCCTGATTTTGAGATGAGAAGAGAAGACACAAAGAGACACAAAGGTAAAACTAAGAGGGGAGACTAATCAAAACCCTAATCATTGTCATGCTTGGTTGTTCCTAAGGTTTGTGAGGTTTTCAAAAGAAGATCTTCAGAGGAACCACCAGGAAGCAGATGAACAGGATCAAGAGAAGCAAAGTGACTTGCTTCCTTCAAGAAGTCAAGTCACTTGAAGAAAGAAAGTGGGGAGAGGAAGAATGAGCAAGCTCAAACTCAAACACATATAAAAATGCAGCAATGGAATGCAAGAGAGATGAAAAGAGAAGTTATGAGAAGTGAAGGCAAATTCACTTCTCAACATCACTTACCACATGAAAAGGTTAGAAAAGAAATGCAATGCAATGCACAATGAGATGCAATAACATGATGAGAGACAAAACCAGAAGCATTTACATGATGCTAATGATGTTATGAGATGCTACAAACATGAGGCAGCACATGGAAATGATCATACAAGTTCATGAATGCAAATGAAGCAAGTTAGGAAGCATGGACATACATGGAAAGTTATGAAGTGCACATGGCATACAACATGGCAAATACATGATGCAATGATCAAACATGCTTTCAATATGTCTTATGATGTCAAATGAATCACATGGATGCTTGAAATGTCATGGCAAGTCATGTTATGCAAGAGAATGCAAGATGGATGCATATGAAAGCCCAAATTAGGGTTTATGATTGATGCAACAAACAAAAACCAAAAACAGAAGCAAACCCTAAGATAAAAAATGGAAAATGCCACTCAAAAGACCCCTAATCTTATACTAAACCAATGCCCAAAGGAGTGGTCTCAACTCTTAACCAATCTCTAGTTATGATTTTTTGCAAGTTTTTAGGGTTTTTAGGGTTCCTAAACAAAAGAAATGTCAAACAATTTGAAAATGCAAGATCAAACCATGGCCATTTTATCTCAAAAACTACATGCTAAACACAATGCAATGCAAGAAGAATCAATGTCCAACTCTTCATGGATAGGCAGAAATGATTTTTTGAACTTAGGATCAAAATAATGCATCAAAATGATTTTAATTCAATGAAAAATTCTCAAAAGGCATCAAGATCAAAAAAGAAATTTGGTTTGAAGGTTGGACAATGTTTCTAAATGTCTTAGAACATTTCATGAATTTTTTGGTGATTTTTAAATACCTAAAAGTATTTTTAATAAATTAATTTCCATTAATCAATTAAAAACAATCTTTTATATATTTAAAAATACTTTTTTAATGCTAAAAATAAAAACAAAAATATTTTTGTGTCATAAAAATTAATAAAACTCTTGGGAAAAAGTTTCATAATTTTTAAGCATTTTTTACTATTTTAAATAAATTGCACAAGTTAAATGAAAAAGAAATGAAAATAAATTAAAATAAAAGGAAAGTCAAACGAATGGAAGGCAGGGATTGAGTCTGGGTATGAATACGTTGACTGGCGCCAGATCTAGTGGCCAGGATTGCATCTGAGTTAATTAATTTAATTATGGATTAATTAAACTAATAAAACGAATTAGGGCTAATCAAAGTGATCTGGGCCACTCGTGCGCGCGGGAAGTCCACTAAGTCAACCAATCTAACGCTCCACATTCAAATGAAATTAATTACAGGGATTAAGCCCTAATGACTTTCAGGTGGCCGGAGAAGACCTCCGGTCGTCTTCTCCGGCCAGCACTCCCCCTGAGAATCCCCAAAACTCCAAAGACCTAACTAAAATGAAATCTAAAAACTGGGAAATGATCCCCACTCACTCACGAAACAAAACCCCTAATCAAAACAAATTTATATTTCCTAACAAGGCTGAATCGAAACAAATAAGAACTAGGGTATAGAAGTTTCAGAGAGCAATTAAACTCTCATTTCATCACCATTTGCAAAACCAAAGGCACATTCATGATCAGGGAGACATATAGAACAAGTTTAGAACACAAAAGAAGATTTCTGGAAAAATATTTCTTGAGCTACCTGAGATTCGAAGCTTTCACTTCAGCCACTTTCTGACCTCCCCTCCTTGTGAAATCCACTCCACTTGACCTCTTGATGATGCTAGAATGCTTTGGAGAAGTTTATGTTGGCTGGATGAAGAGTTTGAGCAGCTTCTGCTCAAGCTCAGTTGAAAATGGCCATGGTGATTCAGGCTATTTCTGGCAAGGGTGAAGGGTGCTTTGTGGTCCAGATGATGAGTGGAGAAGGTTTGTGGAGTTTGTTTGGATGTTTGTGAGCTGTGGAGAGAGTTTCGAATGAAACTGCAAGTTGGAGTGAAAATGGTGAAGTGGTGTTATGGCTTGTTTCAGGCTTGGTTCTTTGATGCTTTCTACTCAATGGGACATGGTGAGATGATTGGTGAAAATGGTTTGGATGTTTGAAGTCTGGGCAGAGAGATTCGAAGAAGTTTTCAAGAGGGAGTGTGTTTGAGTATGTGATGATGTGTGTTGTTTCAGCCTTGCTTCCTCTATGAAATGGCCAACATTTGATCCACATAAACAAAGCCTATTGGTCAGTTGATGTGACCTGGCCTGCTGTGATAGGTAAGTCACCTTTTGCAAATTGTCAACTTTTGTGTAAGAGAAAGTATGGGCAACTTCTAGGCTAGTACATGGGCTGTGTGATGCGCAGCAAGGTGAGGGGAGAGGGCTAGGGTGGTTCAGCATCCAAGGCAGCAAGTGGATGGAAGTGATCATGAGCTTTTGCAACTTGGTTCCTCTTTGGTTCACATGTGATTTTCCCATCCCATAAGCCATGAAACATGAGCATTCTTGGTTCAATTCTGACTTTTAGAGTTTATGTGATGTTTGTACATTGGTTTGAAGTGAACTAGAAGTTACAAATGGCCTTGGCTTATGGTTTTGCAAAATTCTCATTTGGTGCACATCTTGAAAATCAATGATTTTAGCCAACTTTGTCACACCATAACTTTTGATCCAAGAAGAATTTGATCATGTTCTTGTACTTTTTGAAAAGGGAAAAATGTAATCTACAACTTTCATGACCAAAGTTTTTCCATTTGAAGCATTTTTGGATCAAGAATCAAGGCTTGAAAAATGACCTAAAATGAAGCATTCTTGAAAAGTCAACTATGCCCAAAAAGTCAACACTTGCAAAAACTTCAAATTCTTGATTTTTGTGAACTTCAACCTTCTTCCATGATCAGATAAAGATCATATACACTCAAAATGATGAAGATCACCCATTGGTTGGGTCATTGGGGGCCTCAGATGCCCTGATTTTGCACTGACTTGTCTGAAAAGTCAACTCTTGATCAGATGACTTCCCCATGGAATTTCTTCATGAAAATTGATATGCATACTCCCTATACCATATAAAGACCAATGGAAACAAGAATGACCAAAAAATTTGGAGTTATGGCCTCTGAAACCAAAACCCTAATTTTAGGTCATCTGTGCAGTCAAGCCTGGCTCTGCATCCACACCAATCCCAGTTCTCGTGATTCTTTTGCATTTTTGACTTTGAGAGGATGTAATATGATATAAGAACACACATGGGCCCCTTTGAAGTGATTGGTGGCCTTTGGAGTGGCTCAGGAGGCTCTTGGATTGCTCAGATCACAAACCCTAGGTGCAGATGACTTAGAATCTATGCAGTGAATCAAAAATGTAACATGAGGTGGTATGATTGTGTTTATGCATATGAGATGATCACAAGCCATGGTGTGAATGGGTGAGGGCAAATTTAGGGTGTTTACAAAAGGTATTTAATTTCATTGAATAAATGATTTATTTAAGAAAATTAAAAAAAAAATTAATAAATTAGGGTTTAGGTAAATTATGGTTTTTTTTTATTAAATATTTTTTTGGGTATTTTAAAATAATAGTACTCATGTCTATATATATATATATATATATATATATATATATATATATATATATATATATATATATATATATATATATATATATATATATATATATATATATATATATATATATATATATATATATATATATATATATATATATATATATATAAGCATAAGTTTTAAGGAATTTATTTAAGTTAAATCTTAATTTTATTTTGATGATTAAAACATGTTTTCTTTTGGGAATAAATTTGGGATTGAAAACTCTAATCTTTATTTTTAATTTTATTTTGGGACTAAAATATTTATTTTGGGATTAAAGCATTGTTCATTTGAGATTAAGTTATTAAAATAGGATTTTTGGGATTTAAAAAAATGTTTAATTTATCTATGGGATTGATTTGTCATAAGGGATTTTACTTTGAGATACAATAGAAGTGAGGGTGTCTAACACCTTCCTCTCATTTAACAGACTTCCGAACCAAAGGTCTCTACCCTAGGAATTTAGGTTTATCACTATTTTTAACTTAAAAATATGATGTTGACTCTTAAATTTTTAAGCCGACCGCAACATTGAGAATTTCATAATTCGACCATACTTCCCCGTCCTCTTTACATTGAAAAGGATTATACCGACTCTGAACAGTAAAAATCAAAACTTGGAGTTCGCAAGTAATTCATCATCATGTTGTCTCTTTTCCTTTCTTATTTTTCTCTTATTAGATGACGCTTGGCAACACCAATTAGAAAATAAATTTCATTATTTTATTCCCTTTACCTCTAAACCTAAATTATTTTTATTGGTATTCAACAATTTCATCTTAGCACTCATAAAGGATAAGCATCAACATTATCGATTTCAACAATTTTGTCTTAACACTCAAGGGAAGGACGAAATCTATATTATTTATTTTATATTAAAGGCGGAATCGATCAAATCTAGTGTGATCGTCTCTGCACTTTTATGCAACTATAGTGATTATGATTTTCCTAAAATTTAAAATCATATGTAAATTTGTATAAGGTAATACTTTTTCCCCTAAATGTAAATTTATATAAGGTAATACTTTTTCTAAAATGTTATGTAAATAATTTATATGTATTTTTACAATATAATAGTTTTTAAGATTCTACTCTAAAATTTCTAGTTATCCTCTCTCCCTTGGATCATAACTCTAACTGAATCTCAATAATTTACCTAATGGATAATTGATGGTTTGATTGACTCAATGTGTAATTGAGTGTTTTAAATGAGGTTTTGGAAGATGTAATTGTTAGGTTAATGTGTTAGTGGTTAGTTCCACATCAATTTTGAATGTCTAAAAAGCAGGATGTACAAGAGAAGTTCACAAATATATCCAATACCTTATGATTTTGGATAGATATGTGGTGTCTCCCTCTTTTATAATTTTTGAGCATTGTATTGTTGTTTTTTCTCTCTGTGTTTCCCCATACTCAATATGGTATCCTCCTACAAAATTGGGACAATCGCACTTGTAAGAAAGATTGTTGAGTTCAAGTATGGGGAGTTAAGTACCATAAAAACTATGAATGTGAAATATATTGGATATCTAAGAAAGGTGGTGCATATACATATGATCTTAAGGCTTAAAGTGGAACTGTGGAGTCTCTCAATTTCTCTATCTCTCTTGTGGTTTCATAAGGCTTTTACCCACTTCCACTCTCGACACTTCTTCAAACTATCAAACTAGTGGTGTCAAATCATTTGTTTGACTTAGTGGGGGAGAAATAATAGATCATGTTATATAATGTAGAAAGTAACACATAAGAAGGGATTGTTGATTTCAAGTGTGTCTGGTTAATTCCTATCGACTATGATTGGATAAAATATGAGATATATAATAGAGTAGACTCATACAAGAAATGCCTTAAAATTTTGAATGGAGATATGAGTTGAGCAGTATAACATTGTTTCTTTAGTCCTTATGACACTACAATATTGGAAGGACTAAATTTAATTAGTTTAGATATTATAAAGATTAATTTCAATATAAACGAATTATACTAGATCTAAAACAAAAGATCACATACCAACAAAAATAAATAACAAATATTTTGTAAGGAATAGAAAAATTGTTTACTGACAAGGATCAAAGACATATTTAAACCACTTATATATATATATATATATATATATATATATATATATATATATATATATATATATATATAACAAATGTTTTATTTGTTATTTTTATCAATAGTGCAAGTATCACTTCAAGGATGAATTGCCATGGAGAAACAACATGTTGAAGGAGAAGCGGATAACGATGGTATAATTTTGACTTTTCGATGGAATGCTAGCAGACGTGTTTATGAAATGTATTGTCATAGGAGAGGTGATAACAACCAACTTCCTTTTCTTAATGAGGATTGGGACATGCGCATTTATACTCGAGATGACCAAATGATTTTTCATAAAAATGACAACAACCAGAGGGTGAGAAGAATTAGGATTGGAGAAGGAGAGTTTGGCTCTGGAAACAACATTACTTGCACCATATGTCTTGAAGAATTTCTTGTTGGGTTAGAAGTGATACAGTTGCCAAGACCTTGTTATCATGTTTATCATTAAGATTGTATAGCAAGGTGGCTACGCAACTCTAACACATGCCCATTGTGTCGTAGGCCTGTTTCGTAAGGTTTTCTCTGTGCATCTACAAACTTCTTATTCCATAAAATTATAGACTTACTTTTATTTATGCCAAAATGATTTGGTTGACTATTAGAAACATTATTTATGTTAATATTTTCCATGTATGTTGAACTATTGGAAATACTTATTAGTTCTATGTAATTAATTGTTGTTTTTATTTTGTTTGTGAATTATGGTCGGGAAAATGGTGTTAGATATATGTTATCTACTCATGATATGTGATTATCAGTTTCAATGGATAGGTAAATTAGGGATTATTCAAAGTGATTAGGTATGCCAGTAAATTTTATTTGTTGATAGATAAAACATTGCGAAAATTATCAGAAAATTTATCTTTAAAATTAGATTTAGATTTCAAGAGTTCATGCCTATTAAAAACCATTATAAATTATTTTTGGAAACCATGTTCATGAAAAAATCAAAATAATAGTGCAATTTTGTTGAAGCTCTGCTATATTATTTTTACAATTCAAACACTATAGTGTTTGGTCTAGATTTTGTCAAATATATGGAATAATCGAAAATTTGCATAAGTAGATACCGTTGATACTAAATTTGAATACATTGGTACCAAATTAACTCTTCCATGACCAATGTCTAGTCAAAATAATTGCTTCCTTATAGACCCTCCAAGTATGTGTCAGGTTGGGCAATGGAGTTTATTCATTATCCCCAAAATGTGGGTAGTATATAAACCCTGACATAATGTTTTTGTGACCAAATGCTCTTGCACTTAGACTTGTTTTCTTCTAAATATACATTTGACAAGCAATTTTAGGTCATAACATCCACAAGATCATGAATAGTAATTGCATTGTAGGGTGAAATATTGTAAGGTTTATAGAGAAAGATGACTGTAAAATACATTCTCTATTTGTGCTTTCAAAACCTAATTAGTAATTGGATTAATACCTTTTTTTCATGTATCATTTATTTGGGTTTATTTTAGTACAATTTTATTTTTTTTAAAAAGAACCATTTGTGTTCCTAAGCTTTTCAAAATATATTATATTTGTCCTTTCCATTCAAGTGTAATTAATATCATCAATTTTTGTTGAAGTGTTACATTCAACTTTGTGACCTATTTGGTGATGAATAAATCCATCATTAAAAGATGATTTATATATTATGAATATCTTCTTCATTTTCTTCATCAAATTCAAAAAAATCAAACACCTAAGAATATTGCATAATTTGAACTCATATATATTTCACAATGACCCACCTCACCCTAACCCAGGTATGCATTTCATGGTGACACATCTCATCCATATTTTATCTTCTTCTACTCTCTGAATCCTCTTATTTCTTGCATTTTATTCCTTCATCCTTGTTGTGAGCTATTGGAACAAATTCTAGGTTTAGCATGTCGTCGAAGTCCGCTCGCATGTTGTTGTTTAATTGGGCCTTGTGTTATGGATCCAATTGTTTAAGTTAGCTTGTACCCTAAGTTAACTTGTAATGGGTAATTGTTAAAAAGCCCATTAGGTTAGTGAGTTAGTTTTCTTATAAATAGCATACTAGTCTCTCATATTTAGAATAAGGGAAAATAGGAAGATAAAACCCTAATTCAAAAGTAAGAGAGGTTATTGGTTATTCTTGTATACTTGTAATCTTGTTTCAAGAGAAAGGAAAGAATAAGCAGTTTATAACCAATAATTTTATATGTGGTTACCCTAAACCCTAACCCTTGTGGGTTTCCTAACTGATCAAGGAACCAATTATACTTTGTTTATAAGGTATCTGATTCACAACAAATTGGTGCGGTGAGCGTGGAAAAGATGCCTTCAACAAAATATGAGATTGAAAAGTTCACCGGAGTGAATGATTTAGGTATGTGTTACTTGAAGATGAAATCCCTACTTGTTCGGCATGGTTGTTTAGAAGCGTTGAAGGGAGAGACGGCCATGAATGTTGCATTTACGACAGCTGAAAAGACGACCATGATTGAGAAAGCACAAAACGCAATATTGTTGAGCCTTGGTGATATGGTTCTTTGACGGGTATCAAAGGAGAAGATGGCGTCAGGGTTATGGTTGAAACTTGAAGGTTTATACATGACCAAATCATTGATGAATCGACTCTACCTGAAGCAAGCCTTGTATTTATTCAAGATGAGTGAAGATAAAGTTTTGGCTTAGCAGTTGGATATGTTCAACAAGCTGATTCTTAATCTTGAAAATATTAATGTGAAGATCGATGATGAAGATCAAGCGCTCTTGTTGTTATACGCTTTTCCCAGAACACATGCTCACTTCAAAGAAACCCTCTTGTATGGAAGAGAGTCCCTGACCTTTGAAGATGTTCAATTTGCCTTGTACTCTAAAGACTTGAACAAACAAAAGGAGCATAAACCTTCGACGGTTGGTGATGGTTTGGTCTTTAAGGCGAAATTCTTATGAAAGGATGGTAAGTTCGACAAGAAGAAGGGCAAAAGTCAGCAGAAGTCTTATAGTGGTGAAGCATCTGGTGTTCGATGCTATCATTGTAAGAAGGAGGTTCACATTCGAAAGGTGTGCCCTAAACGCCTTAAAGATCATGGAGATAAGGATAATGGAAACGCAGCCATTGTTCAAGATGATTTTGAATCATCTAACGTTCTTGTGGTTTCAAGCGGTGACTCAACAAAAGAGTGGATTATGGATTCAGGTTGCACTTGGCACATGACTCTAAACAAAAATTTGTTCGAGGAGCTATGCTATCAAGATGGTGGATCGGTGCTACTGGGAAATAACAAAGCTTGCAAAATTGAAGGTATTGGATTTGTAATATTCAAGCTCCATGATGAGTTAATAAGGTTATTGACTGAAGTTAGGTATGTACCTGACGTGAAGAGAAATTTGATTTCTCTTGGTGAATTCGAAAAGGGATATGTTTTTCAAGAAGAGAAAAGTATTCTAAGAGTCATGAAGAGGTCGAAGGAAGTATTGAGAGGCGTGAAGAAACAAGGCTTGTATACCCTCGAGGATGAAGTTGTAAGTGTTTCGACAAATGTTGCATTCATGAAAATGTTGTCGAAGACAAAATTATGGCACATGAGATCGGGCCATGTAAGCGAGAGAGGCCTGGTCGGATAGGGGAAATAGAACCTGCTAGATGGTTACAAAGTCGAGAAGTTGGAGTTTTGTGAACCTTGTGTATTCGGTAAATCTTGTTGGGTGAAGTTTAACAAAGGTAAACAAAGAACACATGGATCCTTTGATTACATCCATGCTGATCTTTGGGGGCCTATTAGGAATCATTCACATTCAGGTGAAAGATATTTTCTATCCATAGTTTATGATTATTCTAGAAAGTTACGGGTATTCATTCAGAAGATGAAGGATGAAACTTTTGAGAATTTCAAGAGTTGGAAGGTTCTGGTCGAAACTCAAACTGGCAGAAAGCTCAAGAGGTTGAGAACTGATAATGGCCTTGAATTCTGCAATGAAGCTTTCGACAGTTATTGTGTCGAGTATGGGATTTCAAGTTATAAGACTGTAGCAGGTACTCCACAACAAAATGGTCTAGCTGAGAGATTCAATCGAGCAATCCTCGAAAGGGTTAGATGCATGTTTGTTAGTGTCGTACCCCGAAAAATACGACCTCACGCGATCCGAAAAGACAGAGTCACGCGCCGGACGGACTGAAGAGTCGCCACCTAATTCTATTTATTCCTGAAGAGGGAAAGGGAAGATATAGATACAACCCGGGAGGAGAAGGATGAGGACAAAGGTCAACGGAACCATTGCCTGGGTTCGGGAGTCGGTTATGCAGGGGGAAGGTATTAGCACCCCCTACATCCATCGTACTCAATGGGAACCATCTAAGTTATCACGCGCGAAAGGATGTCTATGCTTAAACGAATTGCTTGCTAGAGGGAAATGAGTTGAATTATAAGTTAGATTGATCCTAGGTGCTAGGCAAGGATGGAGATCCTCGTGCCTACGTACTCCCATGTGCAATGGGAAAGTCAGAGCCTCGTAGTTCGGCCTACTAAGGGTAATGGTTGTTGATTTTATTACCTTTCTTCGATGAAAGGGTTTAGGAGTCGAATTGCACTAAAGATATGGATAGTTTATCTCGTCCAACAAGACGAGCGTCTTGCGTCGAAATAATCGGAGCGAGTAACGAGAGCTCGTTATCCTCCTTTCTACCGCTTAAGGCTCGTGGCGTACATTTCTTCTCGTATTATTAGAATGTGTTTTATTTCCTAAGACCGCTTGACGTTGGATCAAGGGTTTGGATCTAAAAAGAATCGTTTTGGTTTTTTGAAGTTCGAGGGTGAATGCAAGTGGGGTTTTATTTTGTAGTTTGTTAGTGAGGCACAATGCGCTCGGCTCGCAAGGAGAGGTGGATCCTAATAAACGAAAACTAAATAGAAGGTGCGAGTGTGCAAGTGCAATCGCTTGGCGTTGGACCAAGGATTCAGAATTAAATAAAATACGAAAAATTAAAATGCGTACAAAGTAATGGGAGAGGGATACAAAATAAATACAGGGGATTGCGAGAAATAAATAGGTCTCGTTGTAGTTTGCCCAAGAGAAAGCGTGTGTGCAGTGTTTTTGAACTGTTCGAAGGCGTTCGGCCTTTTTGATCGGAAACAACTATTCGAAGGCGTTGGACCTTTTAATCGAGAACAACTATTCGAAGGCGTTAGACCTTTTTGGGACGCGTCGAAATTTAGTTCGTGAACTACCTTAGAATCGATTCAAAATGGGAATCATTCTATAAGGAGTCGAATCATTTTTTGAAAAGCGGAAATAAATGAATAAATTAAATTGCAAAAAATAAGTAGAATAATAAATTGAATAATTAAATAAATTAAATAATGTTAAGAATAATAATATAAACTAAATTAATTTACATGTTTGTTTGTCGAAATAATAAAATAATGAGAAAAATAACATAATTACAAGGAGGGCCTCATATTGACCAAATATCACCGATTTAATGAAATCGGGCGAAAAAATGGCCTTTTATCAAGTCATTGGCCCTTAAACAAAAATAAAATGAAATATATATAATTTTAAGATATTTTTCTAAGTAAAAAGAAAATTACTAAATAATAAAAGAAATTGAAATATAATAGTATATTATAAAATAAAAACTAGACTTCTAACTATTAAATAAATAGAAGAAAAAAATGATGAAAAATAAAAAAAAACAAAGAAATGCAAGACAGAAGGGGGGTCTGCGCAGATGTTAATGGGTGTCGATGAGTAAAAATTGGTGGACCCAAACATTGGGCTATCTAAGCCCAACAGACCTTAACCATAGCAAACTAAGGAGATTTTTAAATCAGAACAACAAGAAAGAAACAAATAAAAAAGCATTGATAATGATAAAAGAAAGAACAAGGATTTTCTAAAAAAAATAAAATTAAAAACAATATGATTTGGATCCTTTCCTAAACACAGTTTAAAATTAAAAAAAAAGTAAAAAAATGAGTTATCAGAATAAAAACGTATATTCTTCTTCAAAAGGTGATTTGAAAGCAAATGGTTTTCAAAAGTAACATCCGTGGCCGTGTAAAAATCAGAAAGAAAAACAAAGAGAATAACCTCAACTCTCAATGCGGTTTCGCTCAAACCCTCAGATCTTTGTGCGATTCGGCTTCTTTCCTCTCACGAATCGACGGTAGTAGAGAAAAACAGGTTTAACGGCGGCGGTTTTTCAGGTCGTGGGTCACGGATTCTGGCGCGGTTGGCCGGCGTTTCTGTCTCTCTCAACGCAGGAAATATGTTTCGTAACAGCCGTATCTCTCTCTCTGCTCTCCACTCGATCTCAAGCTTTTCGCTCCGTCTTGCTCGATTCTCTCGTGGTGGCGCGGTTTGGCTTGCGTCGGCCGCTCTGGTTTTGCGATGGCGGTTGGGTGTTGATTTGTGCGATGTCTGTGATGGCGGATGGTGGTTAAGGCCGGCGAAATGGTTTGGAAAAAGGGATTTATGGTGGCTGTTCGCGGCGCGAGTTGGGTTTGTGTGTGGTTTGAAGAGGACGGCTGGCTTCTCAATCACAGGTTCGCAATTTCGGTTTGTGTTGAAAACTCCAGTTTCGGTTCAGATTTCTCGGCGCTCTCGCTTTCGTTTGTGCACGATTTTTTCGTAACTCGCAGATTCGTTTTGGTTTTCAAGGTTTGTCTGGATCGAAGGTTTGTGCGATTCAGATGTGGTGTTACGGCTTTTGGTTTGGTTTCGCGAAGGTGAAGGGTGGCGGTTCGCGAAAAGGGGTTTGGAGATTGAAGATGGTTCAGTTTGTGTTCAGGTGAGAATAGTTTATGGTTTGCTGGTTTATGCGTTTGTGGTAAGGGTCAGTTCGTTTTTTTTACTCATACTCACTCTTCCTCTACTCTATTCTGATTTCTATCTTGTTTTCTTAAATTGGTTTTGGGTTTGTGATTTTAAGAAGAACGCTTTTCTGTGTTTATTGTTGGAGATTTGTTTTATAATGGAGTCATGGAGGGTAAGTTGGACAATTGATAGGAATGGAATATCTTATTTACAGGCTGTGTATTTGTTGTGATAAGTGAGAATTTGTTGCTTGCGTTTGGTGCGTACGGTGAAAACTTGGTGAGTGGAATGGCAAAAACCGTTGGTGTAAGGGCTGCTCTACTAAGTGGATTTTTATGAAAAGAAGAAAGAAAATGTACGTTTGGGGTATGATAGAATGTAAGGTGGGGACCATCAAGAGTGATTTTATGGCTAGCTGTGTAATTAAATTGGCACATAAGATTTATTGTAAAAATATAACAATTATGGTTTGTAGAAATAATTACAAATATAATAATAGTAATAACAATATAAAATATTAATATAATAATAGTAATAACTAAATGATAATATAATAATAGTAATAGTAATAATAAAAAGATCAATAATAATAAAAATAATAATAGAATAAAAACTATAATAATAATAATAATAATAAAATGGAAAGAACTTTTTCGTATTTTGTGTAGATAAATGGGCCTAGTAAAAATGAAAATGAATTTTTTATATATATTTTTCTTGAGAATCGGACTTAATAATAAAAATATAAACAAATAATAACAATACGGTAAAACTAAGAAATATTTTTGTGACTTTTTGGATAATGACTAAACAGTAAATAGAAAATAAAGTACTTTTGATAAAATTAAAAAAAACAAAAAAGATTTGAAAATTTTTTTTAAAGAGAAATAAATGCATTGTTTTTCCGTTTTCGAATATCAGACAGAGAAATAAAGTAGTACATATTTTGAATTTTTAAATCATGATTAGACAGTAAAAGGGTGCGGGTATGATAAATTTGGGGTATGACTGATGCCCCTATCGAATTGGCTTAGACCGAGTAAGATGAACTAGCTTGCGTTCAAACTTTCAAGGTATAAGATATTTAGATATTAACAGACTCCAAATTTGTCCGACAAAAGAAAGAAATTGTGAAAAATAGCAAATGGAATAAACTGGAAATAATGGGTGACATAGCAAGAACAAATTGACAAAGTAAATCACTTATCACCAGAGGATGATAAGGCAAATAACTGAAAATAAAACCTCTTATCAACATAGGATGATAAGGCGGATAACTGAAAATAAAATCACTTATCAACAGAGGATGATAAGGCGAATAACTGGAAATAAAATCACTTATCAACAGAGGATGATAAGGCGAATGACTGAAAATAAAATCACTTATCAACAGAGGATGATAAGGCGAATAGATAGACAAATAAAGATCACTATCAACAGAGGATGATAGGCGAAAGACAGAAAATGAAATCACTTATCAACAGAGGATGATAAGGCGAATAACTGAAAATGAAATCACTTATCAACAGAGGATGATAAGGCGAATAACTGGAAAAAAAAATCACTTATCAAAAGAGGATGATAAGGCGAACAGACAGACAAATAAAGATCACTATCAACAGAGGATGATAGGCGAAAGACAAAAAATGAAATCACTTATCAACAGAGTATGATAAGGCGAATAACTGAAAATGAAATCACTTATCAACAGAGGATGATAAGGCGAATAACTGAAAATGAAATCACTTATCAACAGAGGATGATAAGGTAAATAACTGAAAAATAAAATCACTTATCACCAGAGGATGATAAGGTAAATAACTGAAAAATAAAATCACTTATCACCAGAGGATGATAGGCGAAAAAACAGAAAAAATAAAGAATCACTATCAACAGGGGATGATAGGCGAATAAAATTTAAACACGACCATTGAATCTGCCGAGGAGATGCCTGGAATCTTTGATTGATATGATCCTGACTTCCACTGGGGAAAGGACTCGAAACTTGTGTTGATCCTGGATCCTGAACTATGCACGTATGCTTTATTGTTTTGAAATGGTATTCCATAATGATGGAGATACGATGCAAATGTTTATGCATTGAGATATAAATTCGAAAATGTTGGGAATAAGAAAACTGATTTGTTTAGGTATGCATATGATGCACATGTTGTAAACGATTGATGTAAATGATGCTTTATGACATTTGATGATGCGTAATGATGCATATGAGCGATTGAAAGGTGCCAGCTTGGTGGATTTTTGGTTTGGTAGTTGCCAATAACGATTGGACTTTGGGTGGGTGGAGGGCTTGATTCCCCGACACTCGATCTTCGACGATGTATGATCAGAAAATGAATCTGTATGCCCCAAGCTTGGTTATTTGCTGATGAGCGAAGCGACTTAATTGACACGTGAAGCCTGATTTTGCTTTCAATGATTGCAAATATCTAGCAAGGACTGCCTGTTCAGCTGGGGAGAAGAGAGAGGAAGACTCGCTCCTTGTTTGCTTGCCCCTGTCTGTAAGGTATTTGAAATAATTCTGGTGGGGAAGCTTTGACAATGGCCATGACATGACCTGCCCTTGATTGAGCTTTTGAAGGTGATTTGCCCCTGATTGAGCTGTTGAAGATGCTTTGTTCCTGATTGGACCATTGAAGATGATTTTGATTCATGTTGGCACTGATGAAGTTCAAATTTTTCTTTTTGATTGCCCCTTGCTAGGATTGTACTGATGTCAAGCACTAAATTGCAATTAAATTGTTCATACACAAATGGAAGTGTTAATGTAAAGTTCATGTAAGTTTTGAAAAAAGTCAATTTATTTGAATGATTGTGATAGTGTGACGAATGGACCGTTAGCCCAAACGAGGTGCTGATTTAGAAAGTACGTAAAAGATGCAGTAAGAATAATGTGCGATCAAGATTGAAGATTAGTAAATATATGGGAGTCAATTTACACAACCTTGTTGGTAGCATGCTTTCAAAATAAACCGCGCCTCAATTAGGACTTTCGAGGGTTGTTATGTGGTCTGGTTAAGGTTTGAGAAACAAAGGTATAAGTCTCAAAGTTTGATTTGTACCCCTCCCTTCTTCGTAATATTCTCCAGTCCTACGTTCAGTTAACTCTACACATGCATTTGTTTTGACTTTGCAAGAGTGAAGATGAAGCTTCAGAGTCCGCTTGGAAGTGGCAGTCATCTTATTTTGTTGGTGACCATTTGATTCTTGATTTGGAGGTCACTGATATTTTTTTTGCTTTTGCTGAGGATTTGAGTTCCTCTTTTTTTTTATTTGTTTTTTTTTGTCTATGTCTCCCTTCGGGTGCTCAACTTAGTGGCTTTTTTTTTTTTTTTTGTATTTTGAATGTCGTGACTGCCAAGTCATTTGTTGATGGTCCTCCGACGGGATGTCTCATCTTGCGATTTGAAAGTGTAGTCAGGTTAACTGAACAACTACCCTTCCCCGGGTTAAATGTAAGGGTTGTATCCGAAAGAAACTCCTACTTCTAGGCTCGAAGTAGTTGACTAGGGATTAACTCCTTATTTCTCCAGTGTTTGGGGATTTGAAAGAATGCCTGTACATCATTGACGAGGTTTTATCCGAAAGCATACCGCAACAGTTATGGGTATTCGTTTTCATCATCCTCCCTCAAATATTTGCTAAAGTGAAGTGAGGAAATATTTTTGTGATTTTGTGATAAATGATAAATAATGAGCGAATGCGAATAAATTGATTCAAAACATGCATAAACATAACATTAACAAAACCCAGTACAAACGATAACAATGTTTAGAGCAAATAGTACTTAAGCAAACATTACAAAACAACAGGAATGCAGAATAATAAATGGCATTGGCCGCCTTGATTTGAGGAATTGAACTTCTCTTGATTGAATACTTCAAAGTTGGAGACTACTCAGCTTGGCCTTCAACAACCCCTTCAAATGTATTCACTTGTTGGCACCGTGCGGCGGCAATGGATTGTTCTGGACATTTGCATTTCTCGGAGTGAGAGTGAGGTCCTTAGAGTTGATCATATCCTGAATCAAGTGCTTGAAGGCATGGCAGTTCTCGATTGTGTGACCTGGAGCGCCTTTGTGATACTCACAGCGAGCATTGGCATCATAGTTCCGGGCATTACCAGTCTGAGGTGGCATATCTCTCAAAGTGAGAGGTCCTTTTGCTGTTAGCTGTTTAAAGATTTTGGTATACGACATAGGCAGGAGATCAATGTGCCTATCATATCCTCTTTGCTGATATGGTGGACGCTGTTGAGGAGTGCGTTGTTGCTGTTGACCATGCCGTGGTGGATAAGCCGGTTGCTGGTATGGTCCAGGTGCATATTGCGCAGATGCAACCATTGGAGGTGGACGTGGTTGATGAGCCATCTGAGGCGGAAATAGAGCTTGAAAGGCCTGCTGATAAGGCATTGGAGGAACTGGCTGATATGGCATAGGAGCATATTGCACAACAGCAACATAGGGATACTGGTAGTAGGGAACTGGCGCAGGTGCACTCTGTTGAAAATTCCCACTTGCAGCAGAAACGGCATTTGTTTCGCCCTTTTTGTACCCGTTGAAAGGTTTCTTGACATTGGTTTGGCTGCTAGAACCTCCTTGAATTTTTCCACTCTTCAAGCCTTCTTCAATTCTTTCTCCTACCATCACCATGTCTGAAAATCCAGAAGATACACTGCTGATCAGTTTCTCGTAGTATTGCCCCTGTAGGGTACCCATGAAGATGTCGATCAATTCACGGTCAACCAATGGCGGATGCACTCTGGCAGCTAACTCCCTCCAGCGTTGGGCGTACTCCTTAAAGGATTCTCTCTCCTTTTGAGACATACTCTGAAGTTGAGTACGGTTAGGAGCAAGGTCAGTGTTGTACTTGTATTGCTTCTTGAATGCATCAGATAGATCAAGCCAAGTACGAACATTGTTGCGTTCGAGTTGCATGTACCATTCTAGAGACGCTCCAGACAGGCTGTCTTGGAAGCAATGGATCATAAGCTTATCATCTTTGGCATGAGCGGCCATCTTTCTACAGTACATCCTCAAATGAAGCTCAGGACAGCTGAGGCCTTTGTACTTCTCGAATTCTGGCAGTTTGAACTTTGCAGGGATCACAACATCTGGAACTAAGCACATGTCTGAGGCACTCAGAGAAGTTGAGTTGTGTCCTTCCATAATTCGGAATTTCTCAGCTAACTCGCGGCACATCTTCATAGCTTCGGATTCTTGAACAGCATGAGGATTAGTGATTGGAAGAGCAGTATGCATCTCATACTCAACTTGATGATTCTCTTCAGCTTGAGGAAACTAGACTTGAGTTGTAATAGGATGAGCTTGAGGAATAACACCAACAGTGACACCAGAAGTAGGTATTGGTTGGGAAGTGACTTCTTCAACAGCATGAGTGAAATCTGGAGGCAAACCGTAGACCAAAGGATTTGGAACGGGAACTGAAGGCATTGCGTGCGAGGTAGATCCTTGCACTTGAGCATTGTTCATTGCAGCAGAAGCTTCGTGACGTTCTTCCATTCTTGCCAATGCTTGCAAAGTCTCATAAATCTGGTCAATCATGCCCTTGACCGAGTCAATCTCCTCCCTCATGGCAGCTTGTTCTTCTTGAATCACGTCCATCAGTCTTCTAGTGTTGGCTCTAGTTAGATACGGTCGTCTAGCTCGATATGGGCGTCGGGAAACCAGCTTGATTTACTGAAGATGGAAGAACATGAAATGAGTTCTCGGCTTTCGGAATGAAATGCAAGATGAATAAATAATGCAAATGAGATGATATGCAATGTCAGAATCCAGGATCACAAGATCAAGGTCTCACGAGTCCAAGGTACAGATGGAGGATACTCTGATCAGGAACTCACTGGTAGACTCTAAAGTTTTAGGGATCCCAAAGTTATCAATTCATATGGCTGTTTATCACACACGCCATAAGCATGACGGTTGAATGACTCCGCCATATGAATCTATTTTGGGTGAGATCTTCGTATCGACAACCCACGAGAGAAGATTTTCTCGGGAGTCCATACTACGTGATCATCGACACAAGGTTTAAACAAAGTCTTGGAGTTATGGAACTTTCTCAACTGTTTGATGCACGTGTCAATTTCATACATTCTTGACAGTCAATCAACTCCATTGAGTAAGTCTATTCCAAGTGAGGTTTTCGTATCGAGCCACGCGAGGATGAACCCTGGTGCCCAATACTACGCAACCATCAACCGATGTTTTAACCAAAAGGTTCTAAAGGTCCTCAGAGTTGATGACCCTAATGAAAGCAACTGAGCACACACGTCAAGGACTTGACGGTTGTCAGTATTCTCATTAAAATCTACTCCAAGTGAGGTTTTTGTATCGACAACCCACGAGAGAGGTTCCCTCGGGAGCCCATACTACACAACCTCGCTAACTTAAGTTTGTACTCGAAAGCCCGGGTATAGAGCTTTTCCCTCAAGTTTCCTTTTGATCAAGTATCGATCCAAATCATAGTACCAAGGAGCCACAAGATATATAAGATGGAATGCAATAAAGAAAGCGATGAAAATAAACAAGCAAGGCATAAAAGCAAACATCCAAACAAACGCGAAAACCTAGACTAGGCTTGACTCGCATAGGGGTGAACCAGTCCCCAGCAAAGTCGCCAGCTACCGTACCCCGAAACATACGACCTCACGCGATCCGAAAAGACGGAGTCACACGCCGGACGGACTGAAGAGTCGCCACCTAATTCTATTTATTCCCGAAGAGGGAAAGGGAAGATATAGATACAACCCGGGAGGAGAAGGATGAGGACAAAGGTCAACGGAACCATTGCCTGGGTTCGGGAGTCGGTTATGCAGGGGGAAGGTATTAGCACCCCCTACATCCATTGTACTCGATGATGACCATCTAAGTTATCACGCGCGAAAGGATGTCTATGCTTAAACGAATTGCTTGCTAGAGGGAAATGAGTTGAATTATAAGTTAGATTGATCCTAGGTGCTCGGCAAGGATGGAGATCCTCGTGCCTACGTACTCCCGTGTGCAATGGGAAAGTCAGAGCCTCGTAGTTCGGCCTACTAAGGGTAATGGTTGTTAATTTTATTACCTTTCTTCGATGAAAGGGTTTAGGAGTCGAATTGCACTAAAGACTATGGATAATTTATCTCGTCCAACAAGACGAGTGTCTTGCGTCGAAATAATTGGAGCGAGTAACGAGAGCTCGTTATCCTCCTTTCTACCGCTTAAGGCTCGTGGCGTACATTTCTTCTCGTATTATTAGAATGTGTTTTATTTCCTAAGACCGCTTAACGTTGGATCAAGGGTTTGGATCTAAAAAGAATCGTTTTGGTTTTTTGAAGTTAGAGGGTGAATGCAAGTGGGGTTTTATTTTGTAGTTTGTTAGCGAGGCACAATGCGCTCGGCTCGCAAGGAGAGGTGGATCCTAATAAACGAAAACTAAATAGAAGGTGCGAGTGTGCAAGTGCAATCGCTTGGCGTTGGACCAAGGATTCAGAATTAAATAAAATACGGAAAATTAAAATGCGTACAAAGTAATGGGAGAGGGATACAAAATAAATACAGGGGATTGCGAGAAATAAATAGGTCTCGTTGTAGTTTGCCCAAGAGAAAGCGTGTGTGCAGTGTTTTTGAACTGTTCGAAGGCGTTCGGCCTTTTTGATCGGAAACAATTATTCGAAGGCGTTGGACCTTTTAATCGAGAACAACTATTCGAAGGCGTTGGACCTTTTTGGGACGCGTCGAAATTTAGTTCGTGAACTACCTTAGAATCGATTCAAAATGGGAATCATTCTATAAGGAGTCGAATCATTTTTTGAAAAGCGGAAATAAATGAATAAATTAAATTGCAAAAAATAAGTAGAATAATAAATTGAATAATTAAATAAATTAAATAATGTTAAGAATAATAATATAAACTAAATTAATTTACATGTTTGTTTGTCGAAATAATAAAATAATGAAAAAAAAACATAATTACAAGGAGGGCCTCATATTGACCAAATATCACCGATTTAATGAAATCGGGCGAAAAATTGGCCTTTTATCAAGTCATTGGCCCTTAAACAAAAATAAAATGAAATATATATATATATATATATATATATATATATATATATATAATTTTAAGATATTTTTCTAAGTAAAAAGAAAATTACTAAACAATAAAAGAAATTGAAATATAATAGTATATTATAAAATAAAAACTAGACTTCTAACTATTATAAAAATAGAAGAAAAAAATGATGAAAATTAAAAAAAACAAAGAAATGCAAGACAGAAGGGGGGTCTGCGCAGATGTTAATGGGTGTCGATGAGTAAAAATTGGTGGACCTAAACATTGGGCTATCTAAGCCCAACAGACCTTAACCATAGCAAACTAAGGAGATTTTTAAATCAGAACAACAAGAAAGAAACAAATAAAAAAGCATTGATAATGATAAAAGAAAGAACAAGGATTTTCTAAAAAAAAATAAATTAAAAACAATATGATTTGGATCCTTTCCTAAACACAGTTTAAAATTAAAAAAAAGTAAAAAAAAATGAGTTATCAGAATAAAAACGTATATTCTTCTTCAAAAGGTGATTTGAAAGCAAATGGTTTTCAAAAGTAACATCCGTGGCCGTGTAAAAATCAGAAAGAAAAACAAAGAGAATAACCTCAACTCTCAATGCGGTTTCGCTCAAACCCTCAGATCTTTGTGCGATTCGGCTTCTTTCCTCTCACGAATCGACGGTAGTAGAGAAAAACAGGTTTAACGGCGGCGGTTTTTCAGGTCGTGGGTCACGGATTCCGGCGCGGTTGGCCGGCGTTTCTGTCTCTCTCAACGCAGGAAATATGCTTCGTAACAGCCGTCTCTCTCTCTGCTCTCCACTCGATCTCAAGCTTTTCGCTCCGTCTTGCTCGGTTCTCTCACGGTGGCACGGTTTGGCTTGCGTCGGCCGCTCTGGTTTTGCGATGGCGATTGGGTGTTGATTTGTGCGGTGTCTGTGATGGCGGATGGTGGTTAGGGCCGGCGAAATGGTTTGGAAAAAGGGATTTATGGTGGTTGTTCGCGGCGCGATTTGGGTTTGTGTGTGGTTTGAAGAGGACGGCTGGCTTCTCAATCACAGGTTCGCAATTTCGGTTTATGTTGAAAACTCCAGTTTCGGTTCAGATTTCTCGGCGCTCTCGCTTTCGTTTGTGCACGATTTTTTCGTAACTCGCGGATTCGTTTTGGTTTTCAAGGTTTGTCTGGATCGAAGGTTTGTGCGGTTCAGATGTGGTGTTACGGATTTTGGTTTGGTTTCGCGAAGGTGAAGGGTGGCGGTTCGCGAAAAGGGGTTTAGAGATTGAAGATGGTTCAGTTTGTGTTCAGGCGAGAATAGTTTATGGTTTGCTGGTTTATGCGTTTGTGGTAAGGGTCAGTTCGTTTTTTTTACTCATACTCACTCTTCCTCTACTCTATTCTGATTTCTATCTTGTTTTCTTAAATTGGTTTTAGGTTTGTGATTTTAAGAAGAACGCTTTTCTGTGTTTATTGTTGGAGCTTTGTTTTATAATGGAGTCATGGAGGTTAAGTTGGACAATTGATAGGAATGGAATATCTTATTTACAGGCTGTGAATTTGTTGTGATAAGTGAGAATTTGTTGCTTGCGTTTGGTGCGTACGGTGAAAACTTGGTGAGTGGAATGGCAAAAATCGTTGGTGTAAGGGCTGCTCTGCTAAGTGGATTTGTATGAAAAGAAGAAAGAAAATGTACGTTTGGGGTATGATAGAATGTAAGGTGGGGACCATCAAGAGTGATTTTATGGCTAGCTGTGTAATTAAATTGGCACATAAGATTTATTGTAAAAATATAACAATTATGGTTTGTAGAAATAATTACAAATATAATAATAGTAATAACAATATAAAATAGTAATATAATAATAGTAATAACTACATGATAATATAATAATAGTAATAGTAATAATAAAAAGATCAATAATAATAAAAATAATAATAGAATAAAAACTATAATAATAATAATAATAATAAAATGGAAAGAACTTTTTGGTATTTTGTGTAGATAAATGGGCCTAGTAAAAATGAAAATGAATTTTTTATATGTATTTTTCTTGAGAATCGGACTTAATAATAAAAATATAAACAAATAATAACAATACGGTAAAACTAAGAAATATTTTTGTGACTTTTTGGATAATGACTAAACAGTAAATAGAAAATAAAGTACTTTTGATAAAATTAAAAAAAAAAACAAAAAAAGATTTGAAATTTTTTTTTAAAGAGAAATAAATGCATTGTTTTTCCGTTTTCGAATATCAGACAGAGAAATAAAGTAGTACATATTTTGAATTTTTAAATCATGATTAGACAGTAAAAGGGTGCGGGTAGGACAAATTTGGGGTATGACAGTTAGTATTGGATTGAAGAAGGTGTTTTGAGCTGAGGCTGTTTCGACAACAACATATTTGATAAACAGATGCCCTTCGTCTGTGTTAGATATGAAGACACCTAAAAAAGTTTGGTTGGCACATTCACCAGATCTCGACAAACTGAGAGTATTTGGTTGTGTAGCCTATTCTATCATTAGGCAAGACAAGGTCAAACCTAAAGCTCTGAAATTCATGTTCATGGGATACCCTAAAGGAGTCAAAGCATATAGGTTATGGTGCTTAGAGCCAGGTCACATGAGTTGTATCACCAGTCGAGATGTAGTTTTCAATGAAGCTGAGATGGCTTTCAAGAAAACTAATGACATTGTCGAAGAGTTAGAACAGGGAGAAATTCCTGTTGAGGTGGACCATAGTGATGCTGAATTGCATGACCCATATAAAGTCAAAGAAGAAGCAGAAACTTCCGTCAAAGATAAGGAGACTGATAATGACTACCTGTTGGCAAGTGATAGGTCGAGAAGAGTCATCAAGCCACCTCAGAGACTTGGGTATGTAGATCTTATAGCTTATTCCTTAATCTCTGCAAGTGAGGTTATGGACGAAGAACCTAGAGACTATAAGAAAGTTATGACGAGTCGAAATAAGACTGAATGGATGAAGGTCATGAATGATGATATGAAGTCTCTTCATGATAACAACACATGGAACTGATTGAGAAACCTGCTAGAGCCAGGTTAGTCAGTTGTAAATGGATTTTTAATGTTTAGGAAGGAATCAAAGAAGTGGACTCAAAAAGAAGGTGTTGACTTCAATGATGTGTTCTCTCTTGTTGTGAAGCATAAATCCATTCGAATGTTGCTTGCCATGGTAGCACAGTTCGACCTTGAACTAGAACAAATGGATGTGAAGAATTCGTTCTTGTATGGTGATCTTGATGAAACAATCATGATGAGGCAACCTGAAGGGTATATCGAAGAGGGGAAAGAATAATATGTGTGAAAACTAAAGAGATCTTTATATGGGCTGAAACAATCTCCTCGGCAGTGGAATAGGAGATTAGAAAAGTTCATGTCATGCATAAGTTTTATTAGAAGTCAGTTCGACCACTGTGTTTATTTTAGATTTTGACCGGGTGATTCATTTGTTATTTTGTTGCTTTATATGGATGATATTCTAATATCAAACAACAATGTCAAAGATGTAAAGAGGCTGAAGGTTGAACTTAGTAAGGAGTTCAATATGAAGGATCTGGGAGCTGCATCCAGGATTCTTGGGATTGACATCCTGAGAGATAGAAAGCAATCGAGATTATGCTTATCTTAAGAGGCATACTTGAAGAAGATTCTTGATAAGTTTGGTTTGTCGAATTCAAAGCCTGTTGTGACTCCAACAAATCCTCAATTCAAGTTGAGTATAGATTAGTGTCCCAATAATGATGTCGAAAGAGTTTATATGAATAGCATTCCATATGCTAATATAATAGGTTCTTTGATGTATGATATGGTATGTACTAGACCCGACATAACATATGCAGTAAGTCTTGTAAGAAGGTACATGTCAAATCTTGGAAAGGCTCACAGGAAAGCATTGAAGTGGATTCTAAGGTACATAAATGGGTCTCTTATTAGAGTCTTAATTTATGGTGGAGCCTTGGGTGAATATAGTAAAGCAACAATTGAAGGATATGTCGACTCTGATTATGCAAGTTGTATGGATTCCAGAAAATCTATTTATGGATATGTTTTCACTATGTTTGGCACGATAATTAGTTGGAAAGCAACACTTCAGAAGGTTGTTACCTTATCAACCACTGAAGCGGAATATATCGCCCTAACTGAAGATGTAAAGGAAGCATTGTGGCTTGAAGGTTTTGCAAAGGAGTTGAAACTTCAAGGTCGAGGTATCACTGTTAATTGTGATAGTCAAAGTGCAATACACCAGTCGAAGAACTCATCCTATCATGAGTGAACCAAGCACATTGATGTGAGGCTGCATTTCGTCAGAGGGGTAATCGAGGGTGGAGAAGTCCAAGTGTTGAAGGTTTCGACAAATTATAATGCTACTGATATGATCACCAAGAAAGCTAGTTTTGTTTTCTTGTTGTTATAGATTTTGTTCCAAGGTAGAGATTTGTAAGATATTGGAACAAATTCTAGGTTTAGCATGTCGTCGAAGTCCACTCATATGTTGTTGTTTAATTGGGACTTGTGTTATGGATCCAATTATTTAAGTTAGCTTGTACCCTATGTTAGCTTTTAATGGATAATTGTTAAAAAGCCTATTAGGTTAGTGTGTTAGTTTTCTTATAAATAGCATACTAGTCTTTCATATTTAGAATAAGGGAAAATAGGAAGATAAAGCCCTAATTCAAAAGTATGAGAGGTTATTTGTTATTCTTGTATACTTGTAATCTTTTTTCAAGAGAAAGGAAAGAATAAGAAGTTTATAACCAATCCTTTTATTTGTGTTTACCCTAAACCCTAACCCTTATGGGTTTCCTAACTGATCAAGAAACCAATTATACTTTGTTTCTAAGACATCTGATTCACAACACTTGCCCTAACCCAAATCTCTATTTTAACCATCTATAGAACCTCTTCTTCCCAACAATACAAACAAGACTCTTCGACATTTAAGTTCACTCAGATCCATCAATAAACAACATACATGTTAATAACCATCTCTTGTATTGTTGATGCTTGATCTTATTATTTGTTGTTTCTTATTGATTCAAAATCAACACAATTACGTGATGGTTTGAAATACATATGTTTCGTTGAAATTAACTTCAATAGTCCTAGATTATGGAAACATTATATTGTTACATATTGTCTCTCTCGGGATTTTCATCCTAGTACAAAAGCGAAAGTGGCGCGGAAAAGGTAATGTCGCCAGCCAGGCATTTTTATCCCGAATGAATGGGAAAGGTAATGTTGCACAAACCTAAGAGAAAAGGAAAGGACAAGGTCCTGCAAACCAAAGAACTGGGTTTGGGAGTCGGTTACGACCTGGGAAGGTATTAGCACGCCATACTGTCCGCCGTACCCGACGGGATCCACACTTGTTAGTCCGTTTCAAAGGGTGAGAAATAAAATTGTTGCTGAATTAAAGAACTGCTAACTGGAATTGAAATGAGAAAAGGAACTAGAAAAGAGATCGAAAAGGTATGGAAAAAATGTAGGGGAAATAAAGAGTGTGCTCGAACGGGCCCTACCCCGCTGCCTACGTACCTCATCGGTAAAATGAGGATCAGAGTCTACGTAGTTCGCCTAACTAAGGCAGGAACTTGTTTGTATTTGTTTTTTATGAATTGAACTACTTATGCCTATGCTCAGGTGTTGCAGGCTTGTCTGGCACGAGTGCGTTACCGTCTTGAAAAGAGACAAGTAGGAGCAATTTCTTACGTTGAGAGTGAAGTTGATGAGAAAAAAGTCCCAAAGGAGAGACATGTGGTTTTTGTTTACTGTGTTTTAAAGAAGTGTTTTCTAATGTTTTTTTTTTTGAAAATAGTCTCATGATTAGACTTTTACATCATGATAAACAAGCTTGCACTATCCCAGGATGGGATGGATACAAGTGCTCCATGGAATAAGTCTCTGCATCTAAGACTACTTCAATGTTTATTAAAGTGTTTTTTACCTTTTCCTTGAGATGAGAAAGAAGGACTCAAATTGAGAAAGGAAAAACTAAGGGAGCTAATACTCACCCTAATTTTTGTATTGCATGGGAGACCCTATGGTTTATATGGTCTTCTAATCCTAATGAGAAAAAGAAAAGAAGAAAAACTAGAAATCAACTTACTTCTCTAAGGAAGCTAAGTTGTTTCTAAAGATGGATTAACATGAAGTTATACCAAACAAATCCTAAAGGGCTAAGACAAAAAAAAATTTGAGAGCAAAAAGAAGATGAGGAAAGAATTTGTATAAACAAGCTTACCTCAACCTCCTTATAAAAGAAAGGTTAGCTTCACAATGTATATTTAAAGCATAAACACAAGTAAAAGCACAAATAAGGCTCACACTAGCTAAGGGAAAGTACTAAGGGTTTCCTAAGGCTAAGTCCTCAAAGTAAATGATCTTAAATGATAATAGACTTCTAAAGTCAATATCTAAACCCTAATAAAGTATTCTAAGGTCAAAAAGTCAAACAACCTCAAACTATGCCCTAATGAAGTACTAAACCCTAAAGAAGTTCAAGGTAAAGTGAGATGGAGATGTTTGAATGAAAACACAAGATAAACATGTATTGGACTTAACATCAATTGAAAATGTCTCAATAGGGGGACCGAGGTGTAAACAAAGAGATTCAAGTATAAGAGATTCAAGTATGAGATTGAATGGAGAAGGAGTAAGAAGAAGTGAACATGTGGTTTCAAAAGAAGGAAAGGAATTAGAAGAAAAAAGTCAAACATGAACAAACAAATATGAACTTCCCATAAAAAAACCAGAGTCTAGATGAGAAGATAAGAAGAAGATTAGAATAAAAAATTAACCAAAAATTAGCATGTATGAAATGTATTAAGGTTATGGGACGAAGAAGTTTGAATTAGAAGTTCTTATGTACCCAAAGATACCAGATGAAATAAATGGACTCATGACTTGGTTAAATGATGTAACAATGGATGTGGACATCTTATAAGATGTATGAGAATGATATAACATGGATACAATCTCTACAAAGTGGATTATGAATGAACAAAATGAAGGTAGAAGATGAATTATGTCAAATGGAACACATAAAAGCAAAGTGAAGCTTAAGGTACATGTAACCCCAAAAATTCCAAAGGTAAGGACCTATAATGGACACAAGTGACTTATAAACATCAAAAGAAATCCAAAGAACTCAAGTGGAAGACCTCTAAGGAATGGCATAAATGCATTATCAAAATTGAATTAGAAGGATAAGAAAAAAAATGACCAAAAAAGTAACTTGTGAAACAAGGCATCAAAAAATTACTTAAGGTCATGTAAAAAATATGAGAATTGGGATTCAAGGTCACCAACCAGGAGGTAACAAACCTTTAAAATGTCTCCCAAAAATTTTCATTTTAACTCAATCAAAAAATTTTACTAAGAGAGTTAGGGTTTTGAAGATTGAGACTCAAACAAAGGACTCACAAATGGACCAAACATGACCTAAAAAATACGAGAAAAATAATTTTGGGGACCTCATCATGTTCTCTAGACAAAGAAAAAAGGAATGAAGTCAAGACTATTTTTGGTTTATGAGAAGTTAAATGGAGTAGTTAATGTGGTCAAAGATGAGAAAATTCCAAAGGAAATAAAATGAAAATTGATTTCTGGTTATAAAAATAAAAGAAAATGAAATTAAAAAAAGTGGAAAATTTTGGAATATTGTTTAAAGTCAAAGGTAATTATTTGAGGATTTTTTTTGTGAAGTTTTGGTATTTTTAGGAATTAGAAATTAAAATGGAAATAAAATGAAAATTGAAAGAAAAGAAAATTGGATAAGGGGTGAAGTCATCATTGATTTTAAGTACAAAACCAATGGGCCTTTGAAACTGGGGGTGGGATTAGCAAAGAGAGCCCAATCCATGACACGCGTGGTTCACAAAAACTATGGTGGATGTCGCTCCCAAAGATTTGCATCCCGGTACAAGCGCGAACGGTCGGTGAAAGGAGAAATGAAGATGAAATGAATAGAGTCTCTAGCTAGGCATTTTTATCCCGAAGGAAAGGTAATGCTGCATAAACCTAAGAAAAGATGGATAAGACGGTTGCGAACCAGAGAAACTGAGAAAGGGGGTTGGTTACAACCTGGGAAGGTATTAGCACACAGATTGTCCGTCGTACTCGACGGGATCCACGCTTAAGAGATTTGTGTTTAAAGGGGGTACTGTCTGTGCAAAAAGGTGAAGTGAAATGCTCAGGAATGATGCTTTAAAGGAATGCTGGAAGGGGGGAAGAGACAGAGAGTTTTGTTCGATAACAGTTAAGCTATGCCTACGTATCCTCTCGTGCAATGAGGAAGTCAGAACACCGTAGTTCGACTCAAAGAGACTGAAAGGTAAATTGACTGATGAACTGCTTGCTTGTCTATGCTCAAGTGTATGACTCGTCTGGCTCGAGTGCTAACTGTCTTGCATTAGACGGAAGAAGCAAGTTCTCGTTTGTGAGTGAAGATGATGAGAAAAGAATCCCGAAGGAGACGATTATTGTTTGTTTTTGTTTTTTTAGTTTTGTTATTGTTTTTGGTGTTTGTCATAAGTTAATGAGCTTAAGCCTAAACCAAGGGTTAGTAAACTCATCATATCCTCCCTTTTATTAGGGATAATGAGAATACCTTAATTATGAGATAAACATCTCAACTTAATTACCATGATGATGTAGGATTAAGATCATTAACCTACTTGTGATTATTTAGATGTTTTTGAGTTTTTGTTTAAGTGTTAAGTAATGAGTTTAAGCCATAATCAAGGATTTAGTTGACTCATTACACCATCCTAATAGAAGGATAATAGATGAGCACGCTTAAGCTGAGGAAGATACCTCAACTTAATCCATGATTAGGGATTAACCTCATGACAAAACAAGCCTTTATTAAAGTGGATTTTAATTAAGGGTAAGATTAAGAAGTGAATTTTATGGTTTGTAAGACAACTTGAGGAGGACTTGTCCATTAACACTAGGGTTAGTCCTTCTTAACCAATAAAGGAAGAATTAGAACCCTAATGAAAGGCCCAAGTTACAAGCTATGGTCTAAGTGATTATTAAGATGAATTGATTAAGAGGTTTAAACAAATTAAGGGTTTAACACTTAGGATTAAAGTTACACACTCCATCCTAAGAGAAGGATGCAGGAATAACCCTAATCACAAAGTCTTAAAACCTTAAAGGTTTAGTCTCTGATTATGAGATGAGAAGAGAGACACAAAGAAGACACAAAGGTAAAAGCTAAAGAGGGACTAATCAAAACCCTAATTATTGTCATGCTTGGATGTTCCTATGGTTTGTAAAGCTTGCAAGAGATCTTCAGAGAAGCCACCAATGGAAGAAGCAGATGAAAGGAGGAGAAGCAGAAGAAACAAGTTACTTACTTCACTGAAGAAGATAAGTAACTTGGAGAAAGAAAGTGAATGATTAACATGAATGATCAAGCTCACTCTAAATCAAATGAAAATGCAGCAATGATGTATAAGAATAATGAGAATAGAAATGAGAAGTGAAGGAAAATTCACTTCTCAAATTACTTACCACCTGAAAAGGTTAGCATAAAGGAAAGAAATGAAATGAAAATGAAACATATGCAAAGGTAAAACCAAAACCAGAAGAAAACATATGATGTAAATGATGCTATGAGATGATGCAAAGGTATTCCAAGTGTAATGAATGTTCATACAAGAGATGGAATGCAAAGGATGCATGCTTTGAAGTTTGAAAGTTCATGAAAGTTTATGAAATGAAATGAATGCACATCATGGCAAATGAATGAAGAAATGATCAAGCATGATTCTAATATTTCCTAAGATGTCTAAGATGGCATATGAATTCTTGAAATGTCATGTCAAGTTCATGTATGGATGCATATGCAAGATGAATGCAAATGAACATGAGAAATTAGGGTTTTAAGGCAACATGAGATGCAAAAGTAAAAAACAGAAGCAAATCATAAGATAAAAAATTGCAAATGAACTCAAAGGAACCCTAACCCCATATGATATCATACCCCAAAGGAGAAGTTCTAACTCTTAACCTAAAGAAAGTTGTGAATTTTCTAAGTTATCTAGGGTTTTTGGGTACCTTAAGAGGAAAAATGCAAATCAAATAGAAAATGCAAGATAAATTTATGAAAAAAATATGCTAGACACTAAATTCTATATGAAGATCAATGCAAAAAGAACCAATGTCAAACCCTTCATGGTTAGGCAGAAAAGAATTCTTGAAGTTAGGGTTCAAAAATGGGATTTTTATGAACCCTAAATTCAAGAAAAATGTCAAAGTTGAATCAAAACCAAAAAGAATTTTTATGAATGGTTTGACAATGTTTCTAAATGTCCTAAGATGCAATGTGAATTTTTTTGGGATTTTTAGAAACCTAAATGGTATTTTAATTAATTAATTTCCATTAATTAATTAAAATAAACATTTAAATATTTTTAAAATGGTTTTTTAATGCAAAAAATAAAAATAAAAATGTTTTTGGGTGAAGAAAAATATTTGAAATCAAAATGCAGAAGAAATATATTTTTGGAATTTTCTAGGTATTTTAAATAAATTATGCAAGAAAAATGCAATAAAATGAATTAAAAATGGATTTAAATAAAAGTCAGTTGATCCAAAGGATCAGATTCAAAGTTGAGGTTTGGAGGGAAGACCACGCGCACATCTCAACGGCCACAATTCAAACTGAATAAATCCTAATTAATTAATTAATCCTGATTTAAACTTAATGAGCTAATCTGACTCTTCCACTGCCTAACCCTAATCCACATCCTACGACCCAAATTCAAACTTAGCCCTAAACACGTCATTAACCCTAATTACTTTCAGGTGGCCGGAGAAGACTTCTGGTCGTCTTCTCCGGCGAGACCTTAAACCCAACTTCTTCCCTCGGCCATTTCTGGAGCTCTAAAGCTCCAGATCAACTCCTCTCCTCTCCCTAAACACGAATCCACCCTCAAAACTAATTTCTCATGGCTGAAACTCAAGATTCGAAGAAGAACTCAAAAATGGTGAAACTTTCAGACAATCAGTACATGCTCATTTCGCAACCATTTCAAAAAATAAACATATCATGGTGATCAGCAAAGCATAAAGAACAATCTAAGAACTTAAAATTGCATTTCTGGAAAAAAGTTTGAAGAGGTTACCTGAGCTTGAGCTTTCTCAGTTTGGAGCTTTTGGACCTCTTCTCTTGTGCAAAACCACTCCTCTTGACCTCTTGATGAAGCTTTGATGCTTGGAAGGAGTTTATAATGGCTAGGTTGTGTGATTGCACTTCAACTGGCCAGAAATCGTGTTTCAGTTTTGTTTGGTTTTAGGCTGCAATGAAGGGTGGGAAGTGATCCTCTTGTGTTGCTGAGATGATTGATGAAAAAAGTTTGAAGTTTGAGTGTGTGTGTGTGTGTGTTGTGAGTTTCGAAAGCTTTTGCTCTTGGGGTGATTTTTGGGAACTTAGTGATTCTGAAGTGTTAGGCTTGTGTGTGTTATATTATGAGCTGCATTTTGTCCACATAACAAGCTTTGATAGGTCAGAGAAGTTGTTGTGGCCTATGGTGATTGTTATGGGCAAGTTGCCAAAATGTCAACATAACTTGTACTTGAGGTATGGGCTCATGTTGCAGCTGGCTTTTGGCTTGTCCTGGCTCAGCAAAGATCAAGGAGAGCCATGGAATTGGTTTTGTGGTGATTCAGCAAGTTTATGAGAGGTTTTGTGCCCTTTTGCAAATTTGAAGAGTTTTGGTCCCTTTTGGATTTCTTGATGTGCAAAGCATGAAATGAGATGGTTCTTTGGGCAATTCTGATTTTTAGGCAATGAAATATGTTTGTATGATGCATAGAAGTGTATTAGAGGTCACAAAATGGCTTGGCAAGTGGTTTTGCAAAAATCCCTCTTTGGTGTATTCTTGAAAATTATATGATTTTTGCCAACTTTGAAATATCATAACTTGAGTTCCATAATGAATTAGAACTTGTTCTTGTACTTTTTGGAAAGGGAATGATCCAATCTACAATTTTCATGACCAACAATTTTTCATTTGAAGCATTTTTGGTTGAGAAAGAGGAGGTTGAAAAACTTTCCCAAAATGGAAAGTTTCCATTACAAGTCATTTCCATTTTTGGCAAGTTTTGTTTTAGCTCAATTTTCTTCAATTTTGTGAACTTCCAAGCACTTAAATGATCAAATAAAGATCATATAACTTCAATTTGATGAAAAATCCATTTTGGTTCCATTGTTGGGGGTCTCAGATACCCTGATTTTGCTCTGACTTGCTCAAGAAGTTACCCAGTGAATAGATGACTTCCATAATGAATTTCTTCATCAAACTTAGTACACATGATCCTCATAACATATTGAGACTATTAGAATCAAGAATGACCAAAAAATTTGGAGTTATGGCCTCTGAAACCAAAACCCTAATTTCAGGTCATCTGTGTAGTGAAACCCTAGCCCTGCTTCCATGCTTTGCCAGTTCTTGTGATTTCTTGACTTCCTTGATCTTTGAGGGATGTAATGTGATGATGGACCACACATGGACCTTCTTGGAGTGATTGGAGACCTTTGGAGTGGCTCAGATGGATCCTTGGATTGCTCAGATCACAAACCCTAGATGCAGATGAACTTGGTCTAATGCAGTGAAACAAAAATGCAATATGATGTGATATGCTTAAACTTATACAAAAATGAAAGATCACAAGCCATGGTGTGAACTTAGTGAGGGCAAATTTGGGGTATTTATAGTGGAATCTGGTCAATGTTGACTTCAATACCAACCAATGGATGAATCATACGCACAGAAGCTCATCAAGCAAAATGATCAAGTGGCTGAAAGGAATGGACACATGGCAAACACACTGGACATACGCACACATGATCACCCAACATTCACTTAAAATGCACGTGAAGCTCACATGCTTCATTTATGTGCTGGCAGAATTGTGGACACACAATGGAAATGATCAGACGGCTGGGACATAAAGTTATGAAGGGGACCTAGGGCACTATTACGGCCACTGGAGAAGACCTTCAGTCATCTTCTCCGGTGAGCTCACTTAGGGAAAACCAATAAACTCCATAGAAATGAAATGTAAGACCACAGAATAGATCAACACGTTGAGTACTCCAAGAATCTATGCTTAGTTTTCATTAATCACACATAAGCCATGCAAATCGAAGCCAAGAACAATCAACCTAAAAAATGAATCTATGCACATAGATTTCCTATCATCTTGCCAGAACCACATAGGCTTCTATTAAGTTTCAAGCATCATGAACCAAGCAAGAAAACAATGTAATCGAGCAAAACGATTTGGAGTGAAACCTGAGTTATAGAGCTTCAGTTTGTTGAAGAAAACCAGAGTTGAGGATCCTACAATGCTCTATGCTTCTTCTTGATCTTCAATGGAGTGAAATAAACACTCAAAACTTGTGGAATCTTGATTAATCAAAGAAAATGCAGAAGCTTGTTCATGAGGATTTTGATGAATTAAGTTATGGAAAACGTGCACAAGATGATGATGATGATGATGAATCGATGATGTTTGATGAGTGTTGATGAAGATTTATGAGTTTTCTAAGCCAAATGCAGAACAATCTTCTCCAAAAGTCATAGCAAAATTCAGAGAGAGAAAGAGAGTGTGTGTGTGTGTGTGTGATTTTCAGTGCAATTTTGATCAAATGAGTGTGTGTGTGTGTGTGTGTGTGTGTAATTCAGTTAGATGTTAGGCTTATATATGTGAGGTTAGAATTTAACTTAGACAGTTGATGGTTAGAACCATAGTTAGAAGTTAACTTGAGGTGAAAGGATCAAAGTGAGGGGTCTGGAGTGCAATTAAGTGTGAGTTGAATTGGCTTGCTCGAATATAATTCAATACAATGATGAACATGTTAGTTATGATGAGGTTTAGTGTGATGTGAAGTGGACCTGACTTGATCAATGTTGCAGCATGCTTGAAGTTCTTCATTTGGATTGATTTTCAAAGAGTCAATGGTAGCTATGGTGATCATGCAGCATGAGATGATGCACACTCTTCAAATGTGATGACCTTTGAACATAACATGATGGAATGGAGTATAGACCCTTGACTGAATTGAATTTTCACATGAAATACATTTCTATGGACTATAAGAAATCAGATTGTACATGTTGATCTTCAAAGAGATGTTTCTTCAAGCTCAAGCAACTAATTCATGTGATCTGTGTGCTTAAAGTGAAGGAAATGTTGCATACAACATGTTTGATGTTCAATCAATGATGTAACAATGCCTCTAAGTACCTCAAATTTGTACATGAAATCAAGAGATCAAATTAGCATTTTTGGGCGGCATGAGATAAGCTTGCCTATGGCAATTTGTGCCTATGGTTGATCAGTGTTGACATACTACTTTGAGCCTTCACAACTCCATAACCATTGATCAAATCAAATATCTCCAAACATGAAAATTGTAGAGGAGACAACAATGAACAACTTTGATGTTTGGAAAAAATTCATTTGATGTTATCTTGATGGAGAAAATGGGCCATACTTCTTGTACACCACATGTTTGTGAAAATGCCTTGCCTGGCGCGCGCAGGAGGCTTGGCATGACTTGGTTTTCCTTGGATTTTTCCCTAGTTTGATCAAACTTTGATTGATCATAACTTCTTCAATTTTAATCCCATGAACATGTTACACCTATGGATTTGAAGCTTAGGATGCCCTCTTTAAAACAATCCAAGTGGAATTTTTGTTTGACTTTTATTTTGGGAGAAAGCCTCTCTTGAACATGACTGAAAAATGGCCCAAACTTGCCATATTTGGAAACCCTAATTTTTCAAAAAATGGTAAGTTTTGATTTTCTTGATTCTTGATGATTTATCCATCATTTCTTGATAAAAAAAAATTCCATTGACTCCTTGTAACATTAATTTCATGATTTTGACCTCAAAAAGTCAAGAGTTGACTTTTTCCTCTACACAATTGACTTTTCCCCAATTTCTTGATTTTCAGGTAACTGTCCAATTGAAGACCCTCTGAAATAATTCAATGGATGATATTTCAACCCTATACACTTGACATCATATGGAAAACAATGAGATCAAGTTTGAACCAAAATTTCCTTGAGAAGCTCCATTAATCAGAAACCCTAATTTTAGCCCCTTTTGTTAGGAGGTGTTACACTGCTTGAATTCTTTGATCAATCCACCTCTTTCTAAGCCTTGAGGAATCAATTGAGATCTTATGGGATGTTGTGAACCCTTTGAACATTGTTGTGAAGACATGTGACCCTTTTATTTCTTTTGGATGATCATCAACGCCACCAATCATTGATCACATGCACTATGCCTCTCGCTATGATTTCTTTTTTTCAACTTTTATGCAAGGATGTGGAAACAGGTATGCAACATGACATGCTAAATTCTATGAAATGAGAGGGAAAATTTTGGGGTGTTACACATATATAGACAACAACTCATAGAAAAATGTATTGAATGGCATTTCGAGGTTTGATGATGAATGTGATGATTTTGGGTTTGTTGAATGGGTTTTATAAGGTTGAAAATGGATTTTGGATGAACTTTGAATTTCAATGCCTTGTCTTGAATCCATAATGAAATATTGTAATGATCAAGCCCATAAAGATATTTAATAAGTCAAAATCAATCTTCCATGGTTGACGAGTAATGCTTGCCATTATTGATTAAATCTAAAACCATGAAGCCACCCATATAATCCATAGATACTGAAGATCAAGAGTTAGGGTTTCAATGTATTGAACCCAAAATAATTGTCACCATTACTAAATGTATCAAGGTATGCCCTAGATTTGGATTTCAAAGAAACTTTATCTCCTTGTTGATTATAAACATCAAAAGCATTTGAATCCATGATGTTTAGTGGAACGATAAATAGAATGGGTTATGATGCTAATGAATGTCCAAATGAATCAAAGACCAAAAGTCAAATGAAAATGAAAGGGGGGGGGGTAAATTTTGGGGTCTAATAGTTGCCCCTATTTAATCTTATTGAACCTGAATGTTGGAATGATGATAGCTTTTCGAACATTCGAGATGGAAGAAAATTAAATACAAAAATATCCAAAAATTTGGATGTTAAGGATATAGATGTATTAAAAGGAAAGTAATTGTATAGATTTTTTTATTAGGGATGTGGAATGGAGGACTTGCCTTTGTAGGTTCATTTGTTGGGGATTGACTAAAGTATTCTTTTGGGGAAATAAATCAGTCGCAAGAGAAATTTTTGATATGTATGATATATGCAATGTATGATTGATTTTACATGATGAATGAAGTTATATATGATATGCAACAATGGGTTATTTTTGTCAGTGGATGAATAGTATTTAGAAAGGTGAGAATATTTTGGTGTGAGGAAAACCAGAAAATTTGTACCTCGAAGAAAAGAGATAGGTGTGAGTGGTTATGATGATTTTTGTTTGGCCTCCAATTAAAAGCTTTGGCATGTGTTGGTAGTTGAGATATTCCCTCGGGTTTCAACAAAGGTAAAGAAATTGTTTGTCAGACATGAACTGACAACCAGACGAGAATTAGGTTTTGAGATGCTTTGCTAGACGGGAATTGGGCCTTGAAATGATTTGCTAGACGGGAAATTATATTTTAATAGTTGGCCAAATGGGAACTAGACTTTGAAGTTTTTTTCCATACGAGAACTGGACTTTGAAATTTTTTTCCAGAAGGGAACTAGACTTTAAAATGGTTTTCTAGTCGGGAACTGGACTCTGAATTAACTGTAAGACAAGAACTGACTACCATATGGGAACTGGATTCTTAATGATTCAAATGGGAACTGGAATTTTAAATGGTTTTCCAGACGTGAACTGGATTTTGAAATTGTTTGCCACATGAGAATTGGATTTTGAAATGATTGACTAGAAGAGAACTGGATCTTCCAATAATTGGCCAAACAGTAATTGACTTACAAACAAGAACTTGATTTTGTAATGATTGGCCAGAAGAGAACTAACTACTAGAAGGGAATTGAATTTTGTAATGATTGGCCATACTTGTATTGGATTTTGAAATGTTTGGCCAGACGGGAACTGGCTACCATACGGGAATTGGAATTTGAAATATTTTTCCAGGCGAGAATGGCCACCAAAAGTGAAATTGATTTTGAAATGATAGGCTAGACGAGAACTGGCTACCAAACGAGAACTAGATTTTGGAATGAATGGCCAGATGGGAACTGGCTACCAGAACAAGAACTAGATTATAAAATGATATGCCATACAGGAACTGGCTACCAGACGAAAACTAGATTTTGAAATGATTGGACAGACGAGAACTGGCTACCAAAGGGGAAATACATTTTGAAATGATTGACCAGACAGAAATTGGATTGTGTAATATTTGGTCAGACGGGAATTGGCTACCCGATAGGAACTAGATTTTATAATGTTTGGTAAGACAGGAATTGGATACCATATGGGAACTGATTTTGTTACGTTTTTCCAAATAAGAACTAGCTACTAGATAGAAACTGGATTTCGTAAGTGTTTACCAGACATGAACTGGCTACCAGACTGGAACTGGATTTTGTAAGTTTTGAATAGATAGGAACTGGCTAACAGACGGGAACTGGATTTTGTAAGGTTTAACCAAACGGGAACTAGAATTTGTAATGTTTGGTAAAACGAACACTAACTACAAAATGGGAACTGGATTTTGTAATGATTGTACATATTGGAACTAGGCATTAAAAGGGTGTCAACTAAAGTTGGACTTTCAGGAATTTGTTCTGAATATCAGCTGGGAATTTCTGTGGGTAATGTTCTCTTCGGAGGTACATTACCGTCGTACTCAGAGATTGATCTGTGGATTTTAGAAAGGCTTGAATCTGGTTTATGCTAAGTATGCATGTTTGAATTTATACGGTGTAATGGTCCATATTGATGGATATTATCCGAGGTTTTTAGAGATATAATGTTGTGCGATGATGATTATCATATGGAGAATGACAGTGGTTAGGCTTTGTGGGTTGCCAAGTAATTTGGGCTTTCAGAGATTCCAAGCAAGTTGGAATTTTTCGAGAGAACATGAGAATTTGGGATTTATGAGGGTGCTAAGTATGATTTAGTTTTACAGTCTCCAATAAAGATTGGGCTTCGGCTTCTCTTGTTTTTTTTAAGGCTTCATGTTATGCCAGATGAATGATATAAATGAATGAAGCAACATGATTAATGTAACACCCATATAAACCCCGCAGAAATATATAAATAATCAGAGTAATTTATCATGCATCTCAAATAAGGGTGTCACACATAATTCAAAACATCACACATACACCTGTCATGCTCAATAACACTTAAAATAAATTCATGCTTTTCAATATACTTTCACATTAGCATGTAGCAGCTGTAACGCCCCGAATTTATTTAAATATTTTATTGAGAATGTGTGATGTGGTGTGTGAAGAATAATATATATTATCGAATATGATTGTGATTGAAAATTATATTAGGTGGATAATTGTATTGTTAGTTGATAAATAAAATAAATGGAATAAATAAGAGATAAGGACAAGGTGGTCAATTAGTAAAAGTAGTAAGGGTAAAAGTGGAAGATCATAAGTTGGGTCTTAGGAGTTATGTTGGAAATAAGGAAAAAGGGAAAACATAATCGTGTTAGAGAAACAAAAAAAAACGATTGTGAAAGGTGTGTAGAGGAGAAGAAGAGGAGAAGGCTTAATCGGGAAGAAGAGTTCGTGAAGGAGAAGATTTTCTCAATGAAACCTAAGGTAATGGTGGGATTCTTCCATCTTAAGGGTTCTATAATGGGAATTGGGTAGGTTGAGGATTAGGGATTGAAATTATGATGAATGGTTGAAGCTTTTCGTTGAATTAAGAGTTGTTTGTTGATGATGGTTGATTATTACATGAATTAGATATTGTTAATGCTATTATTCTATGATTGGCATTATGTTTGGTAAAACTAATATGGCTGGAAAATGTTGAATAAGAAGTTCCATATTAACATGGTATAGATTCTGGAAGAACATGTCAAACATGATGTCCTGACATGGTGGCACAGATAAATGTGGAAGTTGTCAAAGAAGATGTTGAATTCAGTTCAGAATGTCCTATCAGATGTTGGGACATTATCAAACAGAGTATAAGAACTTAATTCAGGATGTCCCAACAGATGTTGTCATATGTTACAGTCAGATGTCAAAGAAGATGTTTGCAAATGTCATGACAGAATTACTGTCATATGTTACAGACAGATGTCAAAGAAGATGTTGAAACATCTGCAAATGTCATGACAGAATTACTGTCATATGTTACAGACAAATGTCAAAGAAGATGTTGAAACATCTGCAAATGTCATGACAGATGTCAAAGAAAATGTTGAAACATCTGCAACTGTCATGACAACATTACTGTCATATGTTACATATAGATATCAAACAAGAAGTGTTGAACTTAGTTCAGGATGTCACACCAGATGTTGTGACACTGTCAAACAGAGTAACAGTTAATGAACTTAAATCAAGATATCAGGATGTCACACCAGATGTTAGGAAATTGTATCAGTTGATGGAATAAGTTCAGTTTACAGGATGTCACATCAGATGTTGTGACATTGTATCAGTAAATGAAGTAAGTTCAGTTTTTCAGGATGTCCCAACAGATGTTGAGACATCTCAGACCTGTTACCATAATTAATTAATGCATAACAGAACTGAGTAAATTCAGGGGAATCTATCTGGAATTAATTATGGATGGACAAAAACAGAACAAGGCGCATCTGTAGGGAGAGTTGTTATGAAACTTCAGCATAATCAGATGAACTAAATCACCTAGAATCTAGGAAGTAACAAACCCTAATTCAAGGTGATGACATTGGATTTATCAGATCTGAATTATGCAGAATATTCTGGAGATATTATGCAATCATATGTGGTGCTGATCTAGAAGATCTTAAAGACTCAATTTAAATTGAAGACAAATATTGAAAAATATAGGTTTCTATATTTAGAGATATTTTAGGAGTTGAAGATCTTTTGGAATATTTGTAGCAGATATTTCTGCATATTTGTAGCAGATATTTCTGCATATTTGTAGCAGCTATTGTTGTGATTGTTTAGGCCCAAATCCAGTTGGGAATAGGTTATAAAAGAAACCCTGTAACCTAGTTTAGAATCAACCCAATCAACCGAAAATGTAAACATTATTAGGGCTGTGTCCTTGTGTCAGCCGTGCATAACAAGTAACTCTATTGTGGCTGTTTCACTTGTGATTCTCTAAGCTTGTAAGCAAGAGAAGTTTTGTGACTTGATTGAAACTGTGAAGTAAGATCAAGCTGTTTTGTTTGAAGTATGACTTCAATTTTATTAAACTTGTAAACAAGATCACTGTGTGATTGAGGGGGAGTGAGTAGGGTACTCTTATCTAAGTTGTGTCTTAGGTAGAAATTGCATTGGGTAGTTATTAAGTGATAGATTAAACAGGGTGGTTTAAGTCTAGAATTAATATTACTTATAGTGGATTTCCTCCTGGCTTGGTAGCCTCCAGATGTAAGTGTGGTTATACACTGAACTGGGTTAACAATTCTGCTGTGTTCTTTATATCTTTTATGTTTTATGCAGTACCTGAACTGAATGTCCTATCAGATGTCCCAACATCCTGAAGCATGTTTGACTCTGATATATCAGAATTATTTAAGTAATGATATGTATGCCTTACCATGTTTATAAGTAACAGATAAGATGTCTCAACATCATATTCGACATCTGAGTCTGTCATACCAGAATTTCAATTGGTATCAGAGCAGGCATCCTGGTCTGTTTCTGGATGAGATCTAAGGGGGATACTTTCTGGTTCATGGTAAAGGAAGAAGGATGATATAATGAAAAGCTGTTGGAACTTGAAAGGTTCATATTGGAGTTTGAATGGTCCCTAGAAGTGGAGGATGGACTATTCATCATATGGTGTATATTGGACCAGTCTGGTGTTATCAGGGCTGAAAATTTGCTGGTGAATTGCTGTGTAGCTATGATGTCAGACAGAATGTCCTGACATCTTGGTTCAGAGAATTATATATTTGAAGGAAGCTTGTATTTTGTTTTCTGTGAGGTTTGGGTTCAACTTCTGTACTGCTGCATATGCCTCTGATATTTTATGAAGTTATACCAAGTTTGTGTGTTACTTGGATTAGATGCACTGTGGTTGGGAAATGTTCTGGTTGTTCTTGTATGGGGAGTTATATCTGTATCTGAATTGATGATCATGCAATGTATAAGGAATTGCTCTATTATTTATGATGTGTTTGATAGTGGTTTCCCAGAACTTCCTACAAAGGCTGGTATAAAACTTCAGTTCATAATGTCAAGTTTGATGTTCTATCATGTGATTACAGAACTGGAAGAAACTTAGTTCAGAATGGTGTGGTTCTTGATGAAAGAAGAGGTTGGAGCCAAAACAAAAGAGTATAATTATCAAATTTTTCATGCGGGAGTGAAAATCTTGATAAGTTATCTCTTAAGCTTATTTATGGTGACCTAATGAGGATATTCTTCCTGGTTATGGTGTCCTATGTTGTTTAGGTATAGCTGGAGAAAATCTCTCTTGTGAAGATACATGTTTATGATTGTCTAAATCATGAACTGAAGGAAGTTTCATCAAGAAAGAAGCTAAATTGATATGTCAATCCTAATGGCTTGACACCACACTACACATCAACAGTTTATGGTAAATGTTGAATCAAAGACCTAAAAGATTGTTTTTTTTGGGATTTATGAAGCTATGAAGCTGAATACTACTTGAGATGCTACTGTCTATTGTATGTGTGCAAAGTATCTTTCATAATGTTATAGCACTGCAGTTGGAGCTGATTGAAGAAAAGATAGTAATCTTGAAAGCAATAATGTTTCAGAACCAAGCTTAGTTTTGTGTTCCAGAAGAAGGAAACTGGTGTGATATCCTGCTAACATGATGGATGCTATGGGTGCTAGACAAATGTGTGATGATCACATATGTTTGGAACCTACTCCTAACCTGGAAGAGGAGACATCTATGCTACATGTTGAAGACTTAGATAATGACTCTGACACAAAGATCATTGCTTCTGTGGACCCTAGCATAGCCAAAAGGCTTAGGGCTATAAGGGAAAAGAAGACTGCAGGACATTCAACTCCTGAAAAGAAGCAGCCTACTCCAAAGAAAGACAAGGCCAAAGTGGTATTTGGTCCTACTAAACAATGGAGCAAGGTGAATACCCAAAAGAGGAAAGCTGTAACTCCACCAGATTCAGATGTTGAAGAGGATGTTCCAACATCCCAACCAAAGAAGAAACCAGCACCCTCAAGGTCCACCTCTGCTGTTCCAGAAGCTCCTCTGGACAATGTTTCATTCCATCATGTGTCAAGTGTGAGCAGATGGAAATTTGTATACCAAAGAAGGGTAGCACTTGAATGAGGGCTGGGCAGCAATGCACTTGAGTGCACTGAGGTAATTGACCTAATTTCTTCTGCTGGTTTATTCAAAACAGTATCCAGGTATCCTCACTGAGAAGGATTCAGTATGCAAAAGAAAAAGTCCTCTGGCCTTCCATTACAAACTTTTCTTGAGCCATCATGCTGCTAATGTTGAAGCTTCCACTAGGACATCTGCTGGACCTTCAAAAGCAAAGACTCCCATATACAAAGCTGCCTTGATTGCAGATCTGAAAAACACTTGCAAAAAGCTGGATGCCAGGAAGAAAAAGCTTGAGGAAGTAATTCAAAGGCTGGAGCTGGAAGAGGTTGCTCAGAATACTGATGAATCTGATGATGAATCTGAAAATGAAGAAGCTTCTAAATGTATTTACAAATGTGGGTGATAAATGCATGACTTTGGTCATGATTAAAGCTAGCAATGTGACCAACAATTGCTAGAAGCAAGGGAAGAATGTCAGATTGAGAAGTCTGATCAGAATGGTTGTTGAACTGGTAGTCTCTTCCACTACTAGTCATGGATAGTGGCAGTATGAACCCTTTGTAGCAAGCAAACTAAGAGCATCTGTTTTATAAAATCAAGTGTGGATATTTATCAGTTGTGCTCTTTGTATGTTCATCAGGGGTGTGAAATTGAGAATTAGGGGAGTTTATGCTCAGCTGGAGTATTGTTTATCCATGACATGAGGAGATCTTGATAATCTTATCTGGAGCTAACCTTAAAATCCTTCAAAATTAAAAGATCAGATTGTGTAGAACTATCTGATAAGGTATTATACAAGGATTTAAGATCAATTGTTGTTTGTGAAGTTCACAAATATTTGATTGATTATCCTTGTGATTCAAGATTGGTGATGTTCTAAAAGATGTTGGAACATCTTATCATCAGAGTTTGTGCAGAATCATGGGAGAGGTATTGCATAAGCTGTAGCATTGGCTTCAGTCTTGTGTGACAGGAGTTATGTATTTCTGGAAAGTTTCTTGGCAAGAACTAGTCTGGATATTGTTGATTCTGAAGATGGAGATGAAAGACCATGAACATATCATAATCTTGATGACTACTTGGATTGGTTTATTTCTGATCTAGGTGTAGTCCAGAATGCTCATCATGGAGTTAAGATAGGTGGGGATATCATAAATTTGTTAAGACTGCCTTACTCAAGGAAAGGTGGCATCCTTGGTATAGTTATGAGGTGTAGTTCTTAACTATTCCTTCTGAATAATCACACAGTGGCAGGTTTGAAGACTTTGGAGAAACATTGGAAGTTTCTCATCAATATGTGTTATTGGTAGGAACTTCTGCAAAACCAATAGAATGGAGGTTGTTTACTCAAACTTGATGGATAAATCAAGTCTATGAGAGCATGGAACTCTTGTTCTATAAAGGAAGGAGGTTCTTTCAAGTGGCAGAAGAAGGACCTGAATTTAACAGATGGATGTGGGCTAATAATGTTTAAACATCTATTTCAACATCAGAGTCTAATTGGTGAAGTGACACATAAATCAAGATAAAATGATCTATAGGGATTGAATGCTTCATAAGGCCTTTTATCTTAACAGCTTGGGGAAGATCAACTTTATTGATCAGGATATCCTTGGAAGATTTATTATAAACGTGAAGAAGACAAAAGTGGCAATTGGATTTTTCATATGAGGATTCATAAAGGAGGTTATCAAAATATGGTAATTGGTTGATCTTTAAAGTGGATTCGAAGAATCAAGATAATCAAAGTGTGGCAGCTGGTTGTTCTTGAGGATTGTCTTGGAACAAATTGCTCTTGGGCAGAGGAGTGATGAGTTGAAGACTCAAGAGGATTTATTCATCTTGAAGGTGGATGAGAGTTTATCATTCTTTCTGGATTTCTGATTCTAACTGGTGGCACAGTGTAGTTGAAGATTTTCAGTTCTTGGATTACTATGCTATAGTAAGTCCAGTTGGTGGAGCACATCTAGGATCATGGTGATAAGGTCTTGGTGTATGAAAAATGTTCTAACTAAGTGTTAGTACATTATCTGGGGTGTTTATCTACATGGTTTCTATTATTAGACTACCTAATCATATGGGAGAATGATGAAGTAGATGATCTATATTGGAAGAAACATGTAGAAGAGACTGGAAGTGTTCCTCGTGCTAAAAAGCCAAGAACTCCAAAAAGATCAAGTTTTCAGCAAGACCAAAGGCATACCTTCACCATTGTACAACACTCCAAAAGCTTCTGAATATGTGGATGATTCCATAAAGGAGTTGGTAACCAAGATCCTATCTGAGCAAAGAGTGGTAAGTGGCATATCTATCTCTCTGAACACTATGCCAGCCCCACAAGAAGATCAACAAACTCAGGCTGCAAAGGACACTCCTACTCAACAGGATGTCCCAATAGATGTTGAAACATCTGAGGACCAGCACAAGGCCTCAACTGAAGAGCACATCTCTGTTGATCCACCAGAAGTATATCAGGTATTGATTGCTTGGAAGTTTGTTTGTGGACATTCATTCTAATTTCATAATTAGTTTGGATGTGTTTTATCTGGATTGTATGGCCTTTGGTGTGTAAAGGCTTAGTGTCAAGAACCTGTGTGCTAGAAGATGTTCATCTTGTGTAGTCTGTGGTAACTACAAACCCAGAAAGGAATCAGGTATGCTTTGGTACAAGAAGTGAATGTGTTCAATTGGGAATTGAACAGAGGGTGAGCTCTTGAAGACATGAAGATGCGTCTTATGTTTTCCTTTCATCAATTTACAGAGAAGCATGGAGTATCCTAGATAGGGGGAGTGTGTTACAAGTATGTGCACTTGATTTTGTGGTGTTAAGGGGGAGTAATACCTTAACCAGATAAGGAGAATCCTAAGAGTCTAGAAGGCTATATTATATAAAGCTGCTCTTTGCAGTTTATGTTTGATTCTTGAGGAATTGTGAAGCTTGTGTGTGTTTCAAGCTTATGGAGATTATATACCTCTATTTTTATTATGGTACCTTTGTCTTTTTATGGCTAAAAAGGGGGAGAAGTAATAGTGTGAGGTCTGATATGAAGATGTGATGTTAAGGAACTTCTACATAAGGTACTAATACACCTGTATGTAAATTAGTTTTAGCCAAAATAAGCCAAAGGGGGAGATTGTTAATGCTATTATTCTATGATTGGCATTATGTTTGGTAAAACTAATATGGCTGGAAAATGTTGAATAAGAAGTTCCATATTAACATGGTATAGATTCTGGAAGAACATGTCAAACATGATGTCCTGACATGGTGGCACAGATAAATGTGGAAGTTGTCAAAGAAGATGTTGAATTCAGTTCAGAATGTCCTATCAGATGTTGGGACATTATCAAACAGAGTATAAGAACTTAATTCAGGATGTCCCAACAGATGTTGTCATATGTTACAGTCAGATGTCAAAGAAGATGTTTGCAAATGTCATGACAAAATTACTGTCATATGTTACAGACAGATGTCAAAGAAGATGTTGAAACATCTGCAAATGTCATGACAGAATTACTGTCATATGTTACAGACAGATGTCAAAGAAGATGTTGAAACATCTACAAATGTCATGACAGATGTCAAAGAAAATGTTGAAACATCTGCAACTGTCATGACAACATTACTGTCATATGTTACATATAGATATCAAACAAGAAGTGTTGAACTTAGTTCAGGATGTCACACCAGATGTTGTGACACTGTCAAACAGAGTAACAGTTAATGAACTTAAATCAAGATATCAGGATGTCACACCAGATGTTAGGACATTGTATCAGTTGATGGAATAAGTTCAGTTTACAGGATGTCACATCAGATGTTGTGACATTGTATCAGTAAATGAAGTAAGTTCAGTTTTTCAGGATGTCCCAACAGATGTTGAGACATCTCAGACCTGTTACCATAATTAATTAATGCATAACAGAACTGAGTAAATTCAGGGGAATCTATCTGGAATTAATTATGGATGGACAAAAACAGAACAAGGCGCATCTGTAGGGAGAGTTGTTATGAAACTTCAGCATAATCAGATGAACTAAATCACCTAGAATCTAGGAAGTAACAAACCCTAATTCAAGGTGATGACATTGGATTTATCAGATCTGAATTATGCAGAATATTCTGGAGATATTATGCAATCATATGTGGTGCTGATCTAGAAGATCTTAAAGACTCAATTTAAATTGAAGACAAATATTGAAAAATATAGGTTTCTATATTTAGAGATATTTTAGGAGTTGAAGATCTTTTGGAATATTTGTAGCAGATATTTCTGCATATTTGTAGCAGATATTTCTGCATATTTGTAGCAGCTATTGTTGTGATTGTTTAGGCCCAAATCCAGTTGGGAATAGGTTATAAAAGAAACCCTGTAACCTAGTTTAGAATCAACCCAATCAACCGAAAATGTAAACATTATTAGGGCTGTGTCCTTGTGTCAGCCGTGCATAACAAGTAACTCTATTGTGGCTGTTTCACTTGTGATTCTCTAAGCTTGTAAGCAAGAGAAGTTTTGTGACTTGATTGAAACTGTGAAGTAAGATCAAGCTGTTTTGTTTGAAGTATGACTTCAATTTTATTAAACTTGTAAACAAGATCACTGTGTGATTGAGGGGGAGTGAGTAGGGTACTCTTATCTAAGTTGTGTCTTAGGTAGAAATTGCATTGGGTAGTTATTAAGTGATAGATTAAACAGGGTGGTTTAAGTCTAGAATTAATATTACTTATAGTGGATTTCCTCCTGGCTTGGTAGCCTCCAGATGTAAGTGTGGTTATACACTGAACTGGGTTAACAATTCTGCTGTGTTCTTTATATCTTTTATGTTTTATGCAGTACCTGAACTGAATGTCCTATCAGATGTCCCAACATCCTGAAGCATGTTTGACTCTGATATATCAGAATTATTTAAGTAATGATATGTATGCCTTACCATGTTTATAAGTAACAGATAAGATGTCTCAACATCATATTCGACATCTGAGTCTGTCATACCAGAATTTCAATTGGTATCAGAGCAGGCATCCTGGTCTGTTTCTGGATGAGATCTAAGGGGGATACTTTCTGGTTCATGGTAAAGGAAGAAGGATGATATAATGAAAAGCTGTTGGAACTTGAAAGGTTCATATTGGAGTTTGAATGGTCCCTAGAAGTGGAGGATGGACTATTCATCATATGGTGTATATTGGACCAGTCTGGTGTTATCAGGGCTGAAAATTTGCTGGTGAATTGCTGTGTAGCTATGATGTCAGACAGAATGTCCTGACATCTTGGTTCAGAGAATTATATATTTGAAGGAAGCTTGTATTTTGTTTTCTGTGAGGTTTGGGTTCAACTTCTGTACTGCTGCATATGCCTCTGATATTTTATGAAGTTATACCAAGTTTGTGTGTTACTTGGATTAGATGCACTGTGGTTGGGAAATGTTCTGGTTGTTCTTGTATGGGGAGTTATATCTGTATCTGAATTGATGATCATGCAATGTATAAGGAATTGCTCTATTATTTATGATGTGTTTGATAGTGGTTTCCCAGAACTTCCTACAAAGGCTGGTATAAAACTTCAGTTCATAATGTCAAGTTTGATGTTCTATCATGTGATTACAGAACTGGAAGAAACTTAGTTCAGAATGGTGTGGTTCTTGATGAAAGAAGAGGTTGGAGCCAAAACAAAAGAGTATAATTATCAAATTTTTCATGCGGGAGTGAAAATCTTGATAAGTTATCTCTTAAGCTTATTTATGGTGACCTAATGAGGATATTCTTCCTGGTTATGGTGTCCTATGTTGTTTAGGTATAGCTGGAGAAAATCTCTCTTGTGAAGATACATGTTTATGATTGTCTAAATCATGAACTGAAGGAAGTTTCATCAAGAAAGAAGCTAAATTGATATGTCAATCCTAATGGCTTGACACCACACTACACATCAACAGTTTATGGTAAATGTTGAATCAAAGACCTAAAAGATTGTTTTTTTTGGGATTTATGAAGCTATGAAGCTGAATACTACTTGAGATGCTACTATCTATTGTATGTGTGCAAAGTATCTTTCATAATGTTATAGCACTGCAGTTGGAGCTGATTGAAGAAAAGATAGTAATCTTGAAAGCAATAATGTTTCAGAACCAAGCTTAGTTTTGTGTTCCAGAAGAAGGAAACTGGTGTGATATCCTGCTAACATGATGGATGCTATGGGTGCTAGACAAATGTGTGATGATCACATATGTTTGGAACCTACTCCTAACCTGGAAGAGGAGACATCTATGCTACATGTTGAAGACTTAGATAATGACTCTGACACAAAGATCATTGCTTCTGTGGACCCTAGCATAGCCAAAAGGCTTAGGGCTATAAGGGAAAAGAAGACTGCAGGACATTCAACTCCTGAAAAGAAGCAGCCTACTCCAAAGAAAGACAAGGCCAAAGTGGTATTTGGTCCTACTAAACAATGGAGCAAGGTGAATACCCAAAAGAGGAAAGCTGTAACTCCACCAGATTCAGATGTTGAAGAGGATGTTCCAACATCCCAACCAAAGAAGAAACCAGCACCCTCAAGGTCCACCTCTGCTGTTCCAGAAGCTCCTCTGGACAATGTTTCATTCCATCATGTGTCAAGTGTGAGCAGATGGAAATTTGTATACCAAAGAAGGGTAGCACTTGAATGAGGGCTGGGCAGCAATGCACTTGAGTGCACTGAGGTAATTGACCTAATTTCTTCTGCTGGTTTATTCAAAACAGTATCCAGGTATCCTCACTGAGAAGGATTCAGTATGCAAAAGAAAAAGTCCTCTGGCCTTCCATTACAAACTTTTCTTGAGCCATCATGCTGCTAATGTTGAAGCTTCCACTAGGACATCTGCTGGACCTTCAAAAGCAAAGACTCCCATATACAAAGCTGCCTTGATTGCAGATCTGAAAAACACTTGCAAAAAGCTGGATGCCAGGAAGAAAAAGCTTGAGGAAGTAATTCAAAGGCTGGAGCTGGAAGAGGTTGCTCAGAATACTGATGAATCTGATGATGAATCTGAAAATGAAGAAGCTTCTAAATGTATTTACAAATGTGGGTGATAAATGCATGACTTTGGTCATGATTAAAGCTAGCAATGTGACCAACAATTGCTAGAAGCAAGGGAAGAATGTCAGATTGAGAAGTCTGATCAGAATGGTTGTTGAACTGGTAGTCTCTTCCACTACTAGTCATGGATAGTGGCAGTATGAACCCTTTGTAGCAAGCAAACTAAGAGCATCTGTTTTATAAAATCAAGTGTGGATATTTATCAGTTGTGCTCTTTGTATGTTCATCAGGGGTGTGAAATTGAGAATTAGGGGAGTTTATGCTCAGCTGGAGTATTGTTTATCCATGACATGAGGAGATCTTGATAATCTTATCTGGAGCTAACCTTAAAATCCTTCAAAATTAAAAGATCAGATTGTGTAGAACTATCTGATAAGGTATTATACAAGGATTTAAGATCAATTGTTGTTTGTGAAGTTCACAAATATTTGATTGATTATCCTTGTGATTCAAGATTGGTGATGTTCTAAAAGATGTTGGAACATCTTATCATCAGAGTTTGTGCAGAATCATGGGAGAGGTATTGCATAAGCTGTAGCATTGGCTTCAGTCTTGTGTGACAGGAGTTATGTATTTCTGGAAAGTTTCTTGGCAAGAACTAGTCTGGATATTGTTGATTCTGAAGATGGAGATGAAAGACCATGAACATATCATAATCTTGATGACTACTTGGATTGGTTTATTTCTGATCTAGGTGTAGTCCAGAATGCTCATCATGGAGTTAAGATAGGTGGGGATATCATAAATTTGTTAAGACTGCCTTACTCAAGGAAAGGTGGCATCCTTGGTATAGTTATGAGGTGTAGTTCTTAACTATTCCTTCTGAATAATCACACAGTGGCAGGTTTGAAGACTTTGGAGAAACATTGGAAGTTTCTCATCAATATGTGTTATTGGTAGGAACTTCTGCAAAACCAATAGAATGGAGGTTGTTTACTCAAACTTGATGGATAAATCAAGTCTATGAGAGCATGGAACTCTTGTTCTATAAAGGAAGGAGGTTCTTTCAAGTGGCAGAAGAAGGACCTGAATTTAACAGATGGATGTGGGCTAATAATGTTTAAACATCTATTTCAACATCAGAGTCTAATTGGTGAAGTGACACATAAATCAAGATAAAATGATCTATAGGGATTGAATGCTTCATAAGGCCTTTTATCTTAACAGCTTGGGGAAGATCAACTTTATTGATCAGGATATCCTTGGAAGATTTATTATAAACGTGAAGAAGACAAAAGTGGCAATTGGCTTTTTCATATGAGGATTCATAAAGGAGGTTATCAAAATATGGTAATTGGTTGATCTTTAAAGTGGATTCGAAGAATCAAGATAATCAGAGTGTGGCAGCTGGTTGTTCTTGAGGATTGTCTTGGAACAAATTGCTCTTGGGCAGAGGAGTGATGAGTTGAAGACTCAAGAGGATTTATTCATCTTGAAGGTGGATGAGAGTTTATCATTCTTTCTGGATTTCTGATTCTAACTGGTGGCACAGTGTAGTTGAAGATTTTCAGTTCTTGGATTACTATGCTATAGTAAGTCCAGTTGGTGGAGCACATCTAGGATCATGGTGATAAGGTCTTGGTGTATGAAAAATGTTCTAACTAAGTGTTAGTACATTATCTGGGGTGTTTATCTACATGGTTTCTATTATTAGACTACCTAATCATATGGGAGAATGATGAAGTAGATGATCTATATTGGAAGAAACATGTAGAAGAGACTGGAAGTGTTCCTCGTGCTAAAAAGCCAAGAACTCCAAAAAGATCAAGTTTTCAGCAAGACCAAAGGCATACCTTCACCATTGTACAACACTCCAAAAGCTTCTGAATATGTGGATGATTCCATAAAGGAGTTGGTAACCAAGATCCTATCTGAGCAAAGAGTGGTAAGTGGCATATCTATCTCTCTGAACACTATGCCAGCCCCACAAGAAGATCAACAAACTCAGGCTGCAAAGGACACTCCTACTCAACAGGATGTCCCAATAGATGTTGAAACATCTGAGGACCAGCACAAGGCCTCAACTGAAGAGCACATCTCTGTTGATCCACCAGAAGTATATCAGGTATTGATTGCTTGGAAGTTTGTTTGTGGACATTCATTCTAATTTCATAATTAGTTTGGATGTGTTTTATCTGGATTGTATGGCCTTTGGTGTGTAAAGGCTTAGTGTCAAGAACCTGTGTGCTAGAAGATGTTCATCTTGTGTAGTCTGTGGTAACTACAAACCCAGAAAGGAATCAGGTATGCTTTGGTACAAGAAGTGAATGTGTTCAATTGGGAATTGAACAGAGGGTGAGCTCTTGAAGACATGAAGATGCGTCTTATGTTTTCCTTTCATCAATTTACAGAGAAGCATGGAGTATCCTAGATAGGGGGAGTGTGTTACAAGTATGTGCACTTGATTTTGTGGTGTTAAGGGGGAGTAATACCTTAACCAGATAAGGAGAATCCTAAGAGTCTAGAAGGCTATATTATATAAAGCTGCTCTTTGCAGTTTATGTTTGATTCTTGAGGAATTGTGAAGCTTGTGTGTGTTTCAAGCTTATGGAGATTATATACCTCTATTTTTATTATGGTACCTTTGTCTTTTTATGGCTAAAAAGGGGGAGAAGTAATAGTGTGAGGTCTGATATGAAGATGTGATGTTAAGGAACTTCTACATAAGGTACTAATACACCTGTATGTAAATTAGTTTTAGCCAAAATAAGCCAAAGGGGGAGATTGTTAATGCTATTATTCTATGATTGGCATTATGTTTGGTAAAACTAATATGGCTGGAAAATGTTGAATAAGAAGTTCCATATTAACATGGTATAGATTCTGGAAGAACATGTCAAACATGATGTCCTGACATGGTGGCACAGATAAATGTGGAAGTTGTCAAAGAAGATGTTGAATTCAGTTCAGAATGTCCTATCAGATGTTGGGACATTATCAAACAGAGTATAAGAACTTAATTCAGGATGTCCCAACAGATGTTGTCATATGTTACAGTCAGATGTCAAAGAAGATGTTTGCAAATGTCATGACAAAATTACTGTCATATGTTACAGACAGATGTCAAAGAAGATGTTGAAACATCTGCAAATGTCATGACAGAATTACTGTCATATGTTACAGACAGATGTCAAAGAAGATGTTGAAACATCTACAAATGTCATGACAGATGTCAAAGAAAATGTTGAAACATCTGCAACTGTCATGACAACATTACTGTCATATGTTACATATAGATATCAAACAAGAAGTGTTGAACTTAGTTCAGGATGTCACACCAGATGTTGTGACACTGTCAAACAGAGTAACAGTTAATGAACTTAAATCAAGATATCAGGATGTCACACCAGATGTTAGGACATTGTATCAGTTGATGGAATAAGTTCAGTTTACAGGATGTCACATCAGATGTTGTGACATTGTATCAGTAAATGAAGTAAGTTCAGTTTTTCAGGATGTCCCAACAGATGTTGAGACATCTCAGACCTGTTACCATAATTAATTAATGCATAACAGAACTGAGTAAATTCAGGGGAATCTATCTGGAATTAATTATGGATGGACAAAAACAGAACAAGGCGCATCTGTAGGGAGAGTTGTTATGAAACTTCAGCATAATCAGATGAACTAAATCACCTAGAATCTAGGAAGTAACAAACCCTAATTCAAGGTGATGACATTGGATTTATCAGATCTGAATTATGCAGAATATTCTGGAGATATTATGCAATCATATGTGGTGCTGATCTAGAAGATCTTAAAGACTCAATTTAAATTGAAGACAAATATTGAAAAATATAGGTTTCTATATTTAGAGATATTTTAGGAGTTGAAGATCTTTTGGAATATTTGTAGCAGATATTTCTGCATATTTGTAGCAGATATTTCTGCATATTTGTAGCAGCTATTGTTGTGATTGTTTAGGCCCAAATCCAGTTGGGAATAGGTTATAAAAGAAACCCTGTAACCTAGTTTAGAATCAACCCAATCAACCGAAAATGTAAACATTATTAGGGCTGTGTCCTTGTGTCAGCCGTGCATAACAAGTAACTCTATTGTGGCTGTTTCACTTGTGATTCTCTAAGCTTGTAAGCAAGAGAAGTTTTGTGACTTGATTGAAACTGTGAAGTAAGATCAAGCTGTTTTGTTTGAAGTATGACTTCAATTTTATTAAACTTGTAAACAAGATCACTGTGTGATTGAGGGGGAGTGAGTAGGGTACTCTTATCTAAGTTGTGTCTTCGGTAGAAATTGCATTGGGTAGTTATTAAGTGATAGATTAAACAGGGTGGTTTAAGTCTAGAATTAATATTACTTATAGTGGATTTCCTCCTGGCTTGGTAGCCTCCAGATGTAAGTGTGGTTATACACTGAACTGGGTTAACAATTCTGCTGTGTTCTTTATATCTTTTATGTTTTATGCAGTACCTGAACTGAATGTCCTATCAGATGTCCCAACATCCTGAAGCATGTTTGACTCTGATATATCAGAATTATTTAAGTACTGATATGTATGCCTTACCATGTTTATAAGTAACAGATAAGATGTCTCAACATCATATTCGACATCTGAGTCGTTGTGTTGTTGTTGAGTGTTGAGCTTTGTTGACACATTGTAGTTGTGTTATTGTCTTTGATTCTAAATCGTTACTGGATTGTGTTATGTTATGTGACATATTTAGAATGGTTGGGAGAAACAATGATGCATTTGTTGCTGCTATGCAAGTGATGGCACAAGTTGTGTAAAATCCGAGGAATGTTGGGGATCGTGAAAGTGACGAGTTCAGGGAGAATGATCTGCCAATATTCAAGGGGATGTATGATCCTGATGGAGCACAGGATTGGCTCAAAGGGATTGATAGAATCTTCAGAGTTATGGAATGCTCAGAGGGAAGCAAGGTGCGATTGTGTGTGCACAGACTGGTATTTAAGGTTGATGAGTGGTGGGTTGGCACTCGCCAATAATTGAATGAATCTGGTGAGGCAGTCACATGGGTTGTATTCAAGAGAGAATTCCTGAGGAAGTATTTTCCTGAAGATGTTCGGGGAAAGAAGGAGATCGAGTTTTTGGAGCTAAAGTAGAGTAGCATGTCAGTGACTGAGTATGCTGCGAAGTTCACTGATTTGGTGAAGTCTTATCCGCATTACAATGAAGCAACTGCTAATTTCTCGAAGTGTGTTAAATTCGAGAATGGTTTGAGGCATGAGATCAAGCAGGTGCTTAGCTATAAGAGAATCTGTAAGTTTTTGGACCTGGTGGATTGTTGCAAGATCTTTGAAGAAGATAGTAAGGCTCGATCGGAGCACTTCAAAGGTTTAGATGAGAGGAGAAGTAAGAAGCAAGTGAATCGCGGAAAGCCTTATGTAACTTTTGTTGATAAGGGTAAGAAGAAACAGAATAAGGGAAAGAGGCCAAGTGGGGGAGGTGTTCCTAGTTCGCTTAAGTGTTATATGTGTGGTGAGATGGGTCATCGTGTCAGTGGGTGCATGAGTGACGTGATGAAGTGTTTCAAGTGTGGTCAACGTGGACACATGATTGCTGAGTGTAAGGAAAATCTGGTTACTTGCAACAACTGTGGGGAGCAAGGTCATGTCAGTACGCATTTTCCGAAGCCTAAGAAAGCTGCAACTAGAGGAAAGGTGTTCGCCTTGACAGGGACACAAACTTCTAACGAGGATCGTTTGATCAGAGGTATTTGTCATATTAATAGTATTCCTTTGATTGCTATGATTGACACTAGTGCGACACATTGTTTTATTTCTCTTGATTGTGTGAGGAAATCAGGACTTGTTGTATCTTCGATGCAAGGAGAGATGGTTATTGAGACTGCTGCTGACGGGTCGTTAACTACATCTCTTGTATGTCTGAATTGTCCATTATCGATCTATGGTAAGGACTTTGGTGTAGATTTGGTTTGTTTTCTGTTGAGAGGTATGGATTTGATTCTAGGTATGAATTGGTTGGAGTACAACCATGTTCATATTAATTGCTTTAGTAAGTCGGTTTGGTTTCTTACTCCTGGTGAATAGGCGGAAGAATCTAGTTATTTGTCTGCTAGAGAGTTGAAAGAGCTTATGGATTATGAAGCGCAAGTTTTTGCGTTGTTTTCATCGTTGACGGTGAAGAATGATGTGGAAATTAATGTATTGCAAGTGGTGAGAGATTTCCCTGAAGTGTTTCAAGATGATGTTGTGGATGTGATGCCGGAGCGAGGGGTTGAATTTGTATCGATCTTGTACCAGGAACGAGACCTATTTCGATGGCATTGTATCATATGTAGGCTTCCGAGTTATCTGAGTTGAAGAAAAAGTTAGAGGAACTGTTAGGAAAAAAAATTGTGAGGCCGAGTGTTTTTCCATGAGGAGCACCGATATTGTTGGTGAAGAAGGATGGTAGCATGAGGTTGTGTATTGATTACAGACAACTGAATAAAGTGACGATTAAGAATAAGTATCCACTTCCAAGGATAGATGATCTGATGGATTAGTTGGTTGGTGCTCGTGTGTTTATTAAGATCGATTTACGTTCGGGTTATCATCGAATAAGAGTGAAGGATGAGGATATTCAGAAGACTGATTTTAGGACTCGGTATGGACTCTATGAATATATAGTGATGCCATTTGGAGTTACTAATGCACCTGGTGTATTCATGGAGTATATGAATCGGATTTTTCATGAGTATTTGGATCCGTTTGTTGTTGTATTTATAGATGACATCCTAATTTACTCTAAGTCAGAAGAAGAACATGCTGAACATTTATGAATTATGTTACAAGTGTTATAAGAGAAGGGGATTTATGCTAAGTTGTCGAAGTGTGAATTCTGGTTGAAAGAGGTGAGTTTTCTGGGTCATGAGATTTCGGAACAGGGGATTGTTGTGGATCCGTCCAAAGTAGATGTAGTTCTACAATGGCAGACTCCGAAGACAGTGACATAAGTTAGAAGTTTCTTGGAATTGGCCGGTTATTATCGGAGGTTTATTGAGGGGTTTTCAAAGTTGGCACTTCCGTTGACCCAATTGACTTGTAAGAAAAAAGAGTTTGTGTGGGATTCTCAGTGTGAGAATAGTTTTATTGAACTGGAGAAGAAGTTGACTACTGCACCTGTTTTGATTTTACCGAAGGCAGATGAACCGTTTGTGGTTTATTGTGATGCTTCTTTGATGGGTGTAGGTGGAGTATTGATGCAAGATGGTCAGGTTGTAGCGTATGCTTCACGTCAGTTAAGATTTTATGAGAGGAATTATCCTACTCACAATTTAGAGTTGGCAGCTGTGGTTTTGGTCTTAAAGATTTGGAGACTTTACTTGTATAGTTCGAGGTTTGAAGTTTATAGTGATCATAAGAGTTTGAAATACCTATTTGATCAGAAAGAGCTGAATATGAGGCAGAGACATTGGTTAGAATTTCTGAAGGATTATGACTTTAGTTCGAATTATCATCCAGGTAAGGCTAATCTTGTAGCTGATGCCTTGAGTCTGACGACATTGCATATGTCGGCTATGATGGTTAGAGAGTTGGAGTTGATTGAAAAATTCAGAGATATGAGTTTGGTTTGTGAATAGATAACACATAGTGTAATGTTGGGAATGCTGAAGGTTTATAATGATTTTCTTGATCATGTTTGGGAAAGTCAGAAGTCGGACGTGAAACTGGTGGACTTAATGGTTAATGATGAATGAGTGGGAAATAATGAGTGTCAGGTTGATGAACAGGGATTTCTGAGATTTTGAGATCGCATATGTATTCCTGATGATGTTGATTTGAAGAGAATGATTCTTGAAGAAGGGCATAGGAGTGGCTTGAGTATTCATCCAGGAGCGACGAAAATGTATCAGGATTTGAAGAAGATATTTTGGTGGCCTAGTATGAAAAGAGATGTGGCTCAGTTTATGTGTGCGTGTTTGACTTGCCAGAAGTCAAAATTGGAACATCAGAAACCTACTGATTTGATGCAACCGTTGGATATACCCGAGTGGAAATGGGATTGTATAACGATGGATTTTGTTATTGTAGATGTTTAAGAATTGGCAGAATTTTTGACCAAACAAGAAATGTTAAATTCAGTTCAGAATGTCCTATCAGATGTTGGGACATTATCAAACAGAGTATGTGAACTTATTTCAGGATGTCTCATCAGATGTTGGGACATTGTGTAAATGACTAAGTTCAGTTTTGTCAGGATGTCCCAACAGATGTTGAGACATCTCAGACCTGCTACCAGAATTAATTATTGATTAACAGATCAGAGATATTTAAGGAGAACTATCTGGAATTAATTAATGCTGGATAAAAACAGAACAAGGCGCATCTGTAGGGAGTTTTAAATTGAAGATTCAGATTAAAACAGAAGACCTAATGCACCTAGAATATAGGAGGTAACAAACCCTAAATTCAAGGTGACAGTTGCTGCACATTAGGGCTGGATCATTCTACAGAAAGCCCAAAATTCAGATACCTATTTAAACAACAGAAACTCATAGAATTGAGTACGAATTTCAGAAGACTAAATAGGGTGTCTAGTGTTTTAATAGCAGGTTGCTTTTATGTACCACTTTATGAGCTTTTAAGCAAAAGTGCATTTGTGACTTGATTGAAACTGTGAAGTAAGATCAAGCTGTATTGTTTGAAGGATGTCTTCAACTTTTGTAAACTTGTAAACTTGATCACTGGGTGATTGAGGGGGAGTGAGTAGGGTACTCTTATCTAAGTGAGTCTTAGGTAGAAATTGCATTGGGTAAGTATTAAGTGATAGATTAAACAGGGTGGTTTAAGTCTAGAATTAATATTACTAATAGTGGATTTCCTCCTGGCTTGGTAGCCTCCAGATGTAGGTGTGGTTATACACTGAACTGGGTTAACAAACTTCTGTGTTGTTTCCTTTTCCTGCTGTTTAAGTTTTGGTTAAATTTGTCAAATGTCCTATTAAGTGTTGGAACATCTCTTAGGACATCTCATACCTGATCACAGAATTTCAATTGGCATCAGAGCAGGCACCCTGCCTGTTTATACTGGGTGAGATCTAGGGAAAACAAATTCTGTAACATGGACAGAGATATAGGGTCAGTAAATAGACCACCTATACTGGATGGTTCTAATTATGACTACTGGAAGCCAAGAATGATTGCATTCTTAAAGTCACTTGACAACAGGGCATGGAGAGCAGTAAATGTTGGATGGAAACATCCTGTTCAAGACACCAAAGATGGATCAATAGTTCTGAAACCTGAAGAAGAATGGAGTAAAGAGGAAGAAGATTCAGAATTAGGAAACTCAAAAGCCTTGAATGCTTTATTCAATGGCATTGATAGAAATATTTTCAGACTAGTGCATCATTGTGAGCTGGCCAAAGATGTGTGGGATACCCTCAAGACAACTCATGAAGGAACATCAAAAGTAAAAATGTCAAGACTTCAACTTCTCACCACCAAGTTTGAAAACTTGAGAATGAAGGAAGATGAATCAATTCATGAGTTCTACATGAACATCTTGGATATAGCCAATACCTCTGGAGCCTTGGGAGAAAAGATGACTGATGAAAAGCTTGTAAGAAAGATTCTCAGATCTTTGCCAAAAAGATTTGACATGAAAGTCACTGCAATAGAAGAAGCTCAAGACATATGCTCCATGAAAGTTGAAGAACTCATTGGTTCCCTTCAAACTTTTGAGATGGGAATGAATGACACAAATGCCAAAAAGAACAAAAGCATAGCTTTGGTGTCAAATACAGATGAAGAAGAAGATGATGAATCAGCAAATGATAAAAGCTTATCAGAAAACCTTGCCTTGCTTGGAAGACAAGTCAAACAAATTCTCAGAGGAATGGAAAGCAAATCCAAACCTAGTGGAAGAAACACAAGCTCTGAGAACAGAAGACCTTATGATACTAACAAAAGATTAAAGTATGCTGAAAAGACCAGTCAAGATAAAGGAGTCAAATGTCATGAATGTGAAGGATATGGACATATCAAGTTTGAATGTCCTACCTACTTAAAGAGGCAAAAGAAAGGACTCTCTGTGACCTGGTCTGATGAAGACTCAGGAGAGTCAGAAGAAGAATCAGCTAAGCATTTTACTGCTCTAGCTGGACTGTGTGAATATGATAGTGATTCCAGTTGTGGAGAGCTTACTTATGAAGAACTTGAGCAAGCATTCAAAGATCTATACAAAAGAAGCTCTGAAATATGCAGTGAGGTTATAAAGCTAAAGAAGCAGAATGAGGTATTAGAAGATGAAAAAGCAAGTGATCAAGTAATCATTGATACCTTGAAAAGTGAAGTAACTCTTCTCAACTCTAAGTTGGAACATATGTCAAAATCTGTTAAAATGTTGAACAGTAGCTCAAATACACTGGATGTTATTCTCAGCAATAATAAACATTCAGGGGACAAAAGTGGACTGGGATATAACAGAGATGAAGCCAGCTCTAGCAAAGCTACTGCAAAAACTACACAGTCAAACAAGATGTCCCAACAGATGCTTCAACATCAGAACACAAAGGCAAACATAATGTTCCAACAGATGTCTAAACATTCTGGAAAGAACAAAATGAAGAAGAAGTATCAAAGATGGAGATGCCATCACTGTGGAAGATTTGGGCATATAAAACCTCACTGTTATAAGCTACATGGATATCCAAATCAGATATATCAGCAACCTTCCAAACAGAAAGTAGAGGGTACCAAGAAAGTACTGCATAGTCATCAAAGAAATCAGCAACCTCCTAAGCAGAAGGCAGAGGCCATCAAGAAGGTTTGGAGACCAAAAGCTGACATTCAGACTGATCAAATCCACATACCCAAGAACCAGATCAACAATCAAGCTTGGAGATCAGCTGAACAACACACAGGGCAGAGGCATCAAAAGAAATCTCAACTCATCTGGTCAAAGAAAAGTACTGCATACATAGCACATACATCACTGAGAGTATCAGCTAAAGAAGACTGGTACTTTGATAGTGGATGTTCAAGACACATGACTGGATTGAAGAATTTGCTAGTAAACTTAAAATCACATTCATCCAGGTATGTGACCTTTGGAGATGGAGCTAAAGGAGAAATCAAGGGAGTTGGAACCTTGGACTGTCAAGATGTTCCAAGACTAGATGATGTGCTGCTTGTTAAAGGTTTAACTGCTAACCTGATCAGTATAAGTCAGTTATGTGATCAAGGGTACAGTGTAAACTTTACCAAATCTGAATGTATAGTGACTAACAAAGAACAAGAGGTTGTCATGAAAGGAGCCAGATCTAAAGACAACTGTTACATGTGGGAATCCCAAAATCTCAGTCTCACTTCAACCTGTTCTCTAGCTAAAGAAGAAGAAGTGAAACTGTGGCATCAAAGACTAGGTCATCTTCATTTCAGAGGCATAAAGAAGATCATATCTATGGATGCTGTAAGAGGTATTCCTAAACTGAAGATTGATGATGGCAAAATATGTGGTGAATGTCAAATAGGCAAGCAAACCAAGATGTTCCATCCAAAGCTCCAACATCTGACAACTTCCAAAGTTTTGGAACTTCTACATATGGATCTTATGGGACCTATGCAGGTTGAAAGTCTTGGTGGTAAGAGGTATGCCTATGTTGTGGTTGATGATTTTTCAAGATATACATGGATAAACTTCATCAAAGAAAAGTCAGATGTATTTGATGTATTCAAAGAATTATGTCAAAGATTGCAAAGGGAAAAATCCAGCTGTGTGATCAGAATAAGAAGTGATCATGGAAAAGAATTTGAGAATCAAAAGTTCTTAGATTTCTGCTCTTCAGAAGGAATCAATCATGAGTATTCTTCACCTATCACTCCTCAACAGAATGGGATTGTTGAAAGGAAGAATAGAACCATTCAAGAATCAGCAAGAGCTATGATCCATGCTAAAAAGTTACCTCTGTATTTCTGGGCTGAAGCTATGAACACTACCTGCTACATCCATAACAGAGTTACTTTAAGGAAAGGAACTTTGTCCACAATATATGAAGTATGGAAGGGCAGAAAACCCACAGTGAAGTACTTTCATGTGTTTGGAAGTAAATGCTATATTCTGGCAGATAGGGAGCAAAGGAGAAAAATGGATCCTAAAAGTGATGAAGGAATTTTCCTTGGATACTCTATAAACAGCAGAGCATATAGAGTATTTAACTACAGAACAAATGTTATCATGGAGTCCATAAATGTGATAATTGATGATGCTCCTACAGATGTCCTAGAAGATGTTGGAACATCTGCTGATATCAAGATTGAAGCTGAAGAAAAGAATGATCAATATAACTTCACTCAAAATGATACAAAGTCAGAAGATTCAAGCAAACCTCCCTCCATCAGAATACAGAAGGATCATCCCAAAGATTTAATAATTGGTGATCCCAACAGAGGTGTGAGCACTAGATCAAGAGAAGTGATTTCAGGTTCTTGTTTTGTTTCCAAAATAGAACCTAAAAATATCAAGGAAGCTCTCACTGATGAATACTGGATTTGTGCTATGCAAGAAGAATTAGGTCAATTCACAAGGAATGAAGTGTGGATTCTTGTTCCTAGACCTGATGACATAAATGTGATTGGTACAAAATGGGTGTTTAAGAACAAGTCAAATGAACAAGGAGTTGTTACAAAGAACAAAGCTAGACTTGTGGCTCAAGGATACACTCAAATTGAAGGGGTAGACTTTGATGAAACCTTTGCACCAGTAGCAAGGCTTGAATCAATAAGACTACTGTTGGGAATTGCTTGTATCTTAAAGTTCAAGTTATTTCAAATGGATGTGAAAAGTGCCTTTCTTAATGGTTATCTTAATGAAGAGGTATATGTAGAACAGCCTAAAGGATTTGTTGATCCAAGTTGTCCAAATCATGTATACAAATTAAAGAAAGCTCTTTATGGTCTGAAGCAAGCTCCAAGGGCATGGTATGAAAGACTGACCACATTTCTTATCAAGCAAGGGTACAGAAAAGGTGGGATTGATAAAACCCTGTTTGTTAAAGATGAAGAAGGAAATGTCATGATTGCACAAATATATGTTGATGACATTGTCTTTGGTGGGATGTCTGATAAGATGGTCAAACATTTTGTCAAGCAGATGGAATCTGAATTTGAAATGAGTCTAGTAGGTGAATTAACCTACTTTCTTGGTCTGCAAGTAAAGCAAATGGAAGACTCAATGTTTATTTCCCAAAGTAAGTACTCCAAGAACATAGTGAAGAAATTTGGAATGGAAAATGCTTCTCATAAAAGAACTCCTGCTCCCACACATTTAAAGCTGACTAAAGATGAAAAGGGTGAGAATGTAGATCAAAGTTTATATAGAAGCATGATTGGAAGCTTGTTATACTTGACTGCTAGCAGACCAGACATTGCTTTTGCAGTAGGAGTTTGTGCAAGATATCAAGCTGATCCAAAAGTCAGTCATCTTAATCAAGTCAAGAGAATCCTTAAATATGTTAATGGTACTTGTGACTATGGCATAATGTACTTTCATGGTTGCAAACCAATTCTCTCTGGCTTCTGTGATGCTGATTGGGCAGGAAGTGCTGATGACAGAAAAAGCACTTCAGGAGGATGCTTCTTTCTAGGAAACAATCTGATTTCTTGGTTCAGTAAGAAACAGAATTGTGTATCCTTATCTACAGCTGAAGCTGAGTATATAGCAGCAGGTAGCAGTTGTTCTCAGTTGGTTTGGATGAAGCAGATGCTCACTGAGTACAATGTCCCACAGGATGTCATGACATTGTACTGTGACAACTTAAGTGCAATCAACATATCAAAGAATCCTATCCAACATAGCAGGACAAAGCATATTGATATCAGACATCATTTCATCAGAGATCTTGTAGAAGAAAAGGTGATTTCATTGGAGCATGTAGCTACAAATCTGCAGTTAGCTGATATCTTTACCAAAGCATTGGATGCTACACAATTTGAGAACTTAAGGGGCAAACTTGGAATCTGTTTATGTGATATTTAGCAGTTAATGAGATGTGCCAACATGTCATATGACATTGCATGGCATAAGGTCCAGATGGCAAAACCAGTCTGGACAAGATCCTTGGGAATTCCATCCCTAATCATTTGTACTGTAACGGTTACTTATTTAGTAACTACTTATAAGCAGCTATCAAGATTCCCATCATACTATCACAAGCGAATCACATTAACTAGCATTCCTTCAGAAATCATAAACCCTAAAGTTGTTCATCTATCTTCCTCTACAATGTCTCAAAACCCTAAAACTATTGAGGAAGTTCTCAACCAGGAAGACGTAGTTCATGCCACTCCCATCTCTGTGGTACCAATGCAATCAACCCCATTGGACGAACTCAGGGGAAGCGTTTCTCACACTAAAAAGGCAAGAACTCCAAAGAGAGGTAAAGATCAAGTCAGAAGCAAAGCTAAAGGCACTCCCTCTCCAGCTAACATGCCCCCTAAATCTTCACAATATGTGGATGATTCAATCAAGGAGATTGTCACTCAAATTCTGTTTGAACAAAGAAAGGTGAGTGGAATCTCTGTTCCTCTGAACACAATGCCTGCACCTCAAGAAGAACAAGCTCAAGCTGCAGAAGAACAAGATGTCCCAACAGATGTTGGAACATCTGAAGATAAGAGAAAGAACTCATCTGATGTTGAATTGGAACAAACTGAGGACCAGAATAAGGTCTCAAATGAAAATGATGCAGAAATCTCTGAGGATCAGACCAACGTCTCAAATGAAGGTCAAATCCCTGCTGATCAACAAGCTGAAGAGGAGACTGCTCAATCTCCTCCTGTGGTGAACCTGGAACAGGATTCTGATGCAGAGATCATAGCCTCTGTTAAACCTAGCATAGCCAAAAGGCTCAGGTCCAGGAAAGGCAAGATGCAAGCTGAAGCAGCAATCCCTGAGAAGAAGAAGGCTAGTCCAAAGAAAGGCAAGGCTAAAGCTACCTTTGGTCCAACAAAACCATGGAGCAAAGTTCAAACCCAGAAGAGAAAAGCTGCAACACCATCAGATTCAGATGTTGGATCAGATGTCCCAACATCTCCTCCCAAGAAGAAACCAGCACCAGCTAGAGCTTCAACTGCTGTCCCAGAAGCTCCCTTGGACAACATATCCTTCCATCATGTCTCCAGTGTCAACAGATGGAAATATGTGTACCAAAGAAGGGTTGCTTTGGAAAGAGAACTAAGCAGCAATGCACTTGAGTGCACAGAACTCATTGACCTAATCTCTGCTGCAGGACTATTCAAGACAGTCTCAGAGTTCTCTCCCTGCTATGAACTTCTTGTCAAAGAGTTCATTGTGAATCTTCAGGAGGATTGCTCAAATGGTAAGTCCTCTGAGTTTAGAAAAGTTTATGTTAGAGGTAGATGTGTGGAGTTTTCTCCCCAAATCATAAATCAGTATCTAGGAAGAGAAACAGATGGACCAAATGAGCTAGGCAAGACAGATAATCAAGTCTGTAAGGTGATAACTGTTGACCAGGTCAAGGCATGGCCTGTGAAGGGAAAGTTATCTGTAAGCATGCTTACCAGAAAGTATGCCATGCTGAACAGGATTGGTACTTCTAATTGGGTGCCTACCAACCACACTTCCTCAATCTCAACTGGTCTAGCCAGATTCATCTATGCTGTGGGAACTCAAACTAATCTGGACTTTGGAGCTTTCATCTTTGATCAAACCATGAAGCATGCCAGCTCCTCAGCAACAAAGCTTCCAATAGCCTTTCCATCATTGCTGTGTGGGATAGTGCTCAATCAATACCCTGGAATTCTCACTGACAAGGATACAGCATGCAAAAGAGAGAGCCCCCTGGCTTTTCACTACAAATTATTTCTCAGTCACCATGTTGCAGATGTTGAAACACCTGCTGGGACATCTGCTGGTCCCTCCTCTGCTAAGAATCCAATCTCCAAGAAAGAATTAATTGCTGAGCTAAAGTGCACCTGCAAAGAGCTTGAATCTAGAAAGAAGAAGCTGGAGGAAATAATTAAGAGGTTGGAAAGTGAAGAAGATCAGACAGCTGCATCTGATGAAGACAGTGAAGCTGAAAGTGAAGCTGATAAAGATGAAGACACTGAAGTGGAGGAATCTACTGAGAGTGATGAATCTGAGTGATCTGTGTATGTGAGGCATTTGTAATGACAGCAATGATTTTTAATTCTGGATAATATTTCTTTGGCCCCTAATTTTATGCCTACCAAGGGGGAGAACAACAACAAATTTATACTGCTGGTTATTTTGAATGAAATCTGTTTGTTTCTGTCTGAACTGAATCAGTGTGTATTTCTGTTGAAACAAGACTGGACACATATTTGTTTGAGGGGGAGTAATCTCAAATAAAAATCAACAGAAAAGTAATGATATACTCTGATAAAAAGAACTTCTGCTGCACTCTGAAAACCAGGAAAGATGTTAGCCAAAAATTAGCCAAAGGGGGAGTTTGTAGATGTTTAAGAATTGGCAGAATTTTTGACCAAACAAGAAATGTTAAATTCAGTTCAGAATGTCCTATCAGATGTTGGGACATTATCAAACAGAGTATGTGAACTTATTTCAGGATGTCTCATCAGATGTTGGGACATTGTGTAAATGACTAAGTTCAGTTTTGTCAGGATGTCCCAACAGATGTTGAGACATCTCAGACCTGCTACCAGAATTAATTATTGATTAACAGATCAGAGATAGTTAAGGAGAACTATCTGGAATTAATTAATGCTGGATAAAAACAGAACAAGGCGCATCTGTAGGGAGTTTTAAATTGAAGATTCAGATTAAAACAGAAGACCTAATGCACCTAGAATATAGGAGGTAACAAACCCTAAATTCAAGGTGACAGTTGCTGCACATTAGGGCTGGATCATTCTACAGAAAGCCCAAAATTCAGACACCTATTTAAACAACAGAAACTCATAGAATTGAGTACGAATTTCAGAAGACTAAATAGGGTGTCTAGTGTTTTAATAGCAGGTTGCTTTTATGTACCACTTTATGAGCTTTTAAGCAAAAGTGCATTTGTGACTTGATTGAAACTGTGAAGTAAGATCAAGCTGTATTGTTTGAAGGATGTCTTCAACTTTTGTAAACTTGTAAACTTGATCACTGGGTGATTGAGGGGGAGTGAGTAGGGTACTCTTATCTAAGTGAGTCTTAGGTAGAAATTGCATTGGGTAAGTATTAAGTGATAGATTAAACAGGGTGGTTTAAGTCTAGAATTAATATTACTAATAGTGGATTTCCTCCTGGCTTGGTAGCCTCCAGATGTAGGTGTGGTTATACACTGAACTGGGTTAACAAACTTCTGTGTTGTTTCCTTTTCCTGCTGTTTAAGTTTTGGTTAAATTTGTCAAATGTCCTATTAAGTGTTGGAACATCTCTTAGGACATCTCATACCTGATCACAGAATTTCAGTTATGGTGTTACCAACTACTCCATGAGGGCATGATGACATTCTGGTGATTGTTGATAGGTTGACGAAGTCAGCACATTTTATTTCGATTGGCATTACTTATTCCTTGCAGAGATTGGCAGAGATTTATGTGGGTGTAATCGTGAAGCTGCATGGGATAACTTTGAATATTGTGTCGGAGAGAGATCTGAGGTTTACTTCGAGGTTTTGGGAGAGTTTGCAAGAGGCATTGGGTTCGAAGTTGAAGTTGAGTCCAACTTATCATCCTCAGACTGATAGACCGACTGAGAGGATGATACAATCTTTGGAGGATTTGTTACGGGCTTGTATGCTTGATCAATGAGGTGCTTGGGATAGTCACTTTCCGTTGATTGAGTTTACCTATAACAATAGTTATCATTCCAGTATCAGAATGACACCGTTTGAGGATTTGTATGGCCAGAGATGTAGAACACCTTTGTGTTGGCATGAGTCGTGTGAGAGTGTTGTACTTGGACCTAATATTGTGCAACAGACTACGAAGATGGTGAAGTTGATTCGAGATAAGACAAAGACTTCACAGAGTAGGCAGAAAAGTTACCATGATAAGAGGAGAAAGGATCTTGAGTTTCAAGAAGGAGACCATGTGTTTTTGAGGGTTACTCTGGTGATCGGTGTAGGACGAGCTTTGGAGTCGAGGAAACTTACTCCTAAGTTTATTGGGCAATATCAGATTACGGCAAGAGTTGGACCTGTTGCTTATAGAGTGGAGTTACCACCAAGATTGTCAAATTTGCATGATGTGTTTCATGTGTCACAGCTTCGGAAGTATGTTTCGGATCTGTCACATGTGATACCGATGGATGAAGTTGATGTAAGAGATAATCTTACGGTTGAAGAATTACCGGAAGAATCTATGAATGGGAGGTAAAGCAGTTGAGAGGCAAAAAGGTTGTCCTTGTGCGAGTGGTTTGGAGAGGAGTTGTCGGTGGGCATATGACTTGGGAATTGGAAAGCATGATGTGAGAGTCGTACCCGAATCTTTTTTCTTGAGGTAAGTTTTCGAGGATGAAAACCTTTTTAGTGGGGGAGAGTTGTAACACCCCAAATTTATTTAAATATTTTATTGAAAATGTGTGATGTGGTGTGTGAAGAATAATATATATTATCGAATATGATTGTGATTGAAAATTATATTTGGTGGATAATTGTATTTTTAGTTGATAAATAAAATAAATGGAATAAATAAGAGATAAGGACAAGGTGGTCAAGGGTAAAAGTGGAAGATCATAAGTTGGGTCTTAGGAGTTATGTTGGAAATAAGGAAAAGGGGAAAACATAATCGTGTTAGAGAAACTGGAAAAAAAACGATCGTGAAAAGTGTGAAGAGGAGAAGAAGAGGAGAAGGCTTAATCGGGAAGAAGAGTTTGTGAAGGAGAAGAGTTTTTCCATCTTAAGGGTTCTATAATGGGAATTGGGTAGGTTGAGGATTAGGGATTGAAATTGTGATGAATGGTTGAATATTTTCGTTGAATTAAGAGTTGTTTGTTGATGATGGTTGATTATTGCATGAATTAGAGAATATAATTCGTAATTGCTAAGAATTCTTACTGGTTTTGGTGTTGTGGAAAAACTGTTTTCGTAGTAGGTTTTAGCTTTAGAGAGCGACTGGGCGATTAGTGAAATCGCAGAGCTCCCTATGCGAGCAGAGTCATGGAGTTCGGCGCTTAGCGAGGTATGAACCTCGCTTAGCGAGCCTTGGAGCGTGAAAATTAATTTTTAAATTCCGAAAAATTACTGAAAAATTATTTGATGCTTAGTAATGCCTAGGAACTGATGGGGTGTAGTTGGAGGTAGTGAAAGAGGAGCTATACACTTGATTGTAGGGATAATTAGTGTGATTTGAATTTAAACATGATTAATGTATTTGTTGTGGTTGTTGTTGTGATGTTGTGCTTCATATGTTTATTAATGTTATATGAGTATATGATATATTGTGATATATGTTGTGTTTCTTTGTTGTTGTTGTTGTTGCATGTTGTAGTTATTGTGATTATGCCTGTATGTCATTGATGTTGCATGACATGTTGCATAGTTGTTTAACATACCATGGTGGGGTATGTCGTTGTTGTGATGTTGGTGCGGTCATGAAAAAGGGATCGTACGGGGTCATGAAATAGGGGTCGAAGGTGTGATCATGAAATAGGGATCATACTGGACCATGAAAGAGGGGTCGAGAGTTCCGACAGGAACTGGATCTTGAAATAGAGATTGGATTATGGTACCGTATGCATAGTCAAGTTGAATCTCATTGCATAATTGTTGTGGTTGTTGTGCATGATGTTGTAGTTTATGTGTCGTTGTTGTATGAGATGTTGTTGAATAGTCATTTTTGAGAAGCGGTGTAGTTTATGATACTTGCTTAATTCTTATTATATTATCTTTATGATGTAAGTATCTCACCCCTTCTGTTTGAATGTTACCCTCTCTTTGATAACGTGCAGGTGAGCAGGATAAGTCGAGTGGTGGTCAGTGAAGTCGGTGTACTTCTCGTCCTTAGGGTGTCAGCTCTGATACGTCGCTTTGGGTGTCGGGACGACTTTGCTTTTATTAGTTATTTCTTTTGAAAACACTTTTGTAATTAGAGTTAAGTAATATTGGTTTAAAATTTTATTTCCGCTGTATGTTGAACAAATGTTTTTGAAAACGTATCAGTGAGCCGTTTACGAAGTTGATTGTGACACTCAAATAAAAGATGAACATTTTACTCTGGATTTATTAATATTTTCGTGGGGTGATTTGGGTGTTACAGCAGTGGATCTCTTAAATTATAATGAACATAATAAAAATATCCTGATAAGCTCATTTCATAATAATCAATTAGGCATAAAAGTCATTACTTCATGTAATTCAAATAACAACATCAAAATAAAATAGAGTGCACAAAGTATCTCTCAAAACATGAATCGAAACGTTTCCTCAGTGTTACATGACCAAAGCACGACTCGACCCAAAATAATTAAACAACTAATACAAGCTACTCCAACGGCTATCTCGCGCTAGAAGCAACTCTACTCCTTAGTACCTGAACTAGTTACCATCATTACCTAACACCTCATCTTATTTTTCACTTATTATAAAGTCAACACTACCAGAATGTGGAACATAACTTTTCCCATTTCAAATCTTAGTTTGACTATAGGCTACTAGAATTTTTATCATCATAATATCACTTTTTATTATGTGCCTAGGTACTTATCAATATATATACCCATTAATATATCAAATGCACTACAAGGCATTTTAATACAGTGTATAATTTGGGTCGGCTGACACTACAGTTTAAATATTCTACTCAATTAATTCCACCTTTCAACCCTTAGTTACATTAAATAGTTGAAATCATCACTCACATACACGGCTGTTTACAGGGAGGTAAAATAAAGCATAATTTGTTTCTCATTTCTTACATTAAATGGATATTATGATATAATATATATACTCATGTTAGAAAGAAAAAGTAAAGTATGCTATCCTACTAGTAAAGAGAAATCATTATCAGTATCACTGTATTCATATATACACTACTATTTCAGTTCCAATTAGTACCAATCATTTTCTAATAGTTTTCTCCAATTATAAATGGGTCTCTATAATATACCAAAACACCAATTCAAAACATAATAAAGTATCACAAATCAAAGATTATTATCAAAAACTAAAAATTATGGAATCATGGAAAAATTTGGGATTTCAACCTAAACATCTTTCTACCCATCTACACACTATCAGATAACCCCAATAATTATACAAAAACTCACTCTTACCTTGGATTTCTTGAGTGTCTAGAGCTTCTTCTTCTCTTTGAGTTTTCTTCTCTTCTTCTCTACTTCTCTCTTTACCTCATTTACCCTTTCTATCTCCTAAACCTATTCTATCTCTCTTTTCTCATTTTATCAATTCTCACAATTAATCAATATTGTATTGGCCTTACTCAACACACCCTCTCACTTACTCATCACATCCTATAATTATGTCCAATTAATTAATTCTACCAACTCTATTTTATTCCACAAAATAAAATAAATCGAGTAAATTAAATAATTCAAATAAACCAAATAAATCAATTAATTCAATTATATCAATTATTTCAAACTAATTAATTAATTCAAATAAATCAATTATGCCAAAATCACACAGTTAATTAATTAATAATAATAAATTAATAATTGTTAAAAATTGGGATGTTACAACTAATGCATGAGAATAATTTATGCAATGGTTTTCAGGATCCATCAAGTGCTCATGTTGCGGGAGGTGGAAAAATTGAAGATAGGATAAGGGTTATGAATACATGATTCTCCAACACCTATTCCAGGCTCAATTGTTGTTGATGCACCTTTCTACTTGAAACATGGAGAGAACTTGTACCTTCGTAGATTATCTCTGCCCCAATGTGTTGGGTATCTGCATGGATTGCTCCAGTTACAAGTTATGAAATAGTCCTATCAGAGGCTATTCTCGATCTGACGATTACAATCATTTTATGTAGTTTATCATGTCAACAAACACCTCTAACAAGATTTTATGATCAATCTTTGACAAGGAAAAATTGTCTGGGACAAACTTTCGGGATTGACACGGAAACTTGAGGATTATCCCCAAACATGATAAAATTTTGTATGTCTTAGAGACACATCCACTTGAAGAATATTTGTCATACGCTAAATTTTTACCCTAAGAGACCCTCACATCCATTAGCTTAATGGACAGTGCTGGAATTTACTGAATCACACCCCTACAGTGAATCAGGATTCCTGAGTCCCTCAGAGGATTTAGGAAAATGATCAATCATAAATTCCTAAGATTTTTAACCTTTCAAACATCCCTAGATGACAAGAATTCATCCCAAGATTGCACAATCTTTAGTGGTTTTGAGCACCGTACACCCGATGTCACAAATTAGGGTTTTTAGTCGATTGTATTCTCCAGAGGAAATTTTTCATGGAAAATTTAGCCAAGACTTCACATTATGGATTAATATGCTCAATATAACCTTAAAAATTCATTTTCCAAGCCCAAATGTTATCAGAAGATGAAGTGTACAAAAATCAAGAATTAGGGTTTTATAGTTCATTGAAGAATTCGAGCAAGGGATCAATCAAGAATGAACTCACTATTCAAGCTATATATCTCCTACCTCATTCATAAGGATCCAGATATCATAAACATCAAGGATAAATCACAAGATTTCATAATTTCAAGTGGATCAAGCCCTAGAGGCATTTGTAGTGCCAAATTAGGGTTTTGACTAATCGGGGATCCAAAAGTTGACATTTTCATCTGGACATGAGCTAATACCATATGGAATGGTTTGAATAGCTCATATACACCTTTGAAGGCCATTTACAAGTTTGAAATACCTCAGGAGATTCCCATTCAAAAAATCAGGAATTAGGGTTTAACAATGTAATTTTCATTTGAGGACCAAAAGTCAAAGTTTAACTTTTTAATCTAAAATGACCTTCATGACCTATATTACAATAATATATGGTACATGGTTGCATTTGAACCCAAAAAAAAATCAAGAATTGGGGGTAACTTGTAAAAGGGGCTAACTTAGAGAATTTGAAAATTTTCTAAGTTATGAAGGAAAAAATGTGCATGTACCCTACTTTCAAGCATCATAACTTGCATTCTAAGCATTAGATTTTGTGATTTCAAGCTTGATTGAAATATTTTACAACATACTAAAAATGTTTCAACTACATCTCACTCTGAATTGACATGGATCTCAATCTTTTGGATTGATCAAAATAAAAATAAAAAAAATAAAAGTGATCAACACTTAGACAAAATCTGTCTAAGTGTAAAATAGTAAAAAAATTAAAGTTTGAAGGCATTTTACACATAGTTTCAAGTTGAATCAATGCAAGATTTAAACACTAATGTTTTTGCAAATGTTGCCAACAATCCAAGGAATCCATTATCATTAATTGATTCAACCTATGCCAAGTGAAATCCATGGATGAACACACCCTCCAACACTGTTTTTTTGATAGATTTTGTGCATAACTTGCTTTGCTCGATTATGAGTCATCAAGCAATGATCATAAGAGCCAAAATTGCTCACTTTGATGATCATAAACCAACACAACTTGAAAACTCATCAAAAAGCATCCAATGAAAGAGTTGAAATGATCAAATGTAAGAGAGTATGCTTGGAATCAAATTGTACAATCATTTAAAATATTTCATATTCAAGACGCTTGCAATCATCAATCAAGATGCCTTCCTATTTATCCAATAGGAAGACTACATAATGTGAAATTAGTTGCAGCTATGTTACACTAAGGAAGCATATCATAATGCCTTGTGTAAGAAGATATTCCATAAGCAATGATCAAGAATTTCAAAGCTTATCACTTGAGCTCGAGCTGGCCACTTGTATGCAAACATTGATTCAAGATTTTAACTTGTTTTTCGTATTTGTTTGAAATTTATCAATCATTTTATCAATTTTATTCAAAATAAAATTATTAAAAATACAAATTTAGGGGTTTGATCTTATACCTTCAAAATTGGATTCTTAATACACAACTGGGCCTCTATTAGAGTGTAAGTCCCAACCCATTTTTGAAACATAGACCATTAGGGTTTATATCGGCTATTTTCAAAAACTCAGCGCGATTATCTTTTGCACAGAACTGTAAATACTCTCTATGGAGTTCTTTCTTTGATTCTTTATACATAACATTTTTTTTCCAAAATGAATTGTCAAAATGTGTCATGGGGAATCATTTATGCTTAGGACCCATTATTTTGTTTAAAACTTTCTCCGGTCTGTTTTAGAAATTCGCAAGGTTTCCGTATAAGTCCTGATCCCCCCACTGTTTTTACAAACAGTTTTCAAACTCCTAAATAGAGATTCATGGAAAATTGTTTACAAATCCCATTCATTTTTCTTTTTTCATCTTTTATGACTAAAGAAATAATACACTCGCAACTAGACTGAGTCCTCACTCTAGTGAACTACTTTCTAGGCAATAGGCATCTTTTCAACACCCAAGTCCTACCATGTGTATGAAATCATCAAATAATTAAAATACACAAATTCCACAGGCTTCCTTATGTTTAAGCCTTATTATTGGCTTTTGATCCATCATTTCTCCCTTTAACTTCTTGATGTTTTCTAAAACTGTCATCTGAGTGTTATAATAGAAGTCGTAATCATAACTATATTTCTTCCTTTCATATTAAAGCAAAGATAATAATACACTTCTTAATCAATAAAATATGATACAATAATAATAATTATTTGTAATTGTCGCTCCCCGGACTTACATCCCGGTGCAAACGCGAACCGCCGACGAAAAGAGAAAATGGTGGAAATGAATAGAGTCGCCAGCTAGGCATTTTTATCCTGAAGGAAAGATAATGTTGCATAAACCTGGAAAAAGATCGATAAGACAGTTGCGAACCAGAGAAACTGAGAAAGGGGGTTGGTTATGACCTAGGAAGGTATTAGCACCCAAATCATCCGTCGTACTCGACGGGATTCACGCTTACAAGATTGTGTTTAAAAGGGGTAGGTGTATGTGCTATCTATGTGCAAAAGCTAAGGAAAGAAAGTACAGGTGTCAATGCAAAAAGGTGTGAATTGCTCAGGAACCGAGGCTTTAGAAAGAATGCTGAAAGAGGGGGGAAGACAAAGAGACTTTTGTTCGATAACTGTTAAGTTATGCCTACGTATCCTCTCGTGCAATGAGGAAGTCAGAACACCATAGTTCGACTCAAAGAGACTGAAAAAAGATTGGTTGTGAACTGCTTACTTGTCTATGCTCAAGTGTATGACTCGTGTGGCCCGAGTGCTAACTGTCTTGTATTAGACGGAAGAAGCAAGTTCTCGTTTGTGAATGAGTGTGATGAGAAAAGAATCTCGGAGGAGACGATTATTGTTTGTTTTTGTGTTTTCAGTTTTTTTATTGTTTTTGGTGTTTTGCATAAGTTAATGAGCTTAAGTCTAAATTAAGGGTTTGTAAACTCATTATATCCTCCCTGATTAGGGATAATGAGCCTACTTAAGTATGAGATAAACATCTCAACTTAATTACCATGATGATGTAGGATTAAGATCATTAACCTACTTGTGATTATTAGATTTTTTTGGTTTTTTTGTTTAGTGTTAAGTAATGAGTTTAATTTCTAATCACAGATTAGTGAACTCATTACACCATCCTAATAGAAGGATGATAGATGAGAACACTTAAGTTGAGGAAGATACCTCAACTTAATCCATGGTTAGGGATTAAATTCATTATATAATAAGCCTTTATTAAATGGATTTTAATTAAAGGATGAGATTAAGAAGTGGATTTTATGGTTTGTAAGACAACTTGAGGCGGACTAGTCCATTAAACACTAGGGTTAGTCCCTCTTAACCATAAGGAAGAGATAGAACCCTAATGCAAGGCCCACGTTACAAGATAAAGTCTTAGTGATTATTAACATATTTTGATTAAGAGGTGTAAACAAATTAAAGGTTTAACACTTAGGATTAAAGTTATACACTCCATCCTAAGATAAGGATGTAGGCATAACCCTAATTCAAAGTCCTAAAACGTTAAAAGTTTAGCCACTGATTAAGAGATGAGAAGAGAGACTCAAGGAGACTCAAAGGTAAAAGACTAAGGGGGACTATATAAAACCCTAAAAGTTATCATGCTTGGATATCCTATGGTTTGTGAGGCTTAAGAGGAAAGATCTTCAAGGCCACCAATGGAAGAAGCAGATTAAAAGAGAAGGAGAAAGAAGAACAAGTTACTTACTTCCTGAAGAAGATAAGTAACTTGAAAGAAAGAAAGTGGGAAGGAGGGAGCATAAGTGAAGCAAGTTCACTTCAAATAAAAGTAAGAATGCATATGAAAAGGAAAGAATAAGTGAGAGGTGAAGGCAAATCCACCTCCCAGATAACTTACCAAAAAGTTCCTGAAATGTTAGTATGGATGCATAAGACATAAGGCAAAAGGAAATGAGGTGAAATGAGATGCAAAGACCAAATTCAGAAGTGAAAATGCAATGTAAATGGCATATGAGATGATGCAAAGTCACACAATATGCATATGAATGATCATACAAGTATGGGATGCAATGGAAGCATGTTTAGAGGCATGAAAACACATGGATGTTCATGAAATGTAATGGATGCAAAGCATAGCAAATTGATGAAGAAATGATCAAGAAATGTTTCAAACATGTCCTAAGATGTCTAATATGACATACAAAAGAATGGAATGGCATGTCAAGTTCATAAGTTCATGAAATGCAAAGGAGAATGCAAATGAAGATGCAAAATTAGGGTTTTAAGGCAACATGAGATGCATATGATCAAACCAGAAGCATACTTCATGATAAAAAAATTCAAATTGATCTCAAACAAACCCTAATCCCATACAAGATCACATCCCAAAGGAGAAGGTCAGAAGCTTAACCTAGTGGAAGTTATGAAATTTCTAAGTTAACTAGGGTTTTTGGGTGCTTCTAAAGGGAAAATGCAAATCAAATTGAAAATGCAAGATAAAATCATGAGGTAAATAACCTAGAAACTATATGCAATATGTGAGACAATGCAAGAAGAGACAAGTTCAAACTCAGCATGGTTAGGCATAAATGAATTTTTCAAGTTAGGGTTAAAAAATATGATTTTTAGGAACCCTAATTCAAAGAAAATTGTGAAAATGTGATCAAACCTAAAAGGAAATTTGTATGGTGAGTTTGAAAATGTTTCTAAATGTTTAAGGATGCTTCATGATTTTTTTGGTGATTTTTAGAAACCTAAATGCAAATTTAATTAATTAAAATCAATTAATTAATTAAAACATTTAAATATTTTAAAAATACTTTTTTAATGCAAAAAATAAAAATAAAAATATTTTCAGGTAAAGAAAAATATTTGAAACAAAAATGTAAGAAATGAGATTTTTTTGATGATTTATGTTATTTTTAAAAATTGTGGAAAGAAAATGTAATTAAAATGAAATAAAAATGAATTTAAATGAAAGTATGTTGATCCAAGGATCCATATTCAAACATGAGGGGAGGGGTTTGACTGCGCGTGTAATCCTATGGTCAGGATTTAAACTGGCTAATTGATTTCAATTAAATTAATTAATTATAGATTAACATTAATGATGCAATCTGGACCACTCAAATACGCACTAACCCTAAGATCCAAAGGCCCAGATTTAAATTGACTAATTAAACCCTAATTAAACCCTTAACATTAATCATCCAATCTCTCTCAATACGCCATGAAAACGCATCAAACTTTCCAGAATCACTCAACTAACAACCCTAAACAAGAATCCACCAACAAAATCCATTTATTTTTCATGAATCAAGAGAATCAAACAAGAACACTTTCACGGGCAAAATTTCAGACAGCTATGAAATGCTCAAAACTCAACCATTTTCAAAAGTAAACATATCCCTATGATCAGCACATCACATAGAATCACATTGCAACCAACGAAAAGAGTTCTGGAAAAAAAGTTCTAAGGAGCTACCTGAGTTGAAGCTTTGAGATTCTGAGCTTTTTGACTCCCTCCTTTGTGCAAAACCACTCCACTTGGTCCCTTGAAGCTTCTGGAGAGCTTTGAACAAGCTTTGAATGGCTGATTTATGGTATTTGGTTCTGGTGTGGCAGAAATCGTATTTCTGATTGAGGGGTTTTTAGGCCATGGCAAGGGGTGGGAAATGATCCTTGAGTGATGTTGAGATGAATGGTGAAAGAAATTTGGAGTTTGAGTGGTTGGTTTGAGAGAATCGAAGAAGGGAAGTTTTTTGTGATTTTTCTTGCAATCTGAGTTGTGTTGTGTTTCAGGCTCCAAAATCATATGAAATGAGGTCCATGATGCTTGTATGTGAGGTCTTGATTGGTCAGAAGGTTGGTGGTGGCATAGTGTGATTGGTATAGGCAAGTTGCAAAAAAGTCAAAAGTTTTGTACCATAAGCATGGGCCATGGCAGAAGCTGCTTCAAGGGGTGTCTGGCCTCAGCTTGATTCATGGATGGCCCTAGGATGAAGTTTATGCAATTGGCACAAGTGGATGAAGAGTTTCAATAGGTTTTGCAAATTTCCAACTTTGAGAATTTTGTGAAAATGGCTTGATGAAACTTGCAATCCAAGGCACAATTCTGGTTCAAATGCATTGCACTATGTTTGTATGATGTTTAGAAGTCAAATAGAGGTCATGAAATGGCTTGAAACTTGAATTTGCAAAAAATCCTCTTTGGTGCACACTTGAAAATTATAGGATTTTTGCCAACTTTGAAAGGCCATATCTTGAGTTCTAGGATGAATCAAGACATGTTCTTGTACTTTTTGAAAATGGGAAGACATAATATACAACTTTCATGTCCAAGAATTTTTCATTTGAAGCATTTTTGGTCATGAAAGAATATGTTGAATATGTTTCCCAAAATGGAAAGTTTCCATTACAAGTCATTTCCAAAAATAGCAAGTTTGCATTTGGCTCAAAATTCTTCAATTTTATGAACTTCCAAACAATTCTAAGATCAAATAAATATCATAGAGACTCAAAATGATGATGATGACCCTTTGGTACCATTGATGGAGGCCTCAGATGCCCTGATTTTGACTTTACTTGCTCAATAAGTTACCCAATGATCAGATGACTTCCACAGTGAATTTCTTCATCAAACTTGGTACACATGATCCTTATAACATATTAAGACCATTAGAAATAAGAAACCCACAAAAAGAACCAGAAACTATGGTTACCAGGACGTACCCCGAATGTGCATTTGTTGGGGTTCAACTTCAACTGATACTTCCTCAGACGCTTGAACAGTTTCAGTAGATTCACTAAATGATCTTATTCTGTGAGGGACGTGGCAATCATATCATCCATATAACATTTGATTTCCTTATGGATCATATCATGGAACAATGTTACCATTGCCTGTTGATATGTTGCACCGGCGTTCTTCAGACCAAATGGCATTACCTTGTAGTAGAACGTGCCCCAAGGTGTGATGAAAGTTTTCTTCTCCATGTCTTCAGGCGACATCTTAATCTAATTGTATCCCGAAAATCCGTCCATGAAAGAAAATACCGAGAACTGAGCCGTGTTATCCACCAATACATCCATGTGAGGTAATGGGAAATCATCTTTCGGGCTTGCTCTGTTAAAATCCTGGTAATCCACACACATATGTACCTTGACATCCTTCTGAGGCACGGGTACAATGTTAGCAACCCACGGTGGGTAACTAGTCACAGAGAGAAAACCGGCGTCCCACTGCTTTTGTACTTCTTCTTTAATCTTCACGTCTGGGCGAGTATGACGTAGCTTCTGTTTAACTGGAAGACAATCATCTTTTAATGGCAACCTGTGCATGACGATATACGTATCTAGACCTGGCATATCTTGATAGGACCAAGAAAAGACATCAACATATTCCTGAAGCATACTGATGAGTTGTTCTTTCACTGGAGCTTGCAGACTCGCCCCGATATTCACCTCTTTCACATCTTTCTCGGTACCAAGATTGATAGTCTCAACCTCCTCCTGATGAGGAGAAATCACTTTTTCCTCTTGCCTCAACAATCTAGCCAACTCTTCGGGAAAATCATAGTCTTCATCAACCCCTTCATCTGCTTGATTAATTGGATTGTCGAAGTCATACAAGGTCATAGCAGTGTTGTTGTCGGTGCAATCTGGAGGATTATCTCTGCAAGGGTTGAGATTTGTTCATTTTAGTGATTGATTTTATTCTTATTTAGAAAAAATTTTGAATGGAGTTATTATTTTGAAAACCATTTCCATTTATTGTTTTGTGCGAAAATAACAAAAATGAAAGACAACGAGCGAAAAAGATTGTTTGCAAAAGATGTCCATTTGTTCATTAATCATTCATTTGCACAAAATACAAATATGGCCCTATTACAAAATGAGTCCTGACACCTTGGGCAAGATGTAGTGCTTGATGCATGCTTAAACAGGAAATAATAATTACTCTGCAGAAGTAATCCTTATAATTTCCTGGGAAGACCAGTTAAGGACTTGTTGGCCTGGGACCCTTGGACGAATCCAACTCTCCAGGTTGAAGTCACTTTCAGCCTCGTCTTCCATATTGTTGATTGCATTCGGGGTTAGCATTCCCCCACTGATAAACTTGAGAGCTTTAGCAGCCTCCTCTTAGACCTGTTGGGATAGTTTGTAACCCAAACCGAACTTGTCTTTCTTGATCTGAACTTGCAGCAACTTGCCCCAGCCCCGGGCATTCCCGTCTTCAACAACCTTTCGAGCTTGCTTATACGAGGATATCGAAGTACTAGACACTTTAGATGTTGCTTCACTGACATTGAGGGCCTCAAACCCTTGGCTCATTGTCTCATGGATTTCTCCATGCATCTCAATATACTTGTAAGTGGCTAGATGACTCACGAAGATATCCTCTTCCCCATAGATTGTGATGACTTGGCCCTCCCGTTCGTATTTTAAGTTCTGGTGAAGGGTCGACGTTACAGCGCCAGCGACATGAATCCATGGCCGACAGAACAAACAGCTATAGGCAGGCTAAATGTCCATCACGTAGAAGATAGTTTTGAAGATCTGTGGGCCAATCACCACAGGTAGCTCAATTTCCCCAAGAACCAATCTTTTAGAACCGTCAAAGGCTCTCATTACCAGGTTACTTGGATGTAGTGCAATACCGTCATATTCCATATTGACCAAGGCTTTCTTTGGAAGAACATTGAGTGAGGACCCAGTGTCAACCAAGACATGAGAAAGAATAGCACCTTTACACTCCAAGGTGATATGCAAAGCCTTATTATGGTTACGGCCCTCCGTAGTCAGATCAGCATCAGTGAACCCTAGTCCATGACTAGTATTGACATTAGAAACCACCGTTTCTAGCTAATTAACTATAATCTCTTCTGGCACGTAAGCTGCGTGCAGGACTTTGAGAAGTGCATTCATGTGGGCTTCGGAACACATTAGCAGTGATAGAATAGAGATTTTAGAGGGTGTCTGATGGAGCTGGTCCACAACCTTATAGTCACTCTTCTTGATTATTCTCATGAACTTCGCTACATCCTGGTCAAAGGATGTCTTCTAAGTTTCCTTGGCAATAGGTTCTTTAGGCACCAAACTTTTGCCCTTAGCCTTGGCAGCAGCTTTTGCTTCAGCGTTAGTTCTTTGGAATTGTGAGGCAAAGAGACGTCCGCTTCGAGTGAAGCCTCCGCCTCCCCCCACATTATCAATTTGTGGTGTAGAAGTGTCAAGAGTGACTTTCTTTCCGTCGTAATACAAATCTGAGCCATATTGCCAAGGCACGACACTACTGCTATCATATGGAACTGGTTCTGGTACTCTGATAGTAATCGGACTGATTGTTGCGGAAGAAGGAATTGAGACAGTCTGAGGTTCATAATAAATTGTCACAGGAGGTCTGACCGGAGATGGTGCTGGTGATGAAGGTTGCTGATATTGATGGAGATGTTGATGTGAATCTGGAACGTGGATTGTTGTAGGATCATAGTGTAACACAGTGGGAGAACTGACTTTCTATAAATGTTGTGGATAGCAAGAGTCGCCACCGACTTTTATTTTATCCAAATGGAAAGGGCATAAAAGAACAGGAAAGACCTTAAAAAGATTTTGAGTTCGGGGGGTAGGTTATACAAAGGGAAGGTGTTAGCACCCTTTATATCCATGGTTATCCATGGGCTCTTAGTTACTTAGCTCACTTTAAATTGTTTTGAGAAAGGTGTAGTGTGTGTTTAAAAATTTTCTAAGTACTTTATAATGATCCTCGTATGGATGTATATAAAGACTTTGTTTTGAAAATTTTTTTGAAATGTGAAGTGTAATGAAGTATAGTGAAAAAAAGTGAGCAAGTACTTAAGAGGAACCTACCCTATACTAAATCTTTATTGTTCTTATATGTTCTTTCAATGGTAAGACTATCCCTATTATTAAGGAATAGGTAGTCATTACCTTGGATGTGAAAAGGGACATGTGAAGGGACATCTGTATTTAGGCAACTGTAAGGTGTCTTTAGCAATCCGTAGGGACTGATCATCTTTTTATTCGAAGGGACAAGATCATTATTCCATAGGCAACATCGAAGGGACTTGATCTTATAATCTTAAAGGGACTTGATGATATTAATGAAGGGATTTTGCTTTAAGACACCTTACTTGACCTTATAATTAAGCAACATGAGGAGTAACCCTAGAAAGTGTGAGATGGCGATCAAAGATCGACTTACGTGTGTGAGTGTTCATATTCATATATTTATCTTATTAAATTAGTTATACTAAATTAATTTTAAATCACAAACATGTTATCACTCCCTATAATTACTAACCATGGCAAAAATATTTATGAACAATAAAATAAAGACAAAAACAAATCTACGACTATTACAAGGCTTTCGCAATTACATTATAAAATAATAAATATATAATAAAGAAACTATAATTAGAATGGTTAGTAATAAAATAATCATAAGAAGAAAAGGTTAGCACAAACATACAAAAATATATAGAATTTAAGAGAACATTTTTAAGTTTAAACAAATAATTTTGAAGAATTTTTTTTAAGAGAAAAGAAAGTAATTATAATAATAAACAATTATAATAATTTACAAAAACATGATTAATTATTTAATTATATATTAGAATACAAAATTAATTAAATTAAGTATTAAAGTTAATGAAAATTAGGGTAAATAAAAATTAGGGTTTAGAACTTTATTTAAGAAGAATTAGGGTTTATAGAATAATTAGGTTTAATTTATAAAATAAATCCACTTATTTACAAAATTTATTTAATAATATGAACATCTAACAAATAAATATAAATAATTAAGTTTTTGAAAATAAAGTTTTAATTTAAAAATATGAATTTTGGTATAAAGAAATAATATACATTTATTTTAAAATTGGTGATTTAAAGGATTAAGTAAATGAATATAAATAATATAAACAAAATAATGAAAATAAGGTAAAAAAAACATACCTGGGGCTGGGATTCGAACCCAGGCCCTAGGCTTTGCAAGCACTAGTCCAGCAGCGTGACCACCAGGCCAAGTGCGCGCTGGTGTTAGAGTTGGAGCAGCAATCATTTTATTATTAACCTGCAAAACACCAAAAAAATAAAATAAAACAAAATGGCCTGGGGGAGATTCGAACCCAGGACCATTCGTTTACAGGCAAACACACAAACCAACTGAGCCAAGCGCGTTATCTGATAATAGAATAACAAACACATATTATAAAAACAAGTTAAAATTTGAATTCAGATTTCGCGCCAAGCTGCTTCTTCTTCAACCTCCAGACTTACGAAATTACCTGCGAATTTATCCACCATATTTCCTGCGAATTTACCTGCATATGAAACCTGCCAATCTCATACCATCATCAATATGCAACGATTCATCAAATTAATTACATGGTTGTGATCCCCAACCTTCATACAATTCATTTATGGTCTTAAAATCAATTTATATAGTCTAAATCGAAGAACCCTAAATGAGAGTCATAAACCCTAGCTATGGCCGAATTCGTTTTAGGCAGTGAAACTCCAATCAATTGATCCAGGTACGATCTAAAGCTCATCACAAACAAGAAAACAACATCAAAAATCATTAATAATGCATGAATAATTGAAATCGATAGTTTGCAATTTCAAGAACAAAGAGGATTCGGGTTGGTCATATGAGCATGATTTGGATGATTATAATGATGCAAACATGTTCAGTGATAGTAAAGGAATGATTTGCCACCTTCAAATCACCTTAAAAGCAACAAATTTGAAGAATCTTAATTTTACTTTTGGATGAATTTTTGAAATTTGAAAGGTGTTCTTGAGGCTGCCCAAATCGTCCCTCTTGCTTGTGTTATGTTCTATACTTATAGATGAATAGAATTAGGTCAAAAAAAGTGATTGTCTTTTGGGCTTTTTGGATGCCTTGATGATGAAGAAATCTCATTCAAAATTTTGCCAAAAATCAAATCTTTTCATGCCCTAAAGGGTGTGCACGAATTTGGAAGTGTATAAAGCCATCTTAATGTTATTTATGAGCTTCTAGAACAAGAATCAAATTTAAATATTGAGTTTTCATATTTTATTTTGATTTAAATTAATTTTTAATGAATAAAATCAAAATAAATATAAAATAAATTATAAAAATCTGAATAAATGAGAATTGGGTCGTGCATGATGTCATGGAAGTGTTTGGGTCATAAAAATGCAAGCCCATTTGGAGAAATTTGGTTCTAAGGTCCCATTTGCTTCATAAACCTCCCAAACATTTCCCAACTTTGCAAAGGCACAAATCCCTCAATTTTAAGGATATGAAGGTGTTTTTGGACATTTTGGAAAGCTTAGAGAGTCCTCTAACCAACCTCTTTAGTCTCATGTCCATATCTTTTACCATTCTCAAGTTATGCCCTTTGGAAGTTGTTGACTTTTTGTTGACTTTTGAAATGACCTATAATGTCTTAGCTCATACCTTCCAAATGAAGCATTTTTGGGCTTGGCTTGTGAGACACAAAGTTGTAGAGGATTCAATTTCCTTCAAAATGAGCTTTGGATGGGAAATTTTTTATGAAGCATGTGAAAGTTATGGTTGGTCAAAGTTCAGTTGACTTTTCCTGTGAAAACCCTAATTTAGAAACTCCTGATTCTTGATGATCTGAAATCTCCTTGATGAATCATGATCAACCCTTGATAAAATGATGAATTTTAATTCATAAACTTGATGTTGGCAAAAAAAATCATGAAGTTTGACTTTGGTTTGACCACAGTTGACCTTAGTTTGACTTTTTGACTGCTTTGACTGATTTTAGCCTATCTGATCATTTGACTGAGCAAATCTTTTGGGAAAGCCTTGAAACTTGACATGGGGATTCTTGAACACATATAGGATGCTATGAAGCTCACTTTAAGTCTTGGAAGTCCATTTAGCCTGATGGAAGTCAAAACCCTAGTTTAGGATGCATTGCTTAGGAGGGTGCATTGTCTGAGGGAATTGTCAAACTTTCTGACTAATTGTGAACCTTGTGAACCTCATGAGATGTCTTGTGAACCTTGTGAACCTCTTAGTACACAATTTCTTGTCTTGGTGAGGGCAAATTTTGGGGTGCAACAGCTGCCCCTATTCAATTTTCTGAAACCTGAGGGGTTAGATTGGTATATGTACCATTCATGACCTGGAAGGTTGAAGAGGATTGAACACAAAAGCCCAAAAATTTGCACTCGACGGTTCGTAAAGTAACACTGATGATTAGTTGTATATGCTTGAGTGGGCTTGAATATGCCACTTGGAAGAACTGGAGATGGGCTTATAGATGCAATCCATAATATCAGGAGGTGATAATATCTTGATGTTGATACTGGATATCAGTACTAGGTCTTCGTATAGGCCGTCTCTGAATCGTATCTAAGAACATACTTTTAATTTAAGTGTCAGAACCAAATCTTCATGGAGATTTCTTTCTGAATTAAGTATCAGCACTAGACCTTCGTATAGATCGTCTCTGAACTGTTTTGAATTGCTGAATAGACCAGTAGAAATAAATCTTCGTGACGATTATCTCTTCTGGAAATATCCTGGACTAGGGAATAGATCTTCGTATAGACCGTTTCTGAATCGTATCTAAGAACATACTTTTAATTTAAGTGTCAGAACCAAATCTTCGTGGCGATTTCTTTCTGAATTAAGTATCAGCACTAGACCTTCATATAGATCGTCTCTGAACTGTTTTGAATTGTTGAATAGACCAATAGAAATAAATCTTCGTGACGATTATCTCTTCTGGAAATATCCTGGATTAGGGAATGGATCTTCGTATAGACCGTTTGCATACTATCCAAGAACAAAAAGAATGTCAAGATTAAATCTTCTGAAAATATCTTGGACTAGGGAATAGATCTTCGTATAGACCGTTTGCCTACTATCCAAGGACAAAAGAGTATCAGGATTAAATCTTCGGAAAATATCCTGGACTAGGGAATAGATTTTCGCATAGACCGTTTGCCTACTATCAGAGGACAAAAGAGTATCAGGATTAAATCCCCTGAAAATATCCTGGACTAGGGAATAGATCTTCGTATAGACCGTTTGCCTACTATTCAAGGACAAAAGAGTATCAGGATTAAATCTTCGTGACGATTACATCCTTTGAAAATATCCTGGATTAGGGAATAGATCTTCGTATAGACCGTTTGCCTACTATTCAAGGATAAAAGAATATCAGGATTAAATCTTCGTGATGATTATATCCCTTGAAAATATCCTGGATTAGGGAATAGATCTTCGTATAGACTGTTTGCCTACTATCCAAGGATAAAAGAATATCAGGATTAAATCTTCGTGACGATTATATCCCTTGAAAATATCCTGGATTAGGGAATAGATCTTCGTATAGACCGTTTGCCTACTATCCAAGGACAAAAGAATATAAGGATTAAATCTTCTGAAAATATCCTGGACTAGGGAATAGATCTTCGTATAGACCGTTTGCCTACTATCCAAGGACAAAAGAATATCAGGATTAAATCTTCGTGACGATTACATCATTTGAAAATATCCTGGATTAGGGAATAGATCTTCGTATAGACTGTTTGCCTACTATCCAAGGACATCTTGAGTAATGATTAAGTATCAGCACTAGACCTTCGCATAGATCGTTTCTGACCTGTTGTGAATTGTTGATAGTGTTTTATCTGCATATAACTATCCTGCAAAGAAAAGGTTAGTTTATGCAACATGTGTGCATGTATGACATGGTGCATCTAAGTAAATGTATTATGCATTTATGGATATGTTATGGTATGATGTAAATGATGTATGTATGAATCACGCAGCCTGAAGCGTCTGGATATCTTTGTATAACAACTGCTGGCTAGGGAAAATAAATCCTGATTCGTTACTGAAAAATATGAGGAACTTGTTCCCGTTTCCTTTGGTAGTATAGTATTTATAAATTCCCGTCTTCATTCGTCGTACTTCTATTAGAGGAATAAGTTCCTGAGTATCCCGACTGAGGATAAAAGAGATGGACATAAATTCAAGGGGAGATATAACTTGAAGTATCTATAAAGATAGATTTGCTCTACTAGGGATTTGTAGTTGTCTTATGGGGATGAACCGGCGAAGCTATCGTTGAATTCCTACCTTCGTTCGTCCTTAGTAAATACTATTAATGCATTTTATGCATTTCTGGTAAACATCAATCATATTCAAAAGCATACATACATTCAAACACAACCAATGGACGTTTTCGTTTATGTAAATAGGGTAAAAGTGAATTTGGATTCAAAGATGAAATTTTATTTATATTATAAAATGACTTATACATAGGCGAGTTTGTACAAGGAGACAGACATCCTAGTAAAAGGAATTCGTCGTAAAAGTTTTACAAAAACAAAGAAAAACAGCTATGTGAGAAATAATCCTTATTGAGTTTCAATTCCACTATTTCCATTATCTTCAAGTATCTCATATTCTGCTGTTGAGACGGAAACGATTGGATTGAGCTTTATCTGTTCGAACTTGAGTGAAGTAGTACAACTAGTTGAAGTTACATGGGTGATCCAAACGAGACATAGTCATACGCTTTAATCCCTAACTTTTGCCTGGATTGCTCTTTCAGGTTTTCAATCCACCGGGATACCCTTTTTTGCCCAAACCGCCTTTTCAGGTTTTCGACTTGCCGGGTGTACACTTTTTGTTATATATATATATATATATATATATATATATATATATATATATATATATATATATATATATCCCTAATTTTTTCCCGAACCCTTTTGGTTCGCCAGGATGCCCTTATTTTTGCCTAGGCCAGTCAACCTAGCGGGTCTCTTTTTATGCGTAGTATTTTTTAACTATGTTTGCGTTTACAGGCTGTGGGAAGTCTTCAGCATCCATAGTAGTAAGCATCATGGCACCTCCTGAAAATATTCTCTTGACTACAAATGGTCCTTCATATGTAGGAGTCCACTTGCCCCTAGGATCACCCTGTGGTAGTATGATACGCTTGATTACCAAGTCACCAGCCTGATATACCTTTGGTTTAACCTTCTTATTGAAAGCCTTGATCATCCGTTTTTGGTACATCTGACCATGACAAACAGCTGCCAACCTCTTCTCATCAATTAAATTTATCTGATCAAGTCGAGTCTGAATCCACTCATCTTCATCCAAGCCTGCATCCTTCATGATTCTTAAGGAGGGTATCTGAACTTCAATGGGCAGAACTGCTTCCATACCATAAACTAAGGAGAATGGGGTTGCCCCTGTTGAAGTATGTATTGTAGTACGATAACCATGAAGAGCAAATGGTAACATCTCGTGCCAATCCTTGTAAGTAACAATTATCTTTTGTAGAATCTTTTTAATATTCTTATTAGCAGCTTTTACTGCCCCATTCATCTTTGGACGATACGGAGAAGAGTTGTGATGCTTAATCTTGAACTGCGTGCAGAGATCAGTAATCATGGTATTATTCAAATTAGAGCCATTGTCGGTGATAATCCTTTCAGGGATGCCATACCTACTTATGAGATTATTCTTAATGAATCGAGCCACCATATTCTTAGTAACAGATGCAAATGAAGCTGCCTCCACCCACTTTGTAAAGTAATAAATAACAACCAGGATGAAATGATGCCCATTAGAAGCAGTAGGCTTGATCTCACCAATCATATCAATGCCCCACATGGCAAAAGGCCAAGGAGCAGTCAACACATTCAACGGAGCTGGAGGTATATGCACTTTATCAACATAGATTTGACACTTGTGACATGTTCTGGAATGTTGATAGCAGTCAGCTTCCATGGTAGACCAATAGTAACCTGCTCTCAATATTTTCTTTGCCATAGCATGACCACTAGAATGAGTGCCAAAGATCCCATCATGCATGTCTTCCATAATCTCTGTTGCTTCCTTCTTATCCACACAACGAAGCAAAGTTGAATCATGATTGCGCTTGTACAAAATTCCATTACTCAAGAAGAACTTAGCAGAAAACCTCCTCAGAAACTTCTTATCTTTGACAGATTCCCCTTCAGGGAACCCCTGAGTTTCAAGATATCTTTTCACTTCATAGAACCAAGGCTTCCCCTCTGCTTCTTCAGTGTCAATCTCATTGCAGTATGCAGGCTTCTCAAATCTGTCAATAGTAATCTTGGGAGCTTCATCATCCCAACTAATCTCAAACATAGATGCCATGGTGGCTAATGCATCTGCCAACTGATTCTCTCCTCGTGGAATATGTCCAAAGGTAATCTCTTCAAAATAGGGGATCAAGGACAACACATGCTCTCTGTAAGGAATAAGATTTTCATGCTTGGTATCCCAATCTCCTTTAATCTGACTCACTACCAATGCTGAATCTCCATATACGTCCAGGAACTGAATCTTCATCTCAATGGCAGCTTTGATACCAATGATACATGCCTCATACGCAGCCATGTTATTGGTACAATAGAAACAAAGTCTTGCAGTAATCGGGGTATGACAACCTTCAGGGGAACTGATCACAACACCGACACTATTACCAAGTGCATTAGAAGCTCCATCAAAAACCATAGTCCATCGGGATCCTTGTTCAGGTCCGTCATATTGTCCAGGTTTTTTGGTAATAATCATAATGTATTCATCAGGGAACTCAAAACTCATTGACTGATAATCATCCACTGCTTGATGAGCCAAATGATCAGCTACAACACTTCCTTTAATGGCCTTCTGAGTAGTGTATTGTATATCATATTCTGTTAAGATCATTTGCCATCTTGCTATTCGTCCGGAGAGAGCAGGTTTCTCGAATATGTACTTAATTGGATCCATCTTTGAAATCAACAAGGTAGTATGAGTCAACATATACTGTCTTAGTCGGCGAGCAGCCCATGCCAAAGCGCAGCAAGTTTTCTCGAGCAGTGAGTATCTTGTTTCACAGTCGGTAAACTTTTTGCTAAGGTAGTATATTGCCTGCTCTTTTCGACCAGACTCGTCATGTTGCCCCAACACACACCCCATTGAGTTGTCTAACACTGTTAAGTACATAATCAAGGGTCTTCCATCAACTGGTGGCATCAAGATTGGAGGTTCTAGAAGATATCTCTTAATTTCATCAAAGCCTATCTGGCACTCATCATTCCATTCCATCACCTGATCTTTCTTCAACAACTTGAAGAATGGATCACAGGTAGCAGTTAACTGGGAAATAAATCTTGCAATGTAATTTAGTCGTCCTAAGAAACCTCTAACTTCCTTCTCAGTACGGGGAGCTGGCATCTCTTGTATAGCTTTCACTTTTGCAGGGTCCACTTCAATACCTTTTCCACTGACAATGAAACCCGGGAGTTTACCAGATCTAACTCCAAAAGTACATTTGTTTGGGTTCAATCTCAACTTGTATTTCTTCAATCTTTCAAACAGCTTATGCATATGATCAAGGTGTTGCTCTTCATTCTGGGACCTGGCTATCATATCATCCACATATACCTCTATCTCATGATGAATCATATCGTGAAACAAAGCCACCATAGCACGTTGACATGTTGCCCCGGCGTTCTTCAAACCAAATGGCATCACTTTATAACAAAAGTTGCCCCACTGTGTAATAAATGTAGTCTTCTCCATATCTTCAGGTGCCATCTTGATTTGATTGTAACCAGAGAAACCACCCATAAAAGAGAATACCCTATGCTGAGCAGTGTTGTCTACCAGAACATCAATATGAGGAAGTGGAAAGTCATCTTTAGGGCTGGCCTTGTTCAAATCCCTGTAATCTACACACATACGTACCTTACCATCTTTCTTAGGTACTGGTACCACATTTGCAACCCATTGAGGATAAGAAGTCACAGCTAAGAACCCTGCATCAAACTGTTTTATCACCTCTGTTTTAATCTTTTCTGACATTTCAGGACGCATGTGACGAACCTTTTGCTTCTTCTGACGACAATCTTCTTTTACTAGTAAACGGTGAACCACAATGTTTGTAACCAACCCCGACATATCTTCATAGGACCAAGCAAAGATCTCCACATAATTACGTAACATCTGAATTAGTCTGCTCTTAACACCATCTTCTAATTCAGCCCCTATCTTGATCTCTTTCTTGTTTTCTTCAGTTCCCAGATTCACAACTTCGATTGGCTCTTCATGTGGCTGTATAGCTTTCTCTTCTTGTTGTAACAACCTAGCAAGCTCTACAGGTACTTCACAATCTTCCTCATTTCCATCTTCAGCTTGATAGATCGGATTCTCGAAATTATAATTGGCAATAGTAGAACTGTTATCAACAGGATCCAGAGTGGATGCGAATCTGCATTTTAGTGATGTGGGTGTGTGTAAGAACACATAGCTGATAAACAAAAATAAAAAAATAAAAGAAAGACAAGGAGCACAATATTTACGAAAATGAAACGTCCATTGATTTTTATTGAATGAAGTATTCAAATTAAATGACATCCCGAAACAAGCATACCATTGTGCCCCGGGTAAGACACAAGGCTTAAAAGTTTAATTGTTCAAAATTACAAACTTAAAATAAAAACACAGTAATAGTATTTACTCCTGACTAAAGGAGATAGGAATAACGTCTTCAGTCTTCCAATTGTTGAGCCCATCACCCACAGTAGGAAAGATCCAATCATCCAGGTTGTAGTCTTCACTATAGTCACCCACAGCATTGATTTGATCTCTCATGACCCATTGATTGGTGATACGAACAGCATGAGCACGACGAACAGCCTTCTGGGACTCTGCAGTGAAACCCAAACCAAATTTGTCAGACTTGTAAGGAATGTCAGGAAGCTGACCCCAAATAGTACAACCACCTTCTTCAACCACCGCTCTAGCATCTTTGAGGGAGGCCATTGTAGGAGGCACTCTGGTGACCACGGGAACTCTTTTAACAACAGGAGGAGCTTCAGTAGTAGGAACGACCCAAGGAACTACCTCAAATGTCTGGCAAGGAGTCTCAACATATTCACCTTCCACTTTAACATACTTAAAAGTATTCACATGACTGACCATATATTCTTCCTCTCCATAAACAGTGACAATCTTTCCCTTCACCGGATATTTCAACTTCTGATGTAGAGTGGAGGTCACAGCACCTGCCTCATGGATCCAGGGGCGCCCAAGCAAACAGGAGTATGCAGGACGAATATCCATTACATAGAAGGTAGAGTTGAAGACTTGAGAGCCTACTTTGATCGGGAGATCTATTTCTTCATGCACCACCCTTCTTGAACCATCAAAGGCCCTCACCACTATATTACTTGGTCTTAATACAGCATCTTCAGGACTGAGCTTGTTCAGAACCTCTTTGGGAAGTACATTCAATGAAGAACCATTGTCTACCAACACATGAGACAAGGTAGTGCCCCTACATTCAATAGAGATATGTAAAGCTCTGTTATGGTTTCTTTTGGCAGGAGTTAAGTCAGCATCAGAAAAGCCTAACCCATTATCATAAGTCAGATGTGCCACACAATTCTCGAACTGATCTACAGAAATCTCATTTGGCACATGGGCAGTCTTCAAGAATTTGATTAAGGCTTTAGCATGAGCCTCAGAACACAGCAACAAAGATAACATGGAAATCTTGGAGGGAGTATGCCCCAATTGGTCAACAATATCATAATCACTTTTGCGAATGATCTTCAACACTTCTTCCATCTGTTTAGAGAGATTTTCAGCAGTCGGTGCCTCAGCTTGTACTGGTTCATCCACAGGACCTTTGCCCTGAGCATCAGTACTTGGCTCAGAAGTGGAAGTATTAGTTGGAGTAACTGCATTCTTGGAGGTAGCTGGAGAAGAGAAAATTCTTCCACTTCTGGTGATCTTACTAGATCCAGCAATATTATCAACATCAAGATTATCATCAGTAACAGGTGTATCAGTCAAAGGTTCCTGTTTAACACCATGGATATAAACATCAGAACCGTAATTCCAGGGTACAGTTTTATCAGAAGTATAAGGAACAGGACCAGGAGTGGTAATAATCATGGGAGGCACTCTGACTTCAGCAACAGTCTTCACCAGGCCTTCAGCAGTAATCTTGATAGGACCCTTGGAAGTAATCTTGACAGGGCCTTTGGAGGTAATCTTCACTGGCACTTTATCAACCATGGCCACATCTTCAATCTTCGTACCTCGAGTTAGATGTTCACACATACTTTCCACATAAGGTGTCCTCTCAAACAATATAGTGTAATTGTCCATGAGGCGTTGAATACCATCTTTCAACTTCCAGTAGCTATCAGGTTTGTAGGCACAATAAAAACAGTCTTCATTACAACCTGGAAAGAAACCAGCCTGTACCAGCTTCTTCTTGATAATGGATAAGGGAGTAGTCACATCTGCTACTGAGGAAACATATGAAACTTCATCAACAGCATTAACAATCTTCTCATGATTGGGCATGGGAGCAGTAATAACATTTGGGGTCCCAGGAGGGTCAAATTCAATCTCCCCAGCTTCAATCATATCTTGAATCTTGTTTTTTAACACCCAGCAGTTGTTGGTGTCATGTCCCGAACAATTAGAATGATAAGCACATCATGCATTAGGATTGTATCGAGGAGAGGAAGTATTAGGATTCTGAGGATGGTCCTTCAAAGTAATGAGTTCCCCTTTTAACATGTGTTGCAAGGCTTGGGCCAGTGACATGTTGATCTTGGTGAATTGTATTCTAGGCTTCTGTTGATTATTTTGTGGTAGTTCTGGTGCTGCAGGAGTATAATTGGAAATGTGAACTGCTCCCACAGATTGGTGACTCCTGTTACGACTATGTTGACTATACACAGCATTAGACTCCTTCTTTCCACTAGGGGGCTTCTTAGCAGTGCTTGATGAAGAGGCACCCACATGTATCTTACCACTTCTTATACCACTCTCAACACGCTCTCCAGTCATTATCAGCTCGGTGAAACCAGATGATGAGCTTCCAATGAGGTGACTATAGAAAGGACCATTCAGCGTATTCATAAACATATCCACCAACTCCTTGTCAGTTAGAGGAGGTTGAACTCTGCCAGCCAGGTCTCTCCATTTTTGGGCATACTCTTTGAAATTCTCCTTAGCACCCATTGACATGCTTTGAAGCTGCATGCGAGTTGGTGCTAAATCAACATTATATTGGTATTGCCTATAGAAGGCCTCAGCAAGATCATTCCAATCACGAATATTGACACTCTCCAATTGATAGTACCATTCTAACTAAGCTCCAGACAAGCTCTCTTGGAAGAAATGAATCCATAACTTCTTGTCAGCAGTATGTGGTTGAATCCTCTGGACATAGGACCTTAGATGCAGCTTGGGACATGAGACACCATCGTACACCACAAAAGTAGGAACCTTGAAGCCAATAGGTATAACCACTCCAGATACTAAACTCAGATCTTCAAAATCCAGCCCAGAAGATTTTTGTAACTCTATGACATTCATCCTGTCTACCAGCATCTTGTACTTATCCTCACTAGGGTCATGATAATAATTTGCCTCAAAATCAGAATCTCCCACAGTATCATGGAGACTACCTCCCTCTTTCTCAGAATTTTCATACTCAGAATCCTCCATTTGTTCCTTTGTCTTGACAGGACCTCTGAACCTTCTTCCCAGATTAATAAGGCCTCCTGATCTTCTAGTCTTCTTCTTCTTCTTAGCCAGCAGTGTCTTCAACTCATCTTGTACCTTGGACAAGTTCAGAATCAACTCTTGGAATTGTGCATTTTGAGCCTGAAGATCTTTGACAGTCTATTCAAGAGCCATTTCTGCTGAAATAAACAGCGAGAAGATAAGATACCTGTATATAAGAAACCTGTGATGCAGTGATATGGTATGTAAATGCGTATGCAATGTTTTCAAGGACCGCAGGATTTAAATTTGTTTAAACAACCAAAAAGTAAACTTTATTAGTAATCAACAAACTTTTTTGCCCCTTGGGCTTACAATAAAAATGAAATGAATACAAAAAATGGGGTTTTAAGTCTCCCATGGACGTTTCCTCTTTGTGTTGAGGTATGAGTTGAGATTCCGCTCCTCGTGAAGTTGTTTGGTTAGCTCCAGGATTCTTTCTTGACTTGCTTTGTAATGAGTCTCAAAAGTATCTCTTTGCTCCTTCAAATGGATCCAGGACCTCTGTAACTTTTCCATTTCAGTGGGCATGTCTGGGTGAAAAATGACATAAGAAACATCTCCTTCAGCAACAGGCTCCATAGTAACTGGCAGGATGGCAGGATATGGCATCATAAGAGTCTGAGCACGAGATCGCACCCATCTGAGATATGGTTCCATAGGAATGGTGTACTTGGGTTCCAGAGTCTTGCTGTCAACCTTGTTCACCTTACCCCATGCTCGTATAAACCTTTGACGATAACCTTGCAGATCGTTGTCGTAGTCAAACACAATACCCTAAATAAGCATGTCATGAGGACCATTACTCCGAGCGTAACCAAACTGGCGTAGAGCTAAAGAAGGGTTGTAGGTAATGCCCCCTCTTATGCCAAGGGGTGGCACATTAGGGAACTCCCCACAACGGTCAATGATAGTAACATTCTCCATAGATCAAGAGCACCAATGAATATCTGAATGTGAAAGTGACATAATCCTTTTAGACCACCTTAACCCTTGTTCGTTCTTCATCACTGATCGAGGAAGGTGAGAAATAAACCACCTAGACAATAGAGGTATACAACACATCAGAGTTCCTCGTGCCTTTGTAGTACGGGTATAAAGAGAGTGTAAGATGTCTCCAAGTAATGTAGGCACTGGATTGCGAGTCAGAAATATGTTGATGGCGTGCACGTCTATGAACTGGTCTGGATTGGGGAACAATACTAAGCCATAGATCAATAGGGCTAAGATCTCCTCAAAAGCATCATAACTCATAGCCTTCAGGAACACTTGAGCTTTCTCCATCAATACCTTAGCAAGAATACCCTTAACTCCACTTCTTGTTTCTAGAACAATGCCTGATTTCTTCAAATGTAAGGCTGCAGCAATGACTTCAGGTTTAGGCTCTTTTTCCAAGCCTGTGAAAGGTTTCTTATCAAGGATAGGTATACCCAAAAGCTTGGAGAAATCTTCCATTGTAGGAACCAGCTGATAGTCAAGGAATGTAAAGCAATGATGTTTAGGATCAAAGAACTGAAACATAACATGCATCATGTCTTCATTGAACCCTGAAGTGACTAAATCCAGTAGGTAACCATGCCTCTTGATGAATTGGGAGTTTTCAGAAACTTGAGAGATCAATTCCTTAAGCTTAGGAGGTATTCCTACAAAGTTGATCCAGATAGTATTCCTACGAGCAGAAGCCATGACCTACAACAAAGAACAAAGGTAAATCCTTTGGTCCTTGAAATGGTTAGTGAAAATGCTATGCTTATGATGCATGATGATGTCATGATGTTATGTTCAATCACAAACATGTGGCACACACAAACAAGTCACACAATAGCCCTAGGTTTGAAGGCTTGCATGAGGTTTAAAGGGTGGTTGTTCAGTAGGCAACTTACTTGCCAACCAAAACCCTCCAAGTTTAGGATCTCAATGAGTGTAGCATCGAGTAAAAACCAACTTCAATCTTCACCAAAGCCGGCTATCTCACTACTTTCTAAAGGCCAAGATGATATGACTAGGGTTCTAAAAGTTAGTTAGTGTATTGACAACATATGGCAGCCTCATATTATCCTCAACTTGCTTAAGGAACATAAGCACCAACCAAGAAGTCACACTAACTATGGCCACCAGATCAACCATATCGGTATACGCCGTACAGTTTCCTTGGTCTATTGCCATTTACCTAAGGTACACTAGATCCAGGTTAGGATCTTTCACACATAAAGCCCAACAAGTAATATAACGCAAACAAGGCAAACAATTTAAGTGATCTAATTCCTAAGGGTACCCCTCTTTTATTAAATCCCCAGCAGAGTCGCCAGTTCTGTAACACGGTGGGAGAACTGACTTTCTATAAATGTTGCGGATAGCAAGAGTCGCCACCGACTTTTATTTTATCCAAATGGAAAGGGCATAAAAGAACAGGAAAGACCTTAAAAAGATTTTGAGTTCGGGGGGTAGGTTATACAAAGGGAAGGTGTTAGCACCCTTTATATCCATGGTTATCCATGGGCTCTTAGTTACTTAGCTCACTTTAAATTGTTTTGAGAAAGGTGTAGTGTGTGTTTAAAAATTTTCTAAGTACTTTATAATGATCCTCGTATGGATGTATATAAAGACTTTGTTTTGAAAAATTGTTTGAAATGTGAAGTGTAATGAAGTATATTGAAAAAAAGTGAGCAAGTACTTAAGAGGAACCTACCCTATACTAAATCTTTACTGTTCTTATATGTTCTTTCAATGGTTAGACTATCCCTATTATTAAGGAATAGGTAGTCATTACCTTGGATGTGAAAAGGGACATGTGAAGGTGTCTTTAGCAATCCGTAGGGACTGATCATCTTTTTATTCGAAGGGACAAGATCATTATTCCATAGGCAACATCGAAGGGACTTGATCTTATAATCTTAAAGGGACTTGATGATATTAATGAAGTGACTTTGCTTTAAGACACCTTACTTGACCTTATAATTAAGCAACATGATGAGTAACCCTAGAAAGTGTGAGATGGCGATCAAAGATCGACTTACGTGTGTGAGTGTTCATATTCATATATTTATCTTATTAAATTAGTTATACTAAATTAATTTTAAATCACAAACATGTTATCACTCCCTATAATTACTAACCATGGCAAAAATATTTATGAACAATAAAATAAAGACAAAAACAAATCTACGACTATTACAAGGCTTTCGCAATTACATTATAAAATAATAAATATATAATAAAGAAACTATAATTAGAATGGTTAGTAATAAAATAATCATAAGAAGAAAAGGTTAGCACAAACATACAAAAATATATAGAATTTAAGAGAACATTTTTAAGTTTAAACAAATAATTTTGAAGAATTTTTTTTTAAGAGAAAAGAAAGTAATTATAATAATAAACAATTATAATAATTTACAAAAACATGATTAATTATTTAATTATATATTAGAATACAAAATTAATTAAATTAAGTATTAAAGTTAATGAAAATTAGGGTAAATAAAAATTAGGGTTTAGAACTTTATTTAAGAAGAATTAGGGTTTATAGAATAATTAGGTTTAATTTATAAAATAAATCCACTTATTTACAAAATTTATTTAATAATATGAACATCGAACAAATAAATATAAATAATTAAGTTTTTGAAAATAAAGTTTTAATTTAAAAATATGATTTTTGGTATAAAAGAAATAATATACATTTATTTTAAAATTGGTGATTTAAAGGATTAAGTAAATGAATATAAATAATATAAACAAAATAATGAAAATAAGGTTAAAAAAAACATACGTGGGGCTGGGATTCGAACCCAGACCCTAGGCTTTGCAAGCACTAGTCCATCAGCGTGACCACCAGGCCAGGCGCGCGCTGGTGTTAGAGTTGGAGCAGCAATCATTTTATTATTAACCTGCAAAACACCAAAAAAAATAAAACAAAATAAAATGGCCTGGGGGAGATTCGAACCCAGGACCATTCGTTTACAGGCAAACACACAAACCAGCTGAGCCAAGCGCGTTATCTGATAATAGAATAACAAACACATATTATAAAAACAAGTTAAAATTTGAATTCAGATTTCGCGCCAAGCTGCTTCTTCTTCAACCTCCAGACTTACGAAATTACCTGCAAATTTATCCACCATATTTCCTGCGAATTTACCTGCATATGAAACCTGCCAATCTCATACCATCATCAATATGCAACGATTCATCAAATTAATTACATGGTTGTGATCCCCAACCTTCATACAATTCATTTATGGTCTTAAAATCAATTTATATAGTCTAAATCGAAGAACCCTAAATGAGAGTCATAAACCCTAGCTATGGCCGAATTCGTTTTAGGCAGTGAAACTCCAATCAATTGATCCAGGTACGATCTAAAGCACATCACAAACAAGAAAAAAACATCAAAAATCATTAATAATGCATGAATAATTGAAATCGAAAGTTTGCAATTTCAAGAACAAAGAGGATTCGGGTTGGTCATATGAGCATGATTTGGATGATTATAATGATGCAAACATGTTCAGTGATATTCCAGGAATGATTTGCCACCTTCAAATCACCTTAAAAGCAACAAATTTGAAGAATCCAAATTTTACTTTTGGATGAATTTTTGAAATTTGAAAGGTGTTCTTGAGGCTGCCCAAATCGTCCCTCTTGCTTGTGTTATGTTCTATACTTATAGATGAATAGAATTAGGTCAAAAAAAGTGATTGTCTTTTGGGCTTTTCTGATGCCTTGATGATGAAGAAATCTCATTCAAAATTTTGCCAAAAATCAAATCTTTTCATGCTCTAAAGGGTGTGCACGAATTTGGAAGTGTATCAAGCCATCTTAATGTTATTTATGAGCTTCTAGAACAAGAATCAAATTTAAATATTGAGTTTTCATATTTTATTTTGATTTAAATTGATTTTTAATGAATAAAATCAAAATAAATATAAAATAAATTATAAAAATCTGAATAAATGAGAATTGGGTCGTGCATGATGTCATGGAAGTGTTTGGGTCATAAAAATGCAAGCCCATTTAGAGAAATTTGGTTCTAAGATCCCATTTGCTTCATAAACCTCCCAAAATTTCCAAACTTTGAAAAGGCATAAATCTCTCAATTTTAAGGCTATGAAGGTGTTTTTGGACATTTTGGAAAGCTTAGAGAGTCCTCTAACAAACCTCTTTTGTCTCATGTCCATATCGTTTACCATTCTCAAGTTATGCCCTTTGGAAGTTGTTGACTTTTTGTTGACTTTTGAAATGACCTATAATGTCTTAGCTCATACCTTCCAAATGAAGCATTTTTGGGCTTGGCTTGTGAGACACAAAGTTTTAGAGGATTCAATTTCCTTCAAAATGAGCTTTGGATGGGAAATTTTTGATGAAGCATGTGAAAGTTATGGCTGGTCAAAGTTCAGTTGACTTTTCCTATGAAAACCCTAATTTAGAAACTCCTGATTCTTGATGATCTGAAATATCCTAGATGAATCATGATCAACCCTTGATAAAATGATGAATTTTACTTCATAAACTTGATGTTGGCAAAAATAATCATGAAGTTTGACTTTGGTTTGACCACAGTTGACCTTAGTTTGACTTTTTGACTACTTTGACTGATTTTAGCCTATCTGATCATTTGACTGAGCAAATCTTTTGGGAAAGCCTTGAAACTTGACATGGGGATTATTGGACACATATAGGATGCTATGAAGCTCACTTGAAGTCTTGGAAGTCCATTTAGCCTGATGGAAGTCAAAACCCTAGTTTAGGATGCATTGCTTAGGAGGGTGCATTGTCTGAGGGAATTGTCAAACTTTCTGACTAATTGTGAACCTTGTGAATCTTGTAAACCTCATGAGATGTCTTGTGAACCTTGTGAACCTCTTAGTACACAATGTCTTGTCTTGGTGAGGGCAAATTTTGGGGTGCAACACATAGTAAATAGTAACTGTGGAAATGTCTTCATTGATGGTTGTTGTTGTTGTAGAAGGATATGTTGAACTGATATCTGTTGAAGTTGAAGCAGGAATGGTTGTTGATGTTGTAGAAGAATCTGTTGGAATGATTGTTGTTGAAGTTGTAGGAGTGATACTTGTTACATCTGATAGAAGGATGTGTGCTGGAGTTGTAGGAGGAATGGTTGTTGATGTTGTAGGATCTAGAACTGTTGAAGTGATCTGTAAAGTGCCTTCTTTGATGAGATTGTTGATATCGGTCTTCAAATATGCACAACCATTGATAGAAGTCTTGCAAGCTTCGCAATGGGATTCACAACCCGGGAACGCTTGGCACTTTAAAAGTTGGGCTTTAACCTCGGCCAGAGGTGTTTGAATACTTGCAACATTGTGAATTTGGTTCATCTGTTGATCCTCCTCAATGGCATTTATCCTAGGCCTACCATGGCTAGGCATAGGATTCTTGGTAACACTTGGAGGGGGTGCAAAGTTGACTGCCTTAGAATCAATCAAATCTTGAACCTTCATGTGTAAGGCTCTGCACTTTTCTGTTGTATGTCTAGGTGCATTTGAGTGGAAGGCACACCGGGCGTTAACATCGTAGTTTCTTGGAAGGTTTTGGGGATCTGGTGGAGCCAGAGTCCTCAATTCAATCAGATTGAGCTTTAGTAACTGTGGAAGTAAGGCAGCGTAGGGCATCGGAATAGGGTCGATAACCCTGTTGATTTGTGAAGTCCTCGGTTGAAACGGACGTTGTTGCTGATTGTTATTGTTGAAAGATCTCTGTTGAGGAAATTGTTGTTGCGGTGGAAAGTGTTGTGGTTGTGACAGATACAGTTGTTGAGGTGCTGGAGCTGGAATAGTGACAGCAGCTACTGATCTTGGCATGTATTAAGGCCTACCTCTGCCCATATATACTGAGTTGGTCTCACCTGTCCTACGAGGTCCTGCAAAAGGTTTCCTTGTATTACTGGAACTAGCATCGTTGTCTGAAATTTTGCCCATCTTCAGAAGACTCTCAATTCTCTCCCCAGCTATAACTACATCCGCAAAGCTGGTGGACGAGAATGCAGCAAGTCTGTCAATGTATTTCCCCTGTAGGGTGTGTCGCTCCCACCAAAATGATAACCTCAGGTCAAGAAGGGGTACAGACGCGAACGGTCGGCAAAAAGAGGAATGTGAGAACACACAGGAGTGAACTCACAAGAAAAGAAAAGAGTCGCCAGCTAGGCATTTTTATCCCGGAGGAAAGGCAATGCTGCATAGACCTAGAAAGATATGGATAAGACGGTTGCGGACCAGAGAGACTGAGAAAGGGGGTTGGTTACAACCTGGGAAGGTATTAGCACCCAGATTGTCCGCCGTACTCGACGGGATCCACGCTTAAAAGATTTGTGTTTTAAAGGGGTAGTGTCAGTGCAATTTGTGTATAAAAGAGCTGGAAAAGGATGCAAGTGTCAGTGTAAAAAGAATGTGAAGTGTATAAGTGAAGTGTCAGTGTAAGGACAGGGTGAAATGCTCATGATAATGAGGCTAAAAGAATAAGGCTAGAAAGAGGGGGAATATACAGAGACTTTTGTTCGATAACTGTTAAGTTATGCCTACGTATCCTCTCGTGCAATGAGGAAGTCAGAACACCGTAGTTCGACCCAAAGAGACTGAAAGATGAATTGACTTGTGAACTGCTTGTTTGTCTATGCTCAAGTGTATGACCTGTCTGGCTCAGGTGCAAACTGTCTTGCATTAGACGGAAGAAGCGAGTTCTCGTTTGTGAGTGAATGAGATGAGAAAAGAATCCCGGAGGAGACGATTATTGTTTGTTTTTTGTATTTTTCAGTCTTTTATTGCTTTTTGAAGTTTTTCATAAGTTAATGAGCTTAAGCCTAAACCAATGGATTAGTAAACTCATCACATCTTCCCTCTGATTAGGGGTAATGAGAATACCTTAAGTGTGAAGTCAGCATCTCACATTTAATCACCATGGTGTAGGATTAAGATCATTAACCTACTTGTGATTATTTAGATGTTTTTGTTGTTTTTGTTTAGTGTTAAGTAATGAGATTAAGCCATAATCAGGGATTAAACAGACTCATTACACTATCCTAATAGAAGGATAATATATGAGAATGTTTAAGCTGGGGAAGACTCCTCAACTTAATCCATGATTAGGGATTAAACTCATGACAAGACAAAGCCTTTATTAAGCGGATTTTAGTTAATGATATGATGAAGAGGTGATTTTTATGATTTGTAAGACAACTTGAGGAGGACTTGTCCATTAACACTAGGGTTAGTCCTTCTTAACCAATTAAGGAAGAATTAGAACCCTAATGCAAGGCCCAAGTTACAAGCTTGATGTCTTGATGATTATTAAGATGAATTGATTAAAAGATTTAAACACATTAAGGGTTTAACACTTAGGATTAAAGTTATACACTCCATCCTAATAGAAGGATGCAGGCATAAGCTTAATCACAAAGCCTTAAAGCCTTTAGGGTTTAGTCCCTGATTATGAGATGAGAAGAGAAGACTCAAAGAGACACAAAGGTAAAAGCTAAGTGGGGGACTAATCAAACCCTAATTGTTATCATGCTTGGTCATTCCTAGGGTTTGTGAGGTTTAAGAGAAAGATCTTCAAAGAAACCACCAGGAAGCAGAAACAGATGAAAGGAACAAAGAGAAGCAAAATAACTTGCTTCACTTAAGAAGTCAAGTTGCTTGAAGAAAGAAAGTGAGATGAATAAGAATGAGCAAGCTCAATCCAAACACATACAAAAATGCAGCAATGGTGCATAAGAAAGATGAAAAGAGATTGTGAGAAGTGAAGGAAAATTCACTTCTCAAAGTAACTTACCACCTGAAAAGTTAGTGGAAGAAATGAAATGCAATGCAAATGAGATGAAATGGCATGATGCAAGACAAATTCAGAAGCAAATACATGATGTTAATGATGTTAAGATATGATGCAAACATGAAACAAGGCATGAGGATGATCATACAAACATATGGAATGCAAAAGAAACATGCTTAGAACCATGAACATACATGAAAAGTTATGAAATGCAAATGACATACAACATGGCAAATGAAAGATGCAATGATCAAACATGATTCTAATGTGTCCTAAGATGTGTTATGAATCAAATGAATGCATAAAATGTCATGGCAAGTCTTGGTATGCAAGCAAATGGAAGATGGATGCAAAGAAAGGCATGAATTAGGGTTTATGATCAATGCACAAAACAAAATCCAAAACCAGAAGCAAATATCATGATAAAAAAATTGAAAATGCATTCAAAGGAACCCTAAGCCTATACAAACTCACTGCCCAAAGGAGAGGATCCAATTCTTAACCTAGTGTAAGTTATGAATTTCCTAAGTTTGCTAGGGTTTTATGGTACCTTGTCAAGAAAAATTTCAAACAAATTGAAAATGTAAGATCAATTCAAGCCAATTTAATCCTATAAACTACATGATATGCAAGATGCAATGCAAAAAGAATCATTGTCCAACTCTCAATGGTTAGGCAGCAATGAATTTTTGAAGTTTGGATCAAAATAATGCCTTGAAATGAAATTAAATCCATTGAAAATTGTCAAAAGGGATCAAAAACAAAAAAGAAATTTGGTTTGAGGGTTGGACAATGTTCTAAAATGTTTTTAAAGGTTACATGAATTTTTTTGTGATTTTTAAATACCTAAAAGTATTTTTAATTAATTAATTTTCATTAATTAATTAAAAATAAACTTTTAAATTATTTAAAAATAATTTTTTATGCAAAAAATGAAAATAAAAATATTTTTGGTTTCTGAAAATTAATAAAAGGTTTGATAAAAAATTTCAGAATTTTTTGATGACTTTTACTATTTTTAATTAAATGTACAAATTAAATATGAAACAAATAAAAATAAAATGAATTTAAACTGAAAAATGAGAAAGTCAACAGATCAAATGGCCAGGATTCAAACTGGGACGCGCGCGAATTGACTAGGCGCGCATCTGGACGGCCAACATTCAAATTCCCCTAATTATGATTAAACCCTAATTCAATGCCCTAATCACTTTCAGATGACCGGAACAGTGTTCCGGTCATCTTCTCCGGCAGGCCAAAATCCCTATCTCTCTTAATACGCATCAAATCCTCACCAAACTCTCCAGAATCAATCTATGAACATCACTAAGCAAAAACCCTAACTCAAACAACATTTATTTTCACTGAATCAAAGGAAACAAGCAAGAACATTTTTACGGGCAAACTTTCAGATCATCATAACATGCTTGTTTCTGGCTCATTTTCAAAAATAAATAGATCCCCATGATCAGGGCAACATATAGAACAACATTCTAACAAGAAATTAAAGTTCTGGAAAATTTGTTCATCATGCTACCTGAGATTGAGCTTTCGAAACAGGGACTTTCTGGCTGCTTCTCTGGCTCAAACAAGCTCCAATGATCCTCCTTTGAAGCTTTTGACACTTAGTTGGAGTTTATGTGGCCTCTAGAGAGAGTTGGCAGAAGCTCAGGCCAAGGGAGTGTGAAAATCGTATTTGTGATGGGGGAGGTTTCAGGCCAAAACAATGGTTGGTTTGTGATCAGTGGAACATGCTGAGATGTTCTATGAAGTTTGTTTGTGTGTTTGATGTTTTTTTGATGAGTTTCGAATGGTTTTGCATAGGAGGTGGAAAATGAGAATGCTGTCTTCTTGGAGGTTTCAGGCTTGTGTGTCTTATGAGAATGAAGCCTTGGGATGTGTTTGTAAAGTCTGGATTGGGCAGAGAGTGGTTGTGTCACTGTGGGATTGGTATGGCTTCAAGTTGCAAAAAGTCAAGCAAGTTGTACTTGGAGGTATGGGCAAGTGGCAGGCTGAGATAGGGGCATGGCTGAGTTCAGCAAGGATCAAGGAATGCTTTTGGATCAGATTTTGTGAACTGAGGCAAGTGGATGAGAAGTTTTGATCCCTTTTGCAAATTGTCACAACTTTGGCCCCTTTTGTAATTCTTGAAGTTTAGGGCATGGAACTTAAGAAATTCTTGGGCCAATCTGAAGTTTAAGTCATGTATGATGTTTGTGTAAAGGTTAGACATCAATTAGAAGTCACAAATTGCCTTGGTACAAGAATTTGCAAGTTTCCCTCTTTGGTGCATAACTTGAAATTATGTGATTTTTCCCAACTTTGACAAGCCATAACTTTTGATCCAAAATGAATTAGGTCATGTTCTTGTACTTTTTGAAAAGGGAATGATCCATTCTACAACTTTCATGACCAAAGTTTTCCCATTTGAAACATTTTTGAATCAAAAAGCAAGGGTTGAAAAAGTTTCCCAAAATGGCAATTTTTAATATAAGTCAACTTTCCCAAAAAGTCAACTTTGCAAATGGCTTGAAATTCTTCAAATTTGTGAACTTCTAACATCTTCTATGATCAAATAAAGATCATACATGATCAAAATGATGAAGAAAACCCTTTGGTTGGGTCATTGGGGGTCTCAGATGCCCTGGTTTTGCACTGACTTGCTCAAAAAGTCAACTCTTGATCAGATGACTTCCCCATGGAATTTATTCATGAAAATTGATATGCATGATCCCTATACCATATAGAGACCAATAGAAACAATAATGACCAAAAAAATTGGAGTTATGGCCCTTGAAACCAAAACCCTAATTCTAGGTCATCTGTGCAGTCAAACCTGGCTCTGCTTCCATGCCATTCTCAGTTCTTGTGATTTTTTTGACATTCCTGACTTTGAGAGGATATAATATGATGCTTGAACACACATGGACCCCTTTGAAGTGATTGATGACCTTTGGAGTGGCTCAAACGGCTCTTGGATTGCTCAGATCACAAACCCTAGATGTAGATGACTTAGAAACAATGCAGTGTACTAAAAATGTGGTATGAGATGCTATGATTGAGTTTATGCATATGAAATGATCACAAGCCATGGTGTGAATGGGTGAGGGCAAATTTGGGGTGTTTACAGGGTGTTCATAAACATGTCGGCCATTTCTCTCTCAGACATTGGAGGCTGGACAGCAGCAGCAAGCTGTCTCCATCTTTGGGCATATTCCCTGAAGCTTTCTCTTGAAGACTGTGACATACCCATCATGAGGGTTCTGTTGGGAGCCATGTCCAATTTATATTGATACTGGTGTATGAAAGCTTCGGCAAATCCTTCCAGTTTCTGACTGTTGCTCTGGACAGGTGAGAATACCATTCACAGGATGCCCCGGTCAGACTGTCTTCGAAGTAGAACATCCACAACTTTTCGTCCACGGTATAAGCTTTCAGTCTCCCCAGAAAGGACTGCAGGTGAGTACGTGGACAAGAGTTACAATTATATTTCTCAAAGCAGGGAGGCTTGAATTTGTGAGGAATCCTGACTCCCTCAACTAGTCCCATGTCCATTACATCAAATCCCAAAGAGTTTTGGGACTCCAGAGATCTCAGCTTTTCTGCTATTTTGTCTAGACGACGATCATAGGCTTCATCCCCGGCACCAATTACTGTAAATTGTTCCTCTTGAGGGTCCTCTTACAAGGCACGACCTCATGTGTTTCCTTAGGCATTCCTGACAACATTGACTTTAGGATTGAGGTGAGGCCCAAACTCTGGTGGATCTGTTCGTGGCTGCCCGTGATCATTGTTACTAGTACCTCCTGTACCTGGATGATTCTCTTCTGGAGTTTGTCACTCGACCAACTCTCTTAATATTTCTTGACTTTGGGCCAACCCAGTCATTACTGCCATGAATTGGTTCATCTAAGCTCTCATCTCAGTTCTCTCATTATCCATCTGAGTTCTCATGTCAGTCAAATCTTGTTGAACTTGGTCCATCTGTAAGCTCGGAAGGTTGTTTCTTGTAGGATACCGGTGAACTCTATTGATGGGGAAAACCCTTCTACGAGCAATGTTTCCTGAAACAACAGCAAAGTGAGAAAACAACAACAAAAACACCTACAAAAAAAAGAATGCGGTTAGCATGCAATGCAGTATGTCTATTTGTCTTCCAAGGGTATCCAGTTTGGTTCTTTGGTTTTGACCTTCCAGGCCACTGGGAATGAAGATGTTGAAGAGAAATGAATCCCATCATAAAATCCAAGTAATACATAAACCATACATTATAAATGCAAAAGATACATAGTTTATGATTACAACAAGTTCCCATGGTGGGTCAAAGTACAACCAAATCATCAAAAAGGACAAACAAAAAAATTATAAGTACAAAGAAATCAAACATCCAGCCCAAAGTCATCCTCCTTGACTTCCTTCAGGACAGCATCAGTCACTGGTCCAACTGGATGCTCTGTGATGGTCCTGATAAGAAGGTTCCTGGTGGCAATGGCACTTGTCAACTTCTGGTACTTGTCTTGGTCCTTTGATCTCTTCAACCCCGCCCGGAGTTTCAACTCGGAGATTTCCTTCTGTGCTGCTAACAAGGCCTCCTGACTCCTCTTCTCATTAGCTTCCAGCTGCTCTATCTTAGCCTGGGTCTTCTGATTTTCTTGCAAACGAGCCTCAGTAATTCTGATCCACCTAGCCTGACTCTCCTCTAGGTAATGCTCAGCTCTGGCTTTCTGAATCTTAGCTTCCTTGCAAGCATTCTTCAATACTAACTCCCCTGCTCGGGCTTTTTTGATGTAATCATTTGTCTTCTTAATCTTGGTCATATGCTCGATCTGGAGCTTCTCTAACCTCTCATTATTCAGACGACTATCATTCCTCTCTCAGAGGGTCTTCTTCAGAGCTTCAGAGAGCTGGGTATTCCTCTCTTTCAACTTCTCAAACTCCTCTAAACTGACTGTAGCTACAGGCTCTACTGCTGATGGCCCTGGCACATCCTCCAGGGTGAATGGCATGTGGGTGATCTATCCTTTGACACGAGACCAATCAATGTACTGAGCTGAAGCTATGTTGTTGCACTTGCCAAGAATAGTAGTCCCTTTTGTCTGTATGTTGTCCCAAGCCCAGACTGCTTGTCGGATGATGGCATGATTATTCTGAACATCACAGTAAAGGGTTTATGCTAAATCCTTCTCTCTGGGTGGATGTACCAAGGTCTATCCTAGCTGCCTTTTGAAAAGCAAAGGATTGTAGTTGATGCAACCTTTCACTCCAATAAGGGGTACATTGGGATACTGCCCACAGCTTGTAATCTTGTCTCTGCCCTTGGTGCTCTGAGTACACCACCTGATGTCTTCTGAAGTGAGAGTAATCATTCTCTTAGCCCATTTTCTTGACTGATGAGGGTTCAGGAAGGTTTCTGTCTTAATAACCAACAGTAGAAGAGAGGTGCACAACATCTGACTAGTCTTCCCTTCTGTTTCTCATTTCTCTGATGCACTGAGTAGTAGAAATCCCCTAGCAAGGTAGGAACAAGATTCTTCAGCAAGAAGATATGGATGGCATTCTTGCTTACAAACTTAGGCTTGTCTTCAAACAAGATAATCCCATATATGCTAAGGGCCAGGAGAGCACAAACAGTTTCTCACTTCCCAACTGCAGCATGACTGGTGGCCTGAGTGATCAAGAAGTCCAAATGGAGGCCTGGGATTCCAGCCTTGGTGGTCATATGCTGATCAATAATGGTGGTTTCCAAATACAAAGCCTTAGCTATGTCTTCATTCTTAGGAGCAGTCATCCCAGTGTTGAAGGGAATTCCCCTCCTGATAGGGACACCCAATAACATGGAAAACTCTTCTAACAAAGGAACCATCTGAAAGTCTGGAAAAGTGAAACATCTGAGAGGAGGGTCATAGAACTGAAGGCAAGTGTGAATCATGCTCCTATGTGATGCATCCAAGTCCATGACCATGTCCATGATACTACCATAATGTTCCCTGAATAAAGGGACATGATCAGGAGTGATAAGTGCCTGAATCTGTCTGATGCTTGCTAGGGAGGGCTCAAAGAAATGATAAGTAATGTTGCTCTTCCTGGATGAGTCCATAATGACAATGGATGCTGATGAAGATAACTGAGGAGAAATAATGATGAATACAACCGGAGAAGATATCAACTGAAGAAGATCTCTGATGAAGATAACTGAGGAGAAATACTGATGAAGATAATTGGAGAAGATATCAACTGAAGAAGATCTCTGATGAAGATAACTAATGAAGATGGCTGAGCAGAATAACAGTCAAAACCAAACCAAAGATGATGTGGATACCCTATAAAACAAATAGACAAATGTTAAAATGATGCAAAATGATGTATTCAAAATGATCTGAAAGGGTTTGTGATCAGGTGCTGGATTTCTCATTTGCTTTGATAGGGTCCATGAATGTTCATAAGTCCGGATGAAGGTTAGAGAACCAGTAACCAGGTGGGGGACTCAAATAAAGAGTCACAAGTCCAGAGTTTCATAGAATCAGTCCAAAATAGTGTAACCTTAAAAAAATATCAGTAATAAGGTATGTTGAGGCCAAGGGTTCATGCAAACCTGTAAACATCCCGACCCCCTCACAGGTGTTGTTCTAGAACAAAGATCCTCAGACTTGGATCTATTATGAGAAGTGTAAACACTTCTAACCCGGAGATACAGTGTTTACATTAATCATAAAGGATCCTCCTCTAATTCACCTCAGATGCTGAAGGTCATCTAAAAAAGTCATCCAGACTTAGCAGGCTTCCCAGATAGCCCTAGTACTGCAGGAAATCTGTAGCACAGAGTTCTCAAGAAGAAACCCATGTCTGAACTGTGTTTCATATTCCCGCACCAGACCGAAATGGAATGGGAAAGAATATGAAGCCACTCTAATCCTATGTGTCACTCAGGCTCCCGGTGTGGAACCTTGCTCACTGAAATAACCCTCCCACCAAGGCAAACCAACAAATCCAGCACAAGTGATAGTATGACAATAATTTGAAATGCATAAAAACAGTAAATGAAAGCAATAAATAAAGCTATACAGAAAACAATAAATAAAGAAATAAACAAAAAGCACACGTGACACCCCCATAAACACAAATCAAACCAGCGCTAGGAGAAACCCACAAAAAGAATCAGAGAAAATGGTGGAAATGAATAGAGTCGCCAGCTAGGCATTTTTATCCCGAAGGAAAGGTAATGCTGCATAAACCTGGAAAGAGATAGATAAGACGATTGTGAACCAGAGAAACAGGGAAAGGGGGTTGGTTATGACCTGGGAAGGTATTAGCACCCAGATCATCCGTCGTACTCGACGGGATCCACGCTTACAATATTGTGTTTAAAAGGGGTAGGTGTATGTGTTATCTGTAACACCCCCTTTCTATACCCCCAAATAATACATTAAATCATTTAGGCATAGATAAAATTTCGTCAGAGTATAATTTAAATCAAGCATAAAAAGGAGCATGCCACATTACGTGAAATTAAAACATACAACACCTGCTCAAACAGATATGCAACAATGGGGTAGCTATCCACAAAGGAATTTCAATCCTTACACCCATATCTCAATTATAAATTGCACAACAGAAACTTAAATCATCAACAACTTCAACTTATATATTTATCAAAATATATCTACAAGTTAGAAGCATACAAATATATCATGTTATACAAAACATATCCACAACGAATACATATACAAATGTATCCCCAAAAAGGCACAAGGCCACCTAACTACCCGGTGCTACATATCAGAGCCGACCGACCAAAAGATATGAAGACAAGCTTCACAAAAACAACTCTGGCACACCTAACCTGCAATGCCTCGTAGAGCATCAGAAAACAGCAGAAGGGTGAGAAAAATTATCATAATAATATTGCATATAATTATATATCTCAACATATAACATATACATCAACATATTCTCACCACGACATATCATTCATACACAACATAAAGCATACTTATACGCATACTTATCACCATTTCATTCACATAACACAAATCATATTCAACCATGTTCACATAACCTACATACATCGCAATGTATCTTCATTTACCAATACACATAAATCTTATATTATTTATGTCTATTCTTCATTTACATTCATTCCGCATAAATATACGGTAAGCTATGTTTAAATCACACATATACATTCAATGTATAATTCACATACATATATACATATCAACATGCATATATATATCCGCAAGTATGTCTTTCACACATACCAATCATTTCACAACATTCCAAATAAACATATACATAATCATGTTTATTTCAGCATATACATACAATGTATAAAATTTACAAAAGAAAACCCTAAAAGTTGTTGTTCTTTACACTGAAGAACAACAATAAATAAACCCTACCAATCAACTATTTTATAAAGGGGAAAAGGGAAAATAGTGAGTCAAAGACAGAAGGAAAGGATAGAAAATGAAGGATAGGAATCAATCGCGTACAAACAAATAGAATTTCAAAGATAAAAAATCATGTTCACCGGGATAAATCTCGATCTCGTAGGTTGGTCTCACTCTTAATATTTATTTAGAATATCAGTTTATTTTTTCTTATATGATGTGGCTTAATTCATTTTTTGTTTGTTGTGCTGGATTTTGGTTATAATGATGTGGCTTAATTCATTCTTGATCCATGGTGGGGTTTTTAGATATTTTATTTTGTTTTTCAACTATGATCATGTTATACAGGTTTTAATATATATAGAAAAAAAATTTAGTTTACTAATTTTTATTTTTGACTATATAAGAGTCTCAACAAGATTTAATTCCCGGATCAGTTTTTTTTCTCAAATAAACTATTAAGATATTAATCCAAAAATCTGAATCCCAATAATTATGATAAATTAGATAATTAGTGCTAAAAGAATAAAAAGAACTTTAGAATATTTCTATAAAAAAATTGATTCTACCAAAACAAAAGTCATAAGTTTTTTTTAACCAAAACGTGCTGGGAAGTGGGGTACTCATTAAAAAAATCAACCATCTTTTTTTTTCTTTCAATTATTTTTATAATATTTAGTGATAAATTAGGTTATGATAATGGTTTAACTTTGGCCCATCTTGTAATATTAAAATTTAACTTTGAATTTCTACTCATCCACAAAGCCATGACGTTTGATTACCCTTTTTTTTTATAGAAATATTTAAATAATAAATATAAAAATACAAAAATACAAAAGGGATAAATATAATTAAATGCGTAATCAAATTCTAATTAATGATTAATTAATTAAAGGAAATAAATAATGATACTTTTGTTTTTTTACGTAACTGTATATGTTTCATATTTAATATAGTTTTCTCTCATATTAACACAATACTTAGAGTCGATTAATATAATGGTATGATCAAATGAAAATAATTACATAATTATTGTATAATTATAATTAACATAGATTAAGAGACAAAATATGGGATTTAAATTAGTGTTAGGAATTAATTTTTAAATTGGACGATACAAATAATATGGATTAATAAAGATGGGATATTAATTTTTAATTAGGGATAACGACTATTAGGATTAAGATTTGATTAATTAATTAAAATAGTTTTAAGGGATTAAGGGATTAACATATGGTTAGGATTAGAATATTTTTATATTTTTATTATTTGGGAATTAAGGGTTAACATAATATTTAATTGAAGTATTTTATTATAAAATTTAATTGGATTATTATATTGATAAATTAGATTATTCATGTATATTTTGGGGTCACTATTTTTCAATAAATGGATTTATCATTTTCTCAAATTTTGATTTATATGTTGGGGTCATTATTAAATTGAGAAGTTGATTTATTTATAATTTATTTGGGTTTATTTAATAATAAATTAGGTTATTCATAATTTTAAAAAAAAATTCTTATAATGAATATGGGTTAATATGAGGTTAAAAAAAAATTCTTATAATGAATATGGATTTAAAAAAAAAATTGTGTGGATTTACTAAACGGAGGTTATAACAAATTTGGAATTGGGGTTTTGTCAAAACTTATTTTATTTAGGGATTTAAATACATTGGGGGAATTTAAATAAATTTTAGGATTAAATTAGTTATTTTTATAAGTTTGAGAAATTAATATGAACTTGGAATTAATATGGTTTTGTAGTGAATGAATTCTTTTAAAAGAAATTGGATTTTTAATAATCTTATTCTTTGAAAATTAATATTTAATATTAAAAATGAGATTTTGTCATAAATATTTTTGGATTTTGACATGATTGAAATTAGTGGATGGTGTTATTTTATAATTTTTTTGGGATTTTAAATATGGGTATCCATTTATTTATTTATTATAAAAAAGGATTATTAATATAATTTCAAATTGCGGATTTAATTTTAGAAATTGTATCTTTTAATTATGGGTTATTAAATCAAGGGGAATTAATATTAGGATTGTTTTTTTGGGATTTATATCATCGAGTACTTTTTTGGGATGTAAATATGGGTTTGATATTATTACTATATTTATTAAAAAGGTTATTAATATATTTTTAAATATGGATTTAATTGGATTTAATTAGGAGTTTATTTATAAAGGGAAATTATATTTAGTATTTTTAAATAAATTAATTTATCTTTAGGATTGAATTTATCTTATCTTATAAGAAATATTTAATGGAGTTCTATAAAGGATTTAAGGGATTTTACTTGGGGTTTAAGAAATTATATATAAGGGGTAGTAAAGGGATTAGGATTAGGATTTAGGGGAATAGGGGAAACGAACTACGATCCTCTGATCCCTCTTTGAGGGCACGTAGGCATAAAGTCCTTGAACTAGGACTTTAGCGAGCGAAATTTTCATAAATTATTGTTATATCCTTTTTCTCATCATTTTTCTTAAAAATACACAAAACCCTAATTTTTCGTAGAATGGATCCTATTAGGTATAGTAGAGGTGAGGGGTTCCTAACACCTTCCTCCCACCTAACCGACTCCCGGACTAAAGAAAAACAAGGTTTACCCTTATTTTTCCTAAAAAATGGGGTGGCGACTCTAGATTTTAAGCCGACCGCGATAGCTGGCGACTCTGCTGGGGATTTGACTTCTATGAGCGGTCAAAAATCATATGTTATATATGTATGTTCATGTATGCATGTGATGTTATGTTAGATGCTAGAGTGTAGCGACATGATTAATGCATGACAATGATTTGGATGTCTCCATAAGTAACCCAGATAACCCATTTTGTGAAGTGGTTTCCTTGATCTAGCCTTGCAGCAGTCTGTCGCAAATTTAGTTGTGCTTCAGAGAGTATTGCCCTTGATTGATAGAGTTTTAAAGGATTATGCCTGAAAAGGAACTTAGAACCCAACCTGCCTTGATACGACTTGAGATGAACTTCCTCAGTATTTGAGTCTTGGAAAAGTATACCTTGAATTGATTAACCCTTGGAATGATCAGTTTCACCACGTCTTTAAGGTATCTTTCCCCAGTATGGAATTTTTTGAATGGTCTTCCATTTGTCATGGAGGTATTGTTTGAAGAGGAACTTGAATCCCACTATAATGTAATATGACTTTTATAAGAATTGTCCCCAATATTTACATCTTGAAAAGTATGTCTTATTGTTTGAATCCTTGAAAGGTATGCCCCTGATCCTTGAGGTCTAGAGGAATTGCATGAAAAGGACTTGGATCCCACAATGTTGCAATATGACCTTTATATGAATTGCCCCAGTATTTGAATATTGAATAATATTTCCCTGATTATATGAAATTTGGATTGATTGGCCTCACTACACCCTTGAGTTGGTATGCCCCAGTATGAGCCTCTTGAAAATATCTAACCCTTATCATTAGAGTCATGGAATCGTTTCTTGACATAGGTGCGTCAAATCTTGTAATGTTTTACCCCTAGTGAGTTTGATCTTCATATGATATGTCCATATGATCATAAGGATTTACCCCTCAATTAGAATGATTCCTTGATAATTTTCCCCTTGTTAGAATTGTCTTGAATCAATATGCCCTTTATTAAACCCTTGTTGACATTCCTTCAATGCTAAGTATTGATTTGCATGTAAAATTATTCCTTTTGAAAAGTAATTAAGAGGTCATATTCATGCAACTTTTCGAAATCGAAAATAGGTGTGGAAACAAATATGATGATACATGGCCATGAGGTTGGCACACATCAAGATGAGAAAATAATGATTTAACAAACCTTCGGGTTTTGAGTCAGTTTAACAAATACTTTGCCGAGTATGCTTTTATAGTGCCCCTAGCTTCAATTAGGACTTTTATATGTTATAACGTGGCCTGGTTCATGGTTTAAAAAAAAGTATACAAGGCTCAAAATTTAAAATTTAACCCACCTCATTCTCCTTGATGTTCTCCATTCCTAAATCCAATTAACCAACAAATGCATTCATCCTGCAAAAGGATTTCTTTAGTCACGGTGACAATGGTTTAAACCCTTGATGAGATCTTTGAGATGACAATCACCCACTTCCGTTTATAAGATTGTTCAATTTTTTTTTTACTTTGCTTTTAATCCTTTTTTTTTCATGGACCAATTCTTTTGAATTTATGGTCCATCGATATACCCTAATTTTTGCCTAAGTCAACTTTTTTTCAATTTTTTTTTACTTAGCGGGCTTTTTTTTTAACAATCCTTGAGTGATTTATTCTTTAATTCCGAAAGGGTGTGACTCCCATGTTTGATATTATGATCCTTTCCTCCTTTGATTCTCCAATGTTGAATGGTGTGAGGAAGAAGACATTGTAAGCTTTATTGCTTCATTACTTCCTCGACCTTTGATGATGTACGCGAGGAAGAAGATGAGTTTAAACCATTATCCGTGTGATTGGTATTGACTCCCATGCATTAGGACGCACTACTGGATTAGTTGAAATCTACCCTGCCCCTGGTTAAGATTAAGGTTTTTTTTTAGAAAGAACACTGACTTCTGGCTCATGGGGGTTGACTATGGATTAACTCCTTATTTCTCCAGTGTTTAGGGAATGAAACAATACCTTACATCGTCAGCTAGGTCTTACCATTAAAGCATACATCAGCAAATTCGTTTATTTATTTACATCATTCTCCTCCTAAGTTTGTTAATAGGTGAGAAGTGAAATGGGTATTGATTTATTATTTTTTTATATTTTTTATTTCCATGATGGCATAAAAATGAGTGAAAACGAATGGACGAATTCCGAAAACATGCATTCTCATTTTATTAAAATTATTTCCCAAAAGGTACACCTTCTAAATACAAGCAACACTTAGCAAAAAAAGAAATTACAATTGGAAATGATAAAGGCCCAAAGATCCTAGAAGTGAGCTTCCTTGTTAATCCATTGTCTTTAAGGGATGTTCCTTGACGTCCTTCCACTTGTAAATATAAGGGTGACTTTTAACCCATGAGACTCCTCCTTTGAAAGTCAACTGTTTGTTGTCGATCAGGTCTTAGACTTTGTATTCATCACTTGTAGGATCTAAATATGATCATGTAATTCCTTACTTTATTATGACACTTCCGTGTGAGTCTAGAGTTTCACTACCCAACCCCTCACATGTAGGATATAATGGTGTTGATAGCCATTTAAGTTTAGGACTATACCCTTGTATTACCATGAGAAGGATCATGCCTTCCTACGGTAATACTTCGGGATAAGTCCGACTTAGGCTAGAACCTGGTAACGACCCCCTTGAGGGGTGATACACAAGGTTTGTTTTAGGGTAGGGTCTCTAGGATCCCGGAGTCATGGATCAACTACTATGTTATCATCCCCCTTCAAGGGCTAGCCTTGACGGGGAGATAGCCATTAGTAGGATCTACTCCGAGTGTGGCCTCCATGCATTAACGAGATGTTCACCTCATTAAAGACACTTCCGTTCCACAAAGTCCTAATATTCTAAGGTATCCTCGGCCTGGGTTTTGGCTCCACAATTAAATATCACATGCATGATGACATTCATTATATAATAAATAAACAATGACAAATAATAATATAATAAATGATAAATAATGATATAATAATAAAATAAAGAAAATAAACCATAAAATAAATAAATATTGTACAAAAATAAGAAAACCCTAAACACACAAGAAACCCTAAAATTCTAAGAATTAGGATTGACTACCCAAATAGAATCAACATTCAGCGAGACCGACATATGACTCTATGTAGATGCAATACGGTACCGACTCAACATTCAGCAAGTTCACTCAGGAACCAAATAGAATCATCGCTTGTTACCTAAAGTAACTCCCCGTCGGGCACACGATGTTCCCCATTGCTCTCACCCCACATGGGCACACAATGTTTCAGGATTGCTCACACCCCACACGGGCACACAATCTAATCGCTCACACCCCACACGGGCACATAATGTTTCTGGATTGCTCACACCCCATATGGGCACACAATCGGATCGCTCAAACCCCACATGGGCACACGATCTTGTTGTAGTCATCGCTCACACTCCACATGAGCACACGATGCTACAAAGGATTCACAAAGAATCCCATAGCACAAGAATGCATACATTATGCTTACATGCAAAATGACACACAACATTCTTGAAAATGCATACATATTCACAATATAGTTATGCATTCATCTCATACAATTAGCATATATTTGCATTTAATTCAAGCAATGTATCTATTTTCCAAACGGCCACAACACAACAATCAAACCCACAATTCCATAATTAACATAATTACGTTTTATCGGAAACGTCGGGAAAAAGTCGGCTAAAAATCACATATTTTAGCATCATTAGATTCTACATGTTTTTAGCTTCGAAACGATATAAGGATCGCTAAAAACAAATACCCGAAACTCAAGCTACGAATTAAAACACATAATCCCTCAAAACCTACAGGCTCGTTGAGCGCCCTCTTGCTTGCTGAGCGAAAATCGCCCTGGAACTCTCGCTGAGCGAGGGGTAGCTCGCTGAGCGACCACTGCGATTTCAGCAAATTACCAGCTGCGAACAGTCTAACAAAATCACCCCAAAACTTCTCTAAACTCATACAAACATGATCTATAACATGTATCTAACATCATACTTCGATTGTATCAAGTTCTAACCGATTAATCTACCAATTCCCAAGTTTTCTCATCAAAACCCTAAACCTAACTTTCTCTAAAACTTCTCCAATTCATAAACCTAATCCACCAAACACATACACAATCATACACAAGATTAAGATAACAATGTTTAACACCCTTACCCGATTAAATCGATTCCTAGAAGCAATCTTGAAGAATCCAAGCTTTTTTTCCTCTTTTTCTCCTCTTCCTTTCTTTCTCTTCTATTTCCTTTCTATCTTTCTTTTCTTTCTCTTTCTCACACTTATATTCTTATCTCTCTATTTCTATTCTTACTCTATTAATTCTATTTCTTTCCAACCAAATATCATTTTCTCACAAAATACCAATTTTACTAAATTCTAACTTATCATTAATTAACAAAAGTCTAAAATACCCTCTTATCCAATTTTACCCAGAAACTCTCGAAACGGTAAAATCTCACAACACAATATATCACATTAATTCATCAACATCAAATATCATCATGATAATTCCACAAACAATAATAATTATTCAATTAAAATAAAATACTCCAACAAAATGGGAATTATCGAATCGGGGCGTTACACTATCTGTGTGCAAAAGCTAAGGAAAGAAAGTACATGTGTTAGTGCAAAAAGGTGTGAATTGCTCAGGAACTGAGGCTTTAGAAAGAATGCTGAAAGAGGGGGGGAAGAAAAAGAGACTTTTGTTCGATAACTGTTAAGTTATGCCTACGTATCCTCTCGTGCAATGAGGAAGTCAGAACACCGTAGTTCGACTCAAAGAGACTGAAAAAAGATTGACTGTGAACTGCTTACTTGTCTATGCTCAAGTGTATGACTCGTCTGGCTCGAGTGCTAACTGTCTTGCATTAGATGGAAGAAGCAAGTTCTCGTTTGTGAATGAGTATGATGAGAAAAGAATCCCAGAGGAGACGATTATTGTTTGTTTTTGTGTTTTCAATTTTTTTTATTGTTTTTGGTGTTTTGCATAAGTTAATGAGCTTAAGTCTAAATCAAGGGTTTGTAAACTCATTATATCCTCCCTGATTAGGGATAATGAGCCTACTTAAGTATGAGATAAGCATCTCAACTTAATTACCATGATGATGTAGGATTAAGATCATTAACCTACTTGTGATTATTAGATGTTTTTGGTTTTTTTGTTTAGTTTTAAGTAATGAGTTTAATTTCTAATCACAGATTAGTGAACTCATTACACCATCCTAATAAAAGGATGATTGATGAGAACACTTAAGCTGAGGAAGATACCTCAATATAATCCATGGTTAGGGATTAAATTCATTATATAACAAGCCTTTATTAAATGGATTTTAATTAAAGGATAAGATTAAGAAGTGGATTTTATGGTTTGTAAGACAACTTGAGGGGGACTTGTCCATTAAACACTGGGGTTAGTCCCTCTTAACCATAAGGAAGAGATAGAACCCTAATGTAAGGCCCAAGTTACAAGATAAAGTCTTAGTGATTATTAACATGTTTTGATTAAGAGGTGTAAACAAATTAAAGGTTTAACACTTAGGATTAAAGTTATACACTCCATCCTAATATAAGGATGTAGGCATAACCCTAATTCAAAGTCCTAAAACTTTAAGAGTTTAGCCTCTACTTAAGAGATGAGAAGAGAGACTCAAGGAGACTCAAAGGTAAAAGACTAAGGGGGACTATATACAACCCTAAAAGTTATCATGCTTGGATATCCTATGGTTTGTGAGGCTTAAGAGGAAAGATCTTCAAGGCCACCAATGGAAGAAGTAGATGAAAAGAGAAGGAGAAAGAAGAACAAGTTACTTACTTCCTGAAGAAGATAAGTAACTTGAAAGAAAGAAATTGGGAAGGAGGGAGAATAAGTGAAGCAATTTCACTTCAAAGACATGTAATAATGCATATGAAAAGGAAATAATAAGTGAGAGGTGAAGGCAAATCCACCTCCCAGATAACTTACCCAAAAGTTCCTGAAATGTTAGTATGGATGAATAAGATATAAGGCAAAAGGAAATGAGGTGAAATGAGATGAAAAGACCAAAGTCAGAAGTGAAAATGGGAAGACATAATCTACAAATTTCATGTCCAAGAATTTTTCATTTGAAGCATTTTTGGTCATGAAAGAATAGGTTGAATATCTTTCCCAAAATGGAAAGTTTCCATTACAAGTCATTTCCAAAAATAGCAAGTTTGCATTTGGCTCAAAATTCTTCAATTTTATGAACTTCAAACCACTTATAAAATCAAATAAAGATCATAGAGACTCAAAATGATGATGATGACCCTTTGGTACCCTTGATGGAGGCCTCAGATGCCCTGATTTTGACTTTACTTGCTCAAGAAGTTACCCAATGATCAGATGACTTCCACAGTGAATTTCTTCATCAAACTTGGTACACATGATCCTTATAACATATTAAGACCATTAGAAACAAGAATGAACAAAAAAATTAGGATTAAGGCCTCTGAAACCAAAACCCTAATTTTAGGTCATCTGTGCAGGAAATCTTCAGTCTGCCTCTATGTCTTTGCCATTCTTTGTGATCTCTTGACTTTTATGAACTTTGGGGAGCATATTATGATCATGGAACACACTTGGACCATCTTGGAAAGCTTCAAGACCATTGGGATGGCTCAGATCACTTCTTGGATTGCTCAGATCACAAACCCTAGATGCATATGAAATGGAACTATGCAGTGGGAGATGATATGCTTATGCTTATGCAAAAATGAAAGATCATAAGCCATGGTGTGAGAAAAAGTGAGGGAAAATTTGGGGTGTTTACAATAATCTCTTTCCCCCGGGATGTTGGGCTTTTGCTTCCCAATGTAACTCCTAACATCATTCTTAAAAATCATTTAAGAATACTCAAACCATAGCAAAAGACATACTAAAAAATGTTTAACACATTCACTAACACATTTATTTGTCTACATTCATATTTATATCTACTGTATATATATATATATATATATATATATATATATATATATATATATATATATATATATATGCATCTCTGCTAGAATCTTTAAGTAACCCAGTTATTGTCAAAATCACTATAACAACCTTTCAATAACTTAGAACTCTCTTAGAAAACTAGATCTAGGGAAAAACATAGCCTCCTCTTGGGCTTAGTTCAAGGACCCTTAAGCCTCCTAATGGTATCCTAGCTTCCACTTGGGCTTAATGCAAGGGCCCATAAAGGCTTCCTAAAAGAATAGGAAAAATCTTAGTATCAAACACATACAATAGTCTCCCTCTCCTCGATGGATGACCAAGATAGCCTCCTCTTAGGCTTTATGAAATAGAATCCCACAAGAGAAAGGAAAGTCTGATGACCTCAACCTTCACAACAAACATAAAAACACTTTTCTTCAAGAGTCAGTCTCCCACAAAAGTCAACCTCCCATCTTGGGCTTCATTAAAGATACAAATAAATCAATAGTCAGTCTATCATAAATAAGCTTCACCATCCTGGGCTTCCAAATCAGGATACAGAAAAACTTTCCTCAGAGGAGTTAGTTTTATTTATTGAGCTTAACCCTTAGGATTCAATCAAGGCACGGAAAGTCCCCAAACACTTTCTAGTCAAACACTTTAGAGATGAAAAATTCTCACATCTCTCAGTCTAACAGTTCAGTCATAATCTTTGAATATAACTAAGACAAACATTTAAATCAATATAGTCATACACTTGGACTATAACTAAGATTGTTTCTCAGCTACAGGATATTCATATTTCCCAATGTAGAAAACTTTGTCGACATCAATGCGATAAAAAAATTTCTAATCAAAAACCCAGTTCCTACACTACTTGTGGATGCTTATCATTCAGTTTATCTGAGGAATCTACACAATGAAGGAATGATCACTTGTTGTGTACCACTTCTTTACAAGTGGTTCACTTCCCACTTATCTAATTAATCAACATTTTGGGACGTTAAAAGTGGAATGCATTGGTCTTACAGTATCATATCGCTGACTAATACAAACATCGGTTGGTTTAATCACATCTACGACAAAATTATGATTATCAACAACTATGGTAATTTCGCTAATGTAACTCTCATTAGTACCAACGGAAGGATTAATTATCATCCAAAGTTAGCTCGTATTCAGATGGGAAACCCAAAGAGAGATATGTCAGTCAATGCTCATTTGAAAGGTCTTTTCTTCAAAGAAGGAGAAGATGACATAATTATCAGGGAAGATATTGTGCATGCTTGAAAACATGTACACAAGAAAGGAAAATAATCTCTGGGAAAACCAAATTGTGTCTCTTTGGATCCTTATCTCCAATGGGTACAAGCCAGAGCAATTAAACTGAGGATGCCTTATCCTTGAAAAGAAATGTTTCCACTGAAGGAAAATGTTCTCTACTTCATGAATGATACGGAAAAGCTAAAGATAGCTTTCAATAAAGTGCAAATGGAGATAAACTATTGGAAGAACAAATACCATATTCCCAGCTTGGAGAATGCAAAGATTCAGAGTCTCCTAAAGGAAAATGATGCACTCATTTAGGTACTTGAGTACCATGTTACAGAAAAGGAGGAGTTATTGTCTACTAATGTAAACTGTGGAACCTTCTACACCTGGAAAAAAAATAATGATCCTCCAAGAATGGAAGAAGCCCCACTAAAGAGGTAGAAGACGGATCAACAAGAAATTGAAGTTACAACAAAGAAAGCTTTAGAGTTTTAAGTTTTCTTTCCCATATTTGAATGATGTACTTTGAATGTAACATATTTCAATTTAATAAAATTTCTGTATGATATTTTGCAACATTTTGTTCGATTAGTTTCTTTCATAAACAAAGAAGAAAATTATCAAATTTTCTGGAAAAAACATTTGCATTATCATTCATCATTTGCATCATTTGCATTTTCTTTTTATCGAGTATTATTCTCGCATGTATTTTGTAACACCTAAAAATTTGCCCTATCATTTTCATAGCATCTAGCATATCATTTACATACATTGTATTGCATTCATATCATAGAAAGATGAAGCATACATCCATTGGTTAAAGTATAAGGCATGTGATTAGTTGATTTGCAAAGTTGTGATCATTCAAAGCCACAAAGAAAGGGCCAAGGGTCTTGTAGCGGTAAAATCGTGAGTGTAAGCTATTGATTAACTTAACTCGATGAACACAGAGTCGCCACCGCGCTTTTGTTTATTTCCAAAAGGAAAAAGGTAAAAGAACGAATAAAAACCTAGGAATCTAAAAACAAAAGCTAAAAGAAACAAACAGAGAATGGGTAAGGGGATTGGTTACGAACCGGGAAGGTTTTAGGCACCCGACTCGTCTGTGGTACTCCACGGGAGCCCTTTGAAATATTTATTGCTTTTTGGTCTGAAATTGGTTTGCTTGAAAATGATTGAAGAGATGAGGAGAAGAATGTTTTTTATGATTTTGTGTTTGATGAGGTTTTAACGCCTCATGCCTACGTACCCACAAAGTGCAATGCGAGATCAAAACCTCGTAGTTCGTGGTACAAAATTTGAAAAGAAACAATGAGTTGAATTGATTTTAAAATGTAGAGATAAGTCGTCATCCTTTAGCGAATAATTCCGCTAGAAAGGATGAATCATATCTAAACATATGAAAAGAAAAATGCACAAAGGCATAAAAACAATTGAGTGAGTTTTGAATTTTTTTTAAAGTATATAAGAAAATGGTTTTGATATATTTACATGGATTAACATTTGTTTAAGGAAATAAAGTGAAAAGATTAAAAATCGCTTGACCTAAGTCAAGGTTTGTTTGCGAAAGCATTTGAAGTTTGAAACCAAAGAAGATTTTTGAAATAGGGAGAAGTTTTGAAAATTGAAGAATGGGGAGGAGATGAAGGGACTAATCTTAATACTTGAATTAAAAAGTTAAGAGAAAAAGCTATCAAACCGAATTATGCACATTTCTTCAAAGTAACCGGAATTCCATCTTCAAAGGCTAATGAAATAACTTGAGGCCGAGGTTTACAATCCATCACAACTTGAGCAAGGGGGAAGATCTTAAAGTCTAAGTCCATACTCCAAAGCTAAGGATAGTAACCATAGTCCGAAATTAAAGTCACAAGTCTTTTAGGTGTTTAATCCTTTATTAATATTTTGGTGTCCAAATGGACAAAATAAAAATCACAAGCAACAATATAAACATAAACAAATGATATATGATATAATATAATAAAGCATAATAAAGAGATAAGGAACGAGAAATTAAAATAAAAGGATAAGGTGCGAGAGATTAAATTTAAACGGATTATTATATTCACAATATTATAATATTTACAATATAAGTGGTATGATGAACTTAATCAAGCACAACCACGAAAAGAAAAAAAATAAAAACGAGGCAACCGGATCCAAGTGGATCTCAATCCGAATCGGGACAACTTTAGGTCTATGTTAAGCAATCGCCGAGTAATTTACGAAGTAATTACCCTACAAATGAGGCCGGCCACCACTAATTAAAGTGGAAAATATTCGTGTTAATACATGTTAGAGAAACGATATTCTGAATCGTTCTCCGAAAACATGCCACACTAAAAGAAATAGAATGGTCTAATCTTAATCGAGATTTTCATTGAATTTATCGAAAAGCAACCTATCACGATCTCAAAGTATGAATAATGATCCAAATGATCATTCATCCATAGATTTGAAATAATGAAGATTAAACTTATCGGAAATCAACAATCACGAATCGGAGATTGTCATCGACCAAAAAGAAGAGATGAAGAAAAATGGATCTAAAAAAAATAGATCCATAAAAAGAAATTGAAATATTTTTTAAAATCTTTTCTAAAAAATTCTTTTCCTAACATCTTTTTTTTTAAATAACTTTTTCTAAAATCTTTTTACTAAAAATATTATTTCTATATCTTTACTAAAATATATTCTAAAATATTTTTCTAACATACTTACAAAACATTTTAAAATAGCATAAAGTAACAAAAAAAAATAAAAGAAAGATGGAAAGGGAGAGAGGGGGACACGCAGGTAAGGGGTATGGATCAGCAAAGGATCCAAATTCACAGGCACAACACCAATCTCATTTTACATAAAATAAATTAAATATATAAAAAAAACTAAAAAAAAGAATCAGAAAGAACAATTGAAATGTTCTTCTTCTTCTTCGCATGAACAAGAAACAGGGCACAAAATGCTCCAATCACGGCGGCACTCTCTCAAGGCTCACCTTCTCAAAATCAAAACCGTACAAACAATCGCAAATCCTCTTTCCTCTTCTGCGAATTTCGTTCTCTCACTTGCGGCTTCTCTCTTCTCTCGGCTTCTCTTTCGATCAACCTCTTCTTCTTCTCAGATCTTCCTCTTTTTTGAAATCAAATTTGGTTTAGAGTTGATTTGAAGGTTTGGTAATGGTGGATCGAAGAAAAAAGGTTGAAGGTGATTTTGAGGATTAGGTTGAAGGTTGAAGAAATTGGGAATTTGAAGGTTGTTTTTTATTTTGGCAGCAATTCAAAGGCTATGAAAGCTTAAGATTTGTGAGAGGGAGAGGTTGTTTAAATAGGGGAAGAATGAAGGAGATGGTTGCCATTTTGATGCTATGTGAATTGCGTTTAGGAAGTCACGGAAATTTCATGTTCATTTGAGTTTTTGATTTTGCGTTTTGCTTGTGTTTGATGCTGAGTCAGTTGCGTTTTGGTTTATGCTTCAGGTGTGAAATGCGTGAGATTCTCGTGCGGCTATGATAACCGCGTGCGTGTGCTTGAACGGGGCTTGGCTGTTGTTTATTTTGCTTGGAAGGAAAAGCTGGGATGCGGCTATTATTTTGTTATTGATGGCTTGGATGCAGGATGGTGTATTGCGACATGCTGGATTTGTTAGATTGCAGCTTGTTTCATTTTGAAGCTGGAGGCTTGCGGCGTATAGGCTTGCGGGTTGTTTGATGGAAGTGTGTATTGGGGCATTTGGCTGAAGGAAGTGTGTATTGGGGGCTTGAGATTTGTGCGGCGTACGGGTTGCTTTGGCTTATTTTTTCGGCTGGGTTTGTTGGCTTTGTTGCGGCTGGTGTTTTGCTGTGGGTCTTGGCTGGGAGTTTGGGGCTTGAGGCCTTGAGGGATGCGGCTTGGCATGAGGAAAAGCTGGGAAAGGCTGGCATTTTGTTTGATGGCTTGTGCGTGATGCGGGATTGGAAGGGCGTGCGGATAAGTGCTGCACGTGAATGATGTTGGTACGGATGGATGTGAGAACTGCTTGGGCTTGGCAGCTTTGTGGGGTCAGCTTGTATTGGAAAAGGCTTGGAGTTGTTGGCGTAAACAGCTGGTACGGATGGGGGAAATTGGTAAGCAAGTGGCTTGAATGATGTGGGATGCTAGCTGCTTGTGATGTGAGGTGGTGGACTGATGGTTGTTTTGCTTTTTGCTTGAGGTTTGCGCAAAAGCTGAAGTCAAGTGGGCAAGGCCTTGGAGTTTGAAGTGAGGCTTGGCCTTGTGGGTTCTATGTGTGAGATGTTTGGGAAATTGTAGCTTGGGTAGGCTGTGGAAAAATTGTAAGGAATGGATAAATTGTAAGGAATGGATGGGCCAAAGGCCCTTTTTATGAGACATAAAAAAAAAGGTTATATAAAAAAATGGCTTTATGATAAAATTTCTTTTTTTGGAATTTTGGTATTATAATGAAAGAAAATAAGAACAAAAATTGGAATAAAAAAAATGGAAATAAAAAATGAGAATAAAACTTTGGAAATTGACTTATGGAAATTGACTAATTTTTTAATGGACAATAGGCTAAAAAATGGGATGGAAAAAAATTTGGGTAATGATCGTAAATGGATAATGGATAATCGAGAAAAAATGGGAAACAAATATTATTGAATAAAATGGGTATTAAAAAAATGGGAAAAATAAGGAATGGTTTAATCGAGGAAAAAAAATGAACAATGGATGAAACTGAGTCTTAAGCCCACAACAAAATCTGGATTTTTTTACAAGCCACTTGATTAAATGAACACAGCCATCGTGAAACCACTGAACAATCCACAATTCAAGCCACAAACAACATCTGAAATTTGCCTCGATTATTTGAATCCACGCTGAGGAAAATAAATCCTCAAATGAATTGCTGATAAACTGGTGATCTGATGCTCACTGAAGATTCAAATCGAACTTCGCACAAAATACTGCCTGATAACTGATGTCTTTCACACCCAGCACTACTTGAACTTTGGAAACGCATTGTCCGAGAAATGAACCATTGGCACCCATAACATGCAGTCAAAACAAATCTTTTGATAGTTTGACCAAGTTAGGTCAAACATCCATTTGGATCGGATTGTAATTGAACAAACGCATCTGAATGAAATCATTGCCCTGTCTTTGAAAACCTGCAACACAGAGAAGAAAAAGAAGAAACTGCCATATATTTTTTTGTATTTTGGTTAGAATTCAGTAAATATAAACAAATAAAAATAACAATGGTGATCCCCTGCGAAGCATAGACCCTACATCTGAGGAGAAACTCGATAGCCAGTGCGATCTTGTTTGTATGCAAAATGCAGATGAAATGAGAAGAAATCTTAGGGCAAAAATTAGGGTGTTACAGGTCTCCTTACAATCCTCAAGGGTTTCTCGCATCCTACACAAGCTTAAATGTTCCTTCAAGTCACTAGAATAGATGAATTCATCAAGAAGCATGCTTAGAGCTTCATTTCCTACACAAGTGTCCTAAACTAGGGTTTTGGATTCAAGAGGCTCCTTGAGTAGATTTTGGTTCTAACTTGTTCTCATGGTGTTCTATATGATATCAAGTGTTCATGGATAAATTTTTGTCTGTTGGTTCTTTGTGAAGGGTTTTCAATCAGTCAGTTACTTGAGAAACAAGCAAAAGTCAACAGGAGAAAGGAAAAGTCAATTGTGAATTTTTTTAAGGTCTAAATCATGCTCCTCAAATTCACATACCTTCATATGGTCAATAAATTGCAATAATTCCATCATTCATCAAGAATCAAGGCTTAGGGAAAAAGTTGCTAAAAATTGAAATGACTTGTAATTGAAAGTTTCTATTTTTGGAAGCTTTATAACTCATATTCAACTTGACTTTTCATCATCAAAAAAGCTTCAAATGAATTTTTATCAAAAATGAAAGTTGAAGATCATTCTTTTCCCTTTCCAAAAAGTACAAGATAATCTTAATAGCATGTGTGGTTCAAAGGTTAAGGCCCAAAGATTTCAAGATGTTTTTAGGGTTTTCTCATGCATACCATTTTTACACATTTTGAAAAAAGTCACTAAATGGAGTGTATGTGATTATAATTTTCAAAGTTAGGTCACAAAAACAAAATACTCCTCAATTGTCACAAAATTGGTCTTTGAATCACTTGTTTTCATGCCTTATTCATCACATACTTCACAAGTTGCCAAATTGCACAAACCATCCAAACATGAAATTCATGCATTTCCAAAGCCCAAATCCAATCACATTCTAATTAGTTCATGAAATGTGATTGATCCCTAACCATAACAAGTTCCATGCGCGTGCTCATGATCCCATAAACTTGAAAATGCAAAAATTAAAATTGAATCAAAACTCTTTAACCAAGGTTCCATTGGGTAATTAACCATGGTCAAGCCCAAAATCCATCACATATAAGCTCACAACTCTTCTGTTTAGGGCTAGGTTCTCTCATATTTGTTCAGATTTTCAAATTTGCACAAAACTTTATTCTCTTCGAAACTCTCTCCCTAGGGTTTCTTGTTGATTTCTTCACACATTCTTGATCAGCATACTCCATAGAACAAGATCCAGCCATTGTTTGAAGGTCATACAAAGGATTTCACCAGATCCATTTTTGGAAGCTTCAAGTTCATATCTTAAGATCTAGCATGATTCCTAGATCTAATTGCATTTATTTTGCAATTAGGGGTCAAAAGATGAAGATCTGCAGCTTCCTATTGATTTTCTAGGAGTATTTGAGCTTGTTCAAGTTTTTAGGTGAGTGAAATTCATCCTTCTATTTCTTGATTTTAAGGTATGCATTGTGTTCATTGTGTTGTGTTGATCATTCTGGTATGATTTATGTATGAAATGGACGTGTATCATGCTTGAATTGTAGATTTGAAACTTTTTTGTTCATACTTTATTGCTTTGATTTGCTCAATCCATGCATGTTTTGATGATTTGAATTGCATATTCATGATCAGTGAAGAATTTGGAGTTGAACTGTGGTGGTTTTGTTAAGTTCTGGAAAAAAATTGGTGAAGCTCCAACAGAGAAGGTGACCGGAGCTAGGGCTCCGACACCTGATTTGTTTTCAGGTGGTCTAAGGGCTGGATGTTGAAGATATAATTTAGGTTGTTCCTTGTTTTGATTTGATGGTTCATGGCATGCCAGCGCATTAAAAAAGGTTATTGTGTGGCACGTGCATCTTTTTATAAAATTCAATATGAGTGTGCTCAGTGTGTGTGTCCCTAGAATTATTGTGGTTTGCGTGTGAATCTGAACCTTCCATCATTCATATTTTATTTGTTTGACTTTGCTCATGTGCGTGTGATTGATCTTGTGTACCAGATTTGGTCAATTGTTGACCTATAGTCCACCATAACTTGTTGACTAACGCTGATTGTGAACTGGATCTCTTGTTTTTTTGAACCCCCTCCCTGGGCCCATTTGTCATTCTGAACATTTGAATTACTTTCTTTGCACCCTCTCATGCTTGTTTCTCATTTTATTTTTTATTTTTACATAGTTTTCACATTTAATTTCTAAAAATACTTTTAGGCATCCATAATTCATTAAAAAAATCATGAAGCTTCCTTTTACATTTAAATATTTTTTTTGCATTTTTATTTTCTAACTTTGATCATTTTTCATCACATTTTTCTCTTTTTTTATTTCTTTTTAAACTTGTTTCTATTTTGATAGTTCATTTTTGAGAATTTCTTTTTAAACGTCTTAAAGTGTCTAAAAAAATTTCTCACATTTTTTAAATCATTTCATAGTGCATTTTGGTCCTTATTTTGTGCTTTGTTCCCTATTTGTTCTTATGCAACTTTAAACACTTGTTTGAAGTTGTTTGCTCTTGAATTTTTGTTTGATCTCTTAACATATTTCTAGCCTCTGACTTAGGTCATTTGAGGTACATTTTCATAATTTTTGAATGAGGTTTGATGTTTGTTTAGTTCCTTGTGTTTGAAGTCATTTTTTGTGAACCTTATATACATCCCTTAACCCTAGTTTCATCAGAGGCATTTATGCCATTGTGTGAGAACCTTGGTGTGATATTGTAAGCCATGTTTAGAAACTTATAGGTCATTCCTTTGCATGTTATAGGTCCTATTTGACTTGTGCTCACTTTTGTTATGTGTTATGCATCCATGTTTGAACTTTAACCTAATATTCTTACCTCATCTCTTCTCATGCTTCACATGTTTCTTGTATGCATCAAGTATGTTCATCTCTCCATCTCATTTGCATAACATATTATGTATGCTACTGACCTCATGCATATGCATTCATCTTGGTATGTCATTGCATCTTGGCCTTGCTTCTCCAATATGTGACATCCTTTCCTTATGTGTTTATCTTTTGCATGATTGTTTGACTTGTCTTGATTTGTTTGTTATGTGAATTTGGCATGATCTTATTTGCATTCTTATAATGTCATCTTGGTTATATGCTACTGACTTACATCATTTCACTCCCATCTTTGCATCTTTGTTTTGTGATATTAACTTGTTTGTCTTCATCTAATGTGAACTTGAATTGTTTTCCTTTCTCCATCTCATTCCATCATGAATTTACTCATGCATCCTTGTATGTTCATTTCATATCATTTTAGGTATTATGATATGTCATACTATTCTGACTTTGATGATCCATTTGTGCTTTCATTCATGTCATACCTCATTTTCATTCATACTTCTTTAGGTGTGCCTTTTATGAACTTATTTGCTTCTTTGGTGCTTCTTTGAGCTGGTTTAGTTTTGTTCAAGTTCCTTGAGCTTCTTAAAGTTTCTTTGTGGTTTTTTTACCTTATAATCCTTCTCATGTTCTTTATTTTCTTATTTGGCTTCTATTTCATTTCTTATGAATGTTTGTGTTTCATTTGCTAACTTTTCAGGGGCTTTGGTAAGTCATTGAAGTGTGGATGTGCATCCATATTCCAACCTTTTCCCTCTTCTTTTATCTTTCAATTTGTGTTTGTTTAAGAATTTAAATATTCTTTGCTTGTACAATTTTCTTCCATCCCCTTTAGAAACAACTTAACTTCCATCTTGGAAGTAAGTTTCTTTCTTCTTCCCTTTCTTTTTCTTTTTCTTCTTTCTTCTCTTCTCCTTCTCCTTCCTTTTAGGATAGATATCTTGAACCATACTAACCCTAGGACATCCAATTATGAAAACTCTTAGGATTGTTATTTTCCCTTAGACTTTTACCTTTTGAGTCTCTTTTGAGTCTTTCTTTCTCTTTCTCATCTCAAAACAAAAGTTAAAAAACACTTAATAAAGGTCGAAATGACTTTTTTTCCATCGCCTTTTCCCATGGGGAACTTACATATATACCATCTTGGGGTAATGTGAGATTTTCTAGCATGATGCACATGTCTTTAACATGAGGTTTGTTTCACAAATAATCTAAAAAACAATTCTTCATTCAAAAACAACAAAAACACTTATTAAATAAAATAGGCTAGTGTGCTTGAATCTTAATCATTGGAACTAAGTTTGAGGATATTATCCATACTTAGTGTGCTTCTTCTTCATTCCATATTAGAGTGATGTAAGAAGTAAACACTACATTGAATGAGACTTGAATACACTCTCTTATGCATACCCTCAAATAAAAAGCTTCTAAAAAACTTCAACAAACAATATGCGTCTTTCCTTTAGGAATTCTCTTCTCATCTTCTTCACTCTAAATGAAAGTAATTGCTTCTACTTGTCTTTTGCAAGACTATTAACGCACTCGTTCTAAACGAGCCTACAACACCTAAGCATAGGTATAAGAAGTTCAATCCCAAAAATACAAGCAAGTCATGTCAGTCTTATTAAGTTGAACTACGGTGTTCTGAATTTCCTATTGCACAAAGGGAATATGTAGGTACAGGCGACAATGCTTCGCGAACACAATCCTTCAATATTTTTCCTCATTCTTCGTGCCATTTCACCTCCTCATCCTTTCATTTCATTCTTCCTTTTTTATTTTCAGTCCTTTCCAATAGCAGTTGTTGCAGTAACAAATACCCTCACCCTTTGAAACAATGCTAGAAAGCGTGGATCCCGTCGAGTACGACGGACGTGAAGGGGTGCTAATACCTTCGCTTCATGTAACCAACTCCCTTACGAGTTCTTTCTAGTTCGCAGGACCTTTTCCTTTAGTTCCTCCGGGTTTGTGTAGCATTACCCTTCCTTTGGGATAAAAATGTCTGGCTGGCGACTCTTCCTTTTCCGCGCCACTTTCGCGTCTGCACCAGAATGGAAATCCCGAGAGCGATAACTAGCGACTCTGTTGGGGAACTCCCAACCAGAGTTTCTCTAGTTCCTTATGCGAGTCAATCCTAGCGCTTGTCTGTTTCTGTTTCTTTGGGTGTTTATCCGTTTGCTGATGTGTGCTTTAGTTTAGCTTTACTGTTTTATTTACAATTTATTGTTTTACTTTATTTATTACTTTCTGCATTTACATTTCATGCATCATTATGCTGGATTGTCTGGTTTTCTTGGTGGGATGGGAGTTACTGTGAGATGATCTAAATACCCAGGCTCGAGTGCACCATATACTTTAGCATGTACATTCACTTTTCTTTCATGATATCTTGTCATGCGAGTAGTAGTGAGGTCCACCCCCAGATTGCGTCTGTCTTGGAAATGTTCTGTTATAGGGGTCTTCCATATTCTTGGATACGACCTTGATAGTTATGTGCATCTAGGGACCGATCACTAAGAACCTCTGTGGAAACAACCCTCTCCAGTGATGACAGTGGCATACCACATTTGTTGGCAAACCCACTCGCACCCGAGGGCCCACTGGGAACTTGCATCGGATGGTTGTGTTCTCTTGTAAGAACTCAGTCAAAGCATTATTCGTATGGAGATAGTATTGTACCCTTCAGGATGAATGTATTATTGCTTCTCGATCTCAATGATTGAAGCTGGGAACTTATGGGGGATGCTTGTTTTTCAGGACTCAGCTGAGACCTTCTCTTTTAGTGTATAATGCCAAACTGGAAACGGTGATCGTATTATTACTTCTCGGCCTGAGAGTCTGTGATGTTGACCCTTAGCACACCTGCAAGATGGGGGGATTGTTTACAGGTTTTTAGTAACCTTGACCTTCTACATACCCGCTTCATTAGTGTTGATCCAATGATTTTATCTGGTTTTATGGATCTTTGGTTCTCAACTTGGGTTTCTAAAAAAATATGATATTGTTATTATGGTTCTATATAGACACTTGGCTCATTTCTCAATACCAACACTAGACGCTTGTGTAACACCCCAAAATTTCCCCTCGCATTTCACGTCATTGTACACACCATATTGCATACCTATTTCTACATCTTTGCATAAAAATTGAAGCATAACATTCATGGCTATAGGCATAGTGCATGTGATCAAAAGACTGAGGGGATTGATGATCATCCAAAAGCAATAGAAGGGTCACATGGATTCCCAACAATGTTCAAAAGGTTTTTAACATCCCACAAGATCTCAAATGATTCCTCAAGTATTAGAAAGAGGTGGATTGATCAAAGAATTCAAGTAGTGCAACACCTCATAACAAAAAGGCTAAAATTAGGGTTTCTGATTAATGGAGCTTCTCAATGAAATTTTGGTTCAAACTTGATCTCATTGTTTTCCACATGATGTCAAGTGTCTAGGGTTGAAAAAATCATTCATTGAATCATTTTAGAAGGTCTTCAATTGTTCAGTTACTTGAGAATCAAGAAATTGGGGAAAAGTCAATTGTGTAGAGGAAAAAGTCAACCCATGACTTTTGAGGTCAAAATCATGAAATTGATGTTACAAGGAGTCATTGGATAAAATTTGATCAAGAAATTATGGATGAATCATAATGAATCAAGAAAATCAAAACTTACCATTTTGGGAAATTTAGGGTTTCTTAAAATAGCAAGTTTAGGCCATTTTGCAGCCATGTTCAAAAGAGGCCTTCTCCCAATTTAAAAGTTAAACAAAACTTCCACTTGGACTGTTTGAAAGAGGGTATCATGAGCTTAAAATCCATAGGTGGATCATGTTCATGGGACTAAAATTGAGGAAGTTATGATCATTCAAAGTATGATCAAGCTATGGCAAAAACCAAGTCATGGCAAGCCTCATGCGCGTGCCAGGCAAGGCATTTTGACAATAATGTGAGGGGAAACATCTCAAACCATTTTACTCCATCAAAAAGGCCTCAAATTAATTTTTTTCAAACATCAAAGTTGTTCATTGTTACATTCTCTACAACTTTCACGTTGGCCAAAAATTCATTTAATCAAAGGATCAAAAGGTAGGAAGGGTCAAAGTCATATTCCAATCCTGATCAAGTCACAAGCATATTGGCCCAAGGCAAGAAACTTATGCGGGCCAAATATGCAGCCTTGTGACATGAAATTCCATGACATATTTGAGGTATGTAATGGAATTGTCTCATCATGGAGTGAACCACAAACTTGTTGTATAAAGCATCTCCTTCAAATTGAGCCCAAGAAGTATATGAATTGATGCCTTGATCATGAAGTTACACTCCATGAAGATTAATATGTACAAACGTGTTTCTTGCTTGCTAAGGCACTACATCATGATCCAATTTTAGTTCAGTTCAGTCAATTTGAATGCATTATTTACCATTTGTTGATCATTTTGCATTGCACTATAAGTTTCAAATGATCATCTACCTGCATGACCACACCATTTGCCATGCAACCTTTTTGAAACATAGGCAAAATGAGAAGTTTCCATAGCATTGCATTAAAGCTGCATTGATCAACTTCACTTTGTATCATCAAGCTCATCATAACTAACGTGTCCAGCTCCACATTGAATCAGATTCGAGCAAACAAACTCAAGTTGAACTGAATTGCATTCCACACCCTCATTTGCTCATGGCACCTCAAGTTAAATCTAACTCTTGTTCTAACTGTTAACTAGAGTTAGTTAGCTTCTAGCCATGGATACATAAACATATCCTCTAACTAAATTGAACAATCATCATTTGCTCGAATTTTCACCAAAATCTCACTCTCTCTCTCTCTCTGAATTTTGCTCTGAGTTTGAAGATTTCATCACTGCATTTTGCTTCAATCTTGTTTCATTCTCAGTCCACACTCATCAATCATCATCAATTCTTCTTCATCATCATCTTGTAAGCATCATCCATGGATGAATTAGCTTGAATCCTCAAGAACACACTTCACTGCACTTCTGCATTTTTCTTAATTCAACAAGATTTCACAAGCTTAGAGTGTTTATTTCACTCTGTTGAAGATCAAGAGTGCATTGCCTCAAGATCTAGATCCTCACCTCTGGTTTTCTTCAACATTTGAAGTTATGCACTTCAGGTTTGATCTTAAATTCAAGTGCATGATTTCATTGCTTTCTTGAGTGTTTTATTTAATTTGAAGCTTGATAGAGGAAATGCAACATCTGGCTAGTTGATAGGCACCATAAGTACTTAGATGCAGTTTTTAGGTTTGAATTTGTCTGCTTCGATTTGCATTGTTTGTGTATGATTAGTGAGTTTTGAGCCTGGATTCGTGATGTACATGCCCTAAGGATCATTTAGATATCCAGAGTTTTCATTTTCAAGGAGGATTGTGATTTTCCCTAACTGGGTGTCACCGGAGAAGATGATCGGAGGTCTTCTCCGGTGACCTGAATAGTGCCCTAATGTTTTTTGTGAAATTAATTCGTAGCCATTAGATCTGGTTCATCCAATGTCCATAATTTTTCCAACACATTAATGCTCACTTGGCATTCATGTGCCTCTTATTTGAACTTGATTCTTCATGTGTGCGTGTGTCCACAATTCTTGTCATGTGTCCATCATCTCATCCATGTGATCTGTTTACTTGGACTTTTGATGTGTGCGTTGGATGAATCTGAGGGTCTAGATGAGGTCAAACATTGATTGGAATTCTACCACAAGTTTTTGTTCAACGTGTCTTGGATTTGGGCTCAGAGTGATATTCCCACCCCTTTCAAAAAATCCCAATGATTTTCAACTGTATTTCATTACTGAATGCACCCCTTCCACAATTTCTTTCTTCTATTTTCATTTTATTTCACTTCCAATTTTGATTTAATAAAAATACCAAATCCCATCCAAAAATTCCAAATAAATTCAGGGACCTTTCCCTAAATATTACAAAATTTTCCATAATTTTTAATTTCATTTGTTTTTATTTTCTGTCCAGAAATTAATTTCCCTTTTATTTCTTTTTGGATTTTCATATTTGTGACCATTAGTCCTTCTCCATTTAATTTCTCTCAAAATAAAAATAGTTTTGACTTCATTCTTTTTTCTTTGACCAAAAGACACATTGAGGTCCCCAAAAATATTTTTGCCTTAATTTTTAGGTCACCTTTGGTTCCTTGTTGAGTCATTTCTTTGAACCTTGCCCTCCAAAACCCTAATTGTTTTTGCACCTTCATTTGAATGGTTTAAAATGTGATTTTTTGTGAGATATTTTAGAGGTTTGTTATTATCTGGTTGGTGACTTTGAATACCAATTTTCACATTTTTCCATGTCCTTAGGTATTTGTTTGATACCTTGTTCTTCAAGTCATATTTTGGTCCTTCTTTTCTCATCTTTCTAACCTCATTTTTATAAGGCATTTATGCCATCCATTAGAGGTTCTCCACTTGAGTTCTTAAGACCCCATTTGATGTTTATAAATAATTTTTGTCCAATTATAGGTCATTCCTTTGAATTTTTTAGGTTACTTGTACCTTAAGCTTCACATGTGTCCATATGTGTTTCCTTTACCCTAATTCTCATTCTTCTTCTATTCTGATCAATCTAAATTGACTTTGTGAGTTTTGTATCCATGTTATACACTTCTTGTACATCTCATTATATGTTCACATCCATTGTCACATCATTTTACCAAGTCATGAGTCCATTTACTTCATTTGGTAACCTTTTGTACATAAGAATTTCTAATTCACACTTTTTTGTCCCATAACCCTAAAATGATTCATGCTTGTTCATTTGTGGTTAATTCTTGAATATAATCTTCATTTTATATTACCATCTAGCATATGGTTTTTGTATGGGAGATTCACATTTGTTTGTTAATGTTTGACTTTTATTCTAAGTCATTTGACTTCTTATGAAACCATGTGTTCATTTCTTCTTATTCCTTCTCCATTCAATATCTTATACTTGAATCTCTTTGCTCACACTTTTGTTCATCTTTTGGAACATTTTTAATTGATGTTAGGTTCTGACTTTAACATTCAACCTTGGTTTATTACATGTTTACGTTGTGTTTTCATTCAAACTTCTCCATCAAACTTCACCTTGAATTCCTTTAGGGTTTAGTACCTCATTAGGGCATCGTTTGAGGTTGTTTGAATTTAGGATCTTAGCACACTTTAATGCGGTTTAGCTACTGCCTTTATATTTTTTTACCATTTAAGACCCTTTACTTTTAGGACTTAGCCTTAGGGAACCCTTAGTGCTTTTCCTTAGCTAGTTTGAGCTTTACTTGTGTTTATACTTTCAAGATACATTGTGAAGCTAACCTTTGTTTTGTAGGGAGGTTGAGGTAAAATTGTTTATAAAAATTCTTGCTCATATTCTTTATGCTTTCAAGTTGTGTTTGCCTTAACACTTGGTGCTTTGTTTGTATAACTTCATTCTTCCCCTCTTTAGAAACAATTAACTTCTTTAGAGAAGTAAGTTGCTTTCTAGTTTCTTCTTCTTTTCTTATTCTTCATTAGGATTAGAAGAACACACTAACCATAGGACATCCCATGCAATAAACAACTTAGGGTGAGTCTTAGTTCCCCTAGTTTTTTCCTTTCTCAACTTGAGTCCTCTTTCTCATCTCAAAAAGAAAAAACAACAAAACACCTAATAAAGGTTGAGCTTTCTCGTACGCCATGAGACTTTGCCATGGGGTACTTGCACACGTCCCATTTCGGGGCGAGGTGTAAGGCATCTATCATGATGAATAAGTCTTAGCATGGAGACTATTTCACAAACAACAAAAGCAAAACACTTCTTTAAAAAACAGTAAACAAACAACAAACGTATTTTCCTGCAGGAATTCTCTTCTCACCTCATTCACTCTAAATGAGAACTTGCTTCGACTTGTCTCTTTTCAAGACGGTAAATGCACTCGTACTAGACGAGCATGCAACACCTGAGCATAGGCATAGGCATTTCAATTCATAAAATTTACAAGCAAAGTTCCCGCCTTAGTTAGGCGAACTATGTCGATTCTGAATCTCATATCCCATGAGATACGTAGGCAGCGGGGTAGGGCCCTTTCGAGCACACTCTTTATTTTCCCTACATTTTTCCCGTACCTTTTCGATCTATTTTTCCAGTTCCCTTTCTCATTCCAATTCTAGTAGTGGTTTTCCTTCAGCAATAGTTTTATTCCTTACCCTTTGAAACAGACTAACAAGCGTCGATCCCGTCGGGTACGACAGACAATCTGAGGTGCTAATACCTTCCCAAAACGTAAACGACTCCCGAACCCAGTTCTTTGGTTTACAGGACCTTTTCCTTTCCTTTTCTCTTAGGTTTGTGCAACATTACCTTTCTCATTCATTCGGGATAAAAATGTCTGGCTGCGACTCTACCTTTTCCACGCCACTTTCGCGTTTGTGCTAGGATTAAAATCCCGGGAGTGATAACCTGTCATTGATTGCATGCCTTGCATTGCATCATATCATCATTAACCATTTGTGTTTTTCATTTATCAGGTAGTTCCTAGTTCTGGTGGTATTTTTCGTGTCTTATTCCAGATGGCTGAAGATGTTTCCTGAAAGAATAATGTACATTACACCTTCCAGAGGCAAGAAACAAAGGATATTCAAGAGTTGGTTGATCTGATGAACGACAAAGTGTTAGACAACTTTAGAAAGAAGTGCGGGTTTATTTTTAGCTACATGGACAAAAATACTTCAGAACAACATGATGGTCTACTTACCCTGCTCCAGTTTTATGATCCTTAGCTGCGGTATTTCGTCTTTTCTGATTATATCTTAGTTCCGACTTTTGAATATCTTGCTAGTATCTTGAGGGTCCCAGTCAGAGAAGGTCCTTTGTTCTATAGTTCTGCAAGAGTTCCCCCAAATAAAGATATTGCTAAAGCCACTCACTAGAATCTGGCTCTGATCAATGATAACATCAAGGATAAAAGAGAAAGTAAAGGATTCCATTTGGAATTTCTGATTTCTGAAGCTAGAAGATGTTCTGAAAGGCAAGAGTGGGTAAATTTAAATGCAGTCTTAGCCTTGATTATATATGGTATTAGCATGTTCTCGAATGAAAAAGAATTTGTGAGTATGGATGCGGGGAAGACTAGTATCGTGTTGTGCAACTCTGTTTTATACTTGGTTTGCTTGCCATCGCATGAAGTCAGGACCCTCTGTAGAACTCAAAGGTGTTGTTAAATAGTCTAAAAGGTTGATGGGCTTGACTTTTGATGATATCACTTGGTGTTACAACAAAGATTTGGCTGGAATGGAGTTGCTTAGCAATTGTGGTAATTTCTCCAATATACCCTTATTTGGAAGAAGAGGGGGAATTGATTACAATCTCGTTTTGGCCATCAAGAAGTTCGGATATCCTTTGAAGACTCCACCTAAGGAATAAGATTTTGCAGAGTCTTTATACTTTTCAGCTAGAGAAAATGAGCAGTTGATTATCCGGATTTCTCCGACTTGGTTTGTTAAATTTAGGAAAGGGAAGAAAGAATTTGGAAGGGTAGATCCCAAGACTTATGCACCCTATGCTGAGTAGCTGAGACATCACATAGAGGTTATGCTTCTTTCGTTCTCAGCGGAACCACCTTTGTAACCCAAAGTGATTGAGCCACAGACTACAGTGCTCATTGAAGAGTATCAAAATTTGGAAGTTGCACTTCATAAAGTAAGAATTAAGAATTCTAAAGTTAAGAGTCTTTATCAGCATTTGGTCCATACTAAAAGACGTTGGAGGAGAAGGTTTATCTCGTTCAAAAGGCTATGGAGGATAATAAGAAAGAGTTTGAAGATAGGTGTAGAAGCATGCTTCAATCACATGAGTGTTTTGATGAAGACAACAAGTTTCTATATGCAACATATGAACGCAAAAAGTCAAGAATTAAATAGCATCAAGCAACAAAGTATATCAAAGCTTCATATGCAAGCCAACAACATTTCAAGTATTTAACAACTTCAAAGGTATACCAAAATTCACTTAAAAATAACAATACAAGTTTTAAAATATTTAACTTGCATAACATATTGCATATAAACATTTTCCAAACTTTTATCTATGGCTAACTCACTTTAAAATAAATATTTTATGAATTTCCTACAGTGTTAACCAGTTAACACATGGGGTTAAACGGTTAATGGGCCTATTTTTTCAAATTTTGTGTTAATGTTGGAATGCGTTAACTGGTTAACCCATATGGTTAACCGGTTAACCCTGTAGCAATACGTGAAAATTGGCAACTTTTCATGAAAATGTGCATTATTTTCTTATGACTTTTGGTTGCTTTTGCTACATAAAAATTGTACCTTTTTGAAAGGGTATTTTATACAATATAAATACTAATAATTTCAAATTACAACTCACCTCCAAGAAATTTATAAAAATCAAATTCACTCATTCTCTTCAAATTTTCAAATATTTTTTAAAGTGTTCATACAACCCTTTTTGAGAAGAAACCTTCATAAATTTCATACACTATCATAAGTTTCATCTCATTCTTTTCAAAGAACACTTGTATATTTATCTTGAGTGATGTTTTGTTTCAAGGAGAAGATCAATCAAGAAGATTGATAGCACTATTCTTTCAAGACTTAAACTCTTTATCAAGAATAATTTCTTTGTATTATCTTGTTATCCAGGATTGTTGCATACAAGCGAAGTGTTTGAAGAGGATTGCTCTTCTACACTTAGTCACCTATAACTTTAGATAGTAGGGTTCATCGTTTGGTGTGAATAGGCTTATACGACTATTCTAAAACAATAGTGTAATCTCTTATGTGTTGTAAGGGGACTGGAATACTCTCGGTCTATGAGGGGAACCAGTATAAATCTCTGGTGTTCTTCAATTGCTGATTTTACCGCTTTCATCACATAGAAACATTAGTGTTGTACCCAAAATTTTCCCTCACATATTCAAGATAATGTGTCTCAAGATTTTTCTCAAGGTTCACAAGGTTCTCAATTGGTCAAAAGGATTGAAAGTTTCATCAGATAAAGCTTCCTCCTGAACAATGGGTCTAAAACTAGGGTTTTGAATTTCTCCAAGATAAATGGACTTAAAAAGTCTCAAGTGAGATTCATAACATCCCACATGCCCTAAATAATCCTCATGTCAAGTTTCAGAGCTTTCCTAACAAGTTTGACCAGTCAGATGTTCAGAAATCCAAAAATAAGTTAACTTGATAAAAAAGTCAACTGAGGTCAATTGTGGTCAACTTAAAGTCAAAATTCAAGATTTTTTTGTCAACATCAATATTTATGAGGTGAAATTTATCATCTGATTAAGGGTTGATCATGATTCATCAAGAAAATCTCAGATCATCAAGAATCAAGAAGTTTCTAAATTAGGGTTTCCATAGGAAAAGTCAACTAAACTTTGACCAGGCATAACTTTCATATACTTCATCAAAAATTTCCCATCCAAATATAATTTTGAAGGAAATTTAATTCTCTACAACTTTGTGTCTCACAAGCCAAGTCTAAAAATGCTTCATTTTGAAGGTGTGAGCCAAAACATTATAGGTCCTTTTGAAAGTCAACAAAAAGTCAACTTTTTCCAAAGCTCACAATTTTAAAATGGTAAAAGATATGGACATGGGACTAAATAGGTTGGTTAAAGGACACTCTAAGCTTTCTAAAACGTCCAATATCACCTTCATAGCATTAAAATTGAGGAAGTTGTGATTTGTCAAAGTTGGTTGATTTTTAAGGGGTGTATGAAGCAAAAAAGATCATAACTTCATTCTTTTCCAAATGGGCCCATGAAATTGCAACCCAAACTCAAAGATAAAGTCATGCACGACCCAATGACCATTTATTCTGATTTTTATAATTTATTTTTTATTTTATTTGTTAAAATTCAATTTTAATAAAAATCAAATATAAAAAATCAAATATTGGATCAAATCTTTGTTCTAGAACCATTTACACAACATTTAAAGTGATTGGATACCATCCAAATTCGTGCAAAGCCAATTTGGTAAGATTTAATATGATTTTTGAACAAATTATGAGTGATTGATTTCTTCAACTCCAAGTAATCTCAACCCATGATCTAAAAGCCCAAATTTTAACCTAATTATATTCACTACATATACACAAGTACACAACCACACAAGGGGAGGAAATTCAGAGGCCAAAACACATTGTTCCAACTTCAATTTTTTAAAAAAAGAAACTTACATACGGTTTTGGAGGTTGAAGCTATTTCAAGACATAATCAAGGTTGTAACACCTTCTAGGATGATCACTGAATGAATCCCAATCCTTTGCATCATTACAATCGTCACCATACGCATGAAATGAATTGGAATTTTCTTGAATTTTTTATTTTCTGGTTTCCATGGTTTACTCTTTATAACTTATTTTTAATGCTTCAAGATTGCTTACAATAAACCATAGAATGTTTCTGGATATTTGGTTTTGAGTTTTATTGCAGGAATGACGTTTCACCATAGCTAGGGTTTATGGTGTGAAATTAAGGATTCTCGATTCAGGGACTTTCAAAGACTTTACAGGGAATTTTTGAATCCTACAGGACCTGGGCATTGATTTTATGTATTTATTTTGGACTAACGATGCATGATGCTAACAATTTGAAAAACGCAGGTATTTTAGCTACGGAAATTTCGTAGCTAAATCCCATCAAAATCGTAGATAAATACATGAGTATGGAGGTAGACGATGACCTCACGCGCGAGTTTTCCAAATTTAAATATTCGTTTTATTTTTTATGTCATTGTTTGTGTTTTTTTTCCACAGGTGAGCGTGTGGTCCAGTGGTTGCGCATCATGATTGGTAAAAGGGAGGTCCTGGGTTCGAGTCCAGGCCTCCCCAATTTTTTTAAGCGCCTATTTTTATGTTTTTTTTTCTTTTTGTGATTTAATTATATTATTATAATTCTAACCAATAATTTAATAACATTTAATTAAAAATCAATTAAATCCCTAATCCTATTAAACTAATAACTTTTTCCTATAAAAAATAAAAAACATTTTTTATATATACTTTTCTTATATAATATTCTAATATTTAATTTGATTTTATTTAATTCATTCATTAATTCTCTTTTATTTCACTAATACAATTCTTAATTATTTTATTTTAATAATAGTAATAATAGTATTCATGTAAATAATTAATTTTTATTAAATTGTAAATTAAGTTAAGCCTTTCAGAAACACAAGGGGATCAAGTGGAGTGAATTAGCATAAAAGAAGAGGCCAGAAAGCACCAAACAGAAAAGCTTCAACTCAGGTAGTCACCAAGAACATTTTTTCCAGAACTCTCTTTTTAAGTTATAATATTAATCTACATGATGTGCTGATCATTGTGATGTGTTTGGTTTTGAAAATGAGTGGAAAATAAGCATGTATTAGCCTTCTGAAATTTTGCCCGTGAAATGTTCTTGCTTTGATTCTCTCTTTTGATGCATGATAAATGTTTTTGATGGCTGGATTCTTGTTCTATGTTGTTTAATGAGTGATTCTGGAGATTTTGGGAGCTTGGGGTGGCCTAGGGAGTGATTTCAGATGAGAGAGCCGCCGGAGAAGACGACCAGAGGTCTTCTCTGGCCACCTGAGAATCATTAGGGTTAATCCTGTATTAATTAGCCAGTTTGAATTGTGGCCCTTAGATTTGTTTTACCCGCGCGTGTGGACGACCCAGATTGATCATTAAAACCCTAATCTTTAATTAATTAGTTTAATTAGGTTAATTAATCAGAAGAAATCTTGACCACCCAATCACGCGCCAAGTCACCCCAACTTTAAATCTCGGCCACTGATTTTGCATACTTTCCATTTTATTTTATTTTTCTTGCATTTCTTTTCACATATTTATTTAAAATAGCAAAACTATTTATAAAAATCTTATTTTCTGCATTTTTACTTTAAATATTTTTCTAAACTCAAAAACATTTTTATTTTTAATTTTTGCATTAAAAAAGTATTTTTAAATCATTTAAATGTTTTATTTAGTTAATTAATTGATTTTAATTAATTAAAAATACATTTAGGTATCTAAAAATCACATAAAAATTCATGAAGCATTCTTAGGCATTTAGAAAAATTTACAAACCCATCACACAAATTTCTTTTTAGGTTTGATCATGTTTTCACAATTTACTTTGAATTAGGGTTTATAAAATTCACATTTTTCTAACCCTAACTTGAAAAAATCATTTTTGATCAACCATGATGAGTTTGAACTTGGTTCTTTTTGCATTCTTTCACACATTACATCTACTATCTAGGTTATTTAATCCATAATTTTGCATTGCATTTTCAAATTGTTTGGCAGTTTTCATTTAGAACCACCCAAAAACCCTAGCTAACTTAGAAAATTCATAACTTTCTCTAGGTTTAGCTTCTGACCTCCACCTTTGGGGAGTGTTCTTGTATGTGTTTAGGGTTTGTTTGATTTCATTTTCAAATTTTTATCATGATGTATGCTTCTGTTTTGATCATGTGCATCTCATACATTCATAAAACCCTAATTTCTCATGTTCATTTGCATTCATCTTTGCATATCTCAATCATATGAACTTGCCATGACATTCCATGCACTTTTATGCCATCCTAGACATATTAAGACATGTTTGAACATTGCTTGATAATTTCTTCATTCATTTGATATGCTTTGCATTAATTACATTCCATGAACATCCATGTGTTTCTAAGCTTCTAACCTGTTTCTCTTTGCATCTCATCCTTTGTATGATCATTCATATGCATCATGTATGTCTTTGAATCATCTCATGACACATTTTCATCATGTTTACACTTCTAGTCTTGGTCTTTGCACCTTCATTTGCTTTATTTCCTTTTGCTTTGCATCTTATGCATTCACACTAACATTTCAGGGGCTTATGGTAAGTTGTTTGGGATGTGGATTTGCCTTCACATCCCACCTCTTCTCATATTTTCATTTGTATATTCTACTTGTATTTGGAGTGAACTTTCTTCACTTATGCTCTCTCATTCTTACTTTCTTTCTTCTAGGTTACTTATCTTCTTCAGGAAGTAAGTAACATATCCTCCTTTCTCTTCTCTTTTCATATGCTTCTCTTCCCTTGGTGGCCTTCTAAAGATCTTTTTCTTAAGCCTCACAAACCATAGGAACATCCAAGCATGATAATTTTAGGGTTGTATATAGTCTCCCTTAGTCTTTTACCTTTGAGTTGTGTGACATAGCATGATTTTAATGTGTCAAAAACTTGGCATGTTTCTAAAGCTGGACAGGTTCAAAATGGAAAAGGAAGGATTGGCAATTTTGGAAAAATATACTAAATGAGCCGACTCAAATTCATCAATGAGCCGACTCATTCAGTGTTAGATTGATGAGAAATGCTCGGGTCCAAACAGGCTGCCTGGAACATAATTTTGGTCGACTCATGAGAGTGAATGAGCCGACTCATAATCTCTCATGAGCCGACTCATCAAGAAATTTTCTCCTTTCATTTTTCACGGGTCTCAATAGGCTGCCTCTCTGTTAATTTAGGTCGGTTCATCTGTAAGTTTGAGCCGACTCATTTAAAGGTTTGAGTCGGCTCATTGTTGTGCTGACTCATTTTTCCATTTATTTTTCTCTCTCTTATGATTCATTTCCTCTAACCAATATAAATAGCTGCTGAATTTCTTTTGAGAAGGTCAACAAGGAAAGTGAAAGATATACACATAGCTCTCTTCATCTTCTTCATTCTTGCATCAATCAAACAATTACACACAATAATCTTTGTTCGATCTTGGCGTACGTTTTGAAGATAACGTTCAATCGTGAATCAAAATTTCAGATTGGGTTTAGAGTGTGTGGGTTTTCCTTGGAAAAATCTGTAGGGTTTTATCCTCCAAGATCATTGAAGATTTGGGGGTTTTGCACACATCGATCGGTCGTAGATTCAGCCGAGTGAGGTAGATTGAAGATCAAGTGGATCGTTCTCTCATATCACGGTAGAAGGAGGATTGCGAAGGTCTTTGTGGGTTCACAAGTGTGGTAGAAACTCAGCCGTGCTCAAAGTTTGAAGAATCGTGTATTCTTGCAATAAGGGAGCAAATTAATCGGAGGCTTTCTCGACACGCGTGGAAGACTTGATTCTACTTTGGATCAAGAGACAAGAAGAAGAATTGACAGCACTTTCAACTTGGTTTGGTTTGTTGGTTAATTCATTTCTATTCTTGTAAAACAATTGTGATTTAATAAAATTGCCCAATTCAATTTCGAATTGGGGGTAGAGTACTTTGAGCGAGGACGACGAAGGAACTGCCTCAACAAATTCCTTGTGTTCTTATTATTTCTCGCATGCTTCTTTTGTTCATATTGATATTGTGTGCTTGAAAATTCTGGTGTATCAAATTAGTGCAAACAAGGTGTTTGATAAATTGCTTCACTCAAAAGTTTTGATTAGAGTGAGCAAAATTATGCACTATTTGAGACAACAAAATTGCCCTTGGAGTGTGCACTCTAAGTGTTTGATAAAAAGCTCAATCACATAAGATCAATATCTTTGTATTTGTTTTCTTCTTCAATCATCATTAAGATTAGTTTTATCAAGTGTTGAATATTCAAGTGGATCATTTGTAAACCATTAATTCATCTAGTCATCATATCATTCTAATTGGGTTTTACGCATATCCGATCTCCGGTGACTTCAAATTTGAACTAGACGATTTTCCGGAAAACTTCTGCTAATCTCTTTTAACTTAATTTTTAAAAGATAAATTTTAAAAAGGGATCTATTCAACCCCCTTCTAGATCCGCGCTATCGTCTAACAAGTGGTATCAGGAGCACCGTTTATCTAGTGCTTCACATACAACTTATTGAAAAAATGGACAACGATCCAACGGGGGCGTACAATAGAGCTCCAGTTTTTACTGGAGAAAATTATAGTCACTGGAAAGATTGTATGCGTATCCATATCAACTCTGTTGATAGAAAAATTTGGAAAGTTATCCAAGAAGGCCCTTTTCAAATAACCATGGCCGGACCAGATAATGTCCAAATTGAGAAACCGGAAGCACAACGGGATGATAATGATGAAAAGAAATATAGCTATGATTGGAAAGCTCGAAACATACTTATAGCTTCCTTGGGAGCTGATGAATATTTTCGAGTTTCTCATCACACTCGGCTAAAGCTATGTGGGAAGCCTTACAAGTTGCCCATGAAGGAACCGATGATGTTAAGCTAGCTAGAATTAATACTTTACAACAAGAGTTTGATCGTTTTCACATGAGCCAAGGGGAAACCGTTGGTGAAATGGGAAAAAGATTTTCTCACTTGACTAATAGATTAAATGTTCTTGGTAAAACTACTCCTAATGATGTTGCAACTAACAAGATTTTGAGATGTCTTACTAGGGAATGGTTGCCAAAAGTTACGGCAATTAAAGAAGCAAATGACGTAAGAACGTTGGATCTAACGACTCTCATTGGAAAACTACAAGAGCATGAACAAGAGCTCTTAAACTTAAATGAACATGAAGACAAAGAGAAGAAAGAAAAGATCGAGAAAAATAAAGATCATGAGAAGAAGAAGAAGTCCATTGCGTTAAAAGCTTCTTCATCAAAATCCTCCACAAATAAAGATAGTGGGAGTGATACGAGTGATGATGATGACGAATCAAATGAAGATATGGGCTTATTCGTAAGAAGTTATAATCGGTATCTCAAAAAGAATGAGATCTCTCATTCGGACAAGTGTCTCATCAACTATCGAAGAAATTCAAATCCTTCCAAACAAGAGTATGTTAAAAATACTAAAGGCAAAGGATCTTGTTACAACTGCAGAAAACCGGGACATTACAAACCGGATTGCCCTATGTTAAAGAAAGACAAGGCAAAAGACAAATATCAAAGAAAAGGCAACAAGGCTAGAAGAGCATATATAGCTTGGGAAAGAGATAGTGAGTCGTCTAGCAAAGATACCTCAAGTGATGAGGAAGAGAAAGTAAATCTTTGCCTCATGGCTCACAAGAAAAGCAAGAAAGAGGTAAAACACGCTAAATACGAATATGCTGAAAAACTCTCTTATAATGATTTGCTTAGTAAGTTTAATATTCTCCATCAAGAAGCTAAAGAAGCCTTCAAGCGTATTGCATCCGATAAAAGAATTTTTGCCTATTTAGAAGGAAAAGTTTCAGATAGTGAAAATGCTATGAAAGCTCTTAAGGCATCAATGGTAGAATCTATAGTAGAAGACAAACGAGAATGGCACAACTTTCATGGTTGTGAAACTTGTTGGATTTGGAAAAAGGAAGTCAAAACTCTTCAAGCCAAACTAAACAAGTTATCACAACCAAAAATAAAATTCACTATTGATCATTCAAACTTTAGGGAATCAATGAATAATCCATTTCAAAAATACACCTATGTTGTGAAGGATCAAAATAGTCAATGCAAATCAAAACCATTCTTGAAATGTCACTATTGTTGCAGGGAAGGTCATAAAATTGCCAAATGTCGCTTTAGGAAACACTTGGTCCCAAAAGGCATTTGTCAATGGTTGCCTAAAAGCAACAAAATTTTCACTCACACTCTAGGACCCAATGAAAATTGGGTACCTTTATCTCTTGTCTAATCATATAGGTGGAGTGTCTTGAGACTATGGAGAAACGGTGGTTTCTCGATAGTGGATGCTCAAGACATATGACAGGTGATATTTCCCTATTCTATGACTTTGTGGCTAAGAAGAAGGGCTTTGTTACCTATGGTGATAACAACAAAGGAGCTATACTCGGTAAAGGTAGTGTAGGTAATCCCTCTTCTACATCTATCTCTAATGTCCTTTTAGTTGAGGGTCTTAAACATAACCTTGTTAGCATTAGTCAATTATGTGATAAGGGATATAATGTCTCTTTCTCTAAAGAAGGATGCATAATTGAACACAATGACAACAAAGCGGATGTGTTTAAAGGCCTGAGGGTTAATAATGTTTATTTGCTTGATTTGAAATCTATTACCATGAGTAACCCTAAATGTCTTATTTCCAAAAGTGAGGAATCTTGGCTTTGGCATAGACGTTTAGCTCATACAAACTTTGACTTGCTAAATAAGATTGTGTCCAAAAACTTGGTAGTCGGCTTGCCTAACATAAAGTTCACTAAAGATCATCTTTGTGATGCATGCCAAATGGGTAAGCAAACTAAGATATCTTTTAAATCAAAATATCTAGTCTCTACTTCTAGACCTCTTGAACTTTTACACATGGATCTTTTTGGTCCCTCTAGAATCAAAAGTATAGGAGGGAATTATTATGGTTTTGTTATTGTTGACGACTACTCTCGATTTTGTTGGACTATCTTTTTAGCTAGCAAAAGTGATACCTTTTCGGCCTTTGAAACTTTTGCCAAATTATCTCAAAACAAACTTGGCACAAAAATTGTAACTATTAGAAGTGACTATGGAGGTGAGTTTGAAAATCATCTCTTTGAAAATTTTTGTGAAAACCATGGCATTGATCATAACTTCTCCGCTCCTAGAACACCACAACAAAATGGTGTTGTGGAACGTAAAAACCGTGTGTTGGAGGAATTGGGAAGAACTATGATTAATGATAGCGGTCTTCCTAAATATTTTTGGGTCGATGCTATTAGAATCGCTTGCTATGTTTTGAATAGGATCACTATTCGACCTATTCTAAACAAAACACCCTATGAACTTTTAAAAGGAAGAAAACCAAATGTTTCACATCTTCATGTTTTTGGTTGCAAATGCTTTGTGCTTAATAATGGAATAGAGAATCTTAGAAAATTTGATTCAAAGGGGGATGAAGGCATCTTCCTTGGATACTCTAATTCAAGCAAAGCATATAGAATTTTCAATAAAATATTGCTTATAGTCAAAGAATCTGTACATGTATCCTTTGATGAAGCTTATCCTAATGTTGTCGAAAAAGGTAGTGGTGTTATTGGTGCAGGTGCCTCCTTTAATGAGATTGTTAAAGACATTGTTGTTTCTCGTGTTGAACCCTTGCCGGATGTTGTGTATAAGGAGCCGGTGGATGTGTCTAGTCTCAAAGATGAAGGTGAAGCATCCCCTCAAAATGATCTACCATTGGAATGGAAGACATCAAAAGATCATCCTATTGATAACATCATTGGAGATATCTCAAAGGGTGTCATTACTAGATCAAGGCTAAGTAATTTTTGTTTTTATCATGCCTTTATATCTCAAATTGAGCCTAAGAATGCCAAAGAAGCATTACTTGATGAAAATTGGTTCCTAGCTATGCAAGAGGAACTAAATCAATTTAAAAGAAATGAGGTTTGGGACCTTGTTCCTCCTCCATTAAATCATCGAGTAATTGGAACCAAATGGGTTTTTAGGAACAAATTGGATGAAAACGACACTATCATTCGCAACAAGGCTCGTCTTGTTGCTCAAGGGTATAACCAAGAGGAAGGCATAGACTATGAGGAAACTTATGCTCCTGTTGCCTGCCTTGAAGCTATACGCCTTTTACTTGCATTTGCTTGTTCACAAAACTTTAAACTATATCAAATGAATGTTAAGAGTGCCTTCCTCAACGAATATATAAATGAAGAGGTTTATGTGTGTCAACCTTCTGGGTTTCAAATTTTTGAAAAACCAAATTATGTTTACAAATTAAAACGAGCTTTATATGGTCTCAAACAAGCCCCTAGAGCTTGGTATGAGCGTCTAAGCAAATTTTTAATCAATCAAGGTTTTTCAAGAGGAAAAGTTGACACTACTCTCTTTATTAAACGTGAAGGAAAACATTCTATATTAGTTCAAGTGTATGTAGATGATATTATCTTTGGCTCTACTAATATGAAGTTGGTTAAAGAATTTTCAAGTTCTATGCAAGGTGAGTTCGAGATGAGTATGATGGGGGAACTAAATTTCTTCCTCGGACTTCAAATTAGACAACTTGAAGATGGAACCTTCATAAGTCAAACTAAATATTGCAATGAATTGCTCAAGAGGTTTGATATGACAAACTCTAAGCCTGTTGATACACCAATGCCTACGGCTGCAAGTCTTGATCGTGATGAAAAAGGTAAGGATGTTGATATAAAAAGGTATAGAGGTATGATTGGTTCTCTTCTTTATCTCACCGCATCGCGTCCTGATATTATGTTCAGTGTATGTATGTGTGCTAGGTTTCAATCGTGCCCTAAGGAATCACATTTAAAATCAATTAAACGCATACTTAGGTATCTTTGTGGTACTTCTAAGTTTGGTTTATGGTATCCTAAGGGTAGTGATTGTTCCTTGGTAGGTTTTTCTGATTCCGATTTTTCCGGTTGCAAAGTGGATAGGAAAAGCACTAGTGGAACTTGTCATTTATTTTCAAACTCTCTTGTAAGTTGGCATAGCAAAAAGCAAGTCTCTGTTGCTTTGTCAACTGCAGAGGCAGAGTATATTGCAGCCGGAAATTGTTGTGCCCAAATTCTATGGCTAAAACAACAATTGCTCGACTTCAATATCTCTCTCAAGCAAATTCCAATATTTTGTGACAATACTAGTGCAATTAATCTTACCAAGAATCCTATTCTTCATTCACGCACTAAACATATTGAAATCAGGCATCATTTTCTTAGGGATCATGTAGAGAAAGGTGATGTGGTGTTTGAGCATGTTGATAGTGTAAATCAACTAGCCGATATTTTTACAAAACCACTTGCTACTGATCCTTTCTTCTTTATCCGTAGAGAACTTGGTGTTCTTGATATCTCTAATAGAAATTAGTAATCATTGTCTTGATTATATTATTCCTTGAGTTAACTTCACTTGTATCTCACATCCTATTATGAGGTATCATCTTTCATTCATCTCTCATATACTCGAGGTAATATCTCTCTTTACTCACTTATCTTAATTCATTCTTGATGTATGTATTTAGTAAAAATGTGTGCATGGATTGTGTTTGTAAATTAATCTATTTTTTTCTTTTCTAAGTGGATTATGTGTGTTTGTGTGACAAATAACTTGCATTCATGATGATGTTTTTATATTTTGTGATATTTTAAGTGGTTTTTAGTGACACATGTTGTTGGAAATCGCCGGGTCCCAACAGGTCGACTCATGAGTCGGCTCATGGACTCTTATGAGTCGACCTACATGCTCCTTTGAGCCGATTCATTTCAAATTCAAATTGAGTCGACTCATGGATGAATTTGAGTCGGCTCATTGACGCCTCGACTGACGTGTGGTTGTCTTGAAAAGACGCGCAGCCTGCCAGTTCGCCTCCCTAGGTCGGCCCATCAATACATTCATCCACTTTTACCTTTCCATTTACTATTTCCTTAATTCTTTTTCATTAAAAACTCATTATCATTTCATTTTATCATTATCATCACATAAAACTCTCATATTCTCTCAAGTTTCATCATCTTCCTCCAACTCTTAAATCTCTCTCAAAGCTCCATTCTTTCTGCAAAAATGGCTTCAAAGACTACAGGGAAAAGGTCACGTGGCTCCTCTTCTCAATCATCTCTTCCGGCTAGTGCTCTGTCTCTTCTTCCTTCTGATCTGGGGGAAGATTATAACAAGAAATTCAAGAACAGAAAAGTAATTCCTCAATATGTTTACTCAAAGTCAACTGCTTCTCAAATGCACATTCCCCACATTATTGAGCTTATGGACTTCCAAGGTATCAATCCTTTTCTATCTTGTCATGAGGACTACAATGAATACTTGGTTAAGATGTTCTATGCTGGTTTGGTTGGCAACTTTAAGGGTTTTGCGTTCAATTTCCGTATGGGCTCTCGAATGTTTGCTGTCAATGCTCAAGTATGGAAAGACCTCTTTCACATTGATCCTGAAGAAGCGAGCATTTTGATGACAGATACGGCTCAAGTTGACAACTACGTATTCCATAAGGAACTCAATGGTATGCTTAAAGAACCATTTACTGATTTTGTTGTTAATTCTGAATTGTTTCCGAATAACATTACTACTGGAAAAATCAAGCTTGTTGATCGTATTCTGCACTGGATTATTGCCCACAATTTACGGCCCAAGAAAGGCAGTTTCTCTCGCATTGATATGAGTGAAGTGCACTTGGTTTATATCCTTAGAAACAAGGTCAAAGTCAACTGGCCTCACTACTTTGCGAGTCGTATTTTTGCCTTGAAGGAAAAGAAAGGCGTTGCTCTTGCTTATCCTTCCATTATTCAGAAGATTATCGACAAAGCTGAGGTTGTTGGTTTTGATGTTCCTTTGATATATGTTCCGGATACAAGTTAGTTTCAGCAGAAAACCCTAAGCCTCATGGGTCACATATGGGATTCTCAAGAACGTCGGTATCGTTATGTGGGAAGAGGTGATCAAAATCAACCGCTTGAAGATAATTCTGATGGGGATGATCCTGAAGATCAACCCGAACAAAATGAAACTCCGGATGAAGACGTACCTGCTGATAATGAAGAGTGGTATGGCAAACCCTCCGATGAATCCTATGAAAATCAAGGTTGGGGTGAATGACAACACACCGGGTGGACCAGCACCACTACTCAGTTTGCTCCTCCCTTTCCTCCTCCATCTCAAACGCAACCATATGATTCATCAAGAATAATGGCGATGCTTCAAAATATGCAAATCCAACAGCAGGCTTACTACACCACTCAGACAGAGCGATACACTGAGTTAGAGAGGCGCTTAACTGCGCAGGACAACACCCTTGCTGAGTATGTGTCTGTTCAAGACACTAGGTATACTGCATTGCAGGAACACTTGGTTGCTCAGGATACAACCTTTAACTCTCTGAATAGTAGCTTTCTTCAATTCACCGAAAATGACATGGATGATTCGCAGCCCATCACCTATCATCGCCGCTATCCTTCCACTAGAGATCGTTATCCACACCCTTGAGAGCATAGTTGCATCATATGAAATTGTCATGAATTTTATTTTGGTTTATGTAATGTTTGCTTAATTTGTTTGAATGAACTTTTATTTCGCGTTAATCCAATTATATTTTTTATTATTAGTTTTACTCGTCTTTCAAAAATTGTGTGTTTGTGATTGCCGGGTTCTATCGCAATTGGCTTCTCAAATTAACATTTCATTCGGTTTGCTATTTAAATTCACTCATATGGTTTCTCTTCTTTTTGATGTTGTCAAAGGGGGAGATGATACTGAGATCGATGTATATGAGATTGGGTCACTCAATCAGGGGGAGTTTTGGGGACTAATTCATCAAGTTTTTGCCATCATCAAAAAGGGGGAGTTTGTGTGACATAGCATGATTTTAATGTGTCAAAAACTTGGCATGTTTCTAAAGCTGGACAGGTTCAAAATGGAAAAGGAAGGATTGACAATTTTGGAAAAATATACTGAATGAGCCGACTCAAATTCATCAATGAGCCGACTCATTCAGTGTTAAATTGATGAGAAATGCTCAGGTCCAAACAGGCTGCCTGGAACATAATTTTGGTCGACTCATGAGAGTGAATGAGCCGACTCATAATCTCTCATGAGCCGACTCATCAAGAAATTTTCTCCTTTCATTTTTCACGGGTCTCAACAGGCTGCCTCTCTGTTAATTTAGGTTGGCTCATCTGTAAGTTTGAGCCGGCTCATTTAAAGGTTTGAGTCGGCTCATTGCTGTGCTGACTCATTTTTCCATTTATTTTTCTCTCTCTTATGATTCATTTCCTCTAACCAATATAAATAGCTGTTGAATTTCTTATGAGAAGGTCAACAAGGAAAGTGAAAGATATACATATAACTCTCTTCATCTTCTTCATTCTTGTATCAATCAAACAATTACACACAATAATCTTTGTTCGATCTTGGTGTACGTTTAGAGTGTGTGGGTTTTCCTTGGAAAAATCTGTAGGGTTTTATCCTCCAAGATCATTGAAGATTTGGGGGTTTTGCACACATCGATCGGTCGTAGATTCAGCCGAGTGAGGTAGATTGAAGATCAAGTGGATCGTTCTCTCATATCACGGTAGAAGGAGGATTGCGAAGGTCTTTGTGGATTCACAAGTGTGGGAGAAACTCAGCCGTGCTCAAATTTTGAAGAATCGTGTATTCTTGCAATAAGGGAGCAAATTAATCGGAGGCTTTCTGGACACGCGTGGAAGACTTGATTCTACTTTGGATCAAGAGACAAGAAGAAGAATTGACAGCACTTTCAACTTGGTTTGGTTTGTTGGTTAATTCATTTCTATTCTTGTAAAACAATTGCGATTTAATAAAATTGCCCAATTCAATTTCGAATTGGGGGCAGAGTACTTCGAGCGAGGACGACGAAGGAACTGCCTCAACAAATTCCTTGTGTTCTTATTATTTATCGCATGCTTCTTTTGTTCATATTGATATTGTTTGCTTGAAAATTCTGGTGTATCAAATTAGTGCAAACAAGGTGTTTGATAAATTGCTTCACTCAAAAGTGTTGATTAGAGTGAGCAAAATTCTGCACTATTTGAGACAACAAAATTGCCCTTGGAGTGTGCACTCTAAGTGTTTGATAAAAAGCTCAATCACATAAGATCAATATCTTTGTATTTGTTTTCTTCTTCAATCATCATTAAGATTAGTTTTATCAAGTGCTGAATATTCAAGTGGATCATTTGTAAATCATTAATTCATCTAGTCATCATTTCATTCTAATTGGGTTTTACGCATATCCGATCTCCGGTGACTTCAAATTTGAACTAGACGATTTTCCGGGAAACTTCCGCTAATCTCTTTCAACTTAATTTTGAAAAGATAAATTTTAAAAAGGGATCTATTCAACCCCCCTTCTAGATCCGCGCTATCTTCTAACATGAGTCTCCTTGAGTCTCTCTTCTCATCTCATAATCAGAGGCTAAACACTTAATGCTTTAGGACTTTGAATTAGGGTTATGCATGTATCCTTATCTTAGGATCGAGTGTATAACCTTAATCCTTAGTGTTAAACCTTTAATTTGTTTACACCTCTTAATCAAAACACCTAATAACTATTAAGACTTAAGCTTGTAACTTGGGCCTTATATTAGGGTTACATCTCTTCCTTTTGGTTAAGAGGGACTAACCCTAGTGTTCAATGAACAAGTCCCCCTCATGCTAAAGTCTTACAAACATAAAATCTAATTCTTAATCCCATCTTTAATTAAAATCCATCTTTAATAAAGGCTTGTTATCTAATAAATTTAGTCCCTAACCATGGATTAAGTTGAGGAGTCTTCCTCAGCTTAAGTGTTCTCATCTATCATCCTTCTCTTAGGATGGTGTAATGAGTTCACTAATCCCTGATTAGAGATTAAACTCATTACTTAACACAAAACAAAAATCCAAACACACTTAATAATCACAAGTAGGTTAATGATCTTAATCCTATATCATCATGGTAATTAAGTTAAGATTTTCATCTCATGCTTAAGTAGGCTCATTATCCCTAATCAGGGAGGATATAATGAGTTTACAACCTTTGATTTAGGCTTAAGCTCATTATCTTATGCAAAACACCAAAAACAATAAAAAACTGAAAACACAAAAACAAACAATAAACGTCTCCTCCGAGATTCTTTTCTCATCACACTCATTCTAAAAACGATAACTCGCTTCTTCCGTCTAATGCAAGACAGTTAGCACTCGAGCCAGACGAGTCACACACTTGAGCATAGACAAGCAAGCAGTTCACAACCAAATCACCCCAGTCTCTTTGAGTCGAACTACGATGTTCTGACTTCCTCATTGCACGAGAGGATACGTAGGCATAACTTAACAGTTATCGAACAAAAGTCTCTTTGTCATCCCCCTCTTTCAGCTTTCTTTTCTAAGCCTCAGTCTTTGAGCATTTCTCCCTTTCTTTTTGCACTGGCACATTGTACTTTCTTCCCTAGCTTTTCATATACAGTCACCACACACACTACCCCTTTTAAACACAATCAAGTAAGTGTGGATCCCGTTGAGTACGACGGACGATCTGGGTGCTAATACCTTCCCAGGTCGTAACCAACCCCCTTTCTTAGTTTCTCTGGTTCGCAATCGTCTTATCCATATCCTTCTAGGTTTATGCAGCATTACCTTTCCTTCGGGATAAAAATGCCTAGCTGGCGACTCTATTCAACCTTAACCTCCAACATCGCCGACCGTCCGCGTCTGCACCGGGACGAGAGTCCGGGGAGAGACAACAGACGCCTGGGAGACCATGTTTTCCCCTTGCGCACCACGTCACCCAATTGTCCCCCTTTTTATTTCCTGAAAGATAGGGGTAGTTGGACCAGGGATAAGACCGCATGCCATGTCTTACACACTCCTAACGCGTACCTTGGCAGTTCTTCCTTGGGCCTAGCTAATCCAGCCCAAGAAAGGACCTTGGCCCAGCGCTGGGGGCTCATTATAAATACCCATTTTCACTAAAGGGTTAGGTATTCTGATTCATTTTCTCTTTACCATTTTCTTGTACCCAATCTCACTTAAGCTTCAGAGTGTGTTGCAGGTAGACCCCATTTTCCTTTCCCACCTCACTTTGTTCCTGCTCGACCCTTGGAAGGCCTTTCTGATCAGGTAAGTTCAGTTATGAGTTTGTCTTGATGGTTAAAAGTGATAGAGGGGATTGAGAAATCTACCTGAAATGGGCTCAAGATGTGTAACCACGCCATTTCCAAAACCACATCAACACCTTCAATTGGTAATAAGTAAAAAGGGAGGTGGAATGGTTTGTTTTGTATTACAATTTTAACATTATTGCAGACTTCTTCACGTTGTAAATGTAATCCATTTCCCACCATTACATAAAATTAAGGGATAAGGGTTGCTTATAGGTTGAGATGGTGAGCGATTCGCGATTGGAGTATTTTGTGAGTGTTGCCTGTGTCAACCAGTGCCATGACATATAATTTAACAATTTGACCTTTAAACTTAAGTGTTTGGGGAAAAAATTGACCAGTTAGAGCTTAGGTTGAAAGTAAAAAATAAGTTTCATTTTTGTTCTTATCATTAGTTTCATGGTCAATGTTGTTATGAACTAGATTGTGGTCTTCCAAAACTTCATCTTTGGACAAACGAAGAAGGAATCTAGTTGATGAACATTTATGACCCGAAATAATTTTTTTTATCACAATTAAAACACAAGCCTTGAGCCTTACGTTCTTGAAGTTGGACTTGAGAAAGTCGTCGAATGGGAAACTTTGTAGTGGTATTGGATGGTTGAGGTTTTGAAAGGTTTGGACCTTGAGGATTAAGAGAATTGGAGAGTTTTGGGGTATGGGAATTGGAAAAAATGGTGTGTATTTTTTGTAAGGGCTAGTGAAAGGCTTGGAAAATCTGGGCTTAAAATCCTTAATTTTAGATTCAATGAGTTTATCAAGACTAATAACTTGGGAAATTGAAGTAGGTTTATGAATAGTCATCTCATTTTGAATTTCTAGTGTCAGCCCTAAAATAAAGCAATTCAAAATGTCATCGGGAGGTAAACCAACAACTTAATTCCCTAACTTTTCAAATTTAGTCTGGTATTCCACAACAAACCCATCTTGTTTTAATTTGAATAATTCATCTTGATGATTCTCATAAGAAGAATGACCAAAACGTTATTCCAAGGCTCTTGTAAAAGAAACCCAATATGATAATAATAAATTTTGATGCATCCATTTAAACCAACCAAAAGCATCATCTTTCATATAAAAAGAAATTAAGGATAATCTATTTTCATGGGGTATATTATAAAAACTGAAAAGTCGCTCCGCTTGGGACAACCATTCAAGTGGGTTTGAACCATCAAACATAGCAAGCTCAAGCTTATGGATGCAAAAGGGTGGTAAAGGGGGTATATGGGGAATTTTTATGTAAGGATTTTGTTGAAAAATGGGACATTATAGTTTGGGGTGGGAGTAAAAATTGTTTGGGAGGGAATGTATGGTGAGAAATGAGGTGGTGGTTTAGCTATTGTGTTTCTTATCATTGCTGTTACAACAAGATATGTGGATGAGTTGGAAAAAGTTGTTGATTGTCTTAATGGGGCATTTGTGGGTGAGGTAAGAGGAATAATATGGGTGGAAACCATGGGTGTATGTGAAGGGTGTTGAGTAATATCTAATGAAGTTGTTGTTGAATGAATAGTAGTAGGTTATTGTTCTTTTTGTGAGAGAACAATTTATGGAGGGATGACATGATGGAATCATGTCTAGAATCATATATCTATTTATCTTTATCCATTCTGGTATGGATCTGACCTAGATTTTGCTTCATATCAACATTAATCTTGTCAAATATTTCATCCATTTGTTGCTGAACAAGTGTCATAACACTGTCTAGATGAAATTGACCAGTGTGGACAACTTCTTCAACAAACTCTCTTGATGGATGGTTATTGGGTTTGTGAGGAGCCATGAGAACATAAGATGAAAACACCAAATGTTAGGATTACACTAAGATTATCAATTAGGTCTAAAGTTGCATAAGAAAACAAGACAATAAAATAATTTTTTAGAATTTCTGATTGATTCTCCAATAACAAAGACACCCAAATATATATAGTTAGGGTTAAATATACTAATTGAAGTCTACTATCTATCTTTTAAAAATCAATTGCATGAACTTCCAAAATTGTCATTTCACTATAAATTTTTTACACTAACAAAAGGACATTTTAGTAATTAATTAATGTTTACTTTTTTCATTCTCATTTCCTACCATATTATGACAAGTGACATTCATTTATCATCCTCCACCAATTAAATTACAATTAAATATTACATATATTCATTTTCTCTCTCATTCAAATTTCAAATCTCTCTCATATTTTTTCCATACTTTTTCACTTTCATTTTAATTTTTTTCTTCATTTATTTATTATCACTAAAAATACTAATAATCTATTTTTTTTTATTTTAATAAAATTTAAAATTTATTTATCTCACGGGTCACTATCAACATAATATCTATTTTATTTTAATCAACATTTGTCTTAATTTGAGAGAGACAATTTTTATTTTTAAATATTTTTTCGTTCTCCATCTCATTATTTTTTTCTTCTTTTTATATAATTATTTAATACAATTTAATTTATATGATTATTTTTCATTTTACAATTAAGTATATCATTTTAAATTTTTCATTTGTATCTATATACATTTTATATTGCATCAAATAATTTTTTTATCTCACGTGTCATTATCCCATCAATTTTTTTTTATCTTTCTTCATCTCACGAGTCATTTTTACATTTGTATTTAAAAAAAAAATAATTTGTATATAAATACATTTGTCTTTCTATTTGTATTTTAATACAATTAAATTTATATAATTATTGTTTATTTAAAAATTAATAAATAATTTTAAATTTAAATACTCATATAGATACATTTATAAGGCTGAAATGCACGTTTAAATATATTTTATCCCGTATTAAAATAGTAAGTCCACGAAAACAACAAAGACTAAGTAAAAATAGAATTTGGTAAATGGTACAAATACACCCATTTAATAATAGCAATCCTTGAGAGTGTGTTTGGCTATGAGATGAAATTGAGAAGAGAGAAAGATGTGAGAAAAAGTGTGATAAGAGAGAAATAGATGAGAAATATAGTAGATTTGATATGTTTTGAAACTCCATTGTTCTTAGATCCAATGAAGACGACAATGGATAACCAAATAGACGCATTCTTAAAGAAACTTTCATACGGCGCCATAGCCATAGCTTCACTAACACTCTTCTCTCTCTTCCTCCGAACCCCAGACACCTGCGTCCCCCAAGAAGCCCCATCCAAACCCCACCTCCGCTTCCCCAAATCCTCCTGCGACTTCACCTCCACCCGCCCTCACCTCCCCTCCGACAAGAAAAACAACCGTCTCTGGTCCTCCCGCGACTGGAACAACAAACTCCACTCCATCTCCCTCATCTTCCTCCCAATTCGCGATCTAGGTCTTCTCCCTAACCACTCCAAAATCCTCTGCGTATCCGCCGGTGCCGGTCACGAAGTCGCCGCGTTACAGCGTCTCGGTGTCGATGATGTTACCGGAGTTGAGCTTTTTGACTCTCCGCCTCTTGTGAGCCGTGCTGATCCCCACAATTTGCCCTTCTTTGACGGTGCTTTTGATTTTGGATTCACTGCTAGGTTTGACGAGGCGCTGTTTCCGGCGAGATTTGCGTCTGAGATGGAGCGGGTTGTTAGGCCGGGTGGTGTTTGTTTTGTTCTTGTTGGGGAGTGTGGGTCCCATGAGGTTAGAGATGTTGTTCGTTTGTTTAGGAATTCTAGGTTTGTTAATTCTAGTAATGTTACTTTTATTGGAATTAGAATGACAAGTATTCTTTTGAGAACTAGAAAATCTTCTTCTTAATTCATGCTTACATTGTTTCAAATGTTATGTGATTTATTTGTGTATATGTATTTGTTTCTTTCATTTCTTTTGTTTCTAGTTTCTTAATGTTATTATATATGAATGATGTTGATGTGTTTGACTACAAAGGCATGACACCGCTTTATAGTATGATTACATTCTATTTGTTAATTATTTTTTAAATTATTACCGGTTTCGACATCTGCGTGTCAGTGAATGTGCTTCCTAGCTATGAAGCACTTGTATAGACATCATATCAACATGTTGACATAACTAATAATTTGAGAAAACGAAGTTATAAAAAATAGTCCAATTCGCCAGTGTCGTGTCAGACATAATGTGTATTGGATATCTGAGACAACTACAATTTGAAGTATCGGTGTTATGTAGGTTTTAGAATGCATCCAACATTCGGTTAGACACAAAGCAGCATTGTCTGAATCAAAATTGTCTTTGGCAAATGTTCTGCTGTATGAATGAGTGTAATAACTGATTATTGGACTGAGTTAAGCTCTTTTGCTGTGGAAGTATAATAGTGGTTCTATTCTTTAGAAGGTTGGTTAGATGAAAACTTGCAAGATGATTTGGATCAGGATTATGCCATCATCTCGTGAGTCGTGAGACTATATGAGCCATTGCTAGTTTTGATTGAGACTGCTTTTGTTATTAAGATCAGTGTTATCAAATATCCGCTATGGAGGCGCTATGGCGGAGATATATGGCAGTTTTTGGACTCGCCGCATGGTAAATATAGCCGATATTGGGGGTTTTCCGCCATAATCCGCTATAACGGCGCTGCAAAGCGGCCGGTGTGGCAGGGTTTAGCTCTCCTACGGTGAATTCGTTTTCGATCATGCTTGGGCTAATGCTTATTATAATTATGGTTCCTCTTTTTACCCTAAGTTACAATCATGTGTTCCCTTTACTCCAGTCACTGGTCCAAGGATCTTACTTCGTGATAGTTCTATTAAAAATCACTGTTTTTGATTTTATACTATCTGCAATCAAGGATCTTTCTGTCATGTCTCAGCTTTCATCGTTTCATGTTACTTTTCCTTCTGAAAATGAGTGGCACAAGTTCACTCAGAAAGATTTTCTCCCCATGGTTGGAATGCAGTATCACTGGACCAACCGCAACTACAAAAAGTGAGTCACAACAATTCCTTGTACATTAGATTGTCACTTACCTCGTATTATCGTAGTTTTTGTTTACTTTGATTACTTCATGCCGCCAGTTTTGATGAATTCTGAATGGACTTGAAGCATAATAAAAGAAAAAAGATACGCCAAGTGCGCAAGAAGGTTTGTAAAATTCTTTCCAATCACCATTTCTTAATAAGCTCAGACATCTTAAAACTTGCAGAAATTGATTGTACCTCAAGTTTCTCAGAAATTGAAATCTCAGGATCTTTAACATTAAATATCCACTCTATAATAATAATAATCTCTCCATGCATGAGTTCTAAAACATACTGTTATCTTGGGGAAGACTTGGGACTTGAGACCGTGTTCTTCTCAAAGGTCTGAGGCTCGAATCCTTATATGTGTTAATAATTTTTATGTTAGGATCTCTACATTCATTTTTTATAACTTCATCATCTTGTAGCTTACTTTCTCTCTTTCTATTTTATCTCTCAATTTACACTTCCATGAAAATTAAAGGGAGAAAAGGAAATTCTTTTGTAACAGACGACATATTTTTAAACTAACATAAAAATAAAAAACAATTTCGCTCGAACTTGCACTTCATTCTATTTACATGCATGAAATCTTGTTATATGATACTCTAAATAAAGAGAGAACCATATAAACATCACTACATATACAACATTGAAGTCATTTATAAAAGTAAAACAGTTATCTACCCAAATGGACATAGCAACATTTAAATTTTCATTCTTCTGTCTATTTTTATCTGTATCTGCAATTGAACAATATTCTATGTTTCAAATTTACTATGATATATCGTCCATTTTTGTACTTTCTACACCCAAATCAAAAGAAGTTGTTGAAAGTAGAGAACATTAGTAACTGGTGTCTCCAGTGTCTCTTTTCCTGGTAACCCGAATATAGCTAAAAACAGCTGCAAAAATGGCAGTAACAAGACCGCCAATGATTACACCCCCACCTGCCACTGATTTGTCTGTTGAATGATGCTTTCCCAGCCGTCGAATATTTGGAGCCTCAGCTACTTTAGAATCAGATTCTCCATCTCTCTCTGATGCTGAATCAGACGTAGCTCTAGAAACTTTATGATCTTCAACTATATCATGACCATGAAGCTGAACTTCATTTTGAGTTTTATGCTCCAAAGAGTTGAAGTTTATCTCTGGTAATGGTGCATCTGCCTCAGACACATGTGCCATGGCCTGAAGTACTAAAATATGTATTAATATCAGAACAACAAAACCAAGCTTGCTCATTCTGAACAAATTTGAGTATCTGATGCAGTGCAACTATTTTTAATTGGTTGATGATGTTTTGATAACAGAGATCCAGCTTTTTGGTTTTAAGGAAGAGTGAGTATAATCAATCACTGGTTAGATTCTGACAGAGGATAGAAGGGTCATATATATAGAGGAAAATCATTGGAGTTTATGAAAAAAAAATCCAATAGAGGGGAAAACAAATGAATGGTTGTGATCTTTTGTGGTTGGAAACTGTGGTGAAGGTTCATCCTGTAATAGAATCCCATTAATGGGTCCCTTGCATAATAAATTATTGTATGAGAAGAGAGAAAATGAAGTTTAGGCCGATTTGAGTTTGTGTTTGTGATTAATGAAAATAGTTGAATGCTATTTTATGTGATAATTACACGTTGTGTTTGTTATTTATTTGATACACAATCAACATCTTTCTTCTCCACTTGTAGCAGTTGAACAGTTGTAACTACATATGGTTGGAAATTAGCAGGTGACTGATGCATTTATGTGTGATTTGATGTCTTATTTGTTTCATAAAAACATAATCATTCCATAATAACCTTTGGATATATACAAATTATACAAGCACTCTCCGTGCGCAATTGGGCAATTATCGTCCAAGTCCATGCAATATATATATTAATCAATCAGAAAGACAAAAATCAAACTTAAAAAAAAAAAGTCCCTATCTAATAAAGATGACTAAAGATGACTTTTAACGTTTACTTATCTTTATAAATCCATCTAAAATATACACGATAAATACAAATACATGTTGATATTTGTTCTTAAACTTAAACTTGTATGTTTAGTAGTTGTTGAGTTGAGATGGATACATATAGACAATTTATTAATATGTCATAGATGGTTCTTAGGCGTCAAATGAAACTATTTAAATGTCCTTAGATTCTGGAGTTGCAACTCCAAATATACCTATATCTTAATAAACATTGATATATTTCGGAGATACATCTCTCTTTGAAATTATTTTAAATATTCAAAACATGTCACTCAAAAACCATTTATATTTGAATTGTTCTGGAGATGCATTTCCGTGAATATTCTGGAGATACATCTCCAAAGTGTATCATAACAAGTATTTTTTAGTATAAGATGTGTATTTGTGTTCAGATGAAGTATAACGCACGATCCAAAATAAATAAATAAAAACATACAAAATAATAAGAGACTAATACTGGGTGCGTCGAAAATAAAATAACAATATATAGAGAAAATGTCGTACAATCAAGATCCAAAATGTAGTAAAATTGTCAAAATAAAGTAAAAAGTATAGTACTCCAACAAAATAATAACAGACTACTATTGTGTGTTCTGACAACATCTCCTCAAACTTATTTGTCTCATCTGCCTACTCTGTCTCCTCAACCATCAATCTCCCCTGTCCTCCGACGATGTCTCTGGTATAACAGTGTCCCCTGTACCTCTGTCACGATGGTATCTAGGACTCGTTTGACATCAAACCCATCAGGGAAGATACCCTTCGTGCAAATATGAAATGAAAATGACAAAAGAACATTCAAGGATCAAGAATTATTATCACTAGTAGTGTCATGTTGCCTGTGACATGCTTCGTCTTCCACATACAACCAACTCTCAACTTCGAATACAGATACACCAGGCAAGTCGCCCCCCAATTATACTCATGGATCTGAGTGAGATCCAAGAAGTACCGTATGTAGGCAACATCAATATAAGTGGCGCTCGTGTCCATACAAATGTAAGTGCCAACCAAAAAAAGAAAGTACGCTCTTAAAACATGAGCCACATCACCAAATATCCACATAAACTCGTGGTCCACAACTTTGAAAAAACTAATAGTGATATGTAACAATTCAAAACAAAAAAAAAACTACAAATAATGAAAATCTTTGTATCCCGTGTTATGTATCAGAGTGAATCCTAAGACTCAATCAAGCAACACACGCTCCATGTACAACTCAAGTACCTGAATTATTTGTACTTCCAAAGAAGCACAGACACAACAAAAATAACAAAGGGGTGAGAACTACATTTAATAATTAACGGTTTATAATACATATAAAGGGTAGCACTCACACAATCACACCAAATCAATCAAACATGTAATAATAATAATGCAATGTGACTCGACAATAACACAATGCATGTGGTACCAATACATCTGTTGGTTCATTCAATTGAACCCGATAAATCACATACACCTCTACTTGGTAATGATTTATCTCACCATACGAATCACATACACTCCTCCTGAGCAATGATTCTTATTCACCAAATACACCATGAATGCATGACAAAATTTATGCATATAGGCACATGTATAATAATATCACACATGCACATGATCCTCCGATCACACCTGAAATGCATAGTAAACATAATATGCACCAACATCAGTAATCTTGCATTCAATTCATTAACACACCAAAGAAATAATTCAAATTGTATTAATCAACTAAGTATCCAATTATTTTCCTAAATTCCATTTTATTACTTGCCCCTACGTGTGGACATTAATTTCTGACATTTGTACTAATCACCTTAAACCAAGAAACAGAAAGGAAGTGCACTGTAAACACAGAACATAAGGAAAGTAAAGAAAACCCAAGTCCGAACAGTGTGACGATCGCCACACTCCCATGGCCCTCGTCACACGCTTGTGACGGTCTCCACACACCCCTTATGTTCGTCACACTCATGTCATCCGCCTCCCTGTTCTCACGATCGTCATGCTTAAACGTAAGCAGAATCCAAAATTTTGTTACCGTCTCTATTGTTTCACGCTTACATTCCATATTAGTCCTAAAAATTATTATACATTTATTTTAAGACTATAATTTCCCATGATATTCTAGCCTTGTAATTACTACATCATTAAGTATTCCTAACACCGTAATTTATGATTTCAGTTTACCCTAAAATCAACCTTGTACACCAATGTTCATATCACCACAATCCAATTCATACCAGATCAACAATAACACAACAATATCAGATGCAAGCTTCACATACAGAACATACATACAAAAATTCCTACGAGGATAAAGATTCCTCACTACCTTCTCATGTTATTATCACCCACTAAAGAATTCGTTCTCCCCCTTACCTCGAAATCGTTAAGAAAATTCCTATGAGAATTGATGGTAAAGATTTGACCTAGCCTCCCTCTTGTTCTTCCTCTCTGATGTTCTTACGTGATAAAAATTCTACTTTTCTCTCCCTTGGGTAACCTCCCACTAATTCCACACAACACCTATTGATTCCTTAATTTCCTCCATTAACCCACTAACCATAATTGATTAAGTCATATTTTTATTTTATTAATACACATAATACTAATAATAATAATAACAACTATAATAATAATAATAATAATAATAATAATAATAATAATAATAATAATAACTCTTATAATATTATTGTTAATTACACCCTTCGATTACCCTTTCATAACACCATTCACTAGTACCTCTAAATCAACTCAAGCACACAAACACCTTTAATCAAGTATATAAAACAAAATAACGTTGACGATTAAATAAATTAAAATGGGGTGTTACAATAAATATCTCACCATGTGGGAGATGAAACGAAGAAGTCTCAGAGTGTCATTTCTCAACAAATGCTTTAAGCATCCCATGGTTGACCAGAGTGTAACCAATCATGCATAGGTCCTTCAGGCCAGATAAGGGGCAAAACCGTCTGAAACCAATCCTCCTCCTACTAAGGCAATGCAATAATCTTTCTCCCGTGATTAAGAAACTTCTAGGGATCACGCTCCTGAAAGTTGTCAGAAATAATCAATGTCATTGATAATTAATGTTAGAAATTATCAACGTCAACAATTAAAATTAACAAATAAAAAATAAAAAATCCAATTAATGCTACCTCTCCATCCCAGATATGTCTGACAGTATGGCCTGGATACAGAGGAAGTAAGGAAAAATCAAATGGATGTCCACCAAAATCCTCTACCTCGACATCCACAACAACCCCACCCTCTAGAGGTGGCAGTGGGTCAGTAACATCATCAACGAGAGGTGGGTCTGGAACAACAATATCATTCGTATGAGGTGACACTGGTGAATCCCGATGCCCGCGGGAGGATGAGGGAAGTGACGCGTCAGATGGTGAATCTTGTCCCCTACGGGAAGAAGAAGAAGGTGGACTGACATGAGGTGAAGCACGAGCCCCAGAAGTAGACAATACTCTAGAAGTCTCTGCCTGACTAGATGTACCTGGAGCTTTAAAACTTGTTGGCTCTACTCCCGCCGAACGGATGCGTTCTGAGCAACCTTACCATGTCTTACTGTATCAACTTTGTCAATCATTATATCTGTAAGGTAAAGTAAGACATATAATTAGTGCACACAAACAACCAATAATTTTTTATATAAAAAAACATATTGAAGGAAATTTTGGAGATGCATCTTCAGGATCTCCATTAAATTAAAATGTTGAACAATTTTAGAGATGCATCTCCAGAAGCACCGTTAAATCACAACATCGAACAATTTCAGAGATGCATCTCCGGAATATTCTAAAGTATATGAAACGCTGAATAATTCTGAAGATGCATCTCCAAAATGTTCTGCAACTCAGAAGTTACGTCAACGACAAATGTACCACATGCAACTTGACATAAATATGATCTGATCACAAATTTCAACCAACAAACAAGCTATACACTAAGTCTAAACTATGTTACATGTGATTTCTACACATTTCTAACCCTAATTAATGATTTCTACACACTTACACTAAAACTCAAAATTTACCGAAAACTCGAAAAACTTACTTGAAATTTATGGTTTTAATGAAGTTGAATGATGTTATAGATGATGCTTGATGTTCGCTTGAGTTCCTTTGAGCCTTGCTTGATGGAATTTTATTTGGTGAAGTTGAAGTGTATTGAGAGGTTGAGTCGACTTTAAAGAAAAGTGTGAAATGAAGAAGGAGAAGAGTCAGTCGCGAATTATACTCTAAAATATTCCGAAAATATATTTCCAGAATATTTCAATATTCACTTACATTTGAGTGCGTCAGAATATACATCTTCGAAATCAGAAAATATTTATGAAAATTTACATGAGACGGTAGAACTATTAAGATGCTAAAAGAAATTCTCTCCATACATATATGTTGAAGATGATTTGTTAAGATTCTTATTGTTTTTAATGGACTATACACCTATCCATATTTTCAGCCAAAATCAATTGAATACATTTTGCAAATACAAACTTCTTTCTTTTGCTATTCTATTTAACTTCAACTACTATTCCATGAGTTTGATCAATAATAAAGAATGTGGTTCCCATGCCATCATCTGATCCATTTTTTATTAGTGAGGTAAATATTAAGGTTGACTAGGAAACTACTTTGGTATCATATTGGAGGCATGGTCTCAAGATCACAATCACATGGTGATGAATGGAACTTATAGGCAAAGTCGGTAGTACCCATGTCAAAGAGTTTGTCTTGTGCTATGCTTATGTTTTTCTTTTTCTAATAAATTCGATATGGTCGACTAAGTATAAGCGTCGGCTAAGGATAAGCTTCCCAAACAAGATTTCTATGTTTCAAAATTTGAAGTGAAGATTCAAATCATTGATATATTAATATTTAATTTGAACGACCAAGATAATTTATTTAGTATTTGCGAGTGACATGTTGTAATAGTACCATTTTGAAAAATATATTATTTATCTTCTTCAATATTTCATCTTCTTTATACTAATAATCTTTTCTTTTCTTTTCTTTTTATTTTTAAAATTCATCTATCTAAAATAAATAAGTAAACTAGTGTGATAATTAGGGGTGGAAATATGTTGAGTCGAGCTAAACTTTGCAACCTAAAGTATAAGTCTGATCTATAACCTATCAAAGACTTATGTTTTATCCTGAGTCTGTCCTTTTCGAATGTCTGATTGACCTATTAGCCTACTTAAAAGAACATATATCATTTAAATATGTGTAAATAATAAATTCAACAAATGTTAAAATAAACTAGAGAATCAAAAGTATAATGAGACTAAATGTTTGTTTCCATTGATTTATCTGAACTTACCAAGTAGCATAAATTTTGTAAGATGATTTGTTTGAGAGAATTTATGAAAACACCTTCTAAGATTATTATTTATAGGATTTTTTTCAACTTATTTTCATAAATTCTTAAATATAACTAACTCTTAATCTTGTATTTTAATATAAAGAATAAAATACAATATAAAAATAATAAATTCATTCATATTTAATAAATTGGCCGGCCTGATAGGTTTATAAGACTTTTTTTTATGGCTTGTAGCCTAGTCTATTTAACTAAATAGACTTATAAAAAAATCTAGACCTTTTCTATTTTAAAAAAAAAAATCTGGTTTTACCTTGTCCTATGTAGGCTATGCCTTAGGTCCCTGTTAGTTGGTCTAACTTATTCATATCCCTAATGATAACCCTACTGATCGTACCTGGAGATTAGGATTCGATACGGCTGGCTTCGAGAGTTGTTGAAAGACGGTCGGTGAGGGGAGAAAGGTGTGTGTACCTGCAAGGCACTCCGATGCCAAAGTATGTAACCGAGCAAAGAGTGAGCAAGTACAAGGATTAAGGTCAGAGAGTTGAATACCTGACCCTCTCAATTGAGAGGGTTTAAATAAGGGGCTAAGTGGAAGATTATTGGTCTATATTGTGGGGCGCGGATCGAGGAATCCGTAAAAATAGGTAACGGTCAAAACTAGCCGTCGGAGGACTTTGTCTTGGTCGGTACGCTTTTGGTCGACAGAGACCATTATTCTTGATTTCGCTCGACGTCGAGCGCTTCTATCAAGTTGGTTTGCTTGGCCCAATTGTGGGAATTGGGCCAGTCCAGAACAGGAGCCCCCCAAGTCATTGCTCGTGCGGAAGAGCAGTGACTTAGTAATGATTTCGTGCTCGAGGACGGGCAGTGTCAAGGCTAGGAATTTCATGCTGCCGACCTTCGAGGGACGAGCAGTTGATACGTTGCTCGGCGGGAGAAGATGAAATGAAGAGCTGGAATATTTGGGGATTCGCGCTTATTAATGATTTGACAGCTAGCCTAGGGGCTAGCGTGTAGGGTCACGCGTGCTTGCACGTGTTTTCCCTCTTATAAATAGGGTTTCCAGGCTCCATTTTGAACTTTTCGCTTCATCTTCTTCTCCGACGCCTTGCTCGTTCAACTGCCACCGTTCCCAGCCGTCGACCACCATATCTCATTATCGACCACCGTTTCCAGAACCTTTATCTTCTGCAAAAATGTCTTCCCAAGCACAAGGTACGGTTCTTTTTCTCTATTTTCAGTGGTTATAGGTTAGATATCATAGAAATGCATGTGGTTTAGGATAGTTTTAACGGTAGTCTTAGATTTAGAACCGGTAAAATTTAGGACTTCTGCCACCGTTGTTGGTCGGCTGCAAACCCTAACTCATGGTCGACACAGGTGTTGGTCGACCTTGACTTGGGATTTGACAAGTACTTAGGTTAGATCCCGTAACTCATGACGTTGGGCATAAGCCATCGCTCCGAGCGATGGTCAGCCAGGGCTACAGCTCGGGACCCAGTCCCTGAGCTGATGCGCGCCCTTTCACTTGTCGTCGACAACCCTACTGATTGGGTCGTAACTTTCCCAGGGGATGACAACCGCATCTTCTCAGATTTTAGAGGTCGGGCGTTCTCCATGTACGAGTATGCAGTTTCGGTCCTGGGGGTAACTTTGCCCTTCAGTGACCTGGTGTGTGCCGTGCTCGGGCACCTGTGTGTTGCTCCTTCCCAGCTGCATCCTAATTCGTATGCATTTCTAAAGGCGTTTGAGTTGACATGTGCCCATCTGGGTGTTGGTGCCACGCTTCCTCTGTTCTTCCGTCTGTTCTCCCTGCAGCGCCAAGTCGGGCGAGGAATTGATCGGAAGGGGTTCGTGTCTTTTAAACAGAGGACGAAGATTTTCAAGGCCCATTCAGAATCCATCTGAGCCTTCAAGACGGACTACTTTCTGATCAAACCTGCGAGCGCGGTGGCCGTGAGGGCGATGAGCTTTCTGGGGATAGACACCGACGAGAACGACGAACCCAAGCTCGACGATCAAGGGCAGGTGATCCCGAGGAGGCTTTGGTTGTTCCCCATTTCCTGGAGTTACGCCCATTATGAGAGGCCTGTTGGTGAGTTCGTCCAGGTGGGGGACTCTTTGAATGAAGACGACGCGGCCAGTTTCGAGGCCTTCAGAAGATTGATAGCGTCTTTCACTCCGACCCCCTGCTGGACGGAGAGGGGTAAGTTATGCTCGATCAGGATGGGGGGGAAGCTGTGGAGCGTCCCTTGATCGATGTTACAAAATTACTGGCCTGCAATACCGGGCAGGAAGTGTCCGACTTCTTTGGTATCTGTTATATTTCTATTATTCATATCTTTGATTTAATTTTGTCGTCCACGATTAATCTAATCTTTTTCCTTTTTCAGGTTCTCTGTCGAACCCTCTTGATAAAATCCAGGAACACCTGCGCCAGCAACAAAAGAAAAGATTGAGGGTTGTGCAGACCAAACTGACCGAGACAAGTGGCTCTGGGTCGGGCCCCTTGGTCCAAGGCTCTCTGAGCGCCTCAACTGGCTCCTTGATGAAGAAACACAAGTCCGTAACGACTGTGAACCTGACGGCCAACGCTCCTCCGAAGCCAAAGCATGGGTTGCCTCCGTGCTTTGTGAAGCGCAACTTTTTCGAGGGGACGAGCATGGAGGTGGACCGTGCAGATTCCTTGTTTCTGGAAGGCATGGATCGTCCTGCTCGGCGGTTGTCCCTGGCTCAGGATGCAAGTGCGGTCATGCGGGTCTTGACGATGGCCTGGTTGACGGCCGAAGGAAGTCCTGGGCAGGAGAGGGAGATGGGTAGGCTGAAGGAGCAGCTAACTGCCGCTGAGGCGAAGCTGAAAACGGCCACTGAAGAAGCTAATGCCACGGCCAAGGAGCTGGCTGAACGGGCCAACATCATTGCCAAGTTAGAGGTTGACAAGAAAAGGGTGTTGGAGCAGAACAAAAAGCTGAAGGATGCTTTCTGCCCGAAGGAGGACGAGGATGACGAGACCAAAAGTATGGTAACGAGGGCTCAGTTTCTTGCTCGGATCGACCAAGACATGGAAGATCTGAACTCATCAACTGAGCTCAGTTTCCAGAATGCAGTGGATCAGATAAGGGCTCTCCACCCTGACTTGGCCTTGGACGTTGGTCGAATCAGCTACCTGTACAAGGTCGAGGATGGCCAGATCGTGGTTCCTTCGGACCTGGTAGTGGATGATTCTCAGCCGGTGTCGATCGTTCAGCCCGACCAGCCTGAAGCGCAACCGGAACAGGAGGAGGCTCGTCAGGAAGAAGGCCGCCCGGAGGGCGAGGGTAACTAGTTTTTGGCCTGTGTGCCTTGTAATTTTATGTTTTAGTTTTTTGGGGCGTAGTCCCCTTTGTAATTAATCATGAACAAGTCAGCCCTTCGAGGTCGCAATTTTGTGTTCACATTTTGATGTTAATTAATGGTCGTTTGTTTTGTTATCTTCATTGTTCAATTGCTCGTCCGTCGGAGGACTGTTCTTTCTAAATTTCAAATGCTAAGTGTTTGTCGTGCGTTTTTGCACTTTATTGAATGCGATTGGATGTATACGGGGTGTGTTAATGATCTATTGGTTTGGGGGACCAAGTAGATTCTGGAGTTTTACTCCTGGTCGGTGCCCGGGCTAAGGTAATGGCCTGGGCTCCGTGGCTTGAACGTCCCATCGCGAGCTGGGGTTCTTCCTGGTCGTGGTACTTAGGCGACGTCGGACTCGTTTGAGTATCCGTCCATGCGGCAGGTTTCCCTTTCCCTTGAAAGGAGATCCTGATTGATTACGTCATTTTTGGGCTGTCGTGCTTGTACCTAGGCACACAGTCTTCAGTCTGTCCTATCGCTCCTCGCTTGAGAGTTGAGCAAGGCGACTTTGTGAGATAGCTGTAATATTGCTTGAGCTTCTCGGCATTCCATGGCCGAGCAAGCTCTTCCCCGTGTAAATTTTCTAAATAATAGGCTCCATTTTCGGTTTTTGCTCGGACGCGATACAGGCCCTCCCAGTTGGGTGTAAACTTTCCCTCGCGAGGATCCCTGTGATTTCTTCTGAGAACAAGACTGCCTACCTCGAACGTTTGTCTTATGACTTTAGAATCGTACCGAGCGGCTATTTTCTGTTTGAGAATGGTTTCTCGAAGAGCAGCTTCTGATCGGACTTCCTCGACCAGGTCGAGCTCGTCCCTCAAAGCCTCGGAGTTGGTATCTTGGTCCATGAGATATTTTGTGCGCCTGGACAGGACGTGCATTTCTATAGGGATCACCGCCTCGGTTCCATATGCTAATCGGAACGGGCATTCCCCGGTTGTTGAGTGGGGGGTGGTCCTATATGCCCATAGCACGCTATGTAGCTCCTCGACCCAGTGCTTCTTATGCTCGTCCAGTCTTCGTTTCAAACCTCTTAGGATTACCCTATTCGCGGCCTCTGCTTGCCCGTTAGTTTGGGGGTGTTCTACCGAAGCGAAATGTTGTTTTGTTCCTATTGATGCAACGAATTCTTTGAAGTGTTTATCTGTGAACTGGGTGCCGTTGTCGGTCACGATGGCGAGCGGTACCCCGAACCGGGCGAGGATGTTCCTTTTGAAGAAACGTAGTATGTTGAGCGCAGTGATTTTGGCTAAGGCCTCAGCTTCTATCCACTTGGTGAAATAGTCGACGCCTACAATTAAGTATTTATTTTGGCCGGACCCGACGACGAATGGTCCTAGCATATCCATCCCCCACCATGCGAACGGCCAAGGCGACGATAATGATTTTAGCTCGGATGGGGGTGCTACGTGTATATCCCCGTGTCGTTGGCATTTGTCGCACCTTTTTACGTGCTCCTTTGCATCGTGTTGGAGTGTGGGCCAATAGTATCCTGCCCGAAGAATTTTTCGAGCCAACGACCGTCCGCCAGGATGTTGCGCATTGATTCCTTCATGGACCTCTCTTAGTACGTGCGGGATGTTTTCTTCTTCTACGCACCTGAGGAGAGGTGTAGAGAATCCTCGACGATACATACGTCCACCCACTAGAGAATACGAGCATGCCCTTCGTCGTATTGTACTGGCCGCTTTTGGGCCGGTCGGTAATTCTCCTTTAGTTAGGTAATTAAATACTGGGGTCATCCAGCAGCTCGTGTCGCCCACGAGATTAATGTCTACGTGGACCGATGATTGCCCAATGCTTGGTCGGGGAAGCGTTTTTTGTATGACGGATTTGTTGTTTCCTTTCCTTTTAGTGCTTGCCAACTTGGAAAAGATGTCGTCCCGGATATTATTCTCTCGCGGGACGTGTTTGACTTCCACGCTTTTGAATCGCTTCAGCTCGCCTTTTACGAGGGCTAGGTATTCGGCCATGTTATCGTTTTTGGCTTGAAAGTCTCCTCGGACTTGGCTGGCGACCAACTGAGAATCCGTGCATATTGTGATCTCTTCGGCCTCCAAGTCGGTCGCGAGTCGTATGCCCGCTAGGAAAGCTTCGTATTCTGCCTGGTTGTTGGAAGTGGGAAAAGATAAGGTTAAGGATACTTCGATGACGTTTCCTTCCTCGTTCTCCAGGATAACCCCAGCTCCGCTACCTGCTGGACCGGATGCCCCGTCCACGAAAATAGTCCACCTGGAGGAAGATTTTGGCTCTTGCTCAGTGAAAGTAAGTTCAGCCACGAAGTCGGCCAGCGCTTGAGCTTTGAGAGCCTGTCTTCCCTCGAATTTGATGTCGAATTCGGATAGTTCCAACGACCATTTTAGCATTCGTCCGGCCATATCTGGTCGACCGAGCAATTGTCTTATGGGTTGATCGGTTCTTACGATGATGGTGTGAGCTAGGAAATAATGGTGCAGCCTTCTGGCTGCGAGAAGGAGGGCCAAAGCCACCTTTTCTACCTGGAGATATCGAATTTTCGGGCCATAGAGTGCTTTACTCGTAAAATAAACAGGCTTCTGCCCCTCGGGTAAGTCGCGTACGAGTGTCGCGCTTACTGCTTCGTTTGCAACGGCAAGATAGAGATAAAGTATCTCCCCCTCTTCGGGTCTAGACAAAACTGGGGGTTCACTTAGTGCTCTTTTTAGGTGGGACAACGCAAGCTCGCACTCTTCCGTCCATTCGAAAGTTGCCTCTTTGCGGAGGAGTTTGTAAAAGGGGAGAGCGTGTTGAGCGGATCTTGCTACGAACCGAGCGAGGGAGGTGAGGACCCCATTTAGTGATTGTATGGATTTTTTAGAAGTAGGAGTCGGGAGTTCCGCAAATGCTCGGCATTTGTCGGGGTTGGCTTCGATGCCTCGTTCGGTCAGGTAAAATCCGAGGAACTTTCCTGCTCGGACCCCAAATGTGCACTTCTCGGGGTTGAAACGCATTTTGCACTTTCGTGCCTGGTCGAACACTTTTCGTAAGTGGGACACGTGGTCCGTTTCTTGTCGAGATTTGACGATCATGTCGTCCATGTATACCTTGAGCATATCTCCGATTTCTGCTCAGAATACTTTATTCATCATGCGCTGATATGTCGCGCCTGCGTTTTTTAGACCGAAAGGCATGACGTTGTAATAATAGTTGCTCGATTCAGTTATGAAGGCCGTGTATTTTTTGTCGGACACGACCATGGGTATTTGATTATACCCTGAGTAGGCGTCCATGAAGGACAACAGTTTGAAACCGAACGAATTGTCGACCAATTTATCAATGTTAGGTAAAGGGTATGCATCTTTCGGGCATGCCCGGTTGAGATCAGTATAATCAACACACATTCTCCACTTTCCATTAGATTTTTTGACAAGTACAACATTTGAGAGCCAGGTTGTGTACCTGGCCTCGGTTACAAATTTTGCCTCTAGGAGGTCTTTAACAGCAGATTCAGCCGCTTCAGTTTTTTCGGTCGACTGCTTCCTTCTACGTTGAGCGGCCGCTTTGTGTGTTGGGTCAATGGAGAGGTGATGGTAGGCAGTCTCGAGGTCGAGTCCTGGCATCTCTGCGGCGCTCCAGGCAAATAGATCTGGGTTCCCTTTGAGGCAAGCTTCCAACTATCGCTTCACCAAGTCGGGCATATGTGCTCTGATCTTAACGCACCGGGTTGGGTCCTCTCCTAGGGGAATCAGCTCGAACTCTCCGTCCGGGATTGGTCGGGATAGCGAATCCGTTGGCCTTTGGATGCCTTCGTTATCGTCCGAGAACCTGCAGTCTAGGTCGATTGAGTCTACCTGAGGGAAAGCCCTGGGAACATCTAGTGAATTCGATGCCGAAGGGTTTGGTTAGTATGATATTGAGCTAAGACCCTTTGATGCTGCTTCGAAACACCTGCGAGCAGCGTCGACGTCCCCGTGCAGTGTGGAAACCTTGCCCGAAGTAGTGTAGTACTTCATCTTCAGGTGGACGGTGGATGGCACGGCGATTAGCTCGGCTAGTGTTGGTCGTCCCAGGATGCACTGGTACAGCGACGGGCAGTCCACGACTAGGAACTAGACTCTGACCGTCCTGGCTGTCTCAGCTGCTCCGAAGGTGACAAACAGATCGACATAGCCCCACGGTCGGGAAACCGCTCCGTTGAAACCCTGCAGGTCCGATCCGACGTACGGAGTCAGGTGTGTCTCGTTCAACTGGAGTGTTGAAAACAGCTGGGAGTACATAATGTTGCAGGAGCTGCCCTGGTCCACCAAGATTCTCCTCACATCGAAATTTTCCATACGCGCCCGGATGAGCAAAGGAATGCTGGCGTTGGGCGCCCCTCCTAGAAGTTCTTCTCGGTAAAAGGCGAGGGGTACTGAGCCCTCTCTTGGTGGGTCCAGGGTAGCGTTTTGCGCGGGGCCCTTCGCAATTAGTTGGTCGAATTTTCGTTTCACGGATCCGACCGTGATTTTGTTGAACCCTCCTCCCGAGATGACCATTGCGGATGGAAAGGTTTCCCATGGACTATGGGAGGAAAGGTACCCCGGACTCTTGGTGTGATTAGGTAGGAAGAAATCTTCTGGGCGATAAATGCTCAGGGCAACCTGCATGTTTGTATCTGCAGGGATGGGTATAGCCTCCTCGACCTTTTGAGTCTCATGCGCTTCTTGTCGAGGAGTGTCTCTGGACTTGGTGAACTGCTTAAGGTGCCTGTCCTTGATAAGAATTTCGATCGCATCCTTGAGATGGATGCAGTCTTCTGTGTTGTGGCCGTGACTCTTGTGGAATCTGCAATATTTCGTTTTGTCCGTGCCCGGTTTGCTGGGTTGCTGCTTTGGAAAACGTGATGCACTTGACATCTATTAACACAACACAACGAGTAACCAACTTAAGAACTTAGAACATATCAACACAAGAACATACAACTTAATCACAATGTTAATACAACCAAACTACCAACATCGTTGTCATTCGCGCACGAATGACGACACCACACCACGCGCTCGTTGCGCACTCTGATTACTTGCATTCTATCAAGTTTACCGAGTTTAACTCCAGCTTATAATCACCAACATCAACATATCAACAAAGCCTCTGATTTAATCATTTGGAATTCATTCCAACATGTATTATAACTCTTGTAGTTACAAAATACTTCCAACTTAGGTCCATAAGACAATAACTTTGAACGTTCGGCGTAATTACAACAACGACTACTCTCCAATCTTGAATAAGATGTACTTACACTTTTCAATTATCCTCAACATAACTACAACTTTACTATCTTTTAACAACACGTTCTTCGTAAATCATCTTAACCACGCAACGTCATTACAACAACATAAGGTACAAGGGTCCAACGAATCTCCAAGAGATAACTCATACCCTTCACTTCCAACTAATTTAACCTACCGAATACTCGATTCTTACTCATACCGACACAACCCTTCATAAATCCTTATTTGAATCAACACAACTAAACAACTCTTCTTGTTCCAACCAAAAATCGCACTTTAATAATCCAACTTATAATTTCATGTCTTCTAATACTTTTCAACTTAACTTTGTCCGACATTATTGTCAACTCATTATTTTACATTTCCACCTACTTTCCTTTCGAATCATCTCAAGAAAACCTCAAGTCTCAAGCTACTTAATTCATCACTAAACAACATTCTAATTATTCAGAGTTCAACTATGAGTTTCCTTATTACAGCTCAATCCAAACGCAACTTCATACTTTCATCTTTAAATCCCACTAATATACTTATATACGAATCTCCATCAACAATTTAAACAATCCTCAAGCGCTCGTCTTGACTTCATTCAACGTACATACTATACTAGTTGACATGACACATATATCCATCAATTATGATTATGTTTACTATCAACAATAGATTAAGGGTGATCAGCTCCTCAATTTGTCAATAGACATCCGACAATCATAATGGTGGTATAAATCATCATTACCCATATAATAGCGTACTTCAACTTGCGCCTAATGTCTATAAGCATAATGCTCCGTCAACTCTCCAAGGATTACCAACATCTTCTTAGTCTTCTTAAATTCCGACTTCGTCAATTATGCCAACGCATCCAAAAATCTGATACACAATCTCTTATATACGCTCGTAGCATAACACAACCTTAAATAATTTTCTAACAACGGAGTCACCACAATATCAAGTATAATTTAATTTGGTTCGCTTCCAATTACAATTTCCATCCAAGTTAGAATTCCTAACAACATTAATCAAACATTTGTCTTCCCCTCAACATTATCATCATCTAACATTGGTACTTAACCGTCCTCATTCAACATAATTTGCATCTCTATACCTTCTCCGATACCAACATTCCTTCTAAGACCAACATTTTTATTCCTATCAATATTTTCATCTTCCCAAATTTTCAGCACTACTCGCTCAACTTCGGACACAATTATCTATTCTAATAAAAACCTCCAAATCACAAAATTATATTCTAACTTGAAGATAATTTCTTGAATATTCCAGAACTTCAAAAATCGCTTGAATCCAACTTACGAGTAAAAAGTTATCCTCCTTGCAATGGGACTGGTTTAGAATTCCCGTATGCAGAATTTCCAAAAATCAGCAGCAAACCCAATTATTAAAATGCGCTTATCTCGATCATCATAAACCTCCTGAATGAAAATCTTATATGAAAACTATAGGGAATTTCGTAAGTTTTCCAAAAAGTCTGGAATCGCCTCCATCAGAATCACGAGTAAGAAGTTATGCCTTTTCTCGTGACAGTTATTCCAAGATCGCAAAAACCAGAATTTTGAGATTGATGAATACAAGTTCCATCTCTCTCCCTCTTGCTTCCAAGATCTACCAAAAATCTTGCTCTACCTCCAACTTCAAAATTACTCAACTTTAATCCAACTACACTCAAATCATAGCAATCTACCGACTTGATCTTTCAACTAGATCTATCAACTTTTCTTTTCATTTGGAATAAATCCACTTTCTTAAACAATCTCCATCCAAAATCCACGCACTGCTCAACCCGACCGATACGAATGCATGAGTCCATGCTATCGCCGGTTCGCAATAACATCGCTTTGACAACTGCGCACTCTTGCAATCAACATCAACTTTGAACCAATCTTCAACATTCCAACAACAACCCGGGAGCAAGCCTCTCCCCCACTTAATTCCAACCAACACCTGCAGACAACGACTAGAAACTAACAACAAATACCAACAGTGTTTCAAACACATGCCGCGTACTAAAGAATTAACAACATTATACAACATTGGCCGGACATACTGACCTGCTCTGATACCACTTATTGTAACACCCCATTTCTACCCGACAATTATATTATAATCAGAGTAGAAGATTCAATCAACAAGTAAACAAACAGGATGTCACATTTTTCAACTTTAAAAACAACTTCATTTATTTTCATATATCAAGGATACATAACACTTTCATTTAGGATGAAACCATAACAACAACTTTCATTCAATTCTTTGAAATAAAGCAACTTTTACAAATAGGCAGTAGATTCACTAATACTCAACTATACATCGTGTAACAACTTATTCAACTTAACAACTTAGTAATAACATGTTTTTAATTGAAAAAACTTAAAACAACAACAACTTAATATAACAACAAAACAACTAAGCATTCATCCCCCCGAGTGTTACGTATCAGAGCACTGACACTGACTCGACTAATGAAGATATTCATCTTCCTGCAAACTACCTGCACGTTACGAACACAGGGGTAACATTGAAACAGAAGGGGTGAGATATCGAACCATATAAACAAGTGTAAACACCCCAAATTTTCCCTCTCACTTTTTCATTCCTTGGCTTATGATCACACATATTGCATAGCATATCATTACATCTCACATTGCATGATTATCCTTTAGCAACTCACTGCATAGCTGCATAACTAGGGTTTGTGATCAGGTGAACCCAAGAAGTGATTTGAGCAATATCAGAGGCCTTGAAGCATGCCAAGAGGTTCCTTGAGTGTTCTATGGTTGTTTTATACCCCCAAGGTTTCTTTGAAGTCAAGAAATCTCAAGGGATTGCAGAGCTGTCCAGGCAAGCTTGAAGCTCCTACACAGATGACTTGAAAATTAGGGTTTTGGATTTGAGGCCCTTAAACCCAAAAAAATTTGGTCATTCTTGATTACATTGGTCTTTATATGATATAGGGAGCTTGTGTATGAATTTTGATGCAAAACTTCACTGAGGAAGTCATCTGATCAAGTTGTAACTTGTTGTGCAAAAAAAGTCAGGATTAGGGCATCTGAGGCCTCAACCAAGGGTTCCAAAGGTTCATTTCCATCATTTTGAAATCCTATGACCTTTATTTGGTCTTAGGAGAGGTTGGATGATCACAAGATTGAAGAATTTTGAGCCAAGTCAAAAGTTACCAAAAATGGACATTACTTGAAATGCAAACTTTCCATTTTGGGAAAGATTTTCAACCTCCTCTTTCTTGACCAAAAATGCTTCAAATGAAATTTTGTTAAACATTAAAGTTGTAGATTGGATCTTATCATTTTCAAAAAGTAAAAGAACTCCTTTTGATTCATCCTAGAACTCAAGATATGGCAAGTCAAAGTTGGGAAAAATCTTGTAATTTTCAAGTTTAGCCCAAAGAGGGAAATGTGCAAAAGTAAATTCCAGGCCTCTATGTGACTTCTAATCCACTCAAATGCATCATGGCATGATCAAACAACATCTCAAAGTCAGATTTGAGCTTTGAACCAATGGATTTCATGACTTGTTTCTCAAGAAATCACAAAGTTGTAAAATTGCAAAACCTATGCAATGATCCAAGCCATACAACTCACAACAATTGATCTTAGGGTTCTCCTTGAAGCCAGCTGAAGCAGCTCAAGCCCTGAAATCAGTTATGCCATGGCCCATACCTCAAGTACACAACATTTGACTTTTTGGCCAATTGAACCATACCAATCCCACAGTGCATATCAACTCTTCTGACTCATTTCATTTGTTTATGCAAAGCCTAAGGATCATAAAACAGGACTCACAAGAGCTCAGAACCATCATATACCCAGTTTGCACAAAAATCCCCCAAAACTTCCTCTCTTCGATTCTCCCAATCCAGCCATCAAACTTCACAAATTCCTTCACCAATCAACCATATATCACTCATAGAATAAGAATCAACCATTAAAATGGCCTGAAACATCACATATCAAAACCTCCATTTCTGCCATATCAGAATTGGACATCTCAAACCAGCCACTTTCAAAGCATTCCAAGCATTCCATAAGCCTCGGGAGGTTCAAAGGAGGCCATTTGCACAAGAGGGAGGCTCTGAAAGCTCATATTTGCAGGTGTCGCTCCCGATAAATGGGAAATGGCCCAAATATGGTACAGACGTGAACGGTCGGCGAAAGGGACAATGAGAACACACAGCAGTGAACTCACTGGAAAAGAAAAGAGTCGCCAGCTAGGCATTTTTATCCCGGAGGAAAGGCAATGCTGCATAGACCTAGAAAAAGATATGGATAAGACGGTTGCGAGCCAGAGAAACTGAGAAAGGGGGTTGGTTACAACCTGGGAAGGTATTAGCACCCAGATTGTCCGTCGTACTCGACGGGATCCGCGCTTAAAAGATTTGTGTTTTAAAGGGGTAGTGTCAGTGCAATTTGTGTATAAAATAGCTGGAAAAGGATGTACAGGTGTCAGTGTATGAAAAGTGTGAAGTCTAATATATATACAGTGTCAGTGCAGGAACAAGAATGAAATACTCATGATAATGAGGCTAAAGAATAAGGCTAGAAGGAGGGGGAATATACAAAGACTTTTGTTCGATAACTGCTAAGTTATGCCTACGTATCCTCTCGTGCAATGAGGAAGTCAGAACACCGTAGTTCGACCCAAAGAGACTGAAAGATGAATTGACTTGTGAACTGCTTGCTTGCCTATGCTCAAGTGTATGATCTGTCTGGCACAGATGCAAACTGTCTTGCATTAGACGGAAGAAGCAAGTTCTCGCTTATGAGTGAATGGGATGAGAAAAGAATCCCGGAGGAGACGATTATTGTTTGTTTTTGTGTTTTCAGTCTTTTATTGCTTTTTGAAAGTTTGTCATAAGTAAATGAGCTTAAGCCTAGACCAATGGGCTAGTAAACTCATCACATCTTCCCTCTGATTAGGGGTAATGAGAATACCTTAAGTGTGAAGTCCGCTTCTCACACTTAAACACCTTTGGTGTAGGTTTAAGATCATTAACCTACTTGTGATTAATTAGATGTTTTTGTTGTTTTTGTTTAGTGTTGAGTGATGAGGTTAAGCCATAATCAGGGATTAAACAGACTCATTACACCATCCTAATAGAAGGATAATAGATGAGAATGTTTAAGCTGAGGAAAGCTCCTCAACTTAATCCATGATTAGGGATTAACCTCATGACCAAACAAAGCCTTTATTAGATGGATTTTAATTAATGATAAGATGATGAAGTGATTTTTAGGGTTTGTAAGACAACTTGAGGGGGACTTGTCCATTAACACTAGGGTTAGTCCTTCTTAACCATTTAAGGAAGAATTAGAACCCTAATGCAAGGCCCAAGTTACAAGCTTGATGTCTTAGTGATTATTAGATGGATTGATTAAAGGATTTAAACACATTAAGGGTTTAACACTTAGGATTAAAGTTATACACCCCATCCTAATAGAAGGATGCAGGCATAAGCTTAATCACAAAGCCTTAAAGCCTTTAGGGTTTAGTCCCTGATTATGAGATGAGAAGAGAAGACTCAATGAGACACAAAGGTAAAAAACTAAGTGGGGGACTAATCAAAACCCTAATCATTGTCATGCTTGGTTGTTCCTAAGGTTTGTGAGGTTTACAAGAAAGATCTTCAATGGAACCACCAGGAAGCAGATGAAAAGGATCAGGAGAAGCAAAGTAACTTGCTTCATTGAAGAAGACAAGTCACTTGAGGAAAGAAAGTAAGAAGAAAAAGAATGAGCAAGCTCAAACTCAAACACATATCAAAATGCAACATGGATGCAAGAGAGAGATGAGAAGAAAGTATGAGAAGTGAAGGCAAATTCACTTCTCAAAGTGGCTTACCACCTGAAAAGTTAGTGGAAAGAATGCAATGCAATGCAAAATGAAATGAAATGGCATGATGAGAAACAAAACCAGAAGCACATACATGATGTTAATGATGCTATGAGATGCTACAAACATGAAACAACACATGGGGATGATCATACAAGCTCATGGATGCAAATGAAGCAAGTTAAGACACATGAACATACATGAAAAGTTATGACATGCAAATGGCATACAACATGGCAAATGCAAGATGCAATGATCAAACATGCTTTCAATATGTCTTAATATGTCATATGAATCAAATGGATGCACAAAATGCTATGGCAAGTCAAGGTATGAATGCAAATGCAAGATGAGTGCATATGGAAGCCCAAATTAGGGTTTATGATCAAAGCATCAAACACAAACCAAAATCAGAAGCAAACATCAATATGAAAAATTGAAAATGCACTCAAAGGACCCCTAATCCTATACTAACTCACTGCCCAAAGGAGAGGTTCCAACTCTTAACCTAATTCAAGTTATGATTTTCCTAAGTTTTCTAGGGTTTTAGGGTTCCTTAACAAGAAAAATGCCAATCAAATGGAAAATGAAAGATAAATTCATGGCCATTTATTCTCACAAACTACATGATATGCTAAACACAATGCAAAAAGAATCAAAGTCCAACTCTTTGTGGTTAGGCAGAAGTGATTTTTGAAAGTTTGGATCAAAATAATGCATCAAAATGATTTTAATTCCATGAAAATTTCTCAAAATGCATCAAGATCAAAAAAGAAATTTGGTTTGAAGGTTGGACAATGTTTCTAAATGTTTTTAAATGTTTCATGAATTTTTTGGTGATTTTTAAATACCTAAAAGTATTTTTAATTAATTAATTCTCATTAATTAATTAAAAAGAAACTTTTAAATATTTAAAAATACTTTTTTAATGCAAAAAATAAAAATAAAAATATTTTTGTGTTCTGAAATTAAATAATAACTTGTATAAAAAATTTCAGATTTTTTGAATAAATTTTACTATTTTAAATAAAATGGAGAAAACAAAAGAAATAAAAATGAAATAAAATTGATTTAATTGAAAAGTAAACCAATCCAACGCATGAGATTCAAAGCTGGGGGGCAGAGGTTGACTTGGCGCGTGAATCAAGGGTCAGGATGGACTCTGGCTTAAATCAGGTTTTATGAATTAATTAAATGGATTAATTAGGTTAATGGTGATTAGGGCAAAATGGACACATCTGGACCACACATACACGCGCCAAGTCAAGCAAGTCAACAGATCCAACGCACTGAATTCAAACATCACTTAATTACAGGATTAGGGTTAACAACATTCAGGTGACCGGAGGGAAGCTCCGGTCATCTTCTCCGGCGGGTTGAAAACCCTAGATCATGATTCAGGCCACCAATCATCAAATTAAACACAGCAAACAGATCCTCTAACATCCTAGAACATAAATCATCCCTCAAACAACATTTAAACTTCAAGAATCATGCCAATCGAAGAAATCTTTTTTCACGGGTGAAATTTCAGAGCCTCAGTAAATCCTCATTTTTCACTCATTTTTAATTCTAAGAACATCCCCATGACCAGCAAGACACACACTATCAATTTATAACATAAAATGCAAGCTCTGTGAGAAAAAGTTCATGGCCATACCTGAGGTGGAAGCTTCTGATTCTGGGCTTTCTGGGCTGTTCTTTGGTGCAAACTCACTCCAATGGTCCCCCTTGTGCTAATGGCAGGCTTGGATAGAGTTTAAACAGGCTATTTTGAGAGGTTCAATTCTGGTGTATCAGAAAATGAGGTCTGTGTATGTGATGTTTCAGGCTCTATCAATGGCTGATTATGGTTGCTTTGAGTGTGTTTGATTTGTTGGTGAAGAGAAATGAGGTGTTTGATGGTTGTGGAAGGTGATTCGAAGAAGTGAAGTTCTTTGACAGTTTTTGTGAAGGCTGTATTATGGCTTGCTTCCAGGGCCAATGTTGTGTTATAACACTCCCAAGATATGTGAATAGCCTGTGGAGCAGGTCAGTAGGGGTGGCTGCTTACTGTTCCATGAGTATGGGAGTTTTGGCCAAAAAGTCAATGTGATTGGTACTTGCAGCATGGGCTATGGCAGCAGCTGTTTGAGGTCATGTCTTGCTTCAGCTTGGGTTGAGGATGACCCTTAGATTGCTTGTGAGTGACTGCAACATGTGGATCATGAGCTATGCTAACTTTTGCAACTTGCCCACTTGTGGTTTCTTGTGATTTTGTGCCATGTACTTGAGACACTTCTTGCTGAATTTTGTAGCATGGAACCTCTTTTAGTCATGGCAATGTATAGAAATCATTTAGTGATCACATAACTCATGGGAAGATGATTTTGCCAAGAATCCCTCTTTGCACTCTTATGGAAAATGCCTTATGGAAATGTGAAATTCAAAGCAAATGAATGGGAATCCCCTTGGGCCAATTCTGTTTTTAGGTCATGTATGATCATGTGATGAAGTTTTGAAGTCATTTTGAAGTCAATAGAGTGCTTGGTACATGAATTGGCAAGTTTTCCATTTGGTGCATAACTTGAAATTTAGTGATTTTTGCCAACTTTGATGCACCATAACTTGTGATCCAAAATGAATTAGGTCATGTTCTTGTACTTTTTGAAAAGGGAAAGATCTATTCTACAACTTCCATGACCAAAGTTTTTCCATTTGAAGCATTTTTGGATCAAAAAGTAAGGATTGAAAAGTTGCCTAAAATGACAAATTCCTTAAAAGTCAAACTTGCCCCAAAAAGTCAACTTTGCAAAAACTTGTAATTCTTGATTTTTGTGAACTTCCAACTTCTTCCATGATCAAATAAAGATCATATACACTCAAAATGATGAAGATCACCCCTTGGTTGGGTCATTGGGGGCCTCAGATGCCCTGATTTTGCACTGACTTGTCCAGAAAGTCAACTCTTGATCAGATGACTTCCCCATGGAATTTCTTCATGAAAATTGATATGCATACTCCCTATACCATATAGAGACCAATAGAAACAAGAATGACCAAAAAATTTGAAGTTATGGCCTCTGAAACCAAAACCCTAATTTCAGGTCATCTGTGCAGTCAAGCCTGGCTCTGCTTCCACACCATTTCCAGTTCTTGTGATTCTTTGACATTCTTGACTTTGAGAGGATATAATATGATACTTGAACACATATGGATCCCTTTGAAGTGATTGATGACCTTTGGAGTGGCTCAAGAAGCTCTTGGATTGCTCAGATCACAAACCCTAGATGCAGATGACTTTGAACCAATGCAGTGAATCAAAAATGCAATATGAGATGGTATGATTGTGTTTATGCATATGAAATGATCACAAACCATGGTGTGAATGGGTGAGGGAAAATTTGGGGTGTTTACAGCTGCCCCTGTTCAAACATGAGTTAGCTGTGCAGGATGTAAGCAACGGCTTAACAGGCAAACAAGATAACTTGTGGTTGAATACCAAAGACAGTCCAAAATTTGCACTCACAGAATGAAGAAGAAAAGGGATATAGATTGTAAAAGAAAATAAAGTATATTGTAAAGTGTGGGCGACGGAGGACGACCGTCGAGCAGAGGACGACTGCTGGGTAAAGGGCAATGACGGGGACGGCCGACATGCTGGAAAAGTGCGGAAAATAAAGCAATGACGGGGACGGCCGACATGCTGGGGATAAAAGGTATGATGATGGGGACGGCCATCAAGATAAAGTTGTAAGATTCTCTGGGAATTAATGAAACATGACGGGGACGACCATCAAGTTCATAAAGGTAAAGTAATCAACGATGGGGACGGCCACCGAGCTAAAAAGAAAAGGGACCACGACGGGGACGGCCATCGGGTTAAAGAATAAATGAAATAAACAGATGATGAGGTACGATCATCAAAGGTGAAGGACGATCACCTAGCAGGGGACGGCTGCTCTGTTGGGGTAAGATGAGGGACGGTCATCTAAGGTGGAGGACGACCACCTGGCAGGGTACGGCTGCCGAAAATATCGCGACATAGGACGAGTGCCGGATAAAAGGTCGACGATGGGGACGGCCATCGGACGAGCATGATGGAGGACGACCATAAAGAGGTGGAGGACGACCACCTAGCAGGGGACGGCTGCTCTCGGGGCTTATCATGACATAGGACGAATGCCAGATAACCAAAATCAACAATGGGGACGACCATTGGATAAAATGATGAAGGACGATCATCAAGAGGTGGAGGACGACCACCTAGCAGGGGACGGCTGCTAAATATCACGACATAGGACGAATGTCGGATAGAAAATCAACGATGGGGACGGCCATCGGATGAGCATGATGGAGGACGACCATCAAGAGGTGGAGGACGACCACCTAGCAGGGTACGGCTGCTCTCAGGGTTTATCATGACACAGGACGAGTGTCAGATAAAAGGAAAATTTGCTTTGTTGGTGATTTACTGGGGAATAGTAAAAACGGACGAGTGTTTATATCCAAGAAAGAAAGGTATAAGTGTTTAGACGTTTGTGTATAGATTAAAGATGCGGACGAGCATCCCTAAGACTATGATACGGACGAGTATCGGGTAGAAACGAATACTGATACGTGTTCAGAGATGATGATACGGACGAGTATCAACTGGTTAACAAGGAACACGGACGAGTGTTGAATCTGAGGGGACTCTTCTGGGGAATAGTAGACAGAGACGAGTGTCTATATTTAAGAAGACAAGAGTGTTTTGACACAGTGTATGGATTAAAGATGCGGACGAGCATCCTTAAGACTATGATACGGACGAGTATCATGTAGAAACAAACGCTTGACGCATGTCCTGAGATGATGGTACGGGCGAGTACCAACTGGTTAACAAAGAACATGGACCAATGTCGAATCTGTGGGGATATAAATGGTGTATATAAGATACGGACGAGTATCTGTATAAGTAAGTATGAGTGTACAGTTGAGTGTTTACTGTTGGGGAGAGTGACACGGACGAGCGTCAAGAGGAGTATAGTATAAACAAGTACCTGATGTACAAAGTGTTTATGTTACTGTACTGGGAAAGTGACATGGACGGATGTCAAGGAATTGTATATGTATATGTGAGTGCAAAGAGAACAGTCTTGGTTTTCTGCTGGGGATATGACACGGACGGGTGCCAAAAGGAGTATATACTGGTGTTTGGGAATATGAGGCAACTGCTTTTTCTGGGGAATTCGTATATTTTTGGTGAGTTGTCCTTATTTGCAAGTGCTTGTTTCAAAACATGGCTCATGACTATGCCATATGTTTGATTTTTGCCGTAATGCTCCGTATTAAACGGAATGCTACGCTTTGTGGGTGAATATGATGCAAATGCTATGATTATGCAAAGATACCAAACTGGGATCTGGATCCCGCTGCTGCGAAGATCTCTGATCGATCTGCTTGAAACGGACATCCCAGCTGGGGGTGAGATCATTGGTAGATCTGATGAGATGTATTTGCTTGGGGAGGTAAGTCACTGATAGACCCATCCTTGGTAATGAGGGGACCCAGCTGGGGTTTGTAGAAGCTTTCTTCACTCTGTTGTGATCCCTTCATGCGCTGCTCTTCTGGACAGAGGCTGAAACTCTGTGGGGAGATGGTTCCCTGGCTTTTGTACTTGGCTGAGGAAGAATGATTGGCAACTCGGCTGGGAGAAGCAATAAGTGGCCACTCAGCTGGGGAGAGAACACTTTGAGTGCTAAGAGTGAATGCTGATTTGTCAGCTTGCTGGGATGAATCTTTCATGCCCCGAGTTGCGTTTTGGATACCTGCAATCCTGCAAAGATAGAGAAACGCACAAGTAATCCCGAGGTATCCTTTACCGGATTCCATCATAGGAGTTCAGACACTTCTGAGAGTGAGTATATTTCCTGCAAGCATGCAACTTTTATTCTTTGAAAATAAGCATCTGTATTCATGCAATCAGTTTTTTTTTTTCAAGATATCAGACATTTTTGCAAATAAAACGTACAAGACGAAACATGACTGAAAATCTGATTTTATTAACTCAAATGCCCTGAATTGGCGAGATACAGTCAAAGAAACATATCTCCTAAAATGAGGAGATTGTTACAAGTTGAGAAACAAAATGCTGGCGATGTTGGTGACGCTTTCAAGGAGCTTCCTCTTTTGCTATAACTCGTATGACTTTTGACGTTCTTCTCGTCTTGCTTTCTGGAGAAGGCTGATTCTGATTGGAGCTTGATCCTTTCGGGGTTTACCAAGTTGTGAGTGCTACAGACGAATTCAGAGTGCAGTTGTTCGCTTATTCCCTCGTTTTGCATGGATCGCCCTTTCGGGTTTTCAATCCATCGGGATACCCATTTTTGCCTGAGTTGTCCAATACGGCTTTTCAACTCAGCGAGTGTACATTTTTTTGTTTATTTTTCCCTTATTTTTGCTCGAGTCTTTTATTCTGTCTTTGACTCGCCGGGATGCCCTATTTTTGCCTGGACTTACATTTTGTTTTTGTGTCCAGCGGGTCGTTTTATGCGAAGTATTTTTTAACTGCATCTGAATTCACAGGGGACGGGAAATCTTCACCATCCATGGTGCTGAGCATCAGTGCTCCACCAGAGAAAACTTTCTTTACCACGAATGGTCCTTCATAATTCGGAGTCCATTTGCCCCTGTGGTCTGTATGAGGAGGGAGGATTCTCTTTAGCACAAGATCTCCCACTTGGTACTCTCGGTGCCTAACTTTTTGATCGAAGGCTCTCTTCATTCTTTTCTGATACAGCTGCCCATGGCAGATTGCAGCCAATCTTTTCTCTTCAATCAGATTCAGTTGCTCGTATCGGGACCGGACCCACTCTGCTTCGTTTAGCTTAACATCCATCAATACCCGTAGAGAGGGTAATTCAACTTCAACAGGTAGGACTGCTTCCATACCATACACAAGTTGATACGGTGTTGCTCTAGTGGATGTCCTGATTGACGTGCGGTACCCATGTAAGGCGAATGGTAGCATTTCATGCCAGTCTTTATAAGTGACTACCATCTTCTGCACAATCTTCTTGATATTTTTATTAGCTGCCTCAACAGCGCCGTTCATCTTTGGCCTGTAAGGAGAAGAGTTGTGGTGTTGGATCTTGAAGTCCCGGCACAGTTCTGCCATCATTTTGTTGTTTAAGTTAGAACCATTATCAGTAATGATTCGCTCGGGCACTCCATACCGACAGATGATATCTCTTTTCAGAAATCTGGCTACCACTTGTCTTGTAACATTGACATAGGAAGCTGCTTCGACCCACTTGGTGAAATAATCAATGGCGACCAGGATGAATCTGTGGTCATTCGAAGCAGTCGGTTCAATCTTGCCGATCATGTCAATGCCCCACATGGCGAAGGGCCAGGGTGAAGACATTATATTCAAAGGATTGGGAGGCACATGCACCTTATCCGCATAAATCTGGCATTTATGGCATTTTCTGGCGTAGGCACAACAGTCGGCATCCATTGTGATCCAATAATACCCTGATCTCAGCAACTTCTTAGCCATTGCATGTCCTCCAGCATGGGTACCAAAGGATCCTTCGTGCACTTCATGCATTAACAGGTCTGCTTCTATCTTATCGACGCATCTGAGGAGTACCATATCAAAGTTCCTTTTGTACAAGGAGCCATCAGTGTTCAGAAAGAAACTACCAGCAAGCCTTCTCAAAGTCTTCTTATCATTGGAAGATGCCCCAGGTGGGTATGTTTGATCCTCCAAGAAGCACTTAATGTCATGGAACCAAGGCTTATCATCTTTGACAACATCTGCTGCAAACACATATGCCGGTCTGTCAAGTCTGGATACTGAAATCTGAGGTACAAAGTTGGCAGCTTGAACTTTGATCATGGATGAAATGGTGGCAAGAGCATCTGCAAACTGATTCTCGTCCCGAGGGATATACTCAAGCTTGACTGTTGTAAAGAAAGTCAGTAATCTCCTTGTATAATCCCTGTAAGGTATCAGATGATCTTGGTGGGTGTACCATTTGCCGTTAGTCTGATTAACTACCAGAGCTGAATCTCCGAATACGGTCAATGTCTTGATCCTGAGGTCAATGGCTTCCTCAAGACCCATGATACAAGCTTCGTATTCAGCTTCGTTGTTAGTGCAGCTGAAAGTGAGTTTTGCCGAGAAAGGCATGTGAACTCCTTTAGGTGTAATGAGTACTGCACCAACACCACGACCGTTCATGTTAACAGCCCCATCAAACATCATAGTCCATTCTTATTTTGGGTCAGGCCCTTCAGTGTGAACAGGCTCTTCATGATCTTTTGCTTTTATGAACATGATGTCTTCATCAGGGAAGTCAAATCTCATAGGCTGGTAGTCATCAATGGGTTGCTCAGCAAGATATTCAGACAATACACTGCCCTTGATGGCTTTCTGAGAGGTGTATTGGATGTCATATTCTGTAAGAATCATTTGCCATCTTGCAACCCGTCCGGTAAGTGCTGGCTTCTCAAATATGTACTTAACTGGGTCCATCTTTGAGATCAGTAAGGTAGTGTGGGTCAACATATACTGTCTCAGTCGGCGAGCAGCCCACGCTAAAGCACAGCAAGTTTTCTCGAGCAGTGAATAACGTTGTTCACAGTCGGTAAACTTTTTTCTTAGGTAGTATATTGCATACTCTTTTCGACCAGACTCGTCATGCTGGCCCAACACACACCCCATCGACTCTTCTAATACTGTCAAGTACATTATCAGAGGTCCTCCTTCAACTGGAGGCATAAGGATTGGAGGCTCTTGTAAGTACTCTTTGATCTTGTCAAAAGCCCTCTGGAAGTCTTCGTTCCACCTGACCGTCTGTTCTTTTCTTAACAGCTTGAACAAGGGTTCGCAGGTTGCTGTAAGGTGAGATATGAACCGTGAAATGTAGTTCAATCGACCTAAGAACCCTCGAACTTCCTTTTCTGTTTTTGGTGCAGGCATCTCTTGAATAGCCTTGACTTTATCAGGGTCAACTTCAATCCCTTTCTCGCTTACAATAAATCCCAGCAGCTTACCAGATCGCACCCTGAATGTGCACTTGTTGGGGTTCAACTTCAATTGGTACTTCCTCAGACGCTTGAATAGCTTCAGCAGATTCACCAGGTGGTCTTCTTCAGTAAGGGACTTGGCAATCATGTCATCCACATAACATTCGATTTCTTTATGGATCATATCGTGGAATAATGTCACCATAGCCCGTTGATATGTTGCACCAGCATTCTTCAATCCGAATGGCATCACCTTGTAACAGAACGTGCCCCAGGGCGTGATGAAGGTTGTCTTCTCCATGTCTTCAGGTGACATCTTGATCTGGTTGTATCCTGAAAATCCATCCATGAAGGAGAATACCGAGAACTGAGCCGTGTTATCCACCAATACATCAATGTGAGGTAAAGGGAAGTCATCTTTCAGGCTAGCTCTGTTCAGATCCCGGTAGTCAACACACATTCTTACTTTGCCGTCCTTCTTAGGCACAGGTACTATGTTAGCAACCCACGGTGGATAGCTAGTTACAGCAAGGAACCCGGCGTCCCACTGCTTTTGTACCTCTTCTTTGATTTTCATGGCCATGTCTGGGCGAGTACGGCGTAGCTTCTGTTTAACCGGCGGGCATTCTTCTCTTAAAGGTAGCTTGTGCACAACAATGTCGGTGTCCAACCCTGGCATATCTTGATAAGACCAAGCAAACACATCCACATATTCTTGAAGCAGATTAATCAGTTGTCTCTTCACTGAGTCTTGTAAGCAGGCCCCGATTTTAACTTCTTTCACGTCTTCATCTGTACCAAGATTGATCGTTTCAACCTCCTCCTGGTGAGGAGTGATAACCTTCTCCTCTTGTCTCAACAACCTGGCTAACTCTTCAGGAAGCTCATACTCTTCTTCAACCCCTTCATCAGCTTGATTGATTGGATTGTCAAAGTCATACAAAGTCATAGCCGTGCTGTTGTCGGTGCTGTCTGGAGGGCACTCTCTGCAAGGGTTCAGTTCGTTCGTTTTAGTGATTGATTTTAATCTTGTTTAGAAAAGTGAAATAAAGTTGTCATTTTGAAAACATCGCCATTTATTTTTTGTACAAAAAGAAAAATGGAAAAACAGTGAGCGGAAAAGAAAAAGACTCATTTGCAAAAAGATGTCTGATATTTCATTGATTAATCTTGTTGCACAAAAAGTACAGATGGCCCGATTACAAAATGAGTCTTGTCATCTTGGGCAAGATGCAAGACTTTGATGCATGCTATAAAAATACAGGAAATAATAATTACTCTGCATGAGTAACTCTTATAATTTCATGGGAAGACCAGTTTGAGATACTGCTCCCCGGGACCTTTGGACGTATCCAATTCTCCAGATTGCGTTCTTCCTCCAACTCGTCTTCCAGATTGTTGATAGCATCAGGGGTGAGCATCCCCCCACTGACAAAACCGGGCTTCTCAGCAGCCTCTGTTTGATTTTGTTGAGTTGGTCTGTAACCCAACCCAAATGTGTCCTTCTTCTCCTCCACAGATAAAACCTTGCCCCAGCCTTGGGCAGTTCCTTCTTCAACAACCTTCCGGGCTTGTTGATAAGATGCCATGGAGATTCCAGGTACAGTGGATGCTTCATTTACGTTCAAGGCCTCAAACCCTTGACTCATTGTTTCATGGATCTCCCCATCCATCTCAATATATTTGTAGGTAGCCAGGTGGCTGACAAAAATATCCTCCTCTCCACAGATAGTAACGACTTGACCCTCCCACTCGAATTTTAACTTCTGGTGAAGGGTTGAGGTCACGGCGCCAGCGGCGTGAATCCATGGCCTACCCAATAAACAGCTGTAGGCGGGCTGTATATCCATCACGTAGAAGGTCGTTTTGAAAGTTTGTGGGCCAATCGTTATAGGCAACTCAATTTCTCCCAGAACCGATCTCTTAGAACCATCAAAGGCTCTTACTACCAGGTTACTGGGACGCAATGCCAATCCTTCATACTCTAGCTTCACAAGGGCTTTTTTAGGTAAGACATTGAGGGATGATCCTGTGTCTACCAGCACATGGGAGAGGACTGCACCTTTACATTCCATGGCAATGTGCAAAGCCTTGTTATGATTGCGGCCTTCCGTAGTCAAATCAGTGTTGGTGAACCCTAGCCCATTGCTAGCAGTAACATTTCCAACCACGGCTTCCAACTGATTGACGGTGATCTCTTCCGGCACATAAGCTGCGTGCAAGACTTTTAATAATGCGTTCCGATGAGCTTCGGAGCACATAAGCAATGATAGAATGGAGATCTTGGAAGGCGTCTGGTGAAGTTGGTCCACTATCTTGTAATCACTCTTCTTGATGATTCTCATGAACTCATCAACTTCTTGATCAAAGGGTGTTTTCAAAGTTTCCTTAACAGCTTGATCTTCCTGCACCAGGCTCTTCCCTTTTGCCTTGGCAGCAGCTTCTGCTTCGGCAGTGGGTCTTTGAATTTGTGGAGCAAAGAGACGTCCGCTTCGAGTGAAGCCTCCGCCTCCTCCCACATTGTCTATTTGTGGTGCAGGGGTTGATGATTCAAGAGTAATTTTCTGTCCTTCGCAGTATAGATCAGAGCCGTAATGCCAGGGGATGGCGTTACTGCTTTCATAAGGTATTGGCCCAGGCACTGTGATAGTGACTGGACTAATTGCAGCTGCAGAAGGGACCATGATAGTCTGTGGATCATAGTATATTGTGACTGGTGCTCTGATAGGAGTAGCACTTTGTGAGTTGTAGGCAGAATCATTTTCAGGATCATAATAAATTGTAACTGTTGAGACATCTTCATGGTTTGTAGGAGACATTGTTGGAAGGATGGGTGTTGTTGTTGTAGGAGATTCAAAATGAAGTGGTGCTGAAGTTGTAGAAGGAATGTTCGTTGATATCTGGTCAGTTGAAATGACAGATGAAAAATTTGTTGATGAAACTGAAGAGTTGTCGGGAACAATGGTTGTTGCAGTTGTAGGAGATACTGGAATTGTTGTTGACGAGATTGCTGGATTTGTTGGAATTGATGTTGTAATTTGAAGCAGGCCACTCTGGATGAGACTATCTATGCCATCTCTCAAGTTATCACAACCATTCACTGAAATGTTGCAGTAAGCACACCCTAGCTCGCACCCCGGGAACATTTGACATTCGAGGAGTTGAGCCTTAATCTCTACCAACGGTGTCCGAATCTGACCCACACTGGTTATTAAATAAGACGGCTTGTCTTCTTCAATAGCATTGATTCTGGGACCTCCGTGGTGCGGCATAGGGTTTTTGTTAACATTTGGTGGTGGTGCAAAGTTTAGAGCCTTAGAGTCTACCAAGTCTTGTACCTTCATGTGCAAGGCTCTGCACTTCTCTGTACTATGCCCAGGTGCATTTGAATGAAAAGCGCACCTGGCGTTGGAGTCATAATTTCTGGGTAGACTGGCAGGATCTGGAGGTGCCAACGTCCTTAGCTCAACCAGGTTGAGTTTCAGGAGTTGTGGCAGTAATGTTGCATAGGGCATAGGGATCGGATCGATCACCCTATTGGCCTGAGAAGGTCTCTGTTGATATGGTCTTTGCTGATTGTTGTTGGTATTGTTGTAGTTTCTCTGAGGAGGATATTGATTCTGTTGCTGATAATTTTGTTGTGGTGGTTGATAAGCTGGTTGTGGATGAACTGGAGCGGGAATGGTGACTGCTGCCACAGACCTATGAACATATTGGGGCCTGCCCCTGCTGGTGTGGATAGCATTGGTCTCACCAGTTCTTCTCGGGCCCACAAAAGGCTTCCTTGTATTGCTGGATGAGCTGGCACCGTTGTCAGAAATTTTGCCCATCTTTAACAAGCTCTCAATTCTCTCTCCAGCTATAACAACATCTGCAAAGCTGGTGGAAGAGAAGGCAGCTAGCCTGTCAATGTATGTTCCTTGGAGGGTGTTCATAAACATATCCGCCATCTCCCTCTCTGACATAGGTGGCTGGACAGCAGCAGCCAATTGCCTCCATCTCTGGGCATACTCTCGGAAACTTTCTCTAGACTACTGTGACATTCCCATTAGGAGGGTCCTGTTGGGTGCCATATCCAAATTATACTAGTATTGTCTAATGAAGGCTTCTGCCAAATCCTTCCAACACCTGATGGTTGCTCTTGTCAGATGAGAGTACCATTCTCTTGAAGCTCCCGTCAAGCTATCCTCAAAATAAAACATCCATAGCTTCTCGTCCATGGTATATGCCTTCAACCTTCCCAGAAAGGATTGTAAGTGGGTCCGCGGGCAGGAAGTCCCGTTGTACTTTTCAAAACAAGGAGGCTTAAACTTATGGGGAATCCTGACCCCGTCTACCAAGCCCATGTCCATAACATCAAAACCCAAAGAGTTTTGAGACTCCAAGGATCTTAATTTCTCAGCTATCTCATCCAGCCTTCTGTCATAGGCTTCCTCCCCAGCTCCCATCACTGTGAACTGATCTTCCTGGGGGTCTTCTTGCAGCACTCTGCCTGTAGTGGCAGTCCCTTGAACATTTGCAGGAATGTTGATCTCTGGATGAAGGTTGGGTCCAAATACAGGGGGGTTAACATGAGGTTGGACCCTCTCATTGTTGCTTGTGCCAGCAGTCCCTAGATGGGGATCTTCCTGATTCTGCCTTTCTACCATGGCTCTCAATCTCTCCTGGCTTTGAGCCATATTGTTCATCACCTCCATAAATTGTGTCATCTGATTCCTCATTTCTAGCCTCTCATTGGCCATTTGGTTCCTGACCTCTGTAAGGTCCTGCTGTACCTGGTCCATTTGTATGCCCGGAAGATTGTTGCGGGTTGGATATCTATGTGGACGGTTGAGTGGGAACACCCGTCGTCGAGCAATAGTTCCTGACATCACAACAGAGTTAGTAACAAATAAACAAAAACCTACAAAACAAGGCAAAAGGTTAGTATGCAATGCAGTTATGCTTATTTGTTTCCAAGGTATCCGGTTTGGCACTTGGTTTTGACCCTTCCAGGCCCTTGAAGATGCTTGTGATGTTGCTTTGAAAGAAACTCAGATAGAGCAAACTGATACATATATTACAAAAGGTAAAATAATACATAGTTTGTTTCTTCTTACAATACAAGCCCTCTGAGGGGTCAAAATACATCATAAGAAAAAGTAAAAGTACATGAAATGAAAGCAACAACAAGCAAAAGTCAAACACTAAGACCAAACTCATCCTCCCGAACTTCCTTGAGAAGTGCCTCAGTCACAGGATCAGCTGGACGCTCTGTAAGGTTCCGGATAAGGAGATTCCTAGTAGTAACAGCTGCAGTTAGCTTCTTGTGTTGACTCTGGGCCTTTGACCTCTTTACTCCAGCTCTGATCTTCAACTCTGAGATCTCTCTCTGGGCTGCTACCAGGGCTTCCTGTTGCTCTTTTGCACTAGCTTCCAGTTGCTCGATCTTGTCCTGAGTCCTTTTATCTTCCAGAGTACGAGCCTCGGTGATTCTGACCCACCTAGCTTGGCTCTCCTTTAGATACAAATCAGTCCTGGCCCTTTGGAATTGGGCCTCCTTGCAGGCATTCTTCAGAATTTGTTCCCCAGCCCTAGACTTCTTGATGTAATCTTCAGACTTCTCAATCCTAGCCAGATGCTCTATCTTCAACTTTTCCAACCTTTCAATATCCAACCTACCATCACTCCTCTCCCAGAGGGTCTTCTGTAGAGCCTGAGTCAACTTCTCATTTCTCTCTTTCAATTTCTCAAACTCCTCTAAGCTGACAGTGACAGGAGGTGGTGCTGAGGATGGTCCAGGCATATCTTCCATGGTAAAGGGCATCCCAGAAAACTGAGCCCTGGCATGGGACCACTCATAGTACTGTGCTGATGCCACATTGTTGCACTTCCCCAGAATGGTTACCCCTTTAGTCTGAACATTGTCCCAGGCCCAGGCTGCCTGCCTGACAGTAGCCAGATTAGGCTTATTCTCACAGTAAAGAGTCTCAGCCAAGTCTTGTGCCTTAGGAGTGTGGACCAATGCATAACCCAGTTGTCTTTTGAATAGTAGAGGGTTGTAGTTGATGCAACCCTTTACTCCTATCAGGGGTACATTGGGAAATTGTCCACAACTGGTAATGATGTCCCTGCCTTTGGTGCTCTGAGTGCACCACCTAATGTCAGCTGAGGTTAAAGCAGTGAGTCTTCTAGCCCAGTTCTTTGGCTGATGAGGATTCAGAAATGCATCAGTCTTAGGCAAATGTCTGAGCAACCAGGTATGGAACAAGGGAGCACAGCACCTCACTAATCTTCCTCTCTGCTTTTCATTCCTCTGGTGAACTGAGTAGTAGAAATCCCCCAATAAAGTGGGTACTGGGTTCCTCAGGATGAAAAGATGGATTGCACTCTTGCTAACAAACTTAGGCTCATCTGCAAATAAAATGACCCCATATATGCTGAGGGCCAATAGAGCACAGACTGCTTTCCACTCTCCCAAAGAAGCTTTCAGGGTAGCCTGAGAGATCAAGAAATCCAGATGTAGACCAGAGATTCCAGCTTTGGTGGTCATATTCTGCCCAATCAGAATTGGTTCCAGATACAATGCCTTTGCTATTTCTTCATTACTTGGAAAGGCCATCTCAAGGTTGAAGGGGACTCCACCCCTGATAAGTACTCCCACTAATGCTGAATACTCTTCCAATAAAGGTCCCAACTGAAAATCCGGGAATGTGAAACACCTCAGAGGGGGATCATAGAACTGCAGGCAAGTATGAATCAGGCTCCTCTGTGAAGGGTCCAAATCCATAACCACATCAAGTATGCCTCCATAGTGTTCTCTGAAATGTGGTATATGGTCTGGAGTAATCAGGGTCTGAATCCTCCTGATGTCAGCTAGCTCAGGCTGAAAGAAATGATAGGAGATGTTACTCTTCTTAGGTGCCATGTTGCTGAAGAAAAGCTAAGACAGATGCTGATGATGGAGAAAAGTACTGATGATGGGCCACTGATAGGCTGAGACTGATGATGCAGATAGCTGATAACTGGAGTAGATACTGGTGAAGATAGGTCTATGCTGATGATGGGGTCAAAACCAAGCCAACAAATAAGTATGGATACCCTGAAAAGCAAATAAGCAAATGTCAAAATGATGCAATGATGATGTATGCAAATGATATGCAAGGGTTTGTGACTGAGCTGGATCTGATCAAGTGCTCTGATATAAGTCCAGGTATGTTCAAGAAATCCAGATGGAGGTCCATAAGTTCAGTAACCAAGGTGGGGGACTCAAATAAAGAGCCACATGTCCAAGGTTTAGAATCACAAAAACTATCCCAAGATGGAGTACTCTTAAACAAAACAAAGTAACAAGGTATGCTGAGGTCAAGGGTACCTGCAAACCTGTAAACAGCCCAACCCCCTCACAGGTGGTGTTCTAAAACAAGGATCCTCCGACTTGGATCAGTTATGAGAAGTGTAAACACTTCTAACCCGGAGGTACAGTGTTTACAATAACCATAAAAGTTCCTCCTCTAATTCACCTCAGCTTCTGAAGGTCAAAACTAAAGGTCATCCAGACTTAGCAGGCTTCCCACATAGCCCTAGTACTGCAGGAAATCTGCAACACAGAGTTCTCAAGAAGAAACCCATATCTGAACCGTGTTTCATATTCCCGCACCAGACCGAGATGGAATGGGAAAGAATATGAACCACTCTAGCCTAGGTGTCACTCAGGTCCCAGGTATAGGACCTTAACTCTCAATAGAACCCCACCCACCAAAACAACCAAACAGATCCAGCCAGCACAGTATGACAATATGATATATGCAAAGCTGTAAAGAAAGCAATAAAGCAACTGTACATAAAGCAAAAATAAAACAAATATACAAACACAGATAGCACATAACACCCCAGTAAACACAAATCAAACAAGCGCTAGGAGGAACCCACAAAAAGAACCAGAAGCCCTGGTTACAATATAAAGTTCCCCAGTGAAGTCGCCAAGCTGTCGCTCCCGATAAATGGGAAATGGCCCAAATATGGTACAGACGCGAACGGTCGGCGAAAGGGACAATGAGAACACACAGCAGTGAACTCACTGGAAAAGAAAAGAGTCGCCAGCTAGGCATTTTTATCCCGGAGGAAAGGCAATGTTGCATAGACCTAGAAAAAGATATGGATAAGACGGTTGCGAACCAGAGAAACTGAGAAAGGGGGTTGGTTACAACCTGGGAAGGTATTAGCACCCAGATTGTCCGTCGTACTCGACGGGATCCGCGCTTAAAAGATTTGTGTTTTAAAGGGGTAGTGTCAGTGCAATTTGTGTATAAAATAGCTGGAAAAGGATGTAGAGGTGTCAGTGTATGAAAAGTGTGAAGTGTAATATATATACAGTGTCAGTGCAGGAACAAGAATGAAATACTCATGATAATGAGGCTAAAGAATAAGGCTAGAAGGAGGGGGAATATACAGAGACTTTTGTTCGATAACTGCTAAGTTATGCCTACGTATCCTCTCGTGCAATGAGGAAGTCAGAACACCGTAGTTCGACCCAAAGAGACTGAAAGATGAATTGACTTGTGAACTGCTTGCTTGCCTATGCTCAAGTGTATGATCTGTCTGGCACAGATGCAAACTGTCTTGCATTAGACGGAAGAAGCAAGTTCTCGCTTATGAGTGAATGGGATGAGAAAAGAATCCCGGAGGAGACGATTATTGTTTGTTTTTGTGTTTTCAGTCTTTTATTGCTTTTTGAAAGTTTGTCATAAGTAAATGAGCTTAAGCCTAGACCAATGGGCTAGTAAACTCATCACATCTTCCCTCTGATTAGGGGTAATGAGAATACCTTAAGTGTGAAGTCCGCTTCTCACACTTAAACACCTTTGGTGTAGGTTTAAGATCATTAACCTACTTGTGATTAATTAGATGTTTTTGTTGTTTTTGTTTAGTGTTGAGTGATGAGGTTAAGCCATAATCAGGGATTAAACAGACTCATTACACCATCCTAATAGAAGGATAATAGATGAGAATGTTTAAGCTGAGGAAAGCTCCTCAACTTAATCCATGATTAGGGATTAACCTCATGACCAAACAAAGCCTTTATTAGATGGATTTTAATTAATGATAAGATGATGAAGTGATTTTTAGGGTTTGTAAGACAACTTGAGGGGGACTTGTCCATTAACACTAGGGTTAGTCCTTCTTAACCATTTAAGGAAGAATTAGAACCCTAATGCAAGGCCCAAGTTACAAGCTTGATGTCTTAGTGATTATTAGATGGATTGATTAAAGGATTTAAACACATTAAGGGTTTAACACTTAGGATTAAAGTTATACACCCCATCCTAATAGAAGGATGCAGGCATAAGCTTAATCACAAAGCCTTAAAGCCTTTAGGGTTTAGTCCCTGATTATGAGATGAGAAGAGAAGACTCAATGAGACACAAAGGTAAAAAACTAAGTGGGGGACTAATCAAAACCCTAATCATTGTCATGCTTGGTTGTTCCTAAGGTTTGTGAGGTTTACAAGAAAGATCTTCAATGGAACCACCAGGAAGCAGATGAAAAGGATCAGGAGAAGCAAAGTAACTTGCTTCATTGAAGAAGACAAGTCACTTGAGGAAAGAAAGTAAGAAGAAAAAGAATGAGCAAGCTCAAACTCAAACACATATCAAAATGCAGCATGGATGCAAGAGAGAGATGAGAAGAAAGTATGAGAAGTGAAGGCAAATTCACTTCTCAAAGTGGCTTACCACCTGAAAAGTTAGTGGAAAGAATGCAATGCAATGCAAAATGAAATGAAATGGCATGATGAGAAACAAAACCAGAAGCACATACATGATGTTAATGATGCTATGAGATGCTACAAACATGAAACAACACATGGGGATGATCATACAAGCTCATGGATGCAAATGAAGCAAGTTAAGACACATGAACATACATGAAAAGTTATGACATGCAAATGGCATACAACATGGCAAATGCAAGATGCAATGATAAAACATGCTTTCAATATGTCTTAAGATGTCATATGAATCAAATGGATGCACAAAATGCTATGGCAAGTCAAGGTATGAATGCAAATGCAAGATGAGTGCATATGGAAGCCCAAATTAGGGTTTATGATCAAAGCATCAAACACAAACCAAAATCAGAAGCAAACATCAATATGAAAAATTGAAAATGCACTCAAAGGACCCCTAATCCTATACTAACTCACTGCCCAAAGGAGAGGTTCCAACTCTTAACCTAATTCAAGTTATGATTTTCCTAAGTTTTCTAGGGTTTTAGGGTTCCTTAACAAGAAAAATGTCAATCAAATGGAAAATGAAAGATCAATTCATGGCCATTTATTCTCACAAACTACATGATATGCTAAACACAATGCAAAAAGAATCAAAGTCCAACTCTTTGTGGTTAGGCAGAAGTGATTTTTGAAAGTTTGGATCAAAATAATGCATCAAAATGATTTTAATTCCATGAAAAATTCTCAAAATGCATCAAGATCAAAAAAGAAATTTGGTTTGAAGGTTGGACAATGTTTCTAAATGTTTTTAAATGTTTCATGAATTTTTTGGTGATTTTTAAATACCTAAAAGTATTTTTAATTAATTAATTCTCATTAATTAATTAAAAAGAAACTTTTAAATATTTAAAAATACTTATTTAATGCAAAAAATAAAAATAAAAATATTTTTGTGTTCTGAAATTAAATAATAACTTGTATAAAAAATTTCAGATTTTTTGAATAAATTTTACTATTTTAAATAAAATGGAGAAAACAAAAGAAATAAAAATGAAATAAAATTGATTTAATTGAAAACTAAACCAATCCAACGCATGAGATTCAAAGCTGGGGGGCAGAGGTTGACTTGGCGCGTGAATCAAGGGTCAGGATGGACTCTGGCTTAAATCAGGTTTTATGAATTAATTAAATGGATTAATTAGGTTAATGGTGATTAGGGCAAAATGGACACATCTGGACCACACATACACGCGCCAAGTCAAGCAAGTCAACAGATCCAACGCACTGAATTCAAACATCACTTAATTACAGGATTAGGGTTAACAACATTCAGGTGACCAGAGGGAAGCTCCGGTCATCTTCTCCGGCGGGTTGAAAACCCTAGATCATGATTCAGGCCACCAATCATCAAATTAAACACAGCAAATAGATCCTCTAACATCCTAGAACATAAATCATCCCTCAAACAACATTTAAACTTCAAGAATCATGCCAATCGAAGAAATCTTTTTTCACGGGTGAAATTTCAGAGCCTCAGTAAATCCTCATTTTTCACTCATTTTTAATTCTAAGAACATCCCCATGACCAGCAAGACACACACTATCAATTTATAACATAAAATGCAAGCTCTGTGAGAAAAAGTTCATGGCCATACCTGAGGTGGAAGCTTCTGATTCTGGGCTTTCTGGGCTGTTCTTTGGTGCAAACTCACTCCAATGGTCCCCCTTGTGCTAATGGCAGGCTTGGATAGAGTTTAAACAGGCTATTTTGAGAGGTTCAATTCTGGTGTATCAGAAAATGAGGTCTGTGTATGTGATGTTTCAGGCTCTATCAATGGCTGATTATGGTTGCTTTGAGTGTGTTTGATTTGTTGGTGAAGAGAAATGAGGTGTTTGATGGTTGTGGAAGGTGATTCGAAGAAGTGAAGTTCTTTGACAGTTTTTGTGAAGGCTGTATTATGGCTTGCTTCCAGGGCCAATGTTGTGCTATAACACTCCCAAGATATGTGAATAGCCTGTGGAGCAGGTCAGTAGGGGTGGCTGCTTACTGTTCCATGAGTATGGGAGTTTTGGCCAAAAAGTCAATGTGATTGGTACTTGCAGCATGGGCTATGGCAGCAGCTGTTTGAGGTCATGTCTTGCTTCAGCTTGGGTTGAGGATGACCCTTAGATTGCTTGTGAGTGACTGCAACATATGGATCATGAGCTATGCTAACTTTTGCAACTTGCCCACTTGTGGTTTCTTGTGATTTTGTGCCATGTACTTGAGACACTTCTTGCTGAATTTTGTAGCATGGAACCTCTTTTAGTCATGGCAATGTATAGAAATCATTTAGTGATCACATAACTCATGGGAAGATGATTTTGCCAAGAATCCCTCTTTGCACTCTTATGGAAAATGCCTTATGGAAATGTGAAATTCAAAGCAAATGAATGGGAATCCCCTTGGGCCAATTCTGTTTTTAGGTCATGTATGATCATGTGATGAAGTTTTGAAGTCATTTTGAAGTCAATAGAGTGCTTGGTACATGAATTGGCAAGTTTTCCATTTGGTGCATAACTTGAAATTTAGTGATTTTTGCCAACTTTGATGCACCATAACTTTTGATCCAAAATGAATTAGGTCATGTTCTTGTACTTTTTGAAAAGGGAAAGATCTATTCTACAACTTCCATGACCAAAGTTTTTCCATTTGAAGCATTTTTGGATCAAAAAGTAAGGATTGAAAAGTTGTCTAAAATGACAAATTCCTTAAAAGTCAAACTTGCCCCAAAACGTCAACTTTGCAAAAACTTGTAATTCTTGATTTTTGTGAACTTCCAACTTCTTCCATGATCAAATAAAGATCATATACACTCAAAATGATGAAGATCACCCCTTGGTTGGGTCATTGGGGGCCTCAGATGCCCTGATTTTGCACTGACTTGTCCAGAAAGTCAACTCTTGATCAGATGACTTCCCCATGGAATTTCTTCATGAAAATTGATATGCATACTCCCTATAACATATAGAGACCAATAGAAACAAGAATGACCAAAAAATTTGAAGTTATGGCCTCTGAAACCAAAACCCTAATTTCAGGTCATCTGTGCAGTCAAGCCTGGCTCTGCTTCCACACCATTTCCAGTTCTTGTGATTCTTTGACATTCTTGACTTTGAGAGGATATAATATGATACTTGAACACATATGGATCCCTTTGAAGTGATTGATGACCTTTGGAGTGGCTCAAGAAGCTCTTGGATTGCTCAGATCACAAACCCTAGATGCAGATGACTTTGAACCAATGCAGTGAATAAAAAATGCAATATGAGATGGTATGATTGTGTTTATGCATATGAAATGATCACAAACCATGGTGTGAATGGGTGAGGGCAAATTTGGGGTGTTTACAGCAGGTCACCAGCTCAGGTATACTCAAGAACGTTTTGTCTCAAAGCTTCGATTTCTTGTCATAGAATGAAAATACATGCTCTAGGGATCACATAGATGTCTTTAGAATTGAAAATGATGAAGAAATGATCATGTTATGTGTTTCTGAAATTTTGCCCGTGTTCTTGATTTGCTTCAATTCAGCTTGTTCTTGTATTATAAATTATGCTTGATGATTGATTTGAGTTCCTTGGAGTGTGGGAATTGATTATGGGCAGGTTAGAGGTCTTGTAGTGGCTTAGGGAAGAAGTTATTTGTTTGGACTCGCCGGAGAAGATGACCGGAGCACTGTTCCTGTCACCTGAAAGTGATTAGGGTTATGGTTTCCAGATTGTATGAGAGCCATTGGATCTTGATTAGTTTAAGGGATGGACGACTCAGATTGGTCATTAGCCTTAATTTTAATTAATTAAAACAAATTATAATTAATTAGCTCAGATTTAATGTGAACCATTGGATTGCGCGCGTTTAGGGAGTTTAAACCTGGACCCTAGGATGAGCCTACCCCCAGTCAAGTTGACTTGCGCCCTTAGCCCTTGATCTCTCTCCTATGCAATCTGAGCCTTTCATTTGAATTACTTTTCATTTTATTTTCTTTTTATTCATTTTGTTTTCTTTTATTTATTAAAAATAGTAAAACACTTTTAAAAATTCTGATTTTTTACACTTTCACTCTAATTAATTTTAAAAACCCAAAAACATTTTTATTTTCATTTTTTGCATTAAAATTTTTTTTTTATATCATTTAATTGTATTATTTAATTAATTAATCCATTTTAATTAATTAAAAATACTTTTAGGTATTTAAAAATAATCAAAAAAATCATGAAGCATCCTTGAACATTATAATCAATTTACAAACTCATTTCACTCATTTATTTTAGGTTTTGATTCTATTTTGAGAATTAAACTTGAATTAGGGTTTTCAAAATCCCCTTTTTCACAACCTAACTTCTAAAATTCACTTTTGACTAATGAAAATGAGTTTGTACTTGATTCTTTTTGAATTATTTTACATGTTGTATCTAGTATCTAGGGCATTTAAATCATATTTTTGCATTGCATTTTCAATTTGATATGCACTTTTCTTTGAGAGGTACCCAAAACCCTAGCCTAACTTAGAAAAACCATAACTTGACTTTGGTATGGCTTCTGACCTCCATCTTTGGGGAATGTTCTTGTGTGTGTTTAGTGTTTGTTTGGTTGCAATTTCAATTTTTTATCATGTGTTTTGCTTCTATTTTGATCATGGACATCTAATGCATTCTAAAAACCCTAATTTGCCATGTATGCTTGCATTCATCTTTGCATATCCTCATCATATGAACTTGTCATAACATCTCATGCATTTGTATGTCATCTTAAGACACCTTAAGTCATGTGAGAACATTGTTTGATCATTGTCACCTTCATTTGTTTCATTTCATCTTATTTCATACCTTATGCATTCATACTAACCCTTTCAGGTGCTTCAATTAAGTTGATCCGGATGTGGATGTGCATCCTGATGGGCTAAAGACGTATCTAATTATGTGTCTAGCAGTATCTTAACTGCAAGTGCACAGCCTATCGAAGTAATATTTAAGATTATCGATCCACAGGGACTCTATGGTTACTTAGTGCTAGATGAACTTCTAGTTTAGCTAAGGTGAAGGGTTGTCACGATTTTTTTGTTATTTTTTTAAAATATTAAAGGCGGGAATTAAATTTAAGTTTTAATAAAATAATACTAAGGCGGTCGGTATGTAATTATGCTAACTTAGGCGGGTCAATCTAACCTAGGCTTATAAATGTGTTCACTTAATTATTCTGTAGAGGTTACCAGTTTAAATACCCTTAACTCACACTCTCGTGGTCTTATCTATGATCTTACCCCTAAAGCCCTATGCCTGCTCTCGCTAGCCCATAAGTGTTTAGAGATAATTTTTGGAAACTTAGTAATTCTAATTTATTTTAAAGCGCTCTCGCTGTGTTTAATTTAAATGCCTAACTTTAGCTATCTGGTTAAAATCTCACACTCTCGTGGTCTTGACCTAACCTAATACACTTTCCTTACTCTCGTAACAAAAAGGTCGATTTTAAATAAAAAGTATCAGCCAGAATACTAAGCTATTAATTATTTTAAGCCTATAGTTGATTTTACCGATTTAGTTTGTTTTAATTACATACCGCCCTAAGGTAATTAGCTACTCATTTTTATTGAACCAGACAGAGGCAGAGAAACAATAAACAAAATATTCATGGCAGAAAAATAAATAAACAACATAAATATAAAATTGCAAATTAATATAAACCTGGTTAACAATAAAATGGCAGACTCCTTCTTCCACAGACCGGAAAGCTCGGAGTATTTGGCGGAATCGAAAATAAAATAAAGATTCTGAAGGCTTTGAAACAAATAAATTTTTATAACAATTTCCTGATGTTGGAAATTGTTATAGGTTGGGTTTGGATACAATAAAAATAGAACAACGAAAATAATGTTGAAATAAAAATAAGGTTGTAAAATAATTCGGCAGAGCTTCCGCAGGAAATTGATAAAATAATGCTCTGTGTATTGTTCAAATGAATTATGCTATTTATAGAACATTTAATGGGCTTGTGGTTGAACTTGTTGCATGGGCCTCGTAGGAGCAGTTGAGAGAATACAAGAACGTGGATACAGGAGGGTGGCTGGAAAATAGGCAGATCATGTGCACGTAGCGTTTGTGACCAAGTCTGGGTCAAATAACCTATTTTTCCCTTGTCACGGTCGTGACAAGGGCATCACGTTCGTGTCCCTTGAATTTTAAGTGTCACGGTCGTGAGTGATATGTCACGGTCGTGATTGCTCCTTTTGGGGTGTCACGGTCGTGACAACTAGGTGACGACCGTGAGTGCAACAAAATATGCAGGTTTCTTCATTTCTTCATCTTTTTATGGTTGTTTTCGTTCCTTTTGCTCTTGGCTCATGATTTAGCTCTGTATACGATGTACCTGCAAAATGGTAAGGAAAACTCGAGGAATCGGGTGTTAAAACGACGATTATGCGATAAAACGGTAATGAAACATAGCAATATAATCGATACATTTTCTCGTTATCAAACTTCCCCAAACTTAAACCTTTGCTTGTCCTCAAGCAAATAGTCGGTTGAAAATCGGCGGACAAGTTTTTATCGACGCATACACATAACAAACCGTACGAGGGATCGTTTTGTCGGATAAACCGGTACTTTGATAAAACACTAACGATACATTAATGACACAAGCAACAAGCTAAGTCGTCGACTTCCCGTTAATCGAACAATCGGTAATTTCTTTACGATTTCACCTAGAGTTTTTCGATCTTATTTCGCCCGGTTTCATTCTAGCGCAATCACTTTAAGCCCTTTGCCTTAGCACGCACGTAGTGGAGTAGCCGGTTAGCGACTTTGATCCTTTTTAAGCACGGGGTCTGGTACACGAGTGCGGTAACCCTACATACATAATCCGATTTGGAGGTTGTGGGGGATCGAGCCGTAGCACGCCCTACCAAGTTCAGAACCAGTACCTCTGAACCAACCCGCAATGGACTCCTTCTCATATTTCTCGTTTCTTATATGCGACCGTGTACTTTGGTGCAATTTCTTTTCATTTGCATCGAGATATGAAGGATCATTATAGATTAGGCATCAAACGCTTATATTCATCGGCTCCCCACGTGGTTTGTGTTCAGACGGTGTTGACTGCTAGTATAAACTACTAGGGGTTACTTTTGAACTGAAACTTAAGGTGTACTCGTAACGATAATCGGAATGGAATCGCTTAAGTGGGAAGTCAAAGGTGTCAAGATTGTATTGGTCTTGTTGAATCGTTCTCAGCTTCCTAATTACGATTTCATAGGTAAGTCGGGTAATGCGAATAATTAAAGATTTTTTTTTTCGGTATGGCTAAATAAACGGGGAAAGTTCGAAACTAAAGAAAATAGCACAAAAATTGCTCGTTTCATTAACTTACGAAAAGAAATACAACGGAATTGAAAAAAAATGCGAAAAGGGAAAATGCGGAAAATGAAAGATGAAAGGTACCTCTCCCACACTATATCAGACATTGTCCTCAATGTTGTGATATAATAGCGGTAAAAGTACAATACAAACTATGAAAATGAAAAACAAACATAAGCAAAAACTAAAACTAAGGCTGCTGAGGACCCTGGGCTCGGCTTCTGGTGCGGGAGCGTCTGGTAGGAGTCGCTTCAGGATCAGAACCGGTACCGGTAACAGCAGTGATGTCAATGCGTAAAGCCTCTAGCTCGCTAAACATTTCTCCGAGCTTCTCATTAGTAGCTGTCTGGTTGGTTGCAATAGTGCGGAGTAAATCATCATGCTGCTCCTTCTGCCTTCGCTCCAGTGCGGCGTTCATCTGGTTCTGCTGATGAATCGCGCGGAGGACGTCCTCAAGAGTGAATTCCTGTGCAGGAGGCTGTCGGGTAGATGACTCGGGAATATCCTGGACATGCTCAGTTGCATCCATGGCGTCCTGCATCTCATCCGCTGGAGGATCGGCCTGATCATCATGAATGGGGGCGTGGCCGGTAGCATCTGGTAAAACAAAGAGCCAGTTGGCTCGGCTGGACGGGTCGATGCGGTCACGGGACGGCAGAATGATGTGGTGATAAACAGTGCCATGTACAACAGGGCTATACCTGCCATCCTCTCTCTGCGCAATCAAGTGAGCGGACCTGCAATAGTTCTTGGTTAGGAATTCTGCGGCTATGCGAGGCAAATTGGTGACCAAGTCACCAAGCCCTAACTGAATGGCGAGGGTGGTGACAATGCCGCCTATGAAAAATGGGGTTGAGCCTCTTTTCGCAATGGCCTGGATGTGAGAAAGCATGAACGGGGCAGCGTTGATTGGCTCGTCATTTAGAGCGCAGTGCAAGAACAGAAGCTCCTTGGAGTTGAGCTTATGGTTACTCTCTCGTGCAAAGATGGTGTTGCAAATGATTCGGTGAAAATATCGGATTGCCGGGTTGTGTATGTGTGTAGCATTAAGGCTCTGGAAGGCTGAGGCACGGGTGTTGGTTATGTCGTGCCATAAAGTGAAAGCGGTTTCACTAAAATTGTCAGGCACGCGGAGGTGAGCTTCATTCCCGTGAGCGAAGCCTAGCAACTCGGCTATCCTTGTTTGCGAAAGTTCGAACTCCCGGCCGAACAATCTGAATGTAGCAACGTCGGTAAGTTGACTCTAAGAACCGGTACCGGTGATGTAATGGAACGAGCTTAGGAATTCCAATGTCAGAAACTCGAATGTGGGCTGGGGCTGACTGCATAGAACCCACAAACTAACCTTTTTAAGCAGGTTCTTGACACTGTTGAGCATTCCCAACTCTCTCAAACATTCAGTGTCGATATAACGCGTAGGTTGCACACCGCGGTTCTGGAATCGGATGAATCTTTCTCTCTGGTTTTCTCCATTCTCACCCTCTCTGAATTGTATAGCATCCATTGCATGCAAGAACTAGAGTGAGAGATGAGGATTTTGGATTTTGTGAAAAAGTGATAAAATGAGAGAAGTAATGGTTCGGATAAATATTGGAAGGTGAGAATGTGATAGGTGTGGTGATAATGGAGAGGTTAATGAGTTTTAATTTGGTAATGGGAGGTTACGGAAGTTGGGGGAGATAATGGGTGGTTTTGAAAGTTATGGAGGAAGAAGAAGAAGAGGTTTCGAAAAAGAAACAGTTCTGTTTCTCACGAATTCTATATTTAGGGTTGTCACGGTTGTGACAAGGAGATGACGGTCGTGACACGCTAAATTAGCACGTCACGATCGTTAAGGGGGTGTGACGACCGTGAGGGTTGATTTCCTTGAATAATTTCCAGAAAGCATTATCTCTCAAGCTTCATATAATTTATATAATATTTTTGGTCACTTCTCACTCAATATTAGATTTAAACACCATATAATAATTTATTTCAACATAGTACTTGTAAATTTGCATGACACGAGAGATTTTATAGAAAATAAATCAATTCAAGCATAACAGTATATATAATGAAAACATATAAATTAATTAAAATGGAAAAATTTGTAAACTAGAAGTGAATTGCATATGGTAATTGAAATGAAATTACATTAATGAAAATACGGTACGAAATTGTTTGCGAAAAGTAAAACTAACTAGAAACGAAAACAATAAGTAAAATAAACTAGATCACTTATAGCATTTTCAAAAGTGTTTCTTCAAATCTTCGATTGCGGAGTTCAGGTGATAGAATTGTTCACAGGTTATGTCAGTTAGACCTATAATGTCTGATCGCATGCTCTTAATCTCATCCTTAAATGTATTTATATCGGTTTGGTAAGCTTCAAGAGTGTTCATGATATTCTGTAAGTTGTTAGCATAATCTCCTTGATTCACTTCAGGGGTTTCAATAACTTCGTCAGTGTGGTCAATGTCATGGTAACTAGGAGGTGTCTCAGGGTCAATTTCGACATCGGTCATTATATCGTCTTTTATCTTGTAAGACTGAGGTGTTTCAGGAGTAGATGGATAATCAGGTGGGGTTAACTCATAAAGCCAATTATCCTTATTGTGAGCACTTACTCTAGCATGGTTTGGTAGTGTGAACAGGGTTACTACCTCATTCCGGATTAGGTACTCGAAAGGTGGATGTCCTAAATTCCTTATGATATGGCGATTAAAACAAAAGTTAAGATTCATAGGACGGATGGTACCTAAACGGTTGCACCTATGCAATTGGTACCTAAGTCCTAAGGCATCAGCAATCATGGTTACAAGACCTCCTACTAATATAGGTAAGTTAGGTTCTTCTTGGATTCGGGTGAAGGTTTGCATAATGAAAGGCACACCATTAACAGGCTGTCCATTAGTGAAGCATGACATAATGAATATCTCATCTTTAGATACTCCGGTAATGTTTTCTTCTTTTCCAAAGAAGGTGTGGGCAAGGATCTTATGGAAGTAACGGAGAGCAGGGTTATGTATCTCATCATTGTTCATGCTATTTGGTTCAGGGTGGTAGTTTCCGGTTAATGTTCCCCAAAAGAAATCCAGCTCAATGTCCATCAATTCTACCTGTGTGGTAGTAAAAGCAAAGGGTCCACTAGGGAATCCTAATAAGTCAGCTAGTTCTTTATGGTTAAAGTCATATTCTATTCCAAATAGGCGAAAACTGATAAATCCTTTCCTGAATCCAAAACCGCGCTCGGGTAGGTAAACTAAGGAGCTATGGAACTCAAGGGTGAGCTCGCGGTAAGTCACAAACTTATGTTGAATCAGTGCATTCTCCCATCCAAGTCGGTTAAACAAGTACAGGATGCTATCATGTATACCTAGGGTTTCCATAGTCAGATCATCCGGATACAGGGTCAAATCCATTGGCCTCTGTGATAACTCTTCAAACTTCATTCTTTGGTTCCTACCTCTAAATTTGGTTTCCATATGGTTTATCGGTTGGTTAGCCATGGTTAGTGCAAATATGGAGGAAACAAATCAGGGGGAGAAGGAAAGTGGAAAAGACTTTAGAAAATCTGTAAAAGTGATTTAAGATTAAAATAAAGAAAAATAAGGAAATGAAATGCATAAATTAAAGGCAATAATAGTAATATGGTAAAACAAATAAATAAATAGTAAAACGATAAATAACAAAATAATAGAATGATAAAAATGAATTAAATGATTAAATGAGTAAATGGGTTGCCTCCCACTAAGCGCTGTTTTTATCGTCAAAAGCCTGACGTAATGCTTAGGTGTAGATTAATCAGGGGAATTAGTGGACAACTCTAAAAGCCTTAGACTATTTGCATAATCTCTATTTTCAAATTTATGATAATGTTTTAAACGTTGTCCGTTTACTATGAATGGTTCACTATTCCTACCCTTAATTTCTATTGCTCCACTCGGGAATACTTTAGTTATTTCAAAGGGTCCTGACCATCTAGATTTTAATTTTCCAGGAAAGAGCCTAAGTCTTGAATTAAAGAGGAGTACAACGTCTCCCACACTAAATTCTTTCCTAGATAGGCGTTTATCATGCCATTGCTTAGTTCTTTCTTTATATATCTTAGCATTCTCATAAGCATCTAGCCTTAATTCTTCTAATTCGTTAATGTCTAGGATTCGCTTTTCTCCTGCAGCATTATAGTTTATATTGAGAGTTTTGATCGCCCAATAAGCTTTATGTTCTAGTTCTACCGGGAGGTGACAAGATTTTCCATAAACTAGCTTGAAAGGTGTAGTACCTATGGGTGTCTTGTAAGTGGTCCTATAAGCCCATAAAGCTTCATTAAGTTTAGATGACCAATCTTTCCGAGATATGGCGACAGTCTTTTCTAAGATTTGTTTGATTTCTCTGTTTGAGACTTCGACTTGTCCACTTGTTTGTGGGTGATATGGTGTTGCCACCCGGTGTCTTACTCCATACTTAGATAATACTTTGTCAAAGATTTTTGAAATGAAGTGCGAGCCACCGTCACTTATGACGAGTCTAGGCACACCAAATCTGGGAAAGATTATATTTTTGAAAAGCTTTATTACTACTCGTGTATCGTTTGTAGGAGAAGCTATAGCTTCAATCCATTTTGAAACATAATCAACGGCTACGAGTATGTAATTATTACCAAAAGATGATGGGAATGGTCCCATGAAATCTATTCCCCAGACGTCAAAGATTTCTACTTCTAATATTCCTTTTTGAGGCATTTCATCTCTTCTTGAAGTATTGCCGGTGCGTTGACACCGATCGCAATTTATAACAGCGATGTGGACATCCTTCCATAGATTAGGCCAGAATAGGCCGGCTTGAAAGATTTTTGCACAAGTCTTGGAAGTACTTGCATGTCCACCATAAGGAGATGAATGGCATTGAGCAATGACATCTTCTATTTCTTCTTCGGGAATACATCGACGAAAGATTCCATCGGGTCCTCTTTTGAACAATAATGGTTCATCCCAATAATAATGTTTGAGATTGTGAAAGAATTTATTTTTCTGCTGATAGGTTAGATCAGGTGGAAGAGCTCCTGCGGCTAGGTAGTTAACAATGTCAGCGTACCATGGCAGTCCTACAGTCGTTTGGATTGTTTCCACGGGTTCTGGTTCATTTAAGTCTAACTGAACTGGGTCGCTTCCTATTTGTGCTATCAGCTGTTCATACGGAAAATCATCGTTAATCGACACTTGTTCGGGTTTAATACCTTCTATTCTAGATAAATGGTCCGCTACGACGTTTTTAGTACCTTTCTTATCTTTTATTTCGAGATCAAACTCTTGTAAGAGTAAAATCCATCTCAAGAGTCTCGGTTTAGCATCTTTCTTAGCTAATAGATATCGGATAGCAGCATGGTCGGTGTAAACGATTATTTTCGCTCCTACTAGGTAAGAACGGAATTTGTCAAGCGCAAAGACAACTGCTAACAATTCTTTTTCAGTAGTGGCGTAGTTCATCTGAGCAGAGTCTAAGGTTCTACTGGCATAGTAAATCGCATGAAGTTTCTTTTCCTTTCTCTGGCCTAGAACTGCGCCTACAGCATAGTGTTGCTCCCGACAAATGAAACAGGGTCACATGAAGGTACAGACGCGAACGGTCGGCGAAGGGAACAGTGAGAACACACAGCCGTGAACTCACTGGAGATGAATAGAGTCGCCAGCTAGGCATTTTTATCCCGGAGGAAAGGCAATGCTGCATAGGCCTGGAGAAAGATGGATAAGACGGTTTGCGAACCAGAGAGACTGAGAAAGGGGGTTGGTTACAACCTGGGAAGGTATTAGCACCCAGATTGTCCGTCGTACTCGACGGGATCCACGCTTAAAAGATTTGTGTTTTAAAGGGGTAGTGTCAGTGCGATTTGTGTGTAAAATAGCTGAAAAAGGGATGTACAGGTGTCAGTGCAAAGTGTATAAGTGATGTGAAGTATGAGAGTGTCAGTGTAGGAACAGAATGAAATGCTCATGATAATGAGGCTTAAAGAATAAGGCTGGAAAGAGGGGGAATATACAGAGACTTTTGTTCGATAACTGTTAAGTTATGCCTACGTATCCTCTCGTGCAATGAGGAAGTCAGAACACCGTAGTTCGACCCAAAGAGACTGGAAGGTGAATTGACTTGATGAACTGCTTGCTTGTCAATGCTCAAGTGTATGACCTGTCTGGCTCAGGTGCTAACTGTCTTGCATTAGACGGAAGAAGCGAGTTCTCGTTTGTGAGTGAAGGTGATGAGAAAAGAATCCCGGAGGAGACGATTATTGTTTGTTTTTTGAGTTTTCAGTCTTTTATTTCTTTTGAAAGTTTGTCATAAGATAATGAGCTTAAGCCTAAACCAATGGATTTAGTAAACTCAATCACATCTTCCCTCTGTTTAGGGGTAATGAGAATACCTTAAGTGTGAAGTCAGATTCTCACACTTAATCACCTTTGATGTAGGATTAAGATCATTAACCTACTTGTGATTATTTAGATGTTTTTGGTGTTTTTGTTTAGTGTTGAGTAATGAGGTTAAGCCATAATCAAGGATTAAACAGACCCATTACACCATCCTAAAAGAAGGATAATAGATGAGAATGTTTAAGCTGAGGAAGACTCCTCAACTTAATCCATGATTAGGGATTAAACCCATGACAAAACAAGCCTTTATTAAGTGGATTTTAGATTAATGATATGATGATGAAGTGAATTTTATGATTTGTAAGACAACTTGAGAGGGACTTGTCCATTAACACTAGGGTTAGTCCTTCTTAACCACTTAAGGAAGAATTAGAACCCTAATGCAAGGCCCAAGTTACAAGTGTGATGTCTTGATATTTATTAAGTGAATTGATTAAGAGATTTAAACACCTTAAGGGTTTAATACTTAGGATTAAAGTTATACACTCCATCCTAAGAGAAGGATGCAGGCATAAGCTTAATCACAAAGTCTTAAAGCCTTTAGGGTTTAGTCCCTGATTATGAGATGAGAAGAGAAGACTCAAAGAGAGACACAAAGGTAAAAACTATGAGGGGGGACTAATAAAAACCCTAATTCATTGTCATGCTTGGATGATCCTAAGGCTTGTGAGGTTTTCAAGAACAATCTTCAGAAGAGCCACCAGGAAGCAGATGAACAAGATCAAGAGAAGCAAAGTGACTTGCTTCATTCAAGAAGTCAAGTCACTTGAAGAAAGAAAGTGGGAAGGACAAGAATGAGCAAGCTCAATCTCAAACACAAATAGAAATGCAGCAATGGATGCAAGAGAGATGAAAAGAAAAGGTATGAGAAGTGAAGGCAAATTCACTTCCCAAGTTTACTTACCACCTGAAATGTTAGAAAGAAATGCAATGCAATGCAGGATGAGATGAAATGATATGATGCTAAGCAAAACCAGAAGCATGTTGATGATGATTATGATGTTATGAGGTGCTGCAAACATGAGACAAGGCAATGGGGATGTTCATACAAGATTATGAATGCATATGATGCAAGTTAAGGAGCATGAACAAACATGGAATGTTATGAATCATACAAGACAAATGACATGGCAAATATGGGGTGCAATGATCAAAGATGCTTCCTATATGTCTTAAGATGTCAAATGGATCACAAGAATGCACAAAATGCAAAGACAAGTCATGTTATGCAAGGAAATGCAAGAGGGATGCAAATGGAAGCCCAAATTAGGGTTCATGGATCAAACATCAAACAAAAACCCAAAACAGAAGCAAACCTCATGATAAAAAAAAGAAAATGGCACCCAAAGAAACCCTAAACCTATGATGAACCACTGCCCAAAGGGGAGCTCTCAACTCTCAACCAAACTCAAGATATGAATTTTCTAAGTTATTAGGGTTTTTTAGGGTTCTTAACAAAACAAATGCCAAACAATTTGAAAATGCAAGAACAATTCATGGCCTTTTCATCCTAGGAACTACATGCAAAACAAAAGACAATGCAAGAAGAATCAATGTCTCAACCTTCACCAATTGGCAGAAATGAATTTTTGAATCCATGGTCAAAATAATGCATAAAAAATGATTTAATTCAATGAAAAATTCTTAAAATGCATCAAGATCAAAAAAGAAATTTGGTTTGAAGGTTGGACAATGTTTCTAAATGTCTTAGAACATTTCATGAATTTTTTTGTAATTTTTAAATACCTAAAAGTATTTTTTATTAATTAATTCCCATTAATCAATTAAAAATAATCTCTTAAATATTTAAAAATACTTTTTTAATGATAAAAAATAAAATAAAAATGTTTTTGTGTCATAAAAATTAATAAAACTTTAAAGAAAAAGTTTCATAATTTTTAAGAATTTTTTACTATTTTAAAATAATTATGCAATTTAAATGAAAGAAAAATGAATAAAAATCAAATAAAAAGAAAAGTCAGAGGGATGGAGGGCCAAGATGCGCCCAGGATTTGAAAATGTTGACTGGCGCGTGATCCTGTGGTTGGGATTGACTCTGAGATAATTAGTTTAATTATGAATTAATTAACTAAATGAAAAAGATTAGGGCTAATCAAACGCATCTGGACCATTGATCACGCGCGGGAATGGACCAAGTCAACCCATCCAACGCTCACCATTCAAATGCTCATTAATTACAGGGATTTGCCCTAATGACTTTCAGGTGGCCGGAGAGGACCTCCGGTCGTCTTCTCCGGCCAGCACCTCACCTGAGAAACCTCCAAATCACTCAAATCGTAACTAAAATGAAAACTAAACACATAGAAATGGACCCCATGATCTCCTGAATCAAAACCCTAACCCCAAACAAATTTATTCTTCATCAATCGCATGAATCGAAGGCAAACATTTTTAGGGCAAACCAGTTTCAGAGTCAAATTAAATGCTCAAATCACAACCATTTTCAAAACCAATGGTACCAGGATGATCAGCAAGACATGAAGAACAAGTTTGTAACAAGCAAAATCATTTCTGGAAAAATAAATTTCAGGCTACCTGAGATTTGAAGCTTTCCACTTGAGGACTTTCTGGTCTTCTCTTTATGTGCAATCTACTCCTTAGAGCCCCTTGATGATGTTTGAATGCTCAAAATGAGTTTGTGCTGGCTGGATAATGAGTTTCGAAAGGAACTGCTTCAAGCTCAGTCAACAATGGCTATGGTGATTCTGACTGATTCAGGCCATGGTGAGTGGTTGCTTGTGGTCCAGATGATGAATGGAGAAGGTTTGCAAGGTTTGTTTGGTTGTTTGTGGGCTAGGGAGGGAGATTCGAATGAATCTGCAGAAATGAAGTGAGAGATGGCAGTGAGGTGTTCTGGATGTTTTAGGCTTGTGCTTTGGGTGGTTTCTACTCAGTGATTCATGGTGAGTTGAATGGAGGAAAAGGTTTGAGTGTTTGCAGGCTGTATAGAGAAAATCGAAGCAAGTTGCAAGATGGTTAGTTTTTTGTGTATGTTATGAATGTTATGGTTTCAGCCTTGCCTTATGCTATGCTTTGCTTGCAAATTGTCCATATGACTCTCTCTCATTGGTCAGTTGATTTGACATGTGCTTTATGGATAGGTGAGGCAACTTTTGCAATTTGTCAACTCTTGTGTAAGAGAAAGTATGGTGAGGTGCTAGCTTGGTGCAAGGCATGGGCTATGCGCAGTAAGATGAGGGGGAAATGTCAGCTTGGTCCAGCATTCAAGGCAGCAAGTGGTGAAGGCTTGATCATGAGTTTTGCAACTTGGTTACTTTATGGATTTTCATGAAAAATGCCTTGTTACATGAACCAAACCATAGGCAAACTTGATCCAATTCTGAATTTTGTAACTTAGAGAATGCTTATGTGCTGGTTTGAAATGAATTAGAGGCTGCAATGTGCATTGGTCCAAGATTTTGCAAAGTTCTCACTTAGGGCATGCCTTGAAAATTAATGATTTTAGCCAACTTTGCATTGCCATAACTTTTGATCCAAGAAGAGTTTGATCATGTTCTTGTACTTTTTGAAAAGGGAAAGATGAGATCTACAACTTTCATGACCAAAGTTTTTCCATTTGAAGCCTTCTTGGACCAAGAATCAAAGCTTGAAAAATGACCTAAAATGATGCATTCTTGAAAAGTCAACTATGCCCAAAAAGTCAACATTTGCAAAAACCCTAAATTCTTGATTTCTATGAACTTCAATCTTCTTCCATGATCAAATAAAGACCATATACACTCAAAATGATGAAGATCACCCATTGGTTGGGTCATTGGGGGCCTCAGATGCCCTGATTTTGCACTGACTTGTCCAGAAAGTCAACCCTTGATCAGATGACTTCCCCATGGAATTTCTTCATGAAAATTGATATGCATACTCCCTATACCATATAGAGATCAATGGAAACAAGAATGACCAAAAAATTTGGAGTTATGGCCTCTGAAACCAAAACCCTAATTTTCAGTCAACTGTGCAGTCAAACTTGGCTCTGCATCCACTCAAACCCTAGCCCTTGTGATTCCTCTGCAATTTTGACTTTGAGGAGATGAAATATGATGTAAGAACACACATGGACCTCTTTGAGTTGATTGGTAGCCTTTGGAGTGGCTCAAGATGCCTTGGGATTGCTCAGATCACAAACCCTAGGTGCAGATGCTTTGAAAGCTATGCAGTGGATAAAAAATGAGATGTGAGATGACATGATTGTGTTTATGCATATGAGGATGATCACAAGCCATGGTGTGAATGGGTGAGGGCAAATTTGGGGTGTTTACAGCTGCCCCTATTCAATCATGAGTTAGCTGTGCAGGATGTAAGCGACGGCTTAACAGGCAAACAAGATAACTTGTGGTTGAATACCAAAGACAGTCCAAAATTTGCACTCACAAAATGAAGAAGAAAAGGGATATAGATTGTAAAAGCAAAATAAAATATATTGTAAAGTATGGGCGACGGAGGACGACCGCCGAGCAGAGGACGACTGCTGGGTAACTAGCAATGACGGGGACGGCCGACATGCTGGGAAAGGTGTATAAAAATAAAGCAATGACGGGGACGGCCGACATGCTGGGAAAGTGCTGAAAATAAAGTAATGACGGGGACGACCGACATGCTGGGGATAAACGGTAAAACCAAGACGGGGACGGCCGACTGGCTGGGGAAAATAAGATATTATGATGGGGACGGCCATCAAGATAAAGCTGTAAAATTCTCTGGGGTTAATGAAACATGACGGGGACGGCCATCAAGTTCATAAAGGTAAAGTAACCAATGATGGGGACGGCCATCGGGCTAAAAGCAAAAGGGACCACGACGGGGACGGCCATCGGGTTTAAAGAAAAAGGGACCACGACGGGGACGGCCATCGGGTTTAAAGAATAAATGAAATAAACAGATGATGGGGTACGGCCATCAAAGGCGAAGGACGATCACCTAGCAGGGGACGGCTGCTCTGTTGGGAATAAAAGAAATATGATGGGGACGGCCATCAAAGGTGGAGGACGACCACCTGGCAGGGTACGGCTGCCAAAAATATCAACGATGGGGACGGCCATCGGATAGAAAAGGTCAACGATGGGGACGGCCATCGGACGAGCAAGATGGAGGACGACCATCAAGAAGTGGAGGACGACCACTCAGCAGGGGACGGCTGCTCTCAGGGTTTCTCATGACATAGAACGAATGCCAGATAACTAAAATCAACAATGGGGACGGCCATTGGATAAAGTGATGAAGGACGATCATCACAAGGTGGAGGACGACCACCTAGCAGGGGACGGCTGCTAAAAATCAACGATGGGGACGGCCATCGGATGAGCATGATGGAGGACGACCATCAAGAAGTGGAGGACGACCACTCAGCAGGGTACGGCTGCTCTCAAAGGTATCATAACACAGGACGAGTGTTAGATCAAAAGAAAATTTGTTGGTGATCTACTGGGGAGATAGTAAACACGGACGAGCGTTTACATCCAAGAAACAAAAGGTATAAGTGTTTGGTATCGTGTATAGATTAAAGATGCGGACGAGCATCCTTAAGACTATGATACGGACGAGTATCATGTAGAAACAAACTGACACATGTTCAGAGATGATGATACGGACGAGTACCAACTGGTTAACAAAGAACAAGGACTACTGTCGAATCTGCGGGGTTATGTGTGATGATGTATACAAGGTACGGACGAGTATCTGTATAAGTGTACCATGAGTAGTATGAGTATTGTATTAATGAGTGTTTATCTGCTGGGGAGAGTGACACGGACGAGTGTCAAGAGAGAAAAGTATAATATTAACAAGTGTATGGGTGATAAAGGTGTAAGCGACTGCGCTGGGGATATGACACGGACGGGTGTCAAGAAAAGTGTATATAGGTATATGTGAGTGCAAAGAGGATGTCTTTGGCTTTCTGCTGGGGCTATGACACGGACGGGTGTCCTGAAGTGTCTGTAATACGGGTGATCTTGTTTGTAAAGGGTGTTCAAGCGACTTTACTGGGGAAAGATGACACGGACGGGTGCCAAAAGGTGTATATACCGGTGTTTGTGATTTGAGAGGCAACTGCTTTGCTGGGACTCTGGTGGGGATTTTTGTACAGTGATGATGAACAGTTCATTATTCACAAGTGTCCAATTCACGACATGACTTATGATTATGCTATGCATTTGATTTTTGCCGTAATGATCCGTATTAGACGGAATGCTACGCTCTGGGGGATAGTATGATGCAAATGCTATGATTATGCAAAGAGGCACAGATACGGGATTCGGATCCCATTGCTGCAAAGATCTCTGGTTGATCTGCTTGAAGTGAACATCCCAGCTGGGGATGAGATCATTGGTAGATCTAATGATGTATCTGCTTGGGGATATAGGTCACTGATAGACATATCCTTGTAATACGGGACCCAGCTGGGGTTTGTAGAAGCTTCTGTACTCTGTTGTGACTTCTTCGCGCGTTGCTCTTCTGAATAGAGGCTGGGGATTCTGTGGGGAGATGATTCCCTGCTTTCTGCATTCTGCTAAGGAAGAAATGGTTGGTACTACAGCTGGGGAATGCTGTTGATAACTCAGCTGGGGAGAGCAATGGGAGGCAACTCGGCTGGCGAGAAAACATCCTGAGTGTTAAACCTGTTTGTCGATTTGGCAACTTTGCTGGGGAAAGCAATGGGGAGCAATTCAGCTGGGGATAGAGCATTTCGGATGCTGGGATTGAGTGCATTGTTGATTTGGCAACCTTGCTGGGGAAGTGGGCACCTTCCAGTGCCACGTGGAAGATAGACCGAGTTGATAATGATTCAGCAACTTGCTAAGACGTAACTTGCATGCCCCAGGTTGCATTCTGGATACCTGCAAACCTGCAAAGGTAAGGAAACGTACAAAAGGTCTCGAGGTATCCCTTACCGGATTCCGTCATAGGAGTTAAGTACTTTCGAGAATAATCACCTTCCCTGCAAGCATGTGTGTTTATTTTTTAGAGAAAGGCATCTGTACTTATGCAATTGTATTTTTAGAGATATCAGACAACTCTTTGTAAAACATAAATGTAAAAACGAAACATGACCGAAAATCTGATTTTATTAATTCATGTGCCCTGAATTGGCAAGATACAGTCAAGGAAACATATCTCCTGAAATGAGGAGATTGTTACAAATTGAGAAATAAAGTGCTGGCGATGCTGACGACGCTTTCAAGGAGCTCCCTCTTCTGCTATGACTCGTATGACAATGACGTTCTTCTCGTCTTGCTTTCTGGAGAGAGTTGATTCTGATTGATGCTTGATCCTTACCAAGTTGTAGGTGATACAGACGAATTCAGAATGCAGTTGTTCGCTTATTCCCTTATTTTGCATGGATTGCCCTTTCGGGTTTTCAATCCATCGGGATACCCATTTTTGCCTGAGCTGTCCAATGCGGCTTTTCAACTCAGCGGGTGTACATTTTTGTTTATTTTCCCTTACTTTTGCCCGAGTCTTTTATTCTGTTTTTGACTCGCCGGGATGCCCTATTTTTGCCTGGACTTACATTCTGTTTTTTATGTCCAGCGGGTCATTTTATGCGAAGTATTTTTTAACTGCATCTGAATTCACAGGGGACGGGAAATCTTCACCATCCATGGTGCTGAGCATCAGTGCTCCACCAGAGAAAACTTTCTTTACAACAAATGGTCCTTCATAATTTGGAGTCCATTTTCCCCTGTAGTCTGTATGAGGAGGGAGGATTCTCTTCAGCACAAGATCTCCTACTTGGTACTCTCGGTGCCTGACTTTCTGATCGAAGGCTCTCTTCATTCTCTTCTGATATAACTGTCCATGGCAGATTGCAGCCAATCTTTTCTCTTCGATCAGACTCAGTTGTTCGTATCGGGACCGAACCCATTCTGCTTCACTCAGTTTAACATCCATTAATACCCGTAGAGAGGGCAATTCAACTTCAACAGGTAGGACTGCCTCCATACCATACACAAGTTGATACGGTGTTGCCCCAGTGGACGTTCTGATTGACGTGCGATACCCATGCAAGGCAAATGGTAGCATTTCATGCCAGTCTTTGTATGTGATTACCATCTTCTGCACAATCTTCTTGATATTCTTATTTGCTGCCTCAACAGCGCCGTTCATCTTTGGCCTGTAAGGAGAAGAATTGTGGTGTTGGATCTTGAAGTCCCGGCACAGCTCTGCCATCATTTTGTTGTTCAAGTTGGAACCATTATCAGTAATGATTCGCTCGGGCACTCCATACCGACAGATGATATCTCTCTTTAGGAATCGGGCTACCACTTGCCTTGTAACGTTTGCATATGAGGCTGCTTCGACCCACTTAGTGAAATAGTCAATGGCGACCAAGATGAATCTGTGGCCGTTTGAAGCAGTTGGCTCAATCTTGCCAATCATATCAATGCCCCACATAGCAAAGGGCCAGGGTGAAGACATGATGTTCAAAGGATTGGGAGGCACATGCACCTTATCTGCATAAATCTGGCATTTGTGGCACTTTTTGGCATAAGCACAACAGTCTGCATCCATTGTGATCCAGTAATAGCCTGACCTTAACAACTTCTTAGCCATGGCATGTCCTCCGGCATGGGTACCAAACGATCCTTCGTGCACTTCATGCATTAACAAATCTGCTTCTGTCTTGTCAACACATCTGAGGAGTACCATGTCAAAGTTCCTCTTGTATAAAGACCCATCAGTGTTCAGAAAGAAACTACCAGCAAGCCTTCTCAAAGTCTTCTTATCATTGGAAGATGCCCCAGGTGGGTATGTCTGATCCTCTAAGAAGCACTTAATGTCATGAAACCAAGGCTTATCATCCTTGACAACATCCGCTGCAAATACATATGCTGGTCTATCGAGTCTAGACACTGAGATCTGGGGTACAAAATTAGCCGCTTGAACTTTGATCATGGATGAAATGGTAGCAAGAGCATCTGCAAACTGATTCTCGTCTCGAGGGATATACTCAAGCTTGACTGTTGTGAAGAAAGTAAATAACCTCCTTGTATAATCCCTGTAAGGTATCAGATGCTCCTGGTGGGTGTACCATTTTCCACTGGTCTGATTAACTACCAAAGCTGAATCTCCGAATACGGTCAATGTCTTGATCCTGAGGTCAATGGCTTCCTCAAGACCCATAATGCAAGCTTCGTATTCAGCTTCGTTGTTAGTGCAGTTGAAAGTGAGTTTTGCCGAGAAAGGCATGTGAACCCCCTTTGGTGTAATGAGTACTGCACCAACACCACGGCCATTCATGTTAACAGCCCCATCAAACATCATAGTCCATTCTTCTTCCGGGTCGGGCCCTTCAGTGTGAATTGGCTCTTCATGATCTTTTGCTTTAATGAACATGATGTCTTCATCAGGGAAGTCAAATCTCATAGGCTGGTAGTCATCAATGGGTTGCTCAGCAAGATATTCAGATAGTACACTGCCCTTGATGGCTTTCTGAGAGGTGTACTGTATGTCGTATTCTGTGAGAATCATCTGCCATCTTGCAACCCGTCCGGTAAGAGCTGGCTTCTCGAAAATGTACTTAACTGGGTCCATTTTTGAGATTAATAAGGTAGTGTGGGTCAACATATACTGTCTCAGTCGGCGAGCAGCCCACGCTAAAGCACAGCAAGTTTTCTCGAGCAGTGAATAACGCTGTTCACAGTCGGTAAACTTTTTGCTTAGGTAGTATATTGCATACTCTTTTCGACCAGACTCGTCATGCTGACCTAATACACACCCCATTGACTCTTCTAACACTGTCAAGTACATTATCAGAGGTCTTCCTTCGACTGGAGGCATGAGGATTGGAGGTTCTTGTAAATATTCCTTGATCTTGTCAAAAGCCTTCTGGCAGTCTTCGTTCCACCTGACCGTCTGTTCTTTTCTTAACAGCTTGAACAAGGGTTCACAGGTTGCTGTGAGGTGAGATATGAACCGCGAGATGTAGTTCAATCGACCTAAGAACCCTCGAACTTCTTTCTCAGTTTTCGGTGTAGGCATCTCTTGGATGGCTTTGACTTTATCAGGGTCCACTTCAATCCCTTTCTCGCTTACAATAAAACCCAGCAATTTACCGGATCGCACCCCGAATGTGCATTTGTTGGGGTTTAGCTTTAGTTGATACTTCCTCAGACGCTTGAACAACTTCAGCAGATTCACCAGGTGATCTTCTTCTGTAAGGGACTTGGCAATCATATCATCCACATAACACTCGATTTCCTTATGGATCATATCGTGGAATAATGTCACCATAGCCCGTTGATATGTGGCACCAGCATTCTTCAGTCCGAATGGCATCACTTTGTAGCAGAACGTGCCCCAGGGTGTGATGAATGTTGTCTTCTCCATGTCTTCAGGTGACATCTTGATCTGATTATATCCTGAAAATCCATCCATGAAGGAGAATACCGAGAACTGAGCCGTGTTATCCACCAATACATCAATGTGAGGTAATGGGAAGTCATCTTTCGGGCTGGCTCTGTTCAGATCCCGGTAATCAACACACATCCTTACTTTGCCGTCCTTTTTAGGCACAGGTACTATATTAGCAACCCACGGCGGATAGCTAGTCACAGCAAGGAACCCGGCGTCCCATTGCTTTTGTACCTCTTCCTTGATTTTCATAGCCATGTCTGGGCGAGTTCGGCGCAACTTCTGTTTGACCGGTGGGCATTCTTCCCTCAAAGGCAGCTTGTGCACGACTATATCGGTGTCCAACCCTGGCATGTCTTGATACGACCAAGCAAACACATCAACATACTCTTGAAGCAGATCTATCAGTTGTCTCTTCACTGAGTCTTGCAGGCAGGCCCCGATTTTAACCTCTTTCACGTCTTCCTCAGTACCAAGATTAATCACTTCAATCTCCTCCTGATGAGGAGCAATAACCTTTTCCTCTTGCCTTAACAACCTGGCTAGCTCTTCAGGAAGCTCATACTCTTCATCAACCCCTTCATCAGCTTGATTGATTGGATTGTCAAAGTCATACGATGTCATAGCCGTGCTGTTGTCGGTGCTGTCAGGAAGGCACTCTCTGCAAGGGTTAAGTTTGTTCATTTTAGTGATTTGATTTTAATCTTGCTTTAGAAAAAGTGAAATGAAGTTATCATTTTGAAAACACCGCCATTTATTTTTTTGTACAAAAAGAAAAATGGAAAAACAGTGAGCAGAAAAGAAGAAAAAAAAAACTTGTTTGCAAAAAGATGTCTGATATTTCATTAATTTAATCTTGTTTGCACAAAAGTACAGATGGCCCTGATTACAAAATGAGTCTTGTCATCTTGGGCAAGATGCAAGACTTGGATGCATGCTATAAAAATACAGGAAATAATAATTACTCTGCATGAGTAACTCTTATAATTTCCTGGGAAGACCAGTTCGAGACACTGCTCCCCGGGATCTTTGGACGAATCCAATTCTCCAGATTGCGCTCCTCTTCCAGCTCGTCTTCCAGACAGTTGATAGCATCAGGGGTAAGCATCCCCCCACTGACAAAACCTGGCTCTGCAGCAGCCTTTGCTTGATGTTGAGTTGGTCTGTAACCCAACCCAAACTTGTCTTCTTTTTTCTCCACCGACAGCAGTTTGCCCCAGCCTAGGGCAGTTCCTTCTTCAACAACCTTCTGGGCTTGTTGGTAAGATGACATTGGAGTACCAGATACAGCAGATGCTTCATTCACATTCAAAGCTTCAAACCCCTGGCTCATTGTTTCATGGATCTCTCCATCCATTTCAATGTACTTGTAGGTTGCCAGGTGGCTGACAAGAATGTCCTCTTCCCCACAGATTGTGACAACTTGACCTTCCCACTCAAATTTTAACTTTTGGTGAAGGGTAGACGTTATTGCGCCGGCGGCGTGAATCCAGGGTCTACCCAACAAACAGCTGTAGGCGGGCTGAATGTCCATCACATAAAAGATAGTTTTAAAGGTCTGCGGGCCAATTGTCACAGGCAGCTCAATCTCTCCCAGAACCGATCTCTTAGAACCATCAAAGGCTCTTACTACCAGGTTGCTGGGTCTCAATGCCAATCCATCATATTCAAGCTTCACCAGAGCCTTCTTTGGTAAGACATTCAGGGAAGAACCTGTGTCCACCAGCACATGAGAAAGGACAGCTCCTTTGCATTCCATGGTTATGTGTAAGGCTTTGTTGTGGTTGCGGCCATCCGCTGTCAAGTCAGAATTGGTAAACCCTAGCCCATTGCTAGCAGTAACATTTCCAACCACGGTTTCCAATTGGTTGACAGTAATCTCCTCAGGCACGTAAGCTGCGTGCAAGACTTTAAGTAGTGCATTCCGATGGGCTTCGGAGCACATAAGCAGTGAGAGGATAGAGATTTTGGATGGCGTCTGGTGAAGCTGATCCACAATTTTATAATCACTCTTTTTGATGATTCGCATAAACTCATCAACTTCCTGATCAAACGGGGTTTTCAGGGCTTCTTTGGCAGCTGGATCTTCCTGCACCGGGCCTTTTCCTTTTGCCTTGGCAGCAGCTTCTGCTTCGGCTGTAGGTCTTTGAACTTGTGAAGCAAAGAGACGTCCGCTTCGAGTAAAGCCTCCGCCTCCCCCCACATTATCTATTTGTGGTGCAGGTGCTATTGTTTCAAGAGTGATTCTTTTCCCTTCACAGTACACGTCAGAGCCATAGTGCCAAGGGATGGCCCTATTGCTTTCATATGGTACTGGTCCAGGCACCGTGACAGTGACTGGACTGATTGCTGCTGCTGCAGGGACTGCAATTGTGTGTGGATCATAGAAGATTGTAACTGGTGCTCTGGTGGGAGCAGCACCTTCTGAATGGTAGGCGGAATTATTTTCAGGATCATAGAATATGGTAACAGTAGAGACATCTTCATGATTGATTGCTGGTGTTGTAGGAGGTTCTGTTGGAAGGACTGTTGTTGTAGCTGATGGAGAGTCGAAATGGAATGAAGCTGAAGTTGTAGCAGGAGGAACTGTTGAAAACTGATCATTTGGGAGGACAGATGAAGTATTGGTTGATGTTGCTGATGAGTTGTCGGGAACAATAGTTGCTGTAGTTGTAGGAGGTTCTGAAACCGTTGTTGATGAAGTTGCCGGATTTGTCGGAACTGATGTAGTGATCTGTAGCAAGCCATTCTGAATAAGGCTGTTAATGCCATTCCTTAAATCTTCACACCCATTCCATGAAATATTGCAGTAGGGACACCCTAGTTCACATCCCGGAAATATTTGGTTTTCACGGAGTTGAGCTTTGATTTCCACCAATGGTGTCCTGATTTGATCCACACTGGTTATTAAATAAGACGGTTGGTCTTCTTCAATAGCATTAATTCGGGGACCACCATGGTTTGGCATTGGGTTTTTATTGACATTGGGCGGAGGTGCAAAATTCAGAGCCTTGGAGTCTACCAAGTCTTGTACCTTCATATGCAGAGCTCTGCATTTTTCTGTACTGTGACCAGGTGCGTTCGAGTGAAAAGCACACCTAGCATTGGAGTCATAGTTTCTTGGTAGACTGTTGGGATCCGGAGGTGCCAACGTTCTTAGCTCAACTAGGTTGAGTTTCAGAAGTTGTGGCAGCAAGGCAGCATACGGCATTGGGATCGGGTCGATCACTCTGTTAGCTTGGGATGGCCTCTGTTGGAATGGCCTCTGTTGATTGTTGTTGGAGTTGTTGTTGCTGTTGTAGTTTCTTGGAGGATACTGATTCTGTTGATACTGAGGTTGTTGTTGGAAGTTTTGTTGAGGAGGTTGATAGACTGGCTGAGGATGAGCTGGAGCAGGGATAGTGACTGCTGCTATTGACCTTTGAACATATTGAGGCCTACCCCTATTGGTGTGAATGGCATTGGTCTCGCCAGCTCTTCTCGGGCCTGCAAAAGGCTTTCTTGTACCACTGGACGAGCTTGCACCGTTATCAGAGATCTTTCCCATTTTTAACAGGCTTTCAATTCTCTCCCCAGCTATGACAACATCTGCGAAGCTGGTGGAAGAGAAAGCAGCCAACCTGTCAATATACGTTCCCTGAAGAGTGTTCATGAACATATCTGCCATTTCCCTTTCAGACATAGGGGGTTGAACAGCAGCAGCCAATTGCCTCCATCTTTGAGCATATTCTCGGAAACTCTCCCTCGAAGACTGTGACATTCCCATTAGGAGAGTCCTGTTGGGTGCCATGTCTAGATTATACTGATACTGTCGGATGAAGGCCTCTGCCAGGTCCTTCTAGCATCTTATAGTTGCTCTTGTCAGATGGGAATACCATTCCCTAGAAGCTCCAGTCAAGCTATCTTCGAAGTAGAACATCCAAAGTTTCTCATCCATTGTATAGGCCTTCAGCCTTCCCAGAAATGATTGCAAATGAGTCCGGGGGCATGAAGTCCCATTATACTTTTCGAAACAAGGAGGCTTGAACTTATGGGGGATCCTGACCCCTTCTACCAAACCCATGTCCATAACGTCGAAACCCAAAGAATTTTGAGATTCTAAGGACCTCAACTTCTCAGCTATCTCTTCCAATCGTCTATCATATGTTTCCTCCCTGGCACCCATTACTGTATACTGGTCCTCCTGAGGATCTTCTTGAAGTACTCTGGCTGCTGTGGCTGTCCCTTGAATGTTGACTGGGATGTTGGCCTCTGGATGGAGATGGGGTCCAAAAACTGGGGGGGTAACATGTGGTTGCACCCTTTCATTGTTACTTGTGCCAGCAGTTCCCACATGGGGCTCCTCTTGATTCCTTCCTTCTACCAAAACTCTGAGCCTCTCCTGGCTTTGAGCTAAATTGTTCATCACTTCCATGAATTGTGTTATTTGAGTTCTCATCTCCAACCTTTCGTTGGCCATCTGGTTTCTGACCTCCGTAAGGTCCTGCTGCATCTGATCCATCTGAATTCCCGGAAGGTTGTTTCTAGTTGGGTACCTGTGTGGCCTGTTGAGAGGAAAAACCCGGCGGCGAGCAATAATTCCTGAATATCACAACAGAGGTTAGTAACAACAAAAAACCTACAAAACAAACAAAAGGGGTTAGCATGCAATGCAATTATGCTTATTTGTTCTCAAGGTATCCGGTTTGGCCTTCAGTTTTGACCCTTCCAGACCCTTGAAGATGCTGCTGTTGAAGTTGCTTTTGATGTGAACCCAGATAGAAACCAACACAAATATATTACAAAGGGTGAAATAATACAACTTGTTCAAGTTACAACACAAGCCCTCAAAGGGGTCAAAATACATCACAAGAAAGCAAAAGTACATGGAATCAACAAGCAAATGATCAAACTCCAAGGCCAAACTCATCCTCACGAACTTCCTTGAGAAGTGCTTCGGTCACAGGATCAGCCGGATGCTCCGTGAGACTTCTAATGAGAAGGTTTCTTGTTGCAACAGCTGCAGTCAACTTCCTGTTCTGACTTTGGTCCTTAGACCTCTTCACTCCAGCTCTGATTTCTAGCTCTGATATTTCCTTCTGGGCTGCTGCCATGGCTCTTTCCATCTGTTCCATCTTGTCCTGAACTCTCTTGTCTTCTAGAGTACGGGCCTCAGTGATCCGGACCCACCTGGCCTGACTCTCTTTCAAATACAAGTCTGTTCTTGCTCTCTGGAACTGGGCTTCTTTACAAGCATTCTTCAGAATCTGCTCACCAGCTTTAGACTTGTTAATATACTCCCCAGACTTCTCAATCTTAGTCAAGTGTTCCACCCTCAATTTCTCCAATCTCTCAATCTCCCTCACACCTTCACTCCTTTCCCTGAGGGTCTTCTGCAAGGCTTGGGTTAACTTCTCATTTCTTTCCTTCAAGCTTTCAAACTCCTCCAGATTGATAGTGACAGGGGGTGGTGCTGAAGATGACTCAGGCATATCTTCTATGGTAAAGGGCATTCCAGAGAATTGGGCCCTAGCATGGGACCACTCATAATATTGGACTGATGCCACATTATTGCACTTCCCCAGAATGGTGATTCCCTTGGTTTGAACATGATCCCAGGCCCAGGCAGCCTGCCTAACAGTTGCCAGACTAATCTTGTTCTCACAGTAGAGGGTCTCAACCAAGTCTTGTTCCCTAGGAGTATGAACCAGTGCATAGCCTAATTGCCTTCTGAACAGCAGAGGGTTGTAATTAATACTTCCCTTAACTCCTATTAAGGGCACATTGGGAAATTGCCCACAGCTGGTGATCATATCTCTGCCCTTGGTGCTTTGAGTACACCATCTGATGTCTGCTGAAGTGAGAGTAGTGAGCCTTTTAGCCCAGTTGCTTTGCTGATGAGGGTTTAAAAATGCATCTGTCCTGGGTAGATGCCTGAGAAGCCAAGCATGGAATAATGGAGCACAAATCCTCACTAATCCTCCCCTCTGCTTCTCATTTCTCTGATGTACTGAGTAATAGAGATCACCCAGTAAAGTTGGCACAGGGTTCTTCAGGATGAACAAGTGGATTGCATTCTTGCTAATGAATCGAGGCTCATCTGCAAACAATACAATTCCATATACACTTAAGGCCAACAAAGCACAAACAGCTTTCCCCTCCCCCAAGGAGGCCTTCAGACTAGCTTGAGAAATCAGGAAGTCAAGATGAAAACCAGGGATCCCAGCTTTGGAGGTCAAATGCTGCTCAATCAAAGCAGGTTCCAGGTGCAAAGCTTTTGCTATCTCTCCGTTGCTGGGAAAGACCATTTCAGGGTTGAAAGGGATTTCCCTCTTGATAGGCAAACCAATCAAAGATGAGTATTCTTCTAATAGGGGCCCCAACTGAAAGTCTTGAAAGGTGAAACATCTCAATGGGGGGTCATAGAACTGAATGCAGGTGTGGATGAGGCTCCTCTGAGATGGGTCCAGATCCATAACCATGTCCAGTATATCTCCATAACTCTCCCTGAACAAGGGTATGTGCTCTGGAGTGATCAGGGTTTGGATCCTCCTGATGTCTGATAAGTCTGGTTGGAAGAAATGATAGGTGATGTTGCTTTTCTTTGGAGCCATGATGCTGAGGACTGAGTAGGATAAGTGCTGATGAAGATGCTGAGGAGTGGGCCACTGACTGGCTAGTGCAAGTAACTGAAGTATATGGCTGATGCAAGTGCTGGTGGAGATAGGTCAAAACTGCAGATGGGGTCAAAACCAAAACCAGATGAAGGTGGATACCCTGAAACACAAATAAGCACATGTTAAAATGATGCAATGGGTATGTATGCAAATGATATGCAAGGGTCTGTGACTGAGCTGGATCTGTTTAACTGCCTTGGTATAGATCCATGTGTGTTCAAGAAATCCAGATGGAGGTCTAAAAATCCAGTAACCAGGGTGGGGGACTCAAATAAAGAGCCACAAGTCCAAGGTTTAGAATCACAAGAACTATCCAACATGGAGCATTCTTAACAAAGTCAAAGTAACAGGGTATTCTGAGGTCAAGGTACCTGCAAACCTGTAAACAGCCCAACCCCCTCACAGGTGGTGATCTAGAACAAGGATCCTCAGACTTGGATCAGTTATGAGAAGTGTAAACACTTCTAACCCGGAGGTACAGTGTTTACAATAACCATAACAATTCCTCCTCTAATTCACCTCAGTTTCTGAAGGTCAATACTAAAAGGTCATCCAGACTTAGCAGGCTTCCCAGATAGCCCTAGCATTGCAGGAAATCTGCAACACAGAGTTCTCAAGAAGAAACCCATATCTGAACCGTGTTTCATATTCCCGCACCAGACCGAAATGGAATGGGAAAGAATATGATTCACTCTAGCCTAGGTGTCACTCAGGTCCCAGGTATAGGACCTTAACTCTCAATGAAATACCCACCCACCAAAGAAAAACCAGATCCAGCCAGCAGCACAGTATGACAATATGATAAATGAAAAAAAAACAGTAAAGAAAGCAAAAAATAAAGTTGTACAGAAAGCAGTAAATAAAGCAAATATACACATACAAATAGCACATAACACCCCCAATAAACACAAATCAATCAAGCGCTAGGAGGAACCCACAAAAAGAACCAGAAGCCCTGGTTGCAGTATAAGGTTCCCCAGCAGAGTCGCCAAGCTGTCGCTCCCGACAAATGAAACAGGGTCACATGAAGGTACAGACGCGAACGGTCGGCGAAGGGAACAGTGAGAACACACAGCCGTGAACTCACTGGAGATGAATAGAGTCGCCAGCTAGGCATTTTTATCCCGGAGGAAAGGCAATGCTGCATAGGCCTGGAGAAAGATGGATAAGACGGTTTGCGAACCAGAGAGACTGAGAAAGGGGGTTGGTTACAACCTGGGAAGGTATTAGCACCCAGATTGTCCGTCGTACTCGACGGGATCCACGCTTAAAAGATTTGTGTTTTAAAGGGGTAGTGTCAGTGCGATTTGTGTGTAAAATAGCTGAAAAAGGGATGTACAGGTGTCAGTGCAAAGTGTATAAGTGATGTGAAGTATGAGAGTGTCAGTGTAGGAACAGAATGAAATGCTCATGATAATGAGGCTTAAAGAATAAGGCTGGAAAGAGGGGGAATATACAGAGACTTTTGTTCGATAACTGTTAAGTTATGCCTACGTATCCTCTCGTGCAATGAGGAAGTCAGAACACCGTAGTTCGACCCAAAGAGACTGAAAGGTGAATTGACTTGATGAACTGCTTGCTTGTCAATGCTCAAGTGTATGACCTGTCTGGCTCAGGTGCTAACTGTCTTGCATTAGACGGAAGAAGCGAGTTCTCGTTTGTGAGTGAAGGTGATGAGAAAAGAATCCCGGAGGAGACGATTATTGTTTGTTTTTTGAGTTTTCAGTCTTTTATTGCTTTTGAAAGTTTGTCATAAGATAATGATCTTAAGCCTAAACCAATGGATTTAGTAAACTCAATCACATCTTCCCTCTGTTTAGGGGTAATGAGAATACCTTAAGTGTGAAGTCAGATTCTCACACTTAATCACCTTTGATGTAGGATTAAGATCATTAACCTACTTGTGATTATTTAGATGTTTTTGGTGTTTTTGTTTAGTGTTGAGTAATGAGGTTAAGCCATAATCAAGGATTAAACAGACCCATTACACCATCCTAAAAGAAGGATAATAGATGAGAATGTTTAAGCTGAGGAAGACTCCTCAACTTAATCCATGATTAGGGATTAAACCCATGACAAAACAAGCCTTTATTAAGTGGATTTTAGATTAATGATATGATGATGAAGTGAATTTTATGATTTGTAAGACAACTTGAGAGGGACTTGTCCATTAACACTAGGGTTAGTCCTTCTTAACCACTTAAGGAAGAATTAGAACCCTAATGCAAGGCCCAAGTTACAAGTGTGATGTCTTGATATTTATTAAGTGAATTGATTAAGAGATTTAAACACCTTAAGGGTTTAATACTTAGGATTAAAGTTATACACTCCATCCTAAGAGAAGGATGCAGGCATAAGCTTAATCACAAAGTCTTAAAGCCTTTAGGGTTTAGTCCCTGATTATGAGATGAGAAGAGAAGACTCAAAGAGAGACACAAAGGTAAAAACTATGAGGGGGGACTAATCAAAACCCTAATTCATTGTCATGCTTGGATGATCCTAAGGCTTGTGAGGTTTTCAAGAACAATCTTCAGAAGAGCCACCAGGAAGCAGATGAACAAGATCAAGAGAAGCAAAGTGACTTGCTTCATTCAAGAAGTCAAGTCACTTGAAGAAAGAAAGTGGGAAGGACAAGAATGAGCAAGCTCAATCTCAAACACAAATAGAAATGCAGCAATGGATGCAAGAGAGATGAAAAGAAAAGGTATGAGAAGTGAAGGCAAATTCACTTCCCAAGTTTACTTACCACCTGAAATGTTAGAAAGAAATGCAATGCAATGCAGGATGAGATGAAATGATATGATGCTAAGCAAAACCAGAAGCATGTTGATGATGATTATGATGTTATGAGGTGCTGCAAACATGAGACAAGGCAATGGGGATGTTCATACAAGATTATGAATGCATATGATGCAAGTTAAGGAGCATGAACAAACATGGAATGTTATGAATCATACAAGACAAATGACATGGCAAATATGGGGTGCAATGATCAAAGATGCTTCCTATATGTCTTAAGATGTCAAATGGATCACAAGAATGCACAAAATGCAAAGACAAGTCATGTTATGCAAGGAAATGCAAGAGGGATGCAAATGGAAGCCCAAATTAGGGTTCATGGATCAAACATCAAACAAAAACCCAAAACAGAAGCAAACCTCATGATAAAAAAAAGAAAATGGCACCCAAAGAAACCCTAAACCTATGATGAACCACTGTCCAAAGGGGAGCTCTCAACTCTCAACCAAACTCAAGATATGAATTTTCTAAGTTATTAGGGTTTTTTAGGGTTCTTAACAAAACAAATGCCAAACAATTTGAAAATGCAAGAACAATTCATGGCCTTTTCATCCTAGGAACTACATGCAAAACAAAAGACAATGCAAGAAGAATCAATGTCTCAACCTTCACCAATTGGCAGAAATGAATTTTTGAATCCATGGTCAAAATAATGCATAAAAAATGATTTAATTCAATGAAAAATTCTTAAAATGCATCAAGATCAAAAAAGAAATTTGGTTTGAAGGTTGGACAATGTTTCTAAATGTCTTAGAACATTTCATGAATTTTTTTGTAATTTTTAAATACCTAAAAGTATTTTTTATTAATTAATTCCCATTAATCAATTAAAAATAATCTCTTAAATATTTAAAAATACTTTTTTAATGATAAAAAATAAAATAAAAATGTTTTTGTGTCATAAAAATTAATAAAACTTTAAAGAAAAAGTTTCATAATTTTTAAGAATTTTTTACTATTTTAAAATAATTATGCAATTTAAATGAAAGAAAAATGAATAAAAATCAAATAAAAAGAAAAGTCAGAGGGATGGAGGGCCAAGATGCGCCCAGGATTTGAAAATGTTGACTGGCGCGTGATCCTGTGGTTGGGATTGACTCTGAGATAATTAGTTTAATTATGAATTAATTAACTAAATGAAAAAGATTAGGGCTAATCAAACGCATCTGGACCATTGATCACGCGCGGGAATGGACCAAGTCAACCCATCCAACGCTCACCATTCAAATGCTCATTAATTACAGGGATTTGCCCTAATGACTTTCAGGTGGCCGGAGAGGACCTCCGGTCGTCTTCTCCGGCCAGCACCTCACCTGAGAAACCTCCAAATCACTCAAATCGTAACTAAAATGAAAACTAAACACATAGAAATGGACCCCATGATCTCCTGAATCAAAACCCTAACCCCAAACAAATTTATTCTTCATCAATCGCATGAATCGAAGGCAAACATTTTTAGGGCAAACCAGTTTCAGAGTCAAATTAAATGCTCAAATCACAACCATTTTCAAAACCAATGGTACCAGGATGATCAGCAAGACATGAAGAACAAGTTTGTAACAAGCAAAATCATTTCTGGAAAAATAAATTTCAGGCTACCTGAGATTTGAAGCTTTCCACTTGAGGACTTTCTGGTCTTCTCTTTATGTGCAATCTACTCCTTAGAGCCCCTTGATGATGTTTGAATGCTCAAAATGAGTTTGTGCTGGCTGGATAATGAGTTTCGAAAGGAACTGCTTCAAGCTCAGTCAACAATGGCTATGGTGATTCTGACTGATTCAGGCCATGGTGAGTGGTTGCTTGTGGTCCAGATGATGAATGGAGAAGGTTTGCAAGGTTTGTTTGGTTGTTTGTGGGCTAGGGAGGGAGATTCGAATGAATCTGCAGAAATGAAGTGAGAGATGGCAGTGAGGTGTTCTGGATGTTTTAGGCTTGTGCTTTGGGTGGTTTCTACTCAGTGATTCATGGTGAGTTGAATGGAGGAAAAGGTTTGAGTGTTTGCAGGCTGTATAGAGAAAATCGAAGCAAGTTGCAAGATGGTTAGTTTTTTGTGTATGTTATGAATGTTATGGTTTCAGCCTTGCCTTATGTTATGCTTTGCTTGCAAATTGTCCATATGACTCTCTCTCATTGGTCAGTTGATTTGACATGTGCTTTATGGATAGGTGAGGCAACTTTTGCAATTTGTCAACTCTTGTGTAAGAGAAAGTATGGTGAGGTGCTAGCTTGGTGCAAGGCATGGGCTATGCGCAGCAAGATGAGGGGGAAATGTCAGCTTGGTCCAGCATTCAAGGCAGCAAGTGGTGAAGGCTTGATCATGAGTTTTGCAACTTGGTTACTTTATGGATTTTCATGAAAAATGCCTTGTTACATGAACCAAACCATAGGCAAACTTGATCCAATTCTGAATTTTGTAACTTAGAGAATGCTTATGTGCTGGTTTGAAATGAATTAGAGGCTGCAATGTGCATTGGTCCAAGATTTTGCAAAGTTCTCACTTAGGGCATGCCTTGAAAATTAATGATTTTAGCCAACTTTGCATTGCCATAACTTTTGATCCAAGAAGAGTTTGATCATGTTCTTGTACTTTTTGAAAAGGGAAATATGAGATCTACAACTTTCATGACCAAAGTTTTTCCATTTGAAGCCTTCTTGGACCAAGAATCAAAGCTTGAAAAATGACCTAAAATGATGCATTCTTGAAAAGTCAACTATGCCCAAAAAGTCAACATTTGCAAAAACCCTAAATTCTTGATTTCTATGAACTTCAATCTTCTTCCATGATCAAATAAAGACCATATACACTTAAAATGATGAAGATCACCCATTGGTTGGGTCATTGGGGGCCTCAGATGCCCTGATTTTGCACTGACTTGTCCAGAAAGTCAACCCTTGATCAGATGACTTCCCCATGGAATTTCTTCATGAAAATTGATATGCATACTCCCTATACCATATAGAGATCAATGGAAACAAGAATGACCAAAAAATTTGGAGTTATGGCCTCTGAAACCAAAACCCTAATTTTCAGTCAACTGTGCAGTCAAACTTGGCTCTGCATCCACTCAAACCCTAGCCCTTGTGATTCCTCTGCAATTTTGACTTTGAGGAGATGAAATATGATGTAAGAACACACATGGACCTCTTTGAGTTGATTGGTAGCCTTTGGAGTGGCTCAAGATGCCTTGGGATTGCTCAGATCACAAACCCTAGGTGCAGATGCTTTGAAAGCTATGCAGTGGATAAAAAATGAGATGTGAGATGACATGATTGTGTTTATGCATATGAGGATGATCACAAGCCATGGTGTGAATGGGTGAGGGCAAATTTGGGGTGTTTACACATAGTCACTCGCGTCGCACATGATTTCGAAAGGTAATCTCCAGTCATGGGGTTGCATGATTGGTGCGGTGATGAGGGCTGTTTTTAGAGTTTCGAATGCTTTAAGACAATCTTCATTGAATATGAACTCAGCATCTTTCATTAATAAACCAGTAAGAGGTTTAGTGATTTTCGAGAAATCTTTGATGAATCGTCGGTAAAAACCGGCGTGTCCTAAAAAGCTTCGTATTTCTCGAATGGTTTTAGGGGGTTGAAGATATTTTATGACTTCTATCTTAGCTTTATCTACTTCAATTCCCTTGTCGGATATAACGTGGCCTAATACGATTCCTTCTCTGACCATAAAATGACATTTCTCCCAGTTAAGCACGAGGTTTACTTTTACACATCTTTCTAACACCATTTCTAAATTTGATAGGCATCCTTCAAAACTTTGCCCGCATACAGAGAAGTCGTCCATGAACACTTCCATGATGTTGTCTATAAAATCTGCGAAGATTGACACCATACATCTTTGAAAGGTTGCAGGAGCGTTGCATAATCCAAAGGGCATTCGTCTATAAGCGAACGTTCCATATGGGCATGTGAATGTAGTCTTCTCTTGATCATATGGATGGATAGGGATTTGGAAAAATCCTGAGTAACCGTCAAGATAACAGAAGTATGAATGCTTGGCTAATCGTTCTAACATTTGATCTATAAAGGGTAGTGGGAAATGATCTTTTCGAGTGGCTTTGTTTAGTTTACGATAATCTATGCACACTCTATGTCCTGTCACTACTCTTTGCGATATCGATTCGCCTTGAGCGTTTTTCACAATAGTGATACCTCCTTTCTTTGGCACTACATGTACTAGACTAACCCATTTACTATCAGAGATTGGATATATTATTCCGGCATCTAGTAGTTTCTTAACTTCTTCTTTCACTACAGTGCTAAGGATTGGGTTAATTCTTCTTTGAGATTCTCTGGAGGTTTTGCAATCTTCTTCTAGCAGAATACGATGCATACAGATTGAAGGGCATATTCCTTTGAGATCAGATATGTTATATCCTAATGCAGTTGGATATTTCTTTAAGACATCTAAAAGTTTCTTTGTTTCGATAGTTCCTAAACTGGAATTTATTATAACTGGTCTTTTACATTCAATGTCTAAGAATTCGTACCTTAGGTTATTAGGTAAAGTTTTTAATCCTAATGTAGGTTTATCTTTACTTGGCATGGGATCCGGTGTAAGTGCTAAACTTTCGCTTAGACTATCGTCTTGATACAGTGCACGCCAATTATCATCTTCGAAAATCGGAGGGATTTGAATTTTCATAATTTCAGAATAGGTAGTTTCTTTCAGTTCCATTTCTCTTACACATTCGTTAATTACGTCCAATAGATAGCAGGTATCCTCTATAGCTGGTGATTGTAAGAATTGTGTTAAAATAAATTCAACTTTCTCTTCACCTACTTCAAAGGTTAGCTTTCCTCTTTTTACGTCTATTATAGCTCCGGCGGTAGCTAAAAATGGTCTTCCTAGTATGATAGGTGTAGTGGAGTCTTCAGAGATGTCCATGAATATAAAATCAGTAGGGATGTAGAATTGTCCTATACGCACTGGGACGTTTTCTAGTATGCCTACAGGATATTTAACTGAGCGATCGGCTAGTTGAACAGACATTTTAGTTGGTCTTAGGTCTCCCATGTCTAGCCTTTTGCAAATCGTTAAGGGCATAACACTGATATTGGCTCCTAAATCGCATAGAGCTTTGTCAATGACGAATTTTCCTATTACACAGGGTATAGAGAAACTTCCTGGATCTTTTAGCTTAGGAGGCATATTATTCTGAATTATGGCGCTACACTCAGCAGTAAGTGTAACTGTTCCGTTATCCTCTATCTTTTTCTTATTAGATAAGATCTCTTTTAAAAACTTAGCATACGAGGGTATTTGAGTGATTGCTTCTGTAAACGGAATAGTAATATTCAACTGTTTCAGAAGTTCGACAAATTTCTTAAACTGACCCGTCGTCTTGGAATTGGTTAATCTCTGAGGGTACGGAATTGGTGGTTTATAGGGTGGTGGAGGCACATAAGGCTTTTCTTTCTCCACTGCCTCTTGATTATCATCTTCCTTTTCTTCTGGATCATTCACCGTTTCAGTCGGTTTATCCGGTTTTTGGTACATGGCTGGATTGTCAAGTCTTGGATCGGTAGGTCCGTCAAGTTCCTTACCACTTCTTAATATTACGGCATTGGCATGTCCTTTCGGATTAGGTTGAGGTTGTCCAGGAAATACTCCAGCTGGTGCAGCAGTAGGTGCTTGTTGTTGAGCTACTTGTGAAATCTGAGTTTCAAGCATTTTGTTATGTGTAGCTAATGCATCTACTTTGCTCACTAATTGCTTAATCTGCTCACTAGTGTGAATGTTTTGGTTTAAGAAGTCCTTGTTTATTTGAGATTGGTTAGCTATAAATTTCTCCATCATCAACTCAAGGTTCGATTTTCTAGGGACATTAGGAGCAGTCTTTTGATATCCTGGTGGTGTAGCTGGTGCTTGACCTGGTGCGTATAAAGCATTGTTATTCTTATAGGAGAAGTTCGGATGATTCTTCCAACCTGGGTTGTATGTGTTTGAGTATGGGTTTCCTTGAGCATAATTCACTTGATCTGTCGGAATTCCTGTCAATAGTTGACAATCAGGAACTTCATGTCCTGGAACTCCACATAACTCACAGTTAGGTGTTACTGCAGCCACGGTGGTTGTTGGTGTTATGGCCAAGTTGTCGATCTTTTGGTTTAGTTGGTCAAACTTTGCATTGACTTGGTCCATACTACTCACTTCGTACATACCTCCTTTTGTTGGTTTCTCAGTTGCGACTCTCTCTCTCTTCCCCATTGGTAATGGTTTTGAGCCATACTTTCGATAAGTGCATAAGCATCATTGTATTCTTTGTCCATCAATGCACCGCCCGCGGCAGCGTCAATTGTCATTCTTGTATTGTACAAGAGTCCATTATAGAAGGTATGGATGACCATCCATTCTACTAATCCGTGATGTGGACAAAGTCTTAGCATATCCTTATAGCGTTCCCAAGCTTCGAATAGTGATTCGTTTTCCCTTTGCTTAAATCCGTTGATCTGAGCTCTCAGCATAGTTGTCTTGCTAGGTGGGAAATATCTGGTCAAGAAAACTCTCTTTAGTTCCTCCCATGTAGTTACTGAGTTCGAAGGCAGAGATTGAAGCCAGGCTCTCGCTCTGTCTCGAAGTGAAAAAGGAAACAAACGTAGTCTAATAGCTTCTTGGGTAACTCCATTGGCTTTTACGGTATCTGCGTATTGCACAAAGATCGAAAGATGAAGGTTCAGATCCTCGGTAGGATTTCCGGCGAATTGATTTTGTTGCACGGCTGATATCAACGAAGGTTTTAGTTCGAAATCGTTTCGGTTGATAGCCGATGCGGCAATGCTAGAATGCGGTTCAGCTTGCGAAGGACTGGCGTAATACTTGAGTGGGTGATTTTGTTCTTCAGCCATCTCTGCGTCCTTTGATGTTACGACTGGTTTATGCGGATCTAATTGAAGATCTGGAATATTGTAATTTTGTTCGAAATCGAATATTCGTCTTCTTACGTGTAAGAAGCATTCTGATTCTGGGATTAGAGGTTGCAAGTCTTCGCCTTTATAGCGAGTACTTGGCATACACTCGGGAGTTTAGATTAAGAAAAGAAAATAGTTGTTACCTTAGTCTAGACAATGCTACCTAAAGTGCACTAGTAACTAAATTAAGGTCCCCGGCAACGGCGCCAAAAACTTGATGGGCTAAAGACGTATCTAATTATGTGTCTAGCGGTATCTTAACTGCAAGTGCACAGCCTATCGAAGTAATATTTAAGATTATCGATCCACAGGGACTCTATGGTTACTTAGTGCTAGATGAACTTCTAGTTTAGCTAAGGTGAAGGGTTGTCACGATTTTTTTGTTGTTTTTTTAAAATATTAAAGGCGGGAATTAAATTTAAGTTTTAATAAAATAATACTAAGGCGGTCGGTATGTAATTATGCTAACTTAGGCGGGTCAATCTAACCTAGGCTTATAAAGGTGTTCACTTAATTATTCTGTAGAGGTTACCAGTTTAAATACCCTTAACTCACACTCTCATGGTCTTATCTCAGATCTTACCCCTAAAGCCCTATGTCTGCTCTCGCTAGCCCATAAGTGTTTAGAGATAATTTTTGGAAACTTAGTAATTCTAATTTATTTTAAAGCGCTCTCGCTCTGTTTAATTTAAATGCCTAACTTTAGCTATCTGGTTAAAATCTCACACTCTCGTGGTCTTGACCTAACCTAATACACTTTCCTTACTCTCGTAACAAAAAGGTCGATTTTAAATAAAAATTATCAGCCAGAATACTAAGCTATTAATTATTTTAAGCCTATAGTTGATTTTACCGATTTAGTTTGTTTTAATTACATACCGCCCTAAGGTAATTAGCTACTCATTTTTGTTGAACCAGACAGAGGCAGAGAAACAATAAACAAAATATTCATGGCAGAAAAATAAATAAACAACATAAATATAAAATTGCAAATTAATATAAACCTGGTTAACAATAAAATGGCAGACTCCTTCTTCCACAGACCGGAAAGCTCGGAGTATTTGGCGGAATCGAAAATAAAATAAAGATTCTGAAGGCTTTGAAACAAATAAATTTTTGTAACAATTTCCTGATGTTGGAAATTGTTATAGGTTGGGTTTGGATACAATAAAAATAGAACAACGAAAATAATGCTGAAATAAAAATAAGGTTGTAAAATAATTCGGCAGAGCTTCCGCAGGAAATTGATAAAATAATGCTCTGTGTATTGTTCAAATGAATTATGCTATTTATAGAACATTTAATGGGCTTGTGGTTGAACTTGTTGCATGGGCCTCGTAGGAGCAGTTGAGAGAATACAGGAACGTGGATACAGGAGGGTGGCTGGAAAATAGGCAGATCATGTGCACGTAGCGTTTGTGACCAAGTCTGGGTCAAATAACCTATTTTTCCCTTGTCACGGTCATGACAAGGGCATCACGTTCGTGTCCCTTGAATTTTAAGTGTCACGGTCGTGAGTGATATGTCACGGTCTTGATTGCTCCTTTTGGGGTGTCACGGTCGTGACAACTAGGTGACGACCGTGAGTGCAACAAAATATGCAGGTTTTGCAGGTTTCTTCATTTCTTCATCTTTTTATGGTTGTTTTAGTTCCTTTTGCTCTTGGCTCATGATTTAGCTCTGTATACGATGTACCTACAAAATGGTAAGGAAAACTCGAGGAATCGGGTGTTAAAACGACGATTATGCGATAAAACGGTAATGAAACATAGCAATTTAATCGATACATTTTCTCGTTATCACATCCACACCCAACCTCTTCTTATCCTTTCATATGAATCTTTACCTGTCTTTGAAGTGAATTTGATTCAGTTTTGTTCTCTCTTGCTCTTATCCCACTCTTAGGTTACTCAACTTCTTCAGGAAGTAAGTAATCTACTCTTCTATCTCCTTCCTTTTTCATCTGCTTCTCCTTCCTTGGTGGCCAATCTGAAGACTTTGTTTATGCCTCACAAACCATAGGAACTACTAAGCATGATAACTTTAGGGTTGTTAATAGTCCCCCTTAGTTTTAACCTTTTGAGTCTCCTTGAGTCTCTGTTTCTCACCTCAATAACAAAGGCTAAACAGTTAAAGTTTTGGGGCTCTGTATTAGGGTTATTCCTGTATCCTTATCTTAGGATGGAGTGTATGATTGTGATACTTAGTGTTAAACCTGTAAGTTGTTTTCACCTTCTAATCAAAGCACCTAATAATTATCAAGACTTAAGCTTGTAACTTGGGCCTTATATTAGGGTTACATCTCTGCCTCTGGGTCAGAGGGACTAACCCTAGTGTTTAATGGACAAGTCCCCCTCAGGTTTAGTCTTACAAACATAAAATCCAATTCTTAATCTAACCTTTAATCAAAATCCACTTTAATAAAGGTTTGTTATATAATGATTTTAATCCCTGACCATGGATTAAGTTGAGGTATCTTCCTCATCTTAAGTGTCCTCATCTATCATCCTTCTCTTAGGATGGTGTAATGAGTTCACTAATCCCTGATTAGAGATTAAACTCATTACTTAACACAGAATAAAAATCCAAAAAACACTTGATAATTACAAGTAGGTTAATGATCTTAATCCCGTATCATTAGGGTAATTAAGTTGGGATATTCATCTCACACTTAAATAGACTCATTATCCATAGTCAGGGGTGATATAATGAGTTTACGGCCCTTGATTAAGGCTTAAGCTCATTATCCTATGCAAAACACCAAAAATAATAAAAAACTGAAAACACAAAAACAAACAATAAACGTATCCTCCGGGATTCTTTTCTCATCACACTCACTCTGAAAACGAGAACTTGCTTCTTCCGTCTAATGCAAGATAGTCAGCACTCGAGTCAGACGAGTCATACACTTGAGCATAGACAAGCAAGCAGTTCCCACCAAAACACAAAGTCTCTTTGAGTCGATCTACGGCGTTCTGACTTCCTCATTTCATGAGAGGGTACGTAGGCATAACTTAACGGTTATCGAACAAAAGTCCCCAGGTCTCCCCCCTCTTCTCTTTCTAGCTTTTTTTTCTTAGCCTCAATTTGAACTCCTGTTCTTTTGCACTGTCACTTTGTACATCCATCTCTTTTATGCACAGTTAGCACGTACACTTCCCCCCTTTTTTTCCTTTTTAAACACAATCAGGTAAGCGTGGATCTCGTCGAGTACGACGGACGATCTGGGTGCTAATACCTTCCAGATCGTAACCAACCCCCTTACCCAGTCTATTTGGTTCACAACCGTCTTATCCACTTCTTTCTAGGTTTATGCAGCATTACCTTTCCTTCGGGATAAAAATGCCTAGCTGGCGACTCTATTCAACCTTCGCCATCCGACCGTTCTCGCAGACAGTTCGCGTTTGCACCGAGACGAAAGTCCGGGGAGCGACAACTTGGCGACTCTGCTGGGGACTTTGCAACCAGAGCTTCTGAGTTCCTAAGAGGGTTTCTCCTAGCGCTTGTTTGTTTGTGTTTACGGGGGTGTTATGTGTATACGTGTTTGTGTTTTTGCTTTATTTATCGCTTTCTGTACAGCTTTATTTATTGCATTGTTTTATCGCTTTCGTTTACTGCTTTTTGCATTTCATTATTATTATTGCATCACTATGCTGGATTTTGGTTTACCTTGGTAGGTGGGGTATTCCAGTGAGAAAGGCTCAATACAAAGGCATGAGTGACACATATGGTTATAGTGGTTTTGTATTCTTTCCCATTCCATTTCGGTCTGGTGCGGGAATATGAAAACACGGTTCAGACATGGGTTTCCTTTTGAGAACTCTGTGCTACGGATCTCCTGTAGTGCTAGAGCTATCTGGGAAGTCGGCTAAGTCTGGATGACCTTTTTAGATGACCTTCAGCATCTGAGGTGAATTAGGGAAGGATTCTTTATGATTAAGGTAAACATTATACCCTCCAGGTTAGATGTGTTTACCCTTCTCATGATAAATCCAAACCTAAGGATCCTTGTCCTAGTACATACATGTGAGAGGGCTGGGATGTTTACAGGTTTGCAGGAACCCTTGACCTCATCATACCTTGCTACTGGAGAATGTTTATGAGGTTGTACTATTTTTGGACTGATTCTTTGTAACCCTGGACTATTGACTCTTTATTTGAGTCCCCCACCCGGTTACCGGTTCTCAAGCCTCCATTTGAAACTCTAGACACTCAAGTATTCTACCAAAGGACGACTAATAATCCAGCACATGATCACAAACCCTTGCATATCATCATCATGCATCATATTGCATCATTTCTAACATTTGTCTATTTGTTTTACAGGGTATCCACTTTTCTTGGTTTGGTTTTGACCGTTCTTCTACTCAGCCTATCTGCTACAACACTTCTTCAGTTATCTCCTTCAGCATATCTTCAGGATAGATTCAACAAGGAAAAGCAACATCACCTATCATTTCTTCGAGTATCCCTTAGCAGGCATTAAACAGATATGGGCCCTTATTACTCTTGATCATGTACCTCTGTTCATAAAAAGTTACAGTGGAATCTTTGACATAATCATGGACCTGGATACATCACAAAGAAGCATGATTCACACTTGTCTGCAGTTTTATGACCCTCCCCTGCGTTGTTTCACTTTCCCAGACTTTCAGATAGGTCAGTTGCTGGAAGAGTACTCCATATTGTTGGATGTCCCCATCCGAAGAGGAATTCCTTTCAATCCTGAAATGACTCCTCCAAAGAATGAAGACATAGCCAAAGCACTACATCTGGAAGTAACCACCATTGATGAACACATGACTTCCAAAGCTGGAATCCCAGGCCTTCATCTGGATTTCTTGATTACTCAGGCTACAAAGCACGCTGCAAAAGGGAATTGGGAAACTGTATGTGCCCTCCTAGCTCTCAGCATTTATGGTATCATTTTGTTTGCAGACGAGCCTAAGTTTGTAAGAAAAAATGTCATCCACATCTTCATACTAAAGAACCCAGTTCCCACCTTGTTAGGAGACTTTTATTACTCAGTTCATCAGAGGAATGAGAAGTAAAGAGGAAGACTGGTAAGATGTTGTGCACCTCTTTTCTATAGTTGGTTGATGAAACATATGCCGAAGACAAAAGCTTTCTTAAACCCACATCAGACAAGGAATTGGGCTAAGAGTATGATTGCCCTTACTTCAGAAGATATCAGGTGGTGTACTCAGAACACCAAGGGTCGAGATATGGTAACCAGTTGTGGTCAATACCCAAATGTGCCTCTCATTGGAGTGAAGGGTTGCATCAATTACAATCCTTTACTTTTCAAAAGACAGTTGGGGTATGCCTTGGTACATCCACCTAGGGAGCAAGACCTAGCAGAATCTTTTTATTGTGTTGTTCAAAACAACCATGCCACTGTCCGACAAGCAGTCTGGGCTTGGGACAATATACAGACTAAAGGAACCGCCATTCTGGGAAAGTGCAATAACATAGCCTCTGCTCAGTACACTGAATGGTCGCGCATCAGAGGACAGATTACTCGTATGCCATTCACCCTGGAGGATGTACCAGGGCCATCAGCAGTTGAGCCTATAGCTGCAGTTAGCCTGGAAGAGTTTGAAAAGCTGAAGGAAAGAAATACCCAGCTCGTCGAAGCTTTAAATAAGACCCTTTGGGAAAGGAGTGATGCTCATTTAGACATTGAGAGGTTAGAAAAGCTACGCATCGAGCATATAGCCAAGATTGAGAAGACTGAAGACTTCATCAGGAAAGCCCAAGCAGGGGAACCTGTGTTGAAGAATGCATGTAAGGAGGCAAAAATTCAGAAGGCAGGAGCTGAGCATTATCTGGAAGAGAGTCAGGGTAGATGGGTCAGAATAACTGAGGCTCGTTTGAAAGAAGACCAGAAGATGCAAGCCAAGATAGAGCAGTTAGAGTCCAGTGAGAGAAGAAGCCAAGATAAGTATCAGAAGATGACGAATGCCATCGCAACCAGAAACCTTCTCATCAGGACTATCACAGAGCACCCAGTTGGACCTGTGACTGATGCTCTCCTGAAGGAAGTCAGAGAGGAGGCATATGGATTGGATGTCTGATTTTCGTTGTACTTGTTTTTTGTGTTGGACTCACCATGGGAGTTTTGCTTTTTTGTATTCATGAACTGATTGTATTTTGGCAAAGCCACTTGTATTTTATGGTTTATGTATTATTATTGTATTTCGACTCACCATGGGAGTTTTTCTTTGTTGTATTCATGAACTGGTTGTATTTTTTGCGATGCCACTTGTATTTTATGGTTTATGTATTATTGTTTCTTCTTGTGGATTTCGTTCGTTCCAACATATTCATCTCCTCCAAGGGGTCTGGAAGATCAAAACCAAGAACCAAACCGGATACCCTCGAAAAACAAAAAGGCATATTGCATTGCATTCTAACCACATACCTTTTGTTGTTACAGGTATTTTGTTTTTGTTTTCTCACTTTGTTGATTGTTTCAGGAAATATTGCTCGCAGAAGGGTCTTTTCTGTCAACCGAGTCCACAAATATCCAACTCGACGCAACCTTCCGAGTCTACAAATGGATCAGCTACAACAGGAATTGACAGGTGTGAGGACTCAAATAATAGATGTGAGAACAGAGGTGAGGACTCAAATAAATCAATTCATGGCTGTGATGACTGGACTGGCCCAGAGCCAGGAAATATTGAGGGAGTTGGTCGAGCGGCAAACCCCAGAAGATAACCATGCAGGCACTGGAGGTACTAGTGACAACGAGCGCGAGCAGCCGCGAACGACTCTGGTAGTGTTTGGACCCGATAACAATCCTAAAGCTAATATCATTGGGAATGGCCAAAGGAATACTGGAGAACGTATTCTACAGGAAGATCCTCAAGATGAGCAATTTACAGTGCTAGGTGTTGGGGCAGATGAAGCTTATGACCGTCGGTTGGACGAGATATTAGAAAAGTTAAGATCCTTGGAATCCCAGAACTCCTTGGGATTTGATGTAATGGACATGGGCCTGGTTGAGGGGGTAAGGATTCCCCACAAATTCAAACCCCCGTGTTTTGAGAAGTACAATGGAAATTCCCGTCCTCGCACTCATTTGCAGTCCTTTCTAGGAAGGTTGAAGGCATACATTATGGATGAGAAGCTATGGATGTTTTATTTTGAAGATAGCTTGACCGAGGCATCCAAAGAATGGTACTCACACCTATCCAGGGCCACCGTCAGAAATTGGAAAGATTTGGCTGAAGCTTTTATGCGCCAGTATCAGTACAACTTGGACATGGCACCTAACAGGACTCTCCTAATGGGAATGGCTCAATCTTCGAGGGAAAGTTTCCATGAGTATGCTCAGAGGTGGACACAGCTGGCTGCTGCTGTCCAACCTCTAATGTCAGAAAGGGAGATGGCTGACATGTTCATGAATACCCTACAAGGAACTTATATTGATAGACTTGTTGTTTTCTCTTCCACTAGCTTTGCTGTTATGGTCATAGAAGGAGAAAGAATTGAAAGTTTGTTGAAGATGGGCAAGATTTCTGATAATGGCGCCATCTCCTGCAACACAAAGAAACCATTCTCCGGACCCCGAAGGACAGGAGAAACTAATTCAGTGCATATTGGCAGAGGTAGGCCTCAGTATTTGCAAAGGTCAATGGTTGCTATCACCATTCCTACTCCAGCGCCTCAGCAACAACAGTTCCCACAACAGCAGCAGAGACCTTACAACAACGATAATCAACAACAGCGTCCATTTCAACAAAGGACTTCTCAAATCAACTGGGTAATTGATCCCATTCTGATGCCCTATGCAGTGTTACTCCCTCAACTGTTGAAATTCAACTTGATTGAACTGAGGACTTTGGCTCCACCAGATCCTCTCAACTTTCCAAGAAACTATGATGTCAACACAAGATGTGCCTTCCACTCAAATGCTCCCGGCCATGCCACAAAAAAGTGTAGGGCCCTGCATATGAAGGTCCAAGACCTGATTGATTCCAAAGCCGTAAACTTCGCACCTCCTCCGAGTGTCACCAAAAATCCAATAGCTAATCACGGTGGGCCAGGGTTAATGCTATCGAGGAAGACCAACCATTAATCCTGATTGATGATATTGCAAGTGTTCGAACACCTCTGGCCGAGGTGAAAGCTCAGCTTTTAAAATGCCAAGTGTTTCCAAGTTGTGAAGCCTACTGCAAAGCTTGTAAGTTTACTACTAATGGTTGCACAAGTTTGAAGAATGGTATCAACAATCTGATTAAGGAAGGCATCCTGCAGATAACATCAACAGTTCAAGCTTCTACATCTGCAACATAAATCACTTCTACAAATACAATAAAAATCATTTCAACGGAATCGGCTACAACAACAACAAACACCAGCAGTGATATTTCAACAGTTACTATCTACTACGACCCGACAACGGTCCCTATTCCAGAATCTCACAACGACAACTTCCAGCAACATTCTCACCAGCATTATCCCAGCAACATTCTCTCATCAGTTTGTCAGCTTCCTGCAGTTGTGCCACCTTCAGTCAGACTCCCTGTTACTATATACTACGATCCATAGACAATCATGACTCCTTCTTCTGCTGCAATTAGTCTGGTGAGCATCACGGTGCCTGGGCCAATTCCTTATGATAACAACAGTGTCGTGCCTTGGTGTAACACGGTGGGAGAACTGACTTTTAGTCATGTTGCGGATAGCAAGAGTCGCCACCGACTTTTATTTTATCCAAGTGGAAAGGACATAAAAGAACAAAAGACCTATTTTAAAAGACTTTAGTTCGGGGGGTAGGTTATATAAAGGGAAGGTGTTAGCACCCTTTATATCCATGGTTATCCATGGGCTCTTAGTTACTTAGCTCACTTAAATTGTTTTTTATGAGTGTAGTGTGTGATTAGAAATTTTTCTAAGTACTTTGTAATGATCCTCGTATGGATGTATACAAAGCCTCGTTTTGAAAAATGTTTAAGAAAGTGAGATGTAAAAAGTATTTTGAAATGTGAGCAAGCAACTAAGAAGTACCTACCCTAGATTAAGTCTTTCATGTTCTCGTATGTTCTTTCAATGGTAAGACTATCCCTATTATTAAGGAATAGGTAGTCATTATCTTGGATGTGTATTAAGGGACAAGCGTATGGTCATCGTATGGTCATAGAAGGAAACTTAAGGGATGTCTTTAGCAATTCGTAGGGACTATCATCATTTATTCGAAGGGACAAGATCATTATTCTGTAGGCAACCTCGAAGGGACTTGATCTTTTAAATTATAGGGACTATGATGATTTATACTTGAAGGGACTTTGCTTAAGACATCCCTATATTCGAGTGACTTGGCCATATTTAAAAGGAAACCAAGAGGAATACCCTAGAAAGTGCAAGATGGCGATCAAAGATCGACTTACGTGTGTGAGTGTTTATTTTCAAATATTTATCTTTTTAAAGTTAATTATCTAATTTAATTTTAATTACAAATAGTTTCCACACCCTATTTACTAACCACGCAATAAATATTTACAAGGAAAATAATGACGAAAAATAAATCTACTAATTATTACATGGCTTTGGGATAGTTACAATATAATCGGATAAAATAAATAATAAGAATAATAAAGCAAATATAAATAAGCAATAATAATAAATAAAGCAATAATAATAAATATTAGAATTTAAAAAGGAAATAATAATGAAGAAATAAAGAAAAATTAGAATTTTAAAAGAAAATATTTTAAGTTAAATAAGTTAAATCTTTAGAGATTATTAGAAAAATAATATAAGTTTAAATGATTTAATAATAATAATAATAAAAGGATAATGTATTAAAATTTTATACAAATTAAAAAAAGTTGTTACAAAAATATTTTAATTAGGGTTAAAGAAAATTAGGTTAAAGTTTTAGGGTTAATGAAAAAATTAGGGTTAGAAAAGAAATTAGGGTTTTAAAATAATTAATTAAATTAGTTTTATTAACAAAATATAATTATAGTAAAATAAATAATAAAATAAAGTTTAGAAAAAATAATAATTAGTACTTATTTACAAATATTGAATTATAGTTACATACATAAAAACAATTAGATTTTTATTTATTTAGAAAGAGTTTTAGTTAATTAATAATAATAATTATAATAAAATATATTAAAATTGTAAAAAAATAGAGAAAAAGAATAAAAATGACTTACCAGCTGGAGCCTGGGGTCGAACCCAGGCCTCCATACTCCACATAAAACATACCAACCATCTGAGCTACAACGCGCGTGTGTCAATGGAATCACCTTGGCAAATAATATATGAAGCTTGTTGAGAAAATAGGAAAAACCAAAAAAATTGGTCCCAGCCAGATTCGAACCTGCATCCTCATTCTCACAAACCAAATGTCTTACCAATAAGCCACATGGGGCGCATCTGCTAATAAACAGCAACAAATAATTATATAATAAACTTGTTGAATAATGAAAATAATGAGAAAAAGGAATAGTCTCACCCAGGTTCGAACCCAGGACCTTCTATCCACACGTGTATGCTCTGACCACTGGGTCAACCAGTGTTTGTTGAAATAAAATAAAAACAATACAATAAAATATTAAATCAAAGATTTGAATTTCCAGATGGCGCCAAGAACTTCATCTTCTTCCTCTGAAATTCGCAGGTTTACCTGCGAATTTTCCTGCAAAGTTTCCTGCAAAGTTTCCTGCAATTTTTCATACAAACAAAACCTGCCAAACAAATACTTCCACAAAAACGTACGAATTCACCAAATTGATCATGTCAACATGATCTAGACAGTTTGTTCAATTCAATTATGGTCTTAGAATTCATTTATAACCATTAAATTGGAAAACCCTAATTGGGAGATATGAACCCTAATAATGGTTGTTTGCGTTTTAGGCTATGGTTCATCATGAAAATTATCCAGAAAGCTTGTATACTTCATTCTAAACACAAAACAACAATCAAAATCAGCACATGATGCATAAAACATAAGAATCGAAAATTTCAAAAGCAAGAGTAAGGGAGAATCGGTTCATGGATTTATCATGATTTGGATGCCAATGGGAGTTGGGATAGCATCAAGGAGTATCCAGGATCATGTCTCTACTTTTAAAATGCCTGAAAAACAACAAAAAGTGAGAATCCAAATTTGAGTTTTCTTTGAAAACATTGAAGATTGTTTTTGGTTCTTGGAGGCAGAAATTTGTATCCTTTGCTTGCATTAGGTTTGTGTATATGTAGGGAATCAAATTAGGTCAAAAACTTGTGGATTTATGGGCTTATGAAGATAACTTGATCATGAAGTTTTCTCACTTTAAAATATTCAAAAAATCTCATCTATCCTTTCTATTTTTGTTCCAATCTGACTTTGGTTGATTTCCAATCATTCTAAATATAATTCCAATCATCTTCAATCAAAGATTTTGTGCTTTACTTGATTTTTAATATTTTATATATATTTAAATTGAATTTTAATGAATAAAATCCAAATAAATTATAAAAATCTGAAAAAATAAGTATTGGGTCATGTATGATGTCATTGTAAATATTGGATTACAAAATTGCAAGCCCATTTGGAAAATTTTGGTTTTAAGACCTCATTTGCTCAATATACCCTTAAAAAATTTCTCAACTTTGCCAAGGTATAAATCCCTCAATTTTAAGGCTATGAAGGTGTTATTGGACATTTTGGAAATCTTAAAGATTCCTCTAACCAACCTCTTTGGTCTCATGTCCATATCCTTTACCATTTTCAAATTATGCCCTTTGGAAGATGTTGATTTTTTGTTGACTTTTGAAATGACCTGTAATGTTTTAGCTCATACCTTCTAAATGAAGCATTTTTAGGCTTGGCTTGTGAGACACAAAGTTGTATAGAATTCAATTTCCTTCAAAATGAGCTTTGGATGGGAATTTTTTTATGAAGCATGTGAAAGTTATGGCTGGTCAAAGTTCAGTTGACTTTTCTTTAGAAAACCCTAATTTAGAAACTCTTGATTCTTGATGATCTGAAACTTCCTTGATGAATCATTATCAACCCTTGATCAAATGATGAATTGTAATTGATAAACTTGATGTTGGCAAAAAATCTTGAAGTTTGACTTTGATTTGACCACAGTTGACCTCAGTTTGACTTTTTAACTATTTTGACTGATTTTTGCATATCTGATCATCTGACTGGGCAAACTTATTGGGAAAGCCTTGAAACTTGACATGGGGACTCTTGAATACATGTGGGATGTTATGAAGCTCACTTGAGGCCTTGAAAGTCATTTTAACCTGAGGAAACACAAAACCCTAGTTTTAGACACTTTGCTTAGGAGGAGGCATTGTCTGAGGCAACTTCCACACTTCTTGACCAATTGGGAGTCTTGAGGATCTTATGATCATTAAGAAATCTTGAGAGGTTGTCTTGATTGTGGGAGGGAAAATTTTGGGGTGCAACAGCTGCCCCTTGTTCAATTTTCTGGAATCTGAGGAGTTAGATTGGCATGTACGCCATTTGTGACTTGAAGATTGAAGAGGATTGAACACAAAAATCCAAAAATTTGCACTTGATGGTGTGTAGAATGATACTGGGTGTTGACTGTAATGCTTGAATGGGCTTAAAGATGCCATTTGAATAAAGAGTCTTCTGATATGTTTCTTAAATATGAAGATAACTTTTTGGGAGGCATAAACAACGGCCCAAAATGAGATAACCTTCGGGAAGAATAATCGACGGCCCGAGGTAACAAAATAACCATTGGGAAGAATAAACGACGGCCCAAGGTAAGTTGGCTTTTTGGAAAGAATAAACGACGGCCCAAAATGAGATAACCTTCGGGGAGAATAAACGACGGCCCGAGGTAACAAAATAACCATTGGTAAGAATAAACGACGGCCCAAGGTAAGTTGACTTTTGGGAAGAATAAACGACGGCCCAAAATGAGATAACCTTCGGGAAGAATAAACGACGGCCCGAGGTAATGAGATAACCATTGGGAAGAATAAATGACGGCCCAAGGTAAGTTGGCTTTTGGGAAGAATAAACGACGGCCCAAAATGAGATAACCTTCGGGAAGAATAAACGACGGCCCGAGGTAACAAGATGACCATTGGGAAGAATAAACGACGGCCCAAGGTAAGTTGACTTTTGGGAAGAATAAACGACAGCCCAAAATGAGATAACCATCGGGAAGAATAAACGATGGCCCGAGGTAATAAGATAACCATTGGGAAGAATAAACGACGACCCAAGGTAAGTTGACTTTTGGTAAGAATAAACGACGGCCCAAAATGAGATAACTTTCGGGAAGAATAAACGACGGCCCGAGGTAACAAGATAACCATTGGGAAGAATAAACGACGACCCAAGGTAAGTTGTTGATGAAGTTTGTCTGCTCGAGAATTAACCTGAAAAACAAGGTTAGTTTGGTGCAAGTATAATGATATATATAACAACCTACAAGATAATATTTTATGAGAATGCGTGTGATATGATATGATATGATATGATATGATATGATATGATATGATATGATATGATATGATATGATATGATATGATATGATATGATATGATGTATGTATGTACGAATGAATTATGTCGGGAAGCTGAACAGTAGTTTCATATAACAACTGCTGGATGGGGAAAATAAATCCCGATGTGTTGTTGAGGAGCATGAAGACTTCGTTTCCGTCTTGTTTAAGAATATCGTGCTTAGAACCTCTCGTTTTCGTTCATCATACTTCTTATTGAAGGATTAAGTTCCTGAATATCCTAACTGAGGATAAAAGAGATGGACATAGATCCGGGAGACTTATTCGGTTAAGTATCAATTCTTCGGAGGATATGAAACTGCTCGGAGGAAGTTTGAAGTATTCTGTAAGAATATCCATAAAGATTACTTTATGGGGATGAATCGGCGAAGATTCGTTGAATTCCTACCTCCGTTCGTTCTTAGTAAATGCTATTATTGTATTTTATGCATTTCTAGTAAACATCAATCATATTCAAAGGCATATATACATTCAAACATAATCAATGGACGTTTTTCGCTTTAGTAAAAAAGGGGAAAAGTAAAGCTGAATAAAGAGGGAAAAGTAAAACTGAAATAAAGAGGGAAAAGTAAAGCTGAATATAAAAATGGAGTTTTTACTTATTCTTGGAAATAGACCTATAACTAGACATGTTTTAACACGGAGACAGAAATCCTAGTAAGAGGAATTCGTCAAAGAAAAATTTTTTACAAGGAAAAACAACTATGTGTAAATAACCCTATTGAGTTTCAACTTTGCTATTGCTATTATCTTCAATCATCTCATCTTCAGCTATTGGAGAGGAAACGATTGGACTGATCGGTATCTGTTGAACTTGACGTAGATAACACAACTAGTAGAGGTTGCATGGGTGATCTAACGAGACATAGTCATACGCTTTAATCCCTAACTTTTGCCTGGATTACCCTTTCAGGTTTTCAATCCACCGGGATACCCTTTTTTGCCCAAGCCGCCTTTTCAGGTTTTCGACTTGCCGGGTGTACATTATTTTATATATATATCCCTAATTTTTGCCCGAACCCTTTTGGTTCGCCGGGTTGCCCTTATTTTTTCCTAGGCCAGTCAACCTAGCGGGTCTCTTTTCATGCGTAGTATTTTTTAACTATGTCTGCATTCACAGGCTGCGGGAAATCTTCACCATCCATAGTGGTAAGCATCATGGCACCTCCAGAAAATATTCTTTTAACAACAAGTGGCCCTTCATAGGTGGGAGTCCATTTTCCCCTGGGATCACCCTGTGGTAATATAATACGCTTGATTACCAAATCACCAGTCTGATACACTTGCTACTTAACTTTCTTATTGAAGGCTTTAATCATACGTTTCTGATACATCTGACCATGACAAACAGCTACTAGTCTTTTCTCGTCAATCAAGTTTATCTGGTCAAGTCGAGTATAAATCCATTCGTCTTCATCTAAGCCCGCGTCCTTCATTATTTTCAAAGAGGGAATCTGAACTTCAATGGTTAAAACTGCTTCCATACCATAGACAAGGGAAAACGGGGTTGCCCCTGTTGAAGTACGTATAGTGGTACGATAACCATGAAGAGCAAATGGTAACATCTCATGCCAATCCTTATACGTAACTATCATCTTTTGAAAGATCTTCTTAATATTCTTGTTGGCGGCTTCCACTGCGCCATTCATCTTTGGACGATATAGAGAAGAATTGTGATGTTTAATCTTGAACTGCATGCATAGATCAGTAATCATAATGTTGTTCAAATTAGTACCATTGTCTGTGATAATCCTTTCAGGGATGCCATATCTGCATATAAGATTATACTTGATGAATCGAGCCACAACATTCTTGGTAACAAAAGCAAATGAAGCTGCCTCCACCCATTTTGTGAAGTAATCAATAGCTACAAGGATGAAGTGATGTCCATTAGAGGCAGTAGGTTTGATCTCACCAATCATATCAATGCCCCACAAGGAAAAAGGCCATGGAGCAGTTAGAACATTCAGCGGAACTGGAGGCACGTGAACCTTATCAACATAAATCTGGCATTTGTGACAAGTTTTAGAGTGTCGATAACAGTCAGCTTCCATGGTAGACCAATAATAACCTGCTCTTAGAATCTTCTTAGCCATTGAATGCCTACTAGAATGAGTACCAAAGATCCCATCATGCATGTCTTCCATAATCTCTACTGCTTATTTCTTATCCACACGGCGAAGCAAAGTCGAATCATGGTTATGCTTGTACAAAATTCCATTACTCAAGAAGAATTTAGCAGAAAACCTCCTCAGAAACTTCTTATCATTGACAGATGCCCCTTCAGGGAACTCCTGAGCTTCAAGATACCTCTTCACTTCATGGAACCAAGGCTTTTCTTCTACTCCTTCAGTACCCACTTCATTGCAGTATGCAGGTTTATCAAATCGATCAATAGTAATTCTCGGAGCTTCATCATCCCAACTGATTTTAAACATAGATGCCATGGTAGCTAATGCATCTGCCAACTGATTCTCTTCTCGTGGAATATGTCCAAAGGTAATATCTTCAAAGTACGGGATCAAAGACAACACATGCTCTCTGTACGGGATAATATTAGGATGCCTGGTGTCCCAATATCCCTTAACTTGACTGACTACTAGGGTTGAATCTCCATACATATCCAAAAATTGGATCTTCATTTCAATAGCAACCTTGATACCCATGATGCACGCTTCATACCCAACCATATTATTAGTACATTTAAAATAAATCTTTGCAGTAACGGGTGTATAACAACCTTTAGGAGAGATAATCACAACACCAACACCATTACCAAGCGCATTAGAAGCTCCATCAAAAACCATAGTCCATCGGGATCCTTGTCCAGGTCCTTCATATTGTCTAGGTTCTTTAGTAACAATCATAATATCCTCATCTAGAAACTCAAAATTCATAGATTGATAATCATCCACTGCTTGATGAGCCAAATGGTCAGCTACTACACTTCCTTTGATTGCTTTCTGAGTAGTATATTGTATGTCATATTCCGTCAAGATCATTTGCCATCTTGCTATTCGTCCGGAGAGAGCAGGTTTCTCAAATATATACTTGATTGGATCCATTTTTGAAATCAATAAAGTGGTATGAGTCAACATATATTGTCTTAGTCGGGGAGCATCCCATGTCAAAGCGCAGCAAGTTTTCTCGAGCAGTGAGTATCTTGTTTCACAGTCGGTAAACTTTTTGCTAAGGTAGTATATTGCCTGCTCTTTTCAACCAGACTCGTCATGTTTCCCCAACACACACCCCATTGAGTTATCCAATACTGTCAAGTACATAATCAAGGGTCTTCCTTCAACTGGTGGCATCAATATGGGAGGTTCCTGTAGGTACCTTTTGATTTCATTAAAAGCTGTCTGGCATTCATCATTCCATTCCAATGCTTGATTTTTCTTCAACAACTTGAAGATTGGTTCACAAGTAGCAGTCAACTGGAAAATAAATCTTGCAATGTAATTCAGTCGTCCCAGGAAACGTCTAACTTCTTTCTCAGTACGAGGAGCAGACATCTCTTGTATAGCTTTTACCTTTGCAGGATCTATTTCAATACCTTTACCACTAACAATAAAACCCAGAAGTTTACCAGATCTAACTCCGAAAGTACATTTGTTTGGATTTAACCTCAACTTGTATTTCTTCAACCTCTCAAACAACTTGTGCAGGTGATCAAGGTGCTCTTCTTCATTCTGAGATCTGGCTATCATATCATCCACATATACCTCTATCTCATGGTGAATCATATCATGGAACAAAGCTACCATAGCACGCTGATATGTTGCCCCATCATTCTTCAAACCAAATGGCATTACCTTATAGCAGAAAGTGCCCCATTGTGTAACAAATGTAGTCTTCTCCATATCTTCAAGTGCCATCTTAATCTGATTATACCCAGAGAAACCATCCATAAAAGAGAATACCTTATGTTGAGCAGTGTTCTCTACCAGAACATTAATATGTGGAAGTGGAAAGTCATCTTTAGGGCTGGCTCTATTAAAATCCCTGTAATCTACACACATGCGTACTTTACCATCTTTCTTAGGCACCAGCACCACGTTTGCAACCCATTGTGGATAAGAAGTAACAGCTAGAAACCCTGCATTGAATTGTTTCATAACCTCTGCCTTAATCTTTTCTGACATATTTGGATGCATACGACGAACTTTCTGTTTTATCGGATGACAATCCTCTTTCACTGGTAGACGGTGAACCACAATATCTGTATCCAACCCCGGCATATCTTCATAAGACCAAGCAAAAACTTCCACATAGTCATGTAACATCTGAATCAACCTGTTCTTGATACCATCCTCTAGTTCAACACCTATCTTGATTTCTTTCCTGTTTTCCTCGGTTCCTTTCATGACTTCAATTGGTTCCTCATGTGGTTGTATAGTTTTCTCTTCTTGCTGTAGTAATTTATCCAACTCTATAGGTACTTCACAATCTTCCTCATTTCCATCCTCGGCTTGATAGATCGGATTTTCGAAGTCATAGTTGGCAATAGCAAAATTGTTATCAATAGATCCAGAGTGGATGAATATCTGCATTTAGTGATGTGGGTGTGTGTAAGAACACATAAGGAAAAAATAAAAGAAAGACAAAGAGCACAATATTTACGAAAGCGAGAAATGTCCATTGATTTTATTGAATGAAAATATGCAAATGAAATGACAACCCTAATGAGCATACCATTTTGCCCCGGGCAAGGCACAAGGCTTAAAAGTATTTAGTTGTTCAAAGTTACAAAAAATAAATTTAGAAAAATGAAATAGCATTTACTCCTGACTAAAGGAGATAGGAATAACATCTTCAGCCTTCCAATTGTTGAGTCCATCCCCCATGGTAGGAAAAATCCAATCGTCCAGGTTGTAACCTTCATCATAATCTTCCACAACATTGACTTGGTCTTTTATGATTCCTCCATGAGTGATACGAGCAGCACGAGTACGACGAACAACCTTCTGAGATTCTGCAGTAAAACCCAAACCAAACTTGTCAGACTTGTAAGGGATTTCAAGAAGCTGACCCCAAATAGTACAACCACCTTCTTCAACCACATCCCTAACATCTTTGAGGGAGGCCATTGTAGGAGGCACTCTAGTAATCACAGGAACCCTTTTAACAACAGGGGGAGCTTCAATAGTAGGAACGACCCAAGGAACTACTTCAAATATCTGGCAAGGAGTCTCAACAAATTCACCCTTCATCTCAACATATTTAAAAGTGTTCACATGACTGACCATGTATTCTTCTTCACCATAAACAGTGACAATCTTTCCTTTCACCGAATATTTCAACTTCTGATGTAAAGTGGAAGTCACAGCACCTGCCCCATGGATACAGGGGCGCCCAAGCAAACAGGAGTACGCAAGACGAATATCCATCACATAGAAAGTGGAATCAAAAACTTGAGAGCCTACTTTGACTGGAAGATCCACCTCTCCATGCACCATTCTTCTTGAACCATCAAAGGCCCTCACCACCATATTACTTGGTCTTAACACTACATTATTCAAATTGAGTTTGTCTAGAACCTCCTTAGGTAATACATTTAAAGAAGAACCATTATCCACCAATACATGAGACAAATGTAATGCCCATACACTCAACAGAGACGTACCGAGCTCTATTATGGTTTCTGCCTGCAGGAGTCAGATCATCATCATTAAAACCCAAGCCATTATCACTAGTTAGATGAGCAACACAATTTTCAAATTGGTCCACAGAGATTTCATGTGGCACATGAGCAGTTTTCAAGAATTTGATTAAAGCCTTGGCATGGGCTTCAAAACATAATAGCAGAGATAACATGGAGATTTTGGAGGGAGTATGCCCCAACTGGTCAACAACATCATAATCACTCTTGCGGATGATTTTCAGTACTTCTTCCATCTGCTTAGAGAGATCTTCACTAACTAGTGCCTTAACTTGAATAGGTTCAACCAATGGTCCTTTTCCCCGAGCCTCAGTACTTGGCCCAAAGTTAGAGATATGAACTGGAGTAGCAGCAAATTTTGAGGTGTCTTCTGGAGAGAAAATTCTTCCACTCCTGGTAACCTTACTGGATCCAGCAATATTGTCCACATCAAGATTAACATCAGTAACAGGTGCATCAGTCAAAGGTTCTTGTTTGACACCATGGATATAAACATCAAAACCATAATTCTAGGGTATAGCCTTGTAAGAAGTATATGGGATAGGACCAGGAGTAGTAATAATCATTGGAGCCACCTTTGGCTCAACGGTAATCTTCACAGGACCCTTAGAAGTGATCCTCACTGGACCATTTGAAGTAATCTTCACAGGAATCTTGTTAACCATAGCCACATCTTCAATTTTCAAATCATGAGCTAAACCTCCACACAGACTCTCTATAGAAGGGGTCCTCTCAAATAGTATAGTATAGTTATCTATCAGGCGTTGAATACCTGACCTCAAACTCCAACAACTATCAGGTTTATAGGCACAGTAAAAACAATCTTCCCTGCAACCCGGAAATAAATCGGCTTGCACAAGTTTCTTCTTGACAATAGCTAGAGGAGTAGTTATTTCAACCACAGTACGAACATAAACAACCTCATCAACAACATTAACAATCTTCTCATGTTTAGGCATGGGAGCAGTAATCACATTAGGAGTTTCCGGAGGGTCAAACTCAATTTCTCCATTCTCAATCATATCCTGGATTTTGTTCTTCAATGACTAGCAACTGTTAGTATCATGGCCAGGGTTATTAGAATGGTATGCACACCTTGCATTGGGATTGTAACGAGAAGAGGAGGTATTGATATTCTTGGTGGGTCCTTCAAAGTAATCAATTCTCCTTTCAACATATGCTGCAAAGCCTGAGCCAATGACATATTGAGCTTGGTAAATTCCCTCCTAGGCTTGGGATGACTATTCTGTTTTTGCTCTAGTGGTGGAGGTGTAGGATTAGAAATCAAAACAGCTCCCACAGATTGGTTACGATCATTACGACCACGCTGGCTATACACAACATTGGATTCCTTCTTCCCATGAGGGGGCTTCTTGGTGATACTTGAAGAAGCAACTATCTGAATCTTTCCACTTCGTATCCCACTTTCCACACGTTTTCCAGTCATTATCAGCTCAGTGAAGCCAGATGATGAGCTTCCAATGAAATGACTATAGAAAGGACCAGTCAACGTACTCATGAACATATCAACTAATTCCCTGTCAGTCAAAGGGGGTTGAACTCTACTTTCCAAATCTCTCCATTTCTGAGCATACTCCTTGAAACTTTCTTTTGCATCCATGGACATGCTTCGGAGTTGCATGCGAGTTGGTGCTAAATTAGAATTGTATTGGTACTGCTTATAGAAAGCCTCAACAAGATCATTCCAGTTGCGAATGTTGGTACTCTCCAGTTGATAATACCATTCTAGTTGGGATCCAGACAAACTCTCTTGAAAGAAATGTATCCATAACTTCTTATCATGAGTATGGGGTTGAATTCTTCTGACATAGGACCTTGAAACCCGTAGGGATGGAAACTCCAAAAATCAAACTCAAATCTTCAAAGTCAAACCCAAAATTCTTCTGTAGTTCCATAGCATTCATTCTGTCTACCAGCATCTTATACTTCTCCTCACTAGCAGGATCATGATAATAATTCTCCTCAAAATCAGAATCTTCCACAGTATCATGGAGACTGCCTCCTTCTCTCTCAGAATTTTCAGACTCAAGATTCTCAACCTTTTCCTCTGTCTTGACAGGACCTCTGAATCTTCTACCTAGGTTGATGAGGCCCACTAATTTTTTAGTCTTCTTCTTTTTCTTAGTCAAAAGTGCCTTCAGCTAATCTTGTCCCCTGGACAAGTTCAGAATCATTTCTTGAAATTGTGCATTCTGAGTCTGGAGATCCTTAACAGTTTGTTCGAGAGCCATTTCTGCTGAAATAAACAGCGAGAAGATAAGATACTTGTTCATAAGAAACCTATGATGCAATGATATGGTATGTATATGCTTATGCAATGCTTTCAAGGACCGTAGGATTTAAATTTGTTTAAACGAAAACAAGAACAAAATTTTATTAGTAAATACTTAATATAAGTTTTTCCCCTTGGGCTTACAAAGAAATAACAATAAGATACAAAAGATAAATATATGGGGTTTTAAGTCTCCCATGGGCATTTCCTCTTTGCGTGGAGGTACTTATTGAGGTTTTGCTCCTCGTGAAGTTGCCTTGTTAGCTCTAGAATTCTTTCTTGACCAGCTCTGAAATGAGTCTCAAAAGTATCCCTTTGCTCCTTCAACTGAATCCCGAACTTTTGCAATTCTTCCAAATCAGTAGGCATGTCTGGATGAAGGATGGTATAAGGAATATCTCCTTCAGCAATAGGCTTCATAGTGACTGGTAGAACAGCAGGATATGGCATCATAAGAGTCTGAGCACGAGATCGAACCCATCTGAGATAAGGCTCCATAGGAATAGAATACTTTGGCTCCAAAGTGTTGCTGTCAATCCTATTCACCTTGTTCCAAGCTCATATAAACCTTTGATGGTAACCCTGAAGATCGTTGTCGTAGTCGAACACAATACCCTGAATAAGCATGTCATGAGGACCATTACTTCGAGCATAACCCAACTGATGTAGTGCCAACGAAGGGTTGTAAGTAATTTCTCCTCTTATATCAAGGAGTGGCACATTAGGGAATTCCCCACAACGGTCAATGATAGTAACATTCTCCATAGATCGAGATCACCAATGAATGTATGAATGAGAAAGTGACATGATCCTCTTAGACCACCTGACCCTTGTTCATTCTTCATCATTGATTGAGGAAGGTGAGAAATAAACCACCTAGACAATAAAGGTATGCAGAACATCAGAGTCCCTCTCGCCTTCGTAGTACGTGTGTGAAGAGAATGTAAGATGTCTCCAAGTAATGTATGCACTGGGTTATGAGTCAGAAATATGTTGATGGCGTGTACGTTTATGAACTGGTGTGGATTAGGGAACAATACTAAGCCATAGATCAATAGGTCTAGGATCTCCTCAAAAGCATCATAACTCATAGCCTTCAAGAACACTTGAGCTTTATCCATCAATACCTTAGCAAGGATACCCTTAACTCCGCTTCTCGTTTCTAGGACAATGTCTGATTTCTTCAAATGTAGGGCTGCAGCAATGACTTCAGGTTTAGGCTCCTTCTCTAAGCCTATGAAGGGTCTCTGATCAAGGATAGGTATACCCAGTAATTTGGAGAACTCTTCCATTGTAGGAACCAGCTGATAGTCGGGAAATGTGAAGCAATGATGTTTAGGATCAAAGAACTGAAATAGGACATTCATCATGTCTTCATTGAACCCTGAAGTGACTAGATCCAGTAGGTGACCATGCCTCTTCACTAAGCCAAAGATTTGAATTTCCATATGGTGCCAAGAACTTCATCTTCTTCCTCTGAAATTTGCAGGTTTACCTGCGAATTTTCCTGCGAAGTTTCCTGCAATTTTTCATACGAACAAAACCTGCCAAACAAATACTTCCACAAAAACGTACGAATTCACCAAATTGATCATGCCAACATGATATAGACAGTTTGTTCAATTCAATTATGGTCTTAGAATTCATTTATAACCATTAAATTGGAAAACCCTAATTGGGAGGTATGAACCCTAAAAATGGCCGTTTGCGTTTTAGGTTATGCTTCATCATGAAAATTATCCAGAAAGCTTGTATACTTCATTCTAAACACAAAACAACAATCAAAATCAGCACATGATGCATAAAACATAAGAATCGAAAATTTCAAAAGCAAGAGTAAGGGAGAATCGGTTCATGGATTTTATCATGATTTGGATGCCAATGGGAGTTGGGATAGCATCAAGGAGTATCCAAGATCATGTCTCTACCTTTAAAATGCCTGAAAAACAATAAAAAGTGAGAATTCGAATTTGAGTTTTCTTTGAAAAAGTTGAAGATTGTTTTTGGTTCTTGGAGGCAGAAATTCGTGTCCTTTGCTTGCATTAGGTTTGTGTATATGTAGGGATTCAAATTAGGTCAAAAACTTGTGGATTTATGGGCTTATGAAGATAACTAGATCATAAAGTTTTCTCACTTTCAAATATTCAAAAAATATCATTTATCCTTTATTTCAATCTGACTTTGGTTGATTTCCAATCATTCTAAATATAATTCCAATCATCTTCAATCAAAGATTTTGTGCTTTACTTGATTTTTCATATTTTATATATATTTAAATTGAATTTTAATGAATAAAATCCAAATAAATATAAAATAAATTATAAAAATCTGAAAAAATAAGCATTGGGTCGTGTATGATGTCATTGTAAAGATTGGATTACAAAATTGCAAGCCGATTTGGAAAAATTTGATTTTAAGACCTCATTTGCTCAATATACCCCTAAACAATTTCCCAACTTTGCCAAGGCATAAATCCCTCAATTTTAAGGATAAGAAGGTGTTCTTGGAAATTTTGGAAAGCTTAAAGAGTCCTCTAACCAACCTCTTTGGTCTCATGTCCATATCCTTTACCATTTTCAAATTATGCACTTTGGAAGATGTTGACTTTTTGTTGACTTTTGAAATGACCTGTAATGTTTTAGCTGATACCTTCTAAATGAAGCATTTTTAGGTTTGGATTGTGAGACACAAAGTTGTATAGAATTCAATTTCCTTCAAAATGAGCTTTAGATGGGAAGTTTTTGATGAAGCATGTGAAAGTTATGGCTGGTCAAAGTTCAATTGACTTTTCTTTAGAAAACCCTAATTTAGAAACTCTTGATTCTTGATGATCTGAAACTTCCTTGATGAATCATGATCAACCCTTGATCAAATGATGAATTTTACTTCATAAAATTGATGTTGGCAAAAAATATTGAAGTTTGACTTTGATTTGACCACAGTTGACCTCAGTTTGACGTTTTAACTACTTTGACTGATTTTTGCATATCTAATCATCTGACTGGGCAAACTTATTGGGAAAGCCTTGAAACTTGACATGGGGATTCTTGAATACATGTGGGATGTTATGAAGCTCACTTGAGGCCTTGAAAGTCATTTTAACCTGAGGAAACACAAAACCCTAGTTTTAGACACTTTGCTTAGGAGGAGGCATTGTCTGAGGCAACTTCCACACTTCTTGACCAATTAGGAGTCTTGAGGATCTTATGATTATTTAGAAATCTTGAGAGGTTGTCTTGATTGTGGGAGGGAAAATTTTGGGGTGCAACACTTGGCATTATGGTTCGGATCTTTATTGCCACGGGAGAAAAGTCACTCTTGACTCCTCAACACCTGCACCACGGGTAGACAATGTGGGGGTAGGCGGAGGCTTCACTAGAAGCGGACGTCTCTTCGCTTCACAAATTCCCAAAATTAGTGCCGAAGCAGAAGCGGCTGCCAAAGCTAAAGGTAAAAGTGTGGTGCCAGAAGAACCTGCTGTGAAAGAAACTCAGAAGACGCCCTTTGATAAAGATGTAGACGAGTTTATGAGGATTATCAAAAGAAGTGACTACAAAATCGTGGATCAGCTCCACTAAACACCCTCCAAGATCTCCATATTATCACTACTTATGTGTTCCGAGGCTCACAGCTTATGTGCCTGAAGAGATCACTGTCAATCAGTTGGAATCAGTAGTTGCAAATGTCAATACTAGTCATGGACTAAGCTTTACCGATGCTGATTTGACTACGGAGGGGCGTAACCACAACAAGGCATTACACATTACTCTAGAATGTAAAGGGGTTGTGCTCTTGCATGTCCTTGTTGACACTAGATCATCACTCAACGTCCTGCCAAAGAAAGCCTTAGTAAAACTGGAGTATGATGGTCTAGCCCTCCGTCCAAGCAATCTAGTCGTAAGAGCTTTTGATGGTTCTAAGAGATCAGTTCTCGGAGAGGTGGAGCTACCCGTGGTAATTGGCCCACAAGTTTTCAAAACTACCTTCTACGTGATGGACATACAACCTGCCTACAGTTGTTTGTTGGGTCGACCATGGATCCATGTCGTCGGCGCAGTAACTTTAATCCTTCACCAGAAGTTAAAATATGAGTGGGAAGGTCAAATTATCACTATATGTGGAGAAGAATATATATTTTTCAGTCACCTGGCTACGTAAAAATACATAGAAATGGATGGAGAAATCCATGAAACCATGAGCCAAGGTTTTGAAGCTTTGAATGTTAACGAAGCTACAACTGAGGTGTTTGTTGCATCCCAAGAGGAGAGGATGGGTACCTCAATTGCTTCCTACAAGCAGGCTCGGAAGGTTGTGGAAGAAGGAAATGCCCAAGGCTGGGGCAAGCTGCTGAAGGTGGAAATGAAAGAAGACAAATTCGGTTTGGGTTACAGACCATCCCGACAAGTTCAAGAGGAGGCTGTTGGAGGGCCAAAGTTCATAAGTGGGGGAATGCTGACCCCTGATGCTATCAACACTCTAGAAGACGAGGCTGAGAGCGACTACAACCTAGAAAACTAGATCCGTCCAAGAATCCTGAGCCGATAAGTCCTCAACTGGTCTTCCCAGGAAATTATAAGGGTTACTGCTGCAGAGTAATTATTATTTCCTGTTTTAAGCATGCATAAAAGTCATGTATCTTGCCCAAGATGTCGGGACTCATTTTTAAATAGGGCCATATATATTTGTGCAAATTGAATATTAATGAACAATGGACATCTTTTTGGCAAACAACCTTTTTCGCTCACTATCTTTTCATTTTTGTTATTTTCGCACAAAGTAATAAATGAAAATGTTTTTCTATATAAAAACTTCATTTACTTACTTTTTCTAAAACAAAATAAAATCAATCACTAAAATGAACCAAATCTCAACCCTTGTAGAAATAGCCCTCCAGATTGCACTGACAACAACACTGCTATGATCTTGTATGACTTCGACAATCCGATTAATCAAGCAGATAAAGGGGTTGAAGAAGACTACGATTTACCTGAAGAGTTAGCCAGGTTATTGAGACAAGAGAAAAAGGTGATTGCTCCTCATAAGGAGGAGGTTGAGACTATTAATCTTGGTACCGAGGAAGTTGTGAAAAAAGTGAAGATTGGAGCCAGTCTGCAAACTCTAGTAAAAGAACAACCTATCAGTATGCTGCGAGAATATGTCATGCACAGGTTTCCATTAAAAGAGGATTGCCCGCCGGTCAAACAGAAGTTGCGCCATACTCGCCCGGACATGGCCATGAAAATCAAAGAGGAAGTACAAAAGCAGTGGGACGACGGTTTTCTTGTTGTAACTAGTTACCCGTCGTGGGTTGCTAACATTGTACCCGTACCTAAAAAGGATGGCAAGGTACGTATGTGTGTCGATTACCGGGATCTGAATAGAGCAAGCCCAAAAGATGATTTCCCATTACCTCACATTGATGTATTGGTAGACAACGCAACTCAGTTCTCGGTATTTTCCTTCATGGACGGATTTTCTGGATAAAATCAGATCAAGATGTCACCTGAAGACATGGAGAAGACAACCTTCATCACACCATGGGGCACGTTCTGCTACAAAGTAATGCTGTTTGGTTTGAAGAACGCCGATGCAACATATCAACGGGCTATGGTAACATTATTCCACGATATGATCCATAAAGAAATTGAGTGTTTCATGGATGATATGATTGCCAAGTCCCTCACAGAGGAAGAGCATTTGGTAAATCTTTTGAAACTTTTCAAGCGTCTGAGGAAATATCAGTTAAGGTTAAATCCCAATAAGTGCACATTCGGGGTACATTCTGGTAAGCTGCTGGGGTTTATTATGAGCGGAAGAGGAATTGAGGTTGACCCCGACAAAGTTAAAGCAATTCAGGAAATGCCTGCACCTAAGAGTGAGAAAGAAGTTCGAGGGTTCTTGGGTAGATTGAACTACATTTCAAGGTTCATATCTCACCTCACTGCAACCTACGAGCCCTTGTTGAAGCTGCTAAGAAAGGAACAAACAGTCAAGTGGAACGGTGATTGTCAGAAAGCTTTTGACAAGATCAATGAGTATCTGCAAGAACCCCCAATTCTCATGCCTCCAGGTGAAGGAAGACCTCTGATATTGTACCTGACAGTATTAGATGAATCGATGGGGTGTGTGTTGGGCCAGCATGACGAGTCTGGTCGAAAAGAGTATGCAATATACTACCTAAGCAAATGGTTTATCGACTATGAACAACATTATTCACTGCTCGAGAAAACTTGTTGTGCTTTAGCGTGGGATGCTCGCCGACTAAGACAGTATATGTTAACTCATACTACCTTGTTGATCTCGAAGATGGACCCAGTCAAGTACATATTCGAGAAACCAGCACTTACCGGAAGAGTTGCAAGGTGGCAAATGATTCTGAAAGAATACGATATTCAGTACACCTCTCAAAAAGCCATCAAAGGCAGTGTATTGTCTGACTATCTGGTTGGGCAACCCATTGATGATTACCATCCTATGAGATTTGATTTCCTCGATGAAGACATTATGTTCTTAAAATCAAAATATTGTGAAGAGCCTATTCATACTGAAGGGCCAGATCTAGAAGGAGCATGGACTATGATGTTCGATGGGGCAGTTAATTGTAATGGTCGTGGGGTTGGTGCAGTGCTTATTACACCCGAAGGAGTCCATTTGCCTTTCTCAACAAGGCTCACCTTTGCATGCACTAACAATGAAGCAGAGTACGAAGCTTGTATCATGGGTCTTGAGGAAGCCAATGACCTCAGGATCAAAACCTTGAATGTATTCGGAGATTCGGCTTTGGTGATCAACCAAACTAATGGCAACTGATATACTCATCAAGAGCATTTGGTTCCCTACTGTGACTATACGAGGAGATTGTTGACTTTCTTTACAACAGTCAAGCTTGAATACATCCCTCGATACGAAAATCAGTTTGCAGACGCCTTGGCTACTATTTCATCTATGATCAAAGTACAGACTGCTAACTATGTACCTCAGATTTTAGTATCCATATTAAACCGACCGGCATACATCTTCTCTGTGGACACTGTCATTGACTACAAACCTTGGTTCCACGTCATCAAATGCTTTTTGGAGACTCAGACGTACCCGCCTGGGGCATCGTCTAATGATAAGAAGACATTAAGAAGGCTAGCCGGAAATTTCTTCCTCAATACTATTGGCTCCTTATACAAGCGAAACTTCGACATGGTCTTGCTCAGATGTGTTGACAAAAAAGAAGCAGACTTACTGATGCACGAAGTACACGAGGGTTCTTTCGGTACCCATGTCGGAGGACATGCAATGGCGAAGAAATTGTTAAGATCAGGTTACTATTGGATCACAATGGATGCCGATTGTTGTGCCTATGCCAGAAAATGCCATAAATTCCAGATCTACGCAGACAAAGTGAATGTGCCTCCAAATCCTTTGAATGTATTGTCTTCACCCTAGCCCTTCGCCATGTGTGGCATTGATATGATTGGAAAGATCGAACCAACTGCTTCAAATGGTCACAGATTCATCCTAGTAGCCATTGATTACTTCACCAAATGGGTCGAAGCAGCTTCGTATGCAAACGTCACCAAGCAAGTGGAAGCTCGATTTTTGAAAAAGGATATCATTTGTCGATATAGAGTTCTCGAGCGAATAATTACTGATAATGGTTCAAACCTTAACAACAAAATGATGACAGAACTATGTCGGGATTACAAGATTCTACATCACAACTCTTCTCCTTACAGGCCAAAGATGAATGGCTTGTTGAGGCAGCTAACAAGAACATTAAGAAGATTGTGCAAAAGATGGTAGTCACATACAGAGACTGGCACGAAATGTTACCATTCGCCTTAAATGGGTACCGAACTTCCATCATAACATCTACCGGGGCAACGCCTTATCAGCTTGTGTATGGTATGGAAGTTGTTCTACCTGTTGAAGTTGAATTGCCTTCCTTGCGGGTAATAATGAATGTGAAACTGGACGAAGCAGAATGGGTCCGATCTCGTTATAATCAACTGAGCCTGATTGAAGAAAATAGATTAGCAGCTATTTGTCATGGTCAGTTATATCAGAAACGGATGAAAAGAGCCTTCGATTAAAAGGTGAGACCTCGGGAATATCAAGTGGGAGAGCTTGTACTGAAAAGACTCCTTCCTCCTCATACAGACCACAGAGGCAAGTGGACGCCAAACTATGAAGGTCCCTACATGATAACTAAAGTCGTATCAGGCGGAGCACTGATGCTCGCAACCATGGATGGCGAAAATTTCCCATCTCCTGTGAATTCAGATGCAGTTAAAAAATACTTCGCATAAATGACCCGTTGGACATAAAAACAGAATGTAAGTCCAGGCAAAAACAGGGCATCCCGGCGAGTCAAAAACAAAATAAAAGACTTGGGCGAAAATAAGGGAAAATTAAAAAAATGTGTACACCTGCTGAGTTGAAAAGCAACATCGGACAACTCGGTCAAAAATGGGTATCCCGGTGGATTGAAAACCCGAAAGGGCGATCCACGCAAAATCAGGGAACAAGCGAACAACTGCATTTTGAGTTCGTCTGTATTAGACTTACATAACTTGGCAAGTTTCGAAAGGACAAAGCGTCGAACAGAATCAACTTTCCTCGGAAAGCAAGATGAGAAGAGCGTTTGAGGTCATACAGGTCATAGCAAGAGGAAGCTCATTGGAGCGTTGACTCCAGCATTGCCAAATAGGACACTGTTATTTTTCTCAATTTTACAGCAATCTCCTCATTTCAAGGATTAGCTTTTTCACTGTACTTGCATATTCATGGCACACAAATCAATAAAGTCAAATGTTCATTCACACTTTGTTTTGTATCTTTTCGTTTTTGTTTGCAAAAATGTCCAAAATTCGTAATACAACATTTGCATGAAAGACATACAGGCCATTTTAATAAATGCTTGCAGAAAATATGCGCTCTTAAGCGAATCTAACTCCTATGATGGAATCCATTTGAGGATGCCTTAGGACGCTTGTACATTTCCTCTACTTAACAGGTTGCAGGTACTCAAAGCAGATAATCTTTTACAACATGGGGCATATCAAGCACTATATCCCCAGCCAAGTCAGTAGTCATATCCTCAGTAGGATCACTTGACGAGAGTAATCCCCATGAAGTTAATCATTCCCCCAGGATACAGCCTAGACGAAAGAATTACAACAGATTACTTTCCAGAAGTCCTCTTTTCCCCAAGCAGGACCTCCCGAGCAATGACTGAAATTTGTTCTTCTCCAACAAAGACAACTGCTAACAACTTGGGGCTTTCCTCATCCCCAGCTTAAGTATCCCCACAAATTTCCCCAGAAAGATCGCCCAGTGATCCTTTCTCCCCGCAGAGTTCAGATCACGGATTGGCTCTCTCCTTTGCATAATTATAGCATTCACATTATCCTCCCCAAACAAACCGTAGCATTCCGTCTAATACGGAGAATTACGACAAAAATCAAACATACATTTGCATGATCATAAGTCAGGTTCAAGCCTTTCACCTGTGGATACTAAAATTACTCCTCCAGCAGTATACAAGAGCATCTCCCTTGCAGATAAAGCCAGAATACCGTTTGCACTCTCAATACAAATACTTGTTCATACTTGTACATAGTTTTTTTTATACTCGTTTGTGTCTTACATATACTACTCCCCATCAGATCAAACACCCGTCAGTGTTCCTTGCTTAACCAATTGGTACATGTCTGTATCATCATCCTTAAAACATGCGTTGGCGTTTGTTTCTATCGATACTCGTCCGTATCGTGGTCCTAAAGATGATCATCCGTATCTTTAGTCTATACACACTATCGAAACACTTATACTGTTTTATTTTAGGGCTTAAACACTCGTCTGTGTTTATCTCTTCCCACATCAAAACTACTTTCTATCCGGCATTCGTCCTATGTCGTGATATTTTCAGCAGTCGTACCCTGCTAGATGATTGTCCTTCACCTTATGATGACCGTCCCTCATCATTTATCCAATGTCCGTCCCCATCGTTGATCTTTCTATCCAGCATTCGTCCCATGTCGTGATATTTTCAGCAGTTGTACCCTGCTAGGTGATCGTCCTTCACCTTATGATGATTGTCCCTCATCATTTATCCGATGGCCGTCCCCATCGTTGATCTTTCTATCCGACATTCGTCCTATGTCGTGATATTTTTAGCAGCCGTACCCTGCTAGGTGATCTTCCTTCACCTTATGATGACCGTCCCTCATCATTTATACGATGGTCGTCCCCATCGTTGATCTTTCTATCCGACATTCGTCCTATGTCGTGATTTTTTTAACAGCCGTACCCTGCTAGGTGATCTTCCTTCACCTTATGATGATCGTCCCTCATCATTTATCTGATGGTCGTCCCCATCGTTTATCTTTCTATCCGACATTCGTCCTATGCCGTGATATTTTTAGCAGCCGTCCCCTTCCAGGTGATCGTCCTTCACCTTATGATGATCGTCCCTCATCATTACTTCATTTATCCTTAACCCGATGGTCGTCCCCGTCGTGGATTCTTTATTCTTTAGCATGATGGCCGTCCTTGTCAGTGCATCTCTCGTCTTTTAACCCCTAGCAGTCGTCCTCTGCTCGATGGTCGTCCTACATCGCTATCATTAGATGTTCACTCTACATCGTCTTGTTTTGTGAATAACAATTTATATCCCTTTTCTTCTTATACTAGAGATCACAAATTTTGGACTGTCTTGGTATTCAACCACAAGTTATCTTGTTTGCCTGCTAAGCCTGGCGCTTACATCTTGCACAGCTAACTCATGCTTGAATAGGGGCAGCTGTAAACACCCCAAATTTGCCCTCTCACTTTTTTAAGCCTTGGCTTATGATCACACATATTTCATAGCATATCATTACATCTCACATTGCATGATTGTCCTTTAGCAACTCACTGCATAGCTGCATAACTAGGGTTTGTGATCAGGTGAACCCAAGAAGTGATTTGAGCAATCTCAGAGGCCTCAAAGCATGGCAAGAGGGTCCTTGAGTGTTTTATGGTTGTTTTATACCCCTAAGGTTTCTTTGAAGTTAAGAAATCTCAAGGGATTGCAGAGCTGTCCAGGCAAGCTTGAAGCTCCTACACAAATGACTTGAAAATTAGGGTTTTGGATTTGAGGCCCTTACACCCAAAAAAATTGGTCATTCTTGATTCCATTTGTATTTATATGATATAGGGAGCTTGTGTATGAAGTTTGATGCAAAAATTCACTGAGGAAGTCATCTGATCAAGTTGTAACTTGCTGTGCAAGAAAAGTCAGGATTAGGGCATCTAAGGCCTCAACCAAGGGTTCCAAAGGTTCATTTCCATCATTTTGAAATCCTATGACCTTTATTTGGTCTTAGTAGAGGTTGTATGATCACGAGATTTAAGAATTTTGAGCCAAGTCAAAAGTTACCAAAAATGGACATTACTTGAAATGCAAACTTTCCATTTTGGAAAGATTTTCAACCTCCTCTTTCTTGACCAAAAATGCTTCAAATGAAATTTTGTTAAACATGAAAGTTGTAGATTGGATCTTCACATTTTCAAAAAGTACAATAACTCCTTTTGATTCATCCTAGAACTCAAGATATGGCAAGTCAAAGTTGGGGAAAATCTTGTAATTTTCAAGTTTAGGCCAAAGAGGAAAATATGCAAAAGTAAATTCCAGGCCTCTATGTAACTTCTAATCCACTCAAATGCGTCATGGCATGATCAAACAACATCTCAAAGTCAGATTTGAGCTTTGAACCAAGGGATTTCATGACTTGTTTCTCAAGAAATCACAAAGTTGTAAAATTGCAAAACCTATGCAAACTCATGACCCAAGCCATACAAATCACAACAATTGATCATAGGGTTCTCCTTGAAGCCAGCTGAAGCAACTCAAGCCCTCAAATCAGTTCTGCCATGGCCCATACCTCAAGTACACAACATTTGACTTTTTGGCCAATTGAACCATACCAATCCCGCAGTGCATATCAACTCTTCTGACTCATTTCATTTGTTTATGCAAAGCCTAAGGATCATAAAAGAGGACTCACAAGAGATCAAAACCACCATATACTCAGTTTGCACAAAAATCCCCCAAAACTTCCTCTCTTCGATTCTCCCAATCCAGCCATCAAACTTCACAAATTCCTTCACCAATCAACCATATATCACTCATAGAATAAGAATCAACCATTAAAATGGCCTGAAACATCACATATCAAAACCTCCATTTTTGCCATATCAGAATTGGACATCTCAAAACAGTCACTTTCAAAGCATTCCAAGCATTCCATAAGCCTTAGGAGGTTCAAAGGAGGCCATTTGCACAAGAGGGAGGCTCTGAAAGCTCATATTTGCAGGTCACCAGCTCATGTATACTCAAGAACATTTTGTCTCAAAGCTTCGATTTCTTGTCATAGAATGAAAATACATGCTCTAGGGATCACATAGATGTCTTTAGAATTGAAAATGATGAAGAAATGATCATGTTATGTGTTTCTGAAATTTTGCCTATGTTCTTGATTTTCTTCGATTTCAACTTTTTCTTGTGTTATAAATTATTTTTGATGATTGATTTGAGTTCCTTGGAGTGTGGGAATTGATTTTGGGCAGGTTAGAGGTCTTGTAGTGGCTTAGGGAAGAAGTTATGTGTTTGGACTGAAGGAAAAATGCGATCTAAACGCAGCGGAAAACAAAAATTTCCTTTAGTGATCCTTACGAATGAGCATGGTCAGTGATAGAATCGTTACCTCTTTGTGGCGATTCAGATCTTTGATGCAGCGATCACAAGCGTTGATGAAGTGCAACGCCTCTACTCAGTCCACACGAACAGCTTCCGGTCACAGTGCTAGCTGCTTACGAACGGAATTATTTGAGTGAGAAAAGAGAATCAAAAACGAAATTGCATCAAGTGAAAGCTTCATCACAAGGGTTCCTTTTATAGACTCTCTTGTGGGCTGCGGGCTAAAAGCCCAATTCACATGATCCATAATAATATTATATATTATTATAATAACTATTATTATAATAAATATATTTATTTTATTATTATTTTATAACCATTATAAAATAACAATAATTATTATTATATTATCCGAATTTCTATTTTCACTTAAGTGCACCGTACCTTACGGTGTTCCTTTGATTTCTCTATCTCTCATCAAACTGTCCTTATGTGTGTGACCCTGTAGGATTTCGTAACGTTGGTAATTATATTAAATTATATATTTAACATAATAAACAGTGAGCGGTATCTAGCAACACATCACTGCTACCCAAGTCACGAAAATGTCATGTGATCTGACAAAACCTTTTTCGTGATAATATATGTTTGTACAATTACCCTTTTGCCCCTATGTCTATATTGAACACAAGGCATACACTGTGTCATCCTTGTCCAGTTCAATATTGGGCCCTTAGACATTTCTCCTGTTATGCAGGATTGGCAAATTCCATCTAGGACACTCATGTCCCTCAGCATGCTTCGTGGAGTGCCCATCAACTGTCTTTATGATCATCCAGTTACGGATAATGTTTGATCAGCAATAAAGCACCCGACTCTACATCTAGGGTCCATAGTGGTTTCAGGTCGAAGGGTGGTAATACACCATTATCACCATGAGAATAACTTATTACACTTTGCATAACATACAATGTAGTATTCTCATAGCGGGTCAATCCGGTATAAATATTACTCCTAATATTTATACCTATGTCAAGACTTGATAAATCTTTATCCATGATCCATGAGATGTGATCATCAGTCTATCTTCATAATAGTCTCAATGCTTTAATGTTATCCCACTTTGCAATAAAGCTTGACTACGGATATTTTAAGAATAATGTCTTTATGTTTAATGGGATCTCATGATTAAGTCACACTTAACATTTCATTAAACAGACTAACTATTCTAGGGACTTTATTATTCTGAAAGACAAACATAATAAAGAAATGTCTTTTATTATTAAAGGAATAATCCGATACAAGTACCAAAAAGTATTGGCCTTTAGGGCTTACACCAACAATCTCCCACTAGCACTAGAGCCAATTAGGCATACCCTTAATACCCATAGATCTAGTATGACCATCATGCTTCTGTTGCGCAAGAGGCTTTGTTAATGGATCAGCGATATTGTCAAGTGTAGGTACTCTGCATATCTTCACATCTCCCCGATCGATTATCTCTCGAATGAGGTGATAACGCCTAAGTATGTGTTTGGATCGTTGGTGAGATCTAGGCTCCTTAGCTTGTGCGATAGCACCATTGTTATCACAATATAAACCAATGGGATCCACAATGCTAGGGACTATGCCAAGTTCACTAATGAACTTCTTGATCCAAACAGCTTCTTTGCTGCATTTGAGGCAGCAATATACTCGGCCTCAGTTGTAGAATCAGCAACTGTTTCTTGCTTTGAACTTTTCCAACTCACAGCGCCACCACTGAGACAGAACACATAACCAGATTGTGATCTAAAATCATCCTTATCTGTCTGGAAGCTAGCATCAGTGTAACCAATTACATCAAGCTCTTCCTGACCTCCATATATCAAGAATGAATCCTTAGTCCTTCTCAAGTACTTAAGGATATTCTTGGCAGCTACCCAGTGAGCATCACCGGGATCAGATTGGTACCTACTCGTTGCACTTAATGCATACGAGACATCTGGTCGAGTACATAACATGGCATACATGATAGATCCTATTGCAGATGCATATGGAATCTTATTCATGCGATCCCTTTCTTCCTTAGTTGAAGGGGATTGTGTTTTTGATAAACACAGACCATGTTGCATAGGTATGAATCCTTTCTTGGAATCATGCATATTAAAGCGTCTCAACACTTTATCTATGTATGTACTCTGACTTAGGCCAAGCAGTTTTTGTGATCTATCTCTATAGATCCTAATTCCTAATATATAGGCTGCTTCACCTAGGTCTTTCATAGAAAAACAATTCCCTAACCAAGTCTTCACTTGTTGCAAGGTAGGGACATCGTTTCCAATGAGTAATATGTCATCTACATATAATACCAGAAACACGATCATGCTCCCACTAACCTTCTTGTAGACACAAGGTTCATCTTCATTTTTGATGAATCCATATTGTTTTACGGTTTCATCAAAACGAAGATTCCAGCTTCTGGAAGCTTGCTTCAATCCATAGATTGATCGTTGTAACTTGCATATCTTTTGGGCATCTTGTGGTATGTCAAATCCTTCAGGTTGTGTCATGTACACATCCTCAAGAAGATTCCCACTAAGGAAAGCAGTTTTGACATCCATCTGCCATATTTCATAATCATGATATGCAGCGATGGCAAGTAAAATCCAAACAGATTTAAGCATTGCAACTGGTGAAAAGGTTTCATCATAGTCAACCCCATGAATTTGTTTATAGCCTTTTGCAACCAGTCTTGCTTTATGGGTATGTACCTTACCATCCATGTCAGTCTTCTTCTTGAAGACCCACTTGCATCCTATAGGGTTAACTCCTATAGGAGGTTCTACCAAGGTCCAAACCTGGTTTGTGTACATGGAATCCATTTCAGATTTCATGGCTTCTATCCACTTCTCAGACTCAGGACCAGTTATGGCCTCTTTGTAGGTCACAGGCTCATCTTGATCCATGAGTAATACATCACCCTGATCACTTATGAGATATCCATATCTCTCAGGTTGGTGACGTATCCTGCTTGACCTACGCTGGTCTTGTTCTACTTGAGCAGGTTGCTCTTCCACAACTACTTGTGTTTCCTGCTCTAGTTCCTCCATAGGTGTTTCAATGTTTTGTGATTCTTGAATTTCTTCAAGCTCTATTTTCCTCCCACTGTTTCCTTTGGAAATAAAATCCCTTTCCAGAAAGACTCTAGTTCGAGCGACAAACACTTTGCCCTCAGAAGGATTGTAGAAGTAATATCCTCTTGTTTCTTTAGGATACCCCACAAATAAGCATTTGTCAGATTTGGGCTCAAGCTTGGTTGAAATTTGTCGTTTGACGTAAACTTCGCAACCCCAAATCTTCATGTAAGACATATGTGGTTTCTTACCACTCCATATCTCATATGGTGTCTTATCAACCTTTTTGGATGGAACACGGTTAAGTGTGTAAGCTGCTGTTAATAATGCATGTCCCCAAAAGGAGTTTGGAAGATCGGCGTGACTCATCATGGATCGGACTATGTCTAACAAGGTTCGATTTCTTCTCTCAGATACACCATTCCATTGTGGTGTTCCAGGAGGAGTAAGTTGGGATAGAATCCCATACTCTTTTAGATGGTCATCAAATTCTAGGCTTAAATATTCACCGCCTCGATCTGATCGAAGAACTTTAATATTCTTACCTAGTTGGTTTTGTACTTCATTCTTGAATTCCTTGAACTTTTCAAAGGACTCAGATTTGTGTTTCATTAAATACACATATCCGTATCTACTGAAGTCATCAGTAAAAGTGATGAAGTACTGAAAACCTCCTCTGGCTGGTATGTTCAGTGGTCCACATACATCAGTATGTATGAGTGCCAAAAGATCATTAGCCCTTTCACCTTTTCCTGTGAATGGGGACTTTGTCATCTTTCCAATTAAACAAGATCTGCATGTCTCATATGATTCATAATCAAAAGAGTCCAAGAGTCCATCTTTATGGAGTTTGGAAATGCGTTTCTCATTTATGTGGCCTAATCGACAGTGCCAAAGGTAAGTTGGATTCAACTCATTAGGTTTCAACCTTTTAGTATTAATGTTATAAATTGGCATTTCAAGATCAAGGACATATAGTCCATTATTCATTTTTGCAGTAGCATAGAATATATCATTCAAATAAATGGAGCAACAATTGTTCTTTATTATGAATGAAAAACCAAACTTGTCCAAACAAGAAACGGAAATAATATTCCTGCTAATTGCAGGTACATAATAACAGTTCTCTAACTGAATTATTAAACCACTAGGTAAAGTTAAAACATAAGTTCCTACAGCTAAAGCAGCAACCTTTGCTCCATTGCCAACTCGTAGGTCAACTTCACCTTTTGCCAAATCTCTACTCCTTTTTAGCCCCTGCACATTAGTACAAATGTGAGAACCGCATCCAGTATCTAATACCCATGATGCAGAAGTAGATAAATTAATTTCAATAACAAAAATACCTGAATTTGAAGTCTCTACTCCATTATTCTTATCTTCCAGGTACTTTGGGCAATTTCTCTTCCAATGTCCGGTCTTACCGCAATGGAAGCAAGTGCCCTCCTTTGCTATTCCTCCACTAGGCTTCAAAACAGGAGGAGTGGGTTTGGGTTTGGCAACTTCCTTGCCTTTCCCTCTACCACCCTGTTTGATGGGCCTCTTGTTCTGTTTCTTTCCATTACTGACCATCAGAATGGATTTCCCTTTTGTCTTCATATTCTGCTCAGCAGTTCTCAACATGCCTAGCAGTTCTGGAAGACTTTTGTCCAAGTCATTCATATTGAAATTCAGGACAAACTGACTGAAGCTCTCTGGCAACGATTTCAAGATCAGATCAATCGCAAGTTCTTTTCCAAGGGGAAACCCTAATCTGTCAAGGTTCTCCACATACCCAATCATCTTGAGTACATGGGGACTTACAGGGGCTCCCTCAGCTAACTTGCTGTTAAAAAGGGACTTTGAAACCTGAAACCTCTCATTTCTTACTTGCTCTTGATAGAGCATTTTTAGATGTCCGATCATATCGAACGCAGACATGTTCTCGTGTTGCTTTTGCAACTCAGAGTTCATGGTAGCAAGCATGAGGCAAGCGGTTTCATTAGCATCATCGAAATGCTTCTTATAAGCATCTCTTTCTGCCTTTGGTGCAGAACTAGGAGGTTCCTCCTCAGGATCTGGTGTCTCCAAGACATACAGCTTCTTATCGTGCTTGAGGATAATCCTCAGATTACGGTGCCAATCCAGGAAATTTGTCCCAGACAATTTTTCCTTATCTAGGATGGATCGCAAAATATTGTTCGATGTGTTTGTTGTCATGGTAATCTACAAGAGAAATATGAAAATATAAGTATCATTAAAAACAACATATTTAATTAGGCCTTTAATCAAATATGCTCCCACTATTTTATTCAAAACAAATGACCCTCATCATTTGATTCGGAAAATCCCGTTGGAAGACTTTCTAGTGGGTCGAGATCCATGTTTCACTTTGTTTTAAGTCAGCGTTAGGCTGATTACACAAAACTAAGTTATTTAGGTAGGAACTCCTTCCAATTGTATCTCATACAACTCTCGAATATTTTCAATTGGGTGAATAACTCCTTATTCTGATCCATCACATGAATCATTCCCAATTCTTGCTTCTAAACATGTATAATCTTATTATAATTTGTTTAGTTAAGTTTGACCCATTGTTTTAGCAATTGGATATTACAATTATCCCATCACACCTTACTAATATAGAACATGCACCTCGCGTAGACGAAACCTACAATGCTCGATACTAGTCTTGATGAGTGCTAAAAATTGGAAAGCATAAACTTAATATTTAATTTTGAGGGAATTTGTTATTAGTTTGATCTCACCGGCTTAACATGCAAAACGTCTCTCACATGCATCAACATACAATTACATGCATCAACATACATATAAAAAGATACAATTATGGCCCCTAACGCAATTGTTCTCTCAAGCCAATGAGAGAACCTAAGCTAACCTAATAACGATCTAAGCTTCTCCAAGCATGATCTCCAAGGTTATCCTCCTTTAATATTGAATACTTCTTTTTTCTTCATAACATAATATTACATTACATATAAGAAAACTCGTTTTACATACGAGGGAGTGAGATGAGAAAAGAAGTTACATAAAGAGATTGAGAGAGAGGCACGACACGCAGGCCATATTTAAAAATCCCAAAACAATAATAAAGGATAAACTAAGGCCATAACTGATCACCACAAATAAATAATAATAAACACACTTTTATTATTAGTTTAAAATTCCGATAATTAAATAAACTAAATTAAATTTCGGCTGATTGATCACACTTTGCAGACTTAGCCGGGGTTTCCGCTGCCCGGTCAGCGGACGGTGGTTCCGCTGACCGTTCAGCGGACGGGGGTCAAGGGGGCAGCGCCTCCTTGCGGGGTTGTTAGGGGTAGCGCCCCGACGAAAAATTTTATGAACACTTCATTGTATTTCACGTCGTTTCCTGCACAACTTTTGTGCATTTACAACCCCAACCGGAAAAGTCTGCGGCAATACAACACTTATACTGCCATTAATCCTAATGCAACAATTTCATGCCGTCAAACACAACTCGATTGATAACTCAATATGATAGATCAACATGTCATTGCTTCACCATACTAACGTCGGATTCCGAAGCGAATGAAAATGATGATCTTTCAAAAGAATTACAATCCTTATGTGATTGAATGGATGAAATCAAAACAGTATATCCCATATACCATCTTTGCATCAGAATTTCTTATATCTTATATAAAAGTGATCGATCTAATTGTGTAACCTATGGATGATCAATGTATCGCACAACTTCACCATACTAATGTCGGTTTCTGAAGCATAATCAACATCAATCATCCCAATCGTACACAACAGATGCCAAATTTAATTAATCGTTTATTGTTAAATTCATTCTGTGTTTTAATCGAATCAAATACAGAAAAGACGGAAATTTAACAGCTATCAGATCCATGGTTTCGTAAGTGGCTCTGATACCACTGAAGGAAAATTGCGATCTAAACGCAGCGGAAAACAAAAATTTCCTTTAGTGATCCTTACGAATGAGCATGGTCAGTGATAGAATCGTTACCTCTTTGTGGCGATTCAGATCTTTGATGCAGCGATCACAAGCGTTGATGAAGTGCAACGCCTCTACTCAGTCCACACGAACAGCTTCCGGTCACAGTGCTAGCTGCTTACGAACGGAATTATTTGAGTGAGAAAAGAGAATCAAAAACGAAATTGCATCAAGTGAAAGCTTCATCACAAGGGTTCCTTTTATAGACTCTCTTGTGGGTTGCGGGCTAAAAGCCCAATTCACATGATCCATAATAATATTATATATTATTATAATAACTATTATTATAATAAATATATTTATTTTATTATTATTTTATAACCATTATAAAATAACAATAATTATTATTATATTATCCGAATTTCTATTTTCACTTAAGTGCACCGTACCTTACGGTGTTCCTTTGATTTCTCTATCTCTCATCAAACTGTCCTTATGTGTGTGACCCTGTAGGATTTCGTAACGTTGGTAATTATATTAAATTATATATTTAACATAATAAACAGTGAGCGGTATCTAGCAACACATCACTGCTACCCAAGTCACGAAAATGTCATGTGATCTGACAAAACCTTTTTCGTGATAATATATGTTTGTACAATTACCCTTTTGCCCCTATGTCTATATTGAACACAAGGCATACACTGTATCATCCTTGTCCAGTTCAATATTGGGCCCTTAGACATTTCTCCTGTTATGCAGGATTTGCAAATTCCATCTAGGACACTCATGTCCCTCAGCATGCTTCGTGGAGTGTCCATCAACTGTCTTTATGATCATCCAGTTACGGATAATGTTTGATCAGCAATAAAGCACCCGACTCTACATCTAGGGTCCATAGTGGTTTCAGGTCGAAGGGTGGTAATACACCATTATCACCATGAGAATAACTTATGACACTTTGCATAACATACTATGTAGTATTCTCATAGCGGGTCAATCCGGTATAAATATTACTCCTAATATTTATACCTATGTCAAGACTTGATAACTCTTTATCCATGATCCATGAGATATGATCATCAGTCTATCTTCATAATAGTCTCAATGCTTTAATGTTATCCCACTTTGCAATAAAGCCTGACTACGGATATTTTAAGAATAATGTCTTTATGTTTAATAGGATCTCATGATTAAGTCACACTTAACATTTCATTAAACAGACTAACTATTCTAGGGACTTTATTATTCTGAAAGACAAACATAATAAAGAAATGCCTTTTATTATTAAACGAATAATCCGATACAAGTACCAAAAAGTATTGGCCTCTAGGGCTTACACCAACATGGACTCGCCGAAGAAGAGGATCGGAGCACTGTTCCGGTCACCTGAAAGTGATAAGGGTTAGGGTTTCTAGATTGAATGAGAGCCATTGGATCTTGATTAGTTTAAGGGATGGACGACTCAGATTGGTCATTAGTCTTAATTTTAATTATTTAAAACAAATTATAATTAATTAGCTCAGATTTAATGTGAACCATTAGATTACGTGCGTTTAGGGAGTTTAAACCTGGACCCTAGGATGAGCCTACTGTCGCTCCCACCAAATGACACCCGGGGCCAAGAGGGGTACAGACGCGAACGGTCGGCGAAAAGGATGAGAACACACAGGGGTGAACTCAAAAGACAAGAGTCGCCAGCTAGGCATTTTTATCCCGGAGGAAAGGTAATGCTGCATAGACCTAGAAAAGATATGGATAAGACGGTTGCGAACCAGAGAGACTGAGAAAGGGGGTTGGTTACAACCTGGGAAGGTATTAGCACCCAGATTGTCCGCCGTACTCGACGGGATCCACGCTTAAAAGATTTGTGTTTTAAAGGGGTAGTGTCAGTGCTATCTGTGTATCCAAGGCTGGAAAGAATGCAAGTGTCAGTGTAAAAGAAAAGTGAGGTGTATAAAAGAAGTGTCAGTGTAAGAACAAGAGTATGAAGCTCAAGACTATGAGGCTTAAACAATAAGGCTAGAAAGAGGGGGAATATACAAAGACTTTTGTTCGATAACTGTGAAGTTATGCCTACGTATCCCCTCGTGCAATGAGGAAGTCAGAACACCGTAGTTCGACTCAAAGAGACTGAAAGGTAAATTGACTTGTGAACTGCTTACTTGTCTATGCTCAAGTGTATGACCTGTCTGGCTCAGGTGCAAACTGTCTTGCATTAGACGGAAGAAGCAAGTTCTCGTTTGTGAGTGAAGATGATGAGAAAAGAATCCCGAAGGAGACGATTATTGTTTGTTTTTGATGTTTTTAATCTTTTATTGCTTTTGGAAATTTGTCATAAGAAAATGAGCTTAAGCCTAAACCAATGGGTTAGTAAACTCATCACATCCTCCCTCTGATTAGGGGTAATGAGAATACCTTAAGTGTGAAGTCAGTATCTCACACTTAATCACCATGATGTAGGATTAAGATCGTTAACCTACTTGCATTTATTTAGATGTTTTTGTTGTTTTTGTTTAGTGTTTAGTAATGAGTTTAAGCCATAATCAAGGATTTAATGGACCCATTACACTATCCTAATAGAAGGATAATAGATGAGGACATTTAAGCTGAGGAAAGCTCCTCAACTTAATCCATGATTAGGGATTAACCTCATGACAAAACAAAACCTTTATTAAGTGGATTTTATTTAATGATAGAATGAAGAAGTGATTTTTATGGTTTGTAAGACAACTTGAGGGGGACTTGTCCATTAACACCAGGGTTAGTCCTTCTTAACCAGTTAAGGAAGAATTAGAACCCTAATGCAAGGCCCAAGTTACAAGCTTGATGTCTTAGTGATTATTAGGTGAATTGATTTAAGGATTTAAACACGTTAAGGGTTTAACACTTAGGATTAAAGTTATACACTCCATCCTAATAGAAGGATGCAGGCATAAGCTTAATCACAAAGCCTTAAAGCCTTTAGGATTTAGTCCCTGATTATGAGATGAGAAGAGAAGACTCAAAGATGACACAAAGGTAAAAGCTAAATGGGGGACTAATCAAACCCTAATTATTGTCATGCTTGGTCATTCCTAGGTTTAATGAGGTTTGCAAGAAGATCTTCAGGAGAGAAGCCACCAGGAAAGAAGCAGATGAAAGGAGAAAGAAGCAGAGAGAAGCAAGACAACTTGCTTCACTTAAGAAGACAAGTTGCTTGAAGGAAGAAAGTAAGATGAACAAGAATGAGCAAGCTCACTCCAAAGCACAAGATAAAATGCAGCAATGATGCATAAGAGAGATGAAAAGAGATTGTGAGAAGTGAAGGCAAATTCACTTCTCAAACAACTTACCACTTGAAATGTTAGCAAAAGAAATGCAATGCAATGCAAATGAGATGAAATATGATGATGCAAACCAAAACCAGGAGCAAGATCATGAAGTGAATGATGTTAAGAGATGATGCAAACATGAGGCAAGACATGAGAATGATCATACAAGGCAATGGATGCAGATGAAGCATGTTTTGAACCATGAATGTTCATGAAAAGTTATGAAATGTAATGGACATACAAAATGGTAAATGAAAGATGCAATGATCAAACATGATTCTAATATGTCCTAAGATGTATTATGAATCAAAGGAATGCACAAAATGTCATGGCAAGTCAATGGATGCAAGCAAATGAGATATGGATGCAAGGGAAGGCACAAATTAGGGTTATATGCATCACACAAAGCAAAAATTCAAAACCAGAAGCAAATGACATGATAAAAATTTGAAAATGCAACCAAAGATACCCTAAACCTATACAAACTCACTGCCCAAAGGAGGGGATCCAACTCTTAACCTAGTGAAAGTTATGAATTTCCTAAGATTGCTAGGGTTTTGGGGTACTTCAACAAGAAAAATGCAAAACAAATTGAAAATGCAAGATCAATTCAAACCAATTTTATCCTATAAACTACATGTTATACAAGATGCAATGCAAAAAGAATCATCATCCAACTCTCAAAGGTTAGGCAGAAAGAAATTTTTGGAGTTTGAAACAAAATATTGCCTAAAAATGAAATTAAATCCAATGAAAATGATCAAAAGGCATCAAGAACAAAAAAGAAATTTGGTTTGAGAGTTGGACAATGTTTCTAAATGTTTTTAAATGCTATGTGAATTTTTTTGTGATTTTTAAATACCTAAATGTATTTTTAATTAATTAATTTTCATTAACTAATTAAAAATAAACATTTAAATGATTTAAAAATAATCTTTAATGCAAAAAATAAAAATGAAAATGTTTTTGAAATGAGAAAAATATTCTAAGTCAGCATGCAAAAAAATGAGATTTTTGTGATTTGTTTTACTATTTTCAATAAAATGAGAAAGAAAATGCAAGAAAAATGAAATTAAAATGAATTTTAATGAGAAGTCAACAGATCCAGTGGCTGAGATTTAAATGGGACGCGCGGGAGTTGACTGGCGCCAGATCTTGTGGCTGAAATTCAAACTGAGAGGATTAATTTAAAAACCTAATTAATTAACTAATGACGTGGATTAGGGCTAAGTGAAGCCATCCTGGCCATTCAAACACGCGTGAGTCAACCAAAGTCAGCCTAATCTATGGTCCACATTCAAACTGAACCCTAAACGCATTTAAAGCCCTAATGACTTTCAGGTGGCCGGAAAAGACCTCCGGTCGTCTTCTCCGGCCACACCTCCCCTGAGAAAAATCAAAACCTCACTTCTAGGTTATTTCTGGAGCTCTAAAGCTCCAGGTCAACTCCCCTCATCCCCCTGAACCTGAATTCACCCTCAAAACTCATTTCTTCTCACTCAATCCCATGATTCGAAGAAGAACATAAATATGGAAAAAATTTCAGACAAGCAATACAGTCTCATTTCTCAACCATTTTCAATAATTCCAAGTTCAGTGTGATCAGTGAAGCATGCTTAATCATTTTGAAACAAAAAATAAGAGTTCTGGAAAAATGTTTCAAGGAGGTACCTGAGCTTGAGCTTTCTCAGTTCTGGACTTTCAGACCTCCTCTCTTTGTGCAAACCACTCCCCTTGAACTCCTGATGAAGTTTTGATGCTTGGAAGGAATTTCTTTTGGCTGATTTGAGAGATTGCAAGCCAACTGGTCAGAAATCATGTTTGGTTTATGTGAGGTTTTTGGCTGTTTCAATGGTTGGTTTGTGGGCAGTGAGTCATCTTGAGATCAATGGTGAAGTTTGTTTGAAGATTGGTTGAGTGAGCTGAGAGATTCGAAAGGTTTTGCAAGTTGGAGGATTTTTGATAACTATGGAAATCTCTGGTTTTATCTTGTGTTGTGTAGTGTGTTATGTTGTATTTGGTCCACTTATCACAACTAGAGAGGTCAGAGGAGTTGGTGTGGCACAGGCTGATTGGTATGGGTCTTTTGCAAAAAAAGTCAAGTTTTGTGTAAGAGAGGTATGGGCTATGGCAGTGAGGGTACAAAGCATGGCTTGGATGCAACTTGAATCAGGGAGAGCCATGGAAAAGGATTAGAGGCAATGCAGCAAGTGGATTAGGGTTTGTGATAGGTTTTGCAACTTTGTGACTTTTTGCCCCTTTTGTGATTTCTTGATCCATAAGTTATGAAAATGGACAAACTCTTGGTGCATTCTGATTTTTAGGCCTTGGTTTATGTTTGTGCAAATATTAGAAGTCACTTTGAGGTCTCAATTTGCCTTGGAAAGTGATTTTGCAACTTTGCCTCTTTGGTACATAACTTGAAATTATGTGATTTTTCCCAACTTTGACAAGCCATAACTTTTGATCCAAAATGAATTAGAATGAGTTCTTGTACTTTTTGAAAAGGGAATGATCCATTCTACAACTTTCATGACCAAAGTTTTCTCATTTGAGGCATTTTTGAATCAAAAAGCAAGGGTTGAAAAAGTTTCCCAAAATGGCAAGTTTCCATTACAAGTCATTTTCCCAAAAAGGCAACTTTGCAAATGGCTTGAAATTATTCAATCTTGTGAACTTATAACATCTTCTATGATAAAATAAAGATCATAAACATTCAAAATGATGAAGAACACCCATTGGTTGGGTCATTGGGGGCCTCAGATGCCCTGATTTTACACTGACTTGCTCAAGAAGTCAACTCTTGATCAGATGTCTTCCTCATGGAATTTATTCATAAAAATTGATATGCATGATCCCTATACCATATGGAGACCAATAGAAACAAGAATGACCAAAAAAATTGGAGTTATGGCCTCTGAAACCAAAAACCCTAATTCTAGATCATCTGTGCAGTTAAACCTGGCTCTGCTTCCATGCCTTTCTCAGTTCTTGTGATTCTTTGATTTTCTTGACTTTGTGAGGATACAATATGATGCTTGAACATACATGGACCCCTTTGAAGTGATTGATGACCTTTGGAGTGGCTCAAATAGCTCTTGGATGGCTCAGATCACAAACCCTAGATGCAGATGACTTAGAAGCAATGCAGTGAGACAAGAATGTAGTATGAGATGCTATGATTGAATTTATGCATATGAAAAGATCACAAGCCATGGTGTGAATGGGTGAGGGCAAATTTGGGGTGTTTACACCTACCCCCAGTCAAGTTGACTTGCGCCCTTAGCCCCTGATCTCTCTCCTATGCAATCTGAGTCTTTCATTTGAATTACTTTTCATTTTATTTTCTTTTTATTCATTTTTTTTCTTTTATTTATTAAAAATAGTAAAACAATTTTAAAAATTCTGACTTTTTACACTTTCACTCTAATTAATTTTAAAAACCCAAAAAAAAATTATTTTCATTTTTTGCATTATAAATATATTTTTAAATCATTTAATTGTATTATTTAATTAATTAATCCATTTTAATTAATTAAAAATACTTTTAGGTATTTAAAAATAACCAAAAAAAATTATGAAGCATCCTTGAACATTATAATCAATTTAAAAACTCTTTTCACTCATTTATTTTAGGTTTTGATTCTATTTTGAGAATTAAACTTGAATTAGGATTTTCAAAATCCCCTTTTTCACAACCTAACTTCTAAAATTCACTTCTGACTAATGAAAATGAGTTTGTACTGGGTTCTTTTTGCATTCTTTTACATGTTGTATATAGTATCTAGGGCATTTAAATCATATTTTTTCATTGTAATTTCAATTTGATATGCATTTTTCTTTGAGAGGTACCCAAAAACCTAACCTAACTTAGAAAAACCATAACTTGACTTTGGTATGGCTTCTGACCTCCATCTTTGGGGAGTATTCTTGTGTGTGTTTAGGGTTTGTTTGGTTGCAATTTCAATTTTTATCATGTGTTTTGCTTCTGTTTTGATCATGGACATCTCATGCATTCTAAAAACCATAATTTGTCGTGTATGCTTGCATTCATCTTTGCATATCCTCATCATATGAGCTTGTCATAACATCTCATGCATTTGTATGTCATCTTAAGACACCTTAGGTCATGTGAGAACATTGTTTGATCATTGTCACCTTCATTTGTTTCATTTCATTTTATTTCATACCTTATGCATTCATACTAACCCTTTTAGGTGCTTCAGGTAAGTTGATCAGGATGTGGATGTGCATCCACACCCAACCTCTTCTTATCCTTTCATATGCATCTTTACCTATCTTTGAAGTGAATTTGATTCACTTGTGTTCTCTCTTGCTCTTATCCCACTCTTAGGTTACTCAACTTCTTCAGGAAGTAAGTAACCTATTCTTTTATCTCCTTCCTTTTTCATCTGCTTCTCCTTCCTTGGTGGCCAATCTAATGATTTTCTTTATGCCTCACAAACCATAGGAACTACCAAGCATGATAAATTTAGGGTTGTGAATAGTCCCCCTTAGTTTTTACCTTTTGAGTCTCCTTGAGTCTCTGCTTCTCACCTCAATAACAAAGGCTAAACAGTTAAAGTTTTGGGGCTCTGTATTAGGTTTATGCCTGTATCCTTATCTTAGGAGGGAGTGTATGATTGTGATACTTAGTGTTAAACCTTTAAGTTGTTTTCACCTTCTAATCAAAGCACCTAATAATTATCAAGACTTAAGCTTGTAACTTGGGCCTTATATTAGGGTTACATCTCTGCCTCTGGGTCAGAGGGACTAACCCTAATGTTTAATGGACAAGTCCCCCTCAGGTTTAGTCTTACAAACATAAAATCCACTTCTTAATCTAACTTTTAATCAAAATCCACTTTAATAAAGGTTTGTTATATAATGATTTTAATCCCTAACCATGGATTAAGTTGAGGTATCTTCCTCATCTTAAGTGTCCTCATCTATCATCCTTCTCTTAGGATGGTGTAATGAGTTCACTAATCCCTGATTAGAACTTAAACCCATTACTTAACACAGAACAAAAATTAAAAAAAAACTTGATAATTACAAGTAGGTTAATGATCTTAATCTTGTATCATTAGGGCAATTAAGTTGGGATATTCATCTCACACTTAAATAGACTCATTATCCCTAGTCAGGGGTGATATAACGAGTTTACGGCCCTTGATTAAGGCTTAAGCTCATTATCCTATGCAAAACACCAAAAACAATAAAAAACTGAAAACACAAAAACAAACAATAAACGTCTCCTTCGGGATTCTTTTCTCATCACACTCACTCTGAAAACGAGAACTTGCTTCTTCCGTCTAATGCAAGACAGTCAGCACTCGAGCCAGACGAGTCATACACTTGAGCATAGACAAGCAAGCAGTTCACACCAAAACACCAAGTCTCTTTGAGTCGAATTACGATGTTCTGACTTCCTCATTGCACGAGAGGATACGAAGGCATAACTTAACGGTTATCGAACAAAAGTCCCTAGGTCTCCCCCCTCTTCTCTTTCTAGCTTTCTTTTCTTAGCCTCAGTTTAAACTCCTGTTCTTTTGCACTGTCACTTTGTACATCCATCTCTTTTATGCACAGTTAGCACGTACACTTTCCCCATTTTTTTCCTTTTTAAACACAATCAGGTAAGCGGGGATCCCGTCGAGTACGACGGACGATCTGGGTGCTAATACCTTCCCAGGTCGTAACCAACCCCCTTACCCAATCTCTTTGGTTCGCAACAGTCTTATCCACTTCTTTCTAGGTTTATGCAGCATTACCTTTCCTTCGGGATAAAAATGCCTAGCTGGCGACTCAATTCAACCTTCACCATCCGATCGTTCTCGCCGACAGTTCGCGTTTGCACCGGGACGAAAGTCCGGGGAGCGACAACAAGAGTATGATAATTAATACGCTAGATTGAATCATACATTTTTCATACTATCCAACAACAACATCTTACCAATCACCCTAAAATAATTAACATACTTAATCAACTTAATTCACACATCAACATCATGAGTTTCAACTATAAAATAAGCATAGACACCTTCATCAACTTCAACAAACATATACAACATATTCAACTTCTTCAATATCAGCATAATCGACTTTATGAACATAAACATATAAACAGCTCATATAGCATAACCATATAATTAACTTATTCAACATAATCATATAATCCACTTATTCATCATAACCAGGTAATCACTTAGCAACATAATCGACTTATTCGACATGAACCACTTACTCGACGTAATCAACATAAACCACTTAATCAGCTTAAATCTACTTAAACAACTTAATCAACTTGAGCAACGTAAACAACTTTATCAACTAGGCAACATAAACAACATAAATAATGCAACACAGAATGCAACTCGACTATGCATATACATGTGGTACCATTGGAGTAAAACTCCCAACTTAGAATATACTAGGTTATCGAGGTATCTGCAAGGCATAAACCTTCAACTTAATAATTTTGGCAATCCAGGCCGACGTGGTGAGCATCCGCTCCAACTTAGAAATGCAATGTATGCCATGAGACTAACAGAGCAACACATAAACAAAGAACAACTCAAAACAGCTTACAACAAACAACATAGCAACTTAAATTCAACGCGATTCAACTTTGGCCATAGGACTACAACTTTCAACATTGGTCATATGACCTACAACTTTAATAATCAACATTGGTCTTACGACCTACAACTCAAATAATCAACATGAGTCTTTCGACCTTCAACTTAATAATACCCACATACCCGGACAAAACAACATAAGTAACCATACTTGAAAATGCACACATTTAACACAAATCAACGAAATAAACCAACTAGAATCACCTACTAATTATTACGAACTACCTCGTCAATTTTCGTTAAATTCTGAACAACTAATTTTATAGCATAATTTCACCCGGTCGACTAAATTGGTATTGTTTTTACTACTATTACTGCTACCAATAATTCCCACCGAATCTGTTAAATTCCAGCTTACCGATACAAACCCTTTTTCTCCTCAAATTATCTTGTCATCAACGTTCAACTATTCTGCAAAATGCCAACACCTACTAAATTTCATTTTCTGCTTAAACCTGCTACTGTCATTCCTAAATTCTGCTAAAGGAACCCGCAACTACTCATATTTCTCCACTCTTTAACCAAATAGTATTACTGAGACCTATTAATAATAATATCCATTAATTAATCTCTTAAACATGTGAATGTCATAGCTAAATTAATTAAATTAGTCTTAATAATCACTTATGAGTACTATCCACTACAAGAATAGTGGAAACAAGTGATCCCCGCCACCTAAGGGTGTGGCTTGCGCCACCCCTTATTAAACATGCATGGCTTGCGCCATGACCTTATTAAACATGCATGGTCTGCGCCATGCCCTCACACACATGGGTGTGTGGCTTGCGCCATACCCCTTCTTTGTAATAGGTGGCTTGCGCCACCCCTTAATACGTAGTGGGTGGCGTGCGCCACCCGCGCAATTGCAAAAGAGGGTTTTCGTTTCAATTTATTCATAAATCAATTAATTGACAATGATTCTAAACAACTAATTCAACCATACTTCACGATGAATCGATTATTCAATTATCATAGAAAATTACGTTCTTCGCAACAAATAAAACCAACACTATCAACACACAAAAATCAACACAGACAGTATAGGAATTATAAAATCCCAATTCCATATATTAATCATCATATTCCCAGTTATATAATTCGAACCCCACCCTTACCTTAAATCGATGGCCGCTCGAATATCTGATCGACTTTCCGTTTAGACTTTCCGACGACGACTTCTCGTAACTGTTTTCTCCATTCTTCCTCGTTCTACCATTTTCTCAACTTCTACTGATACTTCTTCTCATCTTGACTTATTCTTCTTTGTAATAAATTAATAATAATCCAATTAATAATCGACTAATGGGCCTTAACATTACACCCCCTTTAATTGTTGTTTCCGACGAAATCGAGCCCATTAACCAATATGCTCCAATAATCAATAACATCACTTATAATATTATTTCCTCAACTTTCCGACTTAATATTCTGACTTAACGACTTAATTTCCCACAATGCCAAACCGATCGAATAATAATTCACAAATAAATACTTATTCTCGACTTAATCGATTAACTTCCGATTATCAACCAAATGGTCCAAACAATTCTAACGACATATCCAACAATACCCGGAGAATATTCCATGTCGTAATCCACAACTTATATCAACTTAATTAATTAAATTCGACTTAAACCAACTTATATTATCACATAATATTCCGATATTTTGGAAATCAACTTAAATCAACGCGACTTAATACAACATACCGATCTCACCAATCATATCAATACCCCACATGGAGAAAGGCCAAGGAGCAGTAAGAACATTCAATGGAACTGGAGGTACATGTACTTTATCAGCATAGATCTGACACTTATGACAAGTCTTGGAGTGCTTATAGTAATCAACTTCCACAGTAGACCAATAGTAACCTGCTCTCAAAATCTTCTTAGCCGTCGTATGCCCACTAGAATGAGTACCAAAGATCCCATCATGCATGTCTTCCATGACTTCTCTTGCCTCCTTCTTGTCCACACATCGAAGCAAAGTTGAATCATGATTGCGTTTGTACAAAATTCCATTACTCAGGAAATATTTGGCAGAAAATCTCCTCAGAAACTTCTTGTCATTGATAGATGCCCCTTTAGGATATTCCTGAGCTTCAAGATATCTTTTCCCTTCATGGACCCAAGGTTTCTCTTCCACCCCCTCAGTATCAACCTTATAACAGTATGCTGGCTCATCTAATCGATCAATAGTAATTATGGGCACTTCATCATCCCAACTGATTTCAAACATAGATGACATGGTGGCTAATGCATCTGCCAACTGATTCTCTTCTCATGGAATATGTCCAAAGGTAATCTCTTCAAAGTATGGAATTAAAGACAACACATGCTCTCTATAAGGAATGATATTTAGATGTTTTGTATCCCATTCACATTTAACCTGACTAACTACCAGGATTGAATCTTCGTACACATTCAAGAATTGGATCTTCATCTCAATGGCAGCCTTGATTCCCATGATACACGCTTCATATTCAGCCATATTGTTGGTACAATCAAAACAAAGTCTAGCAGTAAACGGTGTATAACAACCTTCAGGAGAGATAATCACAACACCAACACCATTACCAAGCGCATTAGAAGCTCCATAAAAAACTATAGTCCATCGGGATACCTGTCCAGGTCCTTCATATTGTCTAGGTTCTTTAACAACAAGCATAATATCTTCATCCGGAAAATCAAAGTTCATAGACTGATAGTCATCCACTGCTTGATGAGCCAAATGATCAGCTACCACACTTCCTTTAATTGCTTTCTGAGTAGTGTATTGTATGTCATATTCTGTCAAAATCATTTTCCATCTTGCTATTCGTTCGGAGAGAGCAGGTTTCTTAAATATGTACTTGATAGGATCCATCTTTGAACTCAATAAAGTGGTATGAGTCAACATATACTGCCTTAGTCGGCGAGCAGCCCAAGCTAAAGCACAACAAGTTTTCTCGAGAAGTGAGTATCTTGTTTCACAGTCGGTAAACTTTTTGCTAAGGTAGTATATTGCTTGCTCTTTTTGACCAGACTCTTCATGTTTCCCCAACACACACCCCATTGAATGGTCCAATACTGTCAGGTACATAATCAAGGGTCTTTCTTCAACTGGTGGCATCAATATTGGAGGTTCTTGGAGGTATTTCTTGATCTCATCAAAATCCACCTGCATTCGTCATTCCATTCCATTACTTGATCTTTCTTCAACAACTTGAAGATTGGCTCACAAGTAGCGGTTAATTGGAAAATAAATCTTGCAATGTAATTCAGTCGTCCCAAGAAACCTCTGACTTCTTTCTCAGTACGGGGAGCGGGCATTTCTTGTATAACTAATACCTTTGCAGGGTCAATTTCAATACATTTACCACTGACAATGAAAACCAAAAGTTTACCAGATCTAACTCCAAAGGTACATTTGTTCGGATTCAATCTCAACTTGTACTTCTTCAACCTCTCAAACAACTTGTGCAAATGATCAAGATGTTCTTATTCAGTCTGAGATCTGGCTATCATATCATCAACATATACTTCTATCTCATGGTGAATCATATCATGGAACAAAGCTACCATAGCACGCTGATATGTTACCCCAGCGTTCTTCAAACCAAATGGCATTACCTTTTAACAGAAGGTGCCCCACTGTGTGACAAACGTAGTCTTCTCCATATCTTCAGGTGCCATCTTAATCTAATTATAACTAGAGAAACCATCCATAAAAGAGAATACCTTATGTTGAGCAGTGTTGTCTACTAGAACATCAATATGTGGAAGCGGGAAATCATCTTTGGGGCTGGCTTTGTTCAAATCCCTGTAATATACACACATGCGTACTTTACCATCTTTCTTAAGCATCAGTACCACATTTGCAACCCATTGAGGATATGAAGTGATAGCTAGGAACCCTGCATCAAATTGTTTCATCACTTCTGCTTTAATCTTTTTTGACATTTCAAGACGCATACGACGAACTTTCTGCTTTATTAGACGACAACCTTCCTTCATTGGCAGACGGTGAACCACAATATCAGTATCAAGTTCCGGCATATCCTCATAAGACCAAGCAAAGATCTCCACATAGTCATGTAACATCTGAATCAATCTATTCTTAACATTGTCTTCTAATTCAGCTCTTATCTTGACTTCTTTCCTGTCTTTCTCAGTTCCCAGATTTACAACTTCAATTGGTTTTTCATGTGGCTGTATAACTTTCTCTTCTTGCTATAACAACCTAGAAAGCTATACAGGCACCTCACCATCTTCCTCGTTTCCATCCTTGGCTTGATAGATCGGATTCTCGAAGTTATAATTGGCAATAGCAGAACTATTATCAACAGAATCCAGAGTGGATGAGGATCTGCATTTTAGTGACGTGGGTGTGTGTAAGAACACATAGCTTTTGATAAAGGAAAAATAAAAGAAAGATAAAGAGCGCAATATTTACGAAATCAAAAACGTCCATTGATTTTATTGAATGAAGATATGCAAATGAAATGTCATCCCTAACAAGCATACCATTGTGCCTCGGGTAAGGCAAAAGGCTTAAAAGTTTAATTGTTCGAAATTACAAACTTAAAAATAAGAAAAACAATAATAACATTTACTCCTGACTAAAGGAGATAGGAATAACATCTCCAACTTTCCAATTATTGAGCCCACTGCCAATGGTAGGAAAGATCCAACTATCTAAGTTGTAGTCTTCATCAGAATCCTCCACAAGATTGACTTGATCTTCCTGAACTCCCTTGTTGGTGATATGAATAGCACGAGCACGACGAACAACCTTCTGAGATTCTACAGTAAAATCCAAACCAAACTTGTCAGACTTGTAAGGAATGTCAGGAAGCTGACCCCAAATAGTACAACCACCTTCTTCAACTATAGCTCTTGCATCCTTCAAAGAAGCCATTGTAGGAGGTACTCTAATAACAACAGGAACTGGTTTAGCATCAGGAACAACCTGAGGAACCACTTCAAATGTTTGGCAAGGAGTCTCAATAAATTCACCCTCCATCTCAACATACTTGAAAGTGTTTACATGACTGACCATATACTCTTCCTCACCATAAATAGTGACGATCTTGATCTTCACTGGATATTTCAGCTTCTGGTGTAAAGTGGAAGTCACGACACCTGCCCCATGTATCTAGGGACGCCCAAGCAGACAGGAATAGGAAGGACGAATATCCATCACATAGAATGTAGAATCAAATACTTGAGAACCCACTTTGATTGGGATATCAACTTCTCCGTGCACCATTCTTCTTGATCCATCAAAGGCTTTCACCACCATGTTACTGGGTCTTAGCACAATATCTTTAAAGTTGAGTTTGTCCAGAACATCCTTAGGTAACACATTCAAAGAGGAACCATTATCCACCAAAACATGAGACAGAGTAGTGCCCCTACACTCAATGGAGACGTGCATAACTCTATTGTGGTTTCTCTTGGCAGGAGTTAGATCAGCATCAAAAAATCCTAAGCCATTATCAGTTGTCAAGTTAGCAACACAATTTTCGAACTGGTCCACAGAGATTTCATGTGGTACATGAGCAGACTTCAGGAATTTTACTAAAGCCTGAGCATGGGCTTCATAACACAACAACAGAGATAGCATGGAGATCTTGGAGGGAGTATGCCCCAATTGTTCAACAATATTATAATCACTCTTACGGATGATCTTCAATACTTCATCCATCTGCTTAGAGAGGTCTTCAGCAACTGGTGTTTCAGCCTGAACATGCTCAATCAATGGTCCTTTGCCCCAAGCTTCAGTACTTGGCCCAGGGTTGGAGATATGAACTAGAGCAGCAATAGTCTTTGAAGTGTCTTCTGGAGAGAAAATTCTTCCACTCATAGTGACCTTACTATTCCCAACAATATTGTCGGTATCAGGATTAGTATCTGCAATAGGTATATCAGTTAGAGGCTTTTGCGTAATACCATGGATATAAACATCAGAACCATAATTCCAAGGGATAGCCTTGTCAAAAGAATATGGAATTGGACCAGGAGTAGTAATAATCAGGGGAGCCACCTTTGGCTCAGCAGTAATCTTCACAGGACCTTTAGAGGTGATCCTCACAGGACCCTTAGAAGTGATCTTCATAGGAGTACTAGTAACCACAGACACATCTTCAATCTTCAGGTCTTGGGATATTCCTTCACATAAGCTCTCTACAGAAGGGGTCTTCTCAAACAATATAGTACGGTTGTCCATTAAACGTTGAATACCTTCTTTCAGCTTTCAACAGTCATTGGGTTAAGAGGCACAGTAAAAATAGTCTTCATTGTAACCCGTAAATAAACTGGATTGCTGCAGCTTCTTCTTAATGATGGATAGAGGAGTAGTAAAATTAGTCACCGTAGAAACATAAGAAACATAATCAACAACATTAACAGTCTTCTCATGCTTAGGCATAGGAGCAGTAATCACATTAGGAGTCTCAGGAGGATCAAACTTAATTTCTCCACCATCAATCGTATCCTGGATCATATTCTTCAATGCCCAATAGTTATTAGTATCATGACCTGGACAGTTGGAGTGGTATGCACACCTTGCATTGGGATTATAACGAGGAGAGGTAGTATTGGGATTCTGAGGAGGATCCCTCAAAGTAATCAATTCTCCCTTCAAAATGTGTTATAGAGCCTGAGCCAACAACATATTTATCTTTGTAAATTGCCTCCTAGGTGTATTTTGCTTAAGCTGACTATTTTGTTGATCTTGTTGTGTAGGTGCAGGATTTGAGATGAGGACTGCTCCCACATATTGATTATTCCTGTTACGACCCTGTTGGCCATACACAGCATTAGATTCTTTCTTCCCATTTGAGGGCTTCTTGGTAGTACTTTAAGAGGCAACCATTTGTATCTCACCACTTCGTATTCCACTCTCCACGCGTTCTCCAGTCATTATCAACTCAGTGAAACCAGATGATGAACTTCCAATGAGATGACAGTAGAAAGGACTAGTCAGTGTACTCATGAACATATCAACCAATTCCCTGTCAGTCAAGGGAGGTTGAACTCCGCTTGCAAGATCTTTCCACTTCTGGGTATACTCCTTGAAAATTTCTTTAGAACCCATAGAAATGCTTTGGAGTTGCATGCGAGTTGGTGCTAAATCAGAGTTATATTGATATTTCTTATAGAAGGCCTCGACAAGATCATTCCGAGTACGAATATTGGTACTCTCAAGTTGATAGTACCATTCCAGTTGAGCTCCTGATAAACTCTCTTGAAAGAAATGAATCCACAACTTCCTGTCAGCAGTATGTGGCTGGATCCTTCGGACATAAGACCTCAGATGCAACTTAGGACATGACACACCATCATACACCACAAAAGTAGGAACCTTGAAACCAATAGGGATGACAACTCCAGAAATCAAACTCAGATCTTCAAAATCCAACCCAGGAGTCTTCTGTAATTCCATAGCATTCACACGGTCCTCCAACAGCTTATATTTCTCATCAACAGTTGAATCATGATAATAATTCTCCTCATAATCAGAATTCACAGCAGTACCATGTGGACTTCCCTCTTCTTTTGTAGAATCTTTATCTCCAGGGTTTTCAACCTCATCATCTATCTTGATTAGAGCTTTGAATCTTCTTCCCAAATTGATGAAGCCAACTGGTTTTTTGGTCTTCTTCTTCTTCTTCTTGGTCAAGAGTGCTTTCAGTTCTTCTTGTCCCTTGGACAAGTTCAAGATCATCTCTTGGAATTAGGCATTCCGAGCTTGAAGATCTTTGACAGATTGTTCAAGAGCCATTTCTGCTGAAATAAACAGCGAGAATATGAGAAACCTGTTGTGAAAACATGTCATGCAATGATATGGTATGTAGATGTATATGCAATGTTTTCAAAGACCGTAAGATTTAAATTTGTTAAAACAAACAAAAACAAAACTCTTATTAGTATGTTTGAAATAATATATCCCCTTGGGCTTACAAATTAAAACAAAGAAAATTTATAAAGAAAATGAAACATCTGAGAATTAAGTCTCCCATGGACGCTTCCTCTTGGTGTTGAGATATGTGTTGAGATTCCGCTCCTCGTGAAGTTGCTTTGTCAGCTCCAACACTCTTTCTTGGCTAGCCTTGAACTGAGTCTCAAAGGTATCTCTTTTCTCCTTCAGTTGGATCCAATACTTCTGCAGCTCTTCCAAATCAGTAGGCATATCTGGATGAAGGATGGTATAGGGAACATCTCTTTCAGCAATAGGTTCCATAGTAACCGGTAGAACAACATGATATGGCATCATAAGAGTCTGAGCACGAGACCACACCCATATGAGGTAAGGTTCCATAGGAATGGAGCATTTTGGTTCCAGAGTCTTACTATCAACCTTGTTCACTTTAATCCAAGCTCGTATAAACCTTTGACGGTAACCTTGAAGATCGTTGTCGTAATCAAACACAATACCTTGAATAAGCATGTCATAAGGATCATTACTACAAGCATAACCAAACTAACGTAGAGCTAAAGAAGGGTTTTAAGTAATGCCCCTCTTATGCCAAGGAGTGGCACATCAGGGAACTCTCTACAACGGTTAATGATAGTGACATTTTCCATAGATCGGGAACACCAATGAATATCTGAATGAGATAGTGACATCATCCTTTTAGACCACCTCAACCCTCGTTCATTCTTCATCACAGATCGAGGAAGGTAGGAAATAAACCACCTATATAGTAGAGGTATGAAACACATCATAGTTCCCCGCGCCTTCGTAGTACAAGTGTGAAGAGAGTGTAAGATATCTCCAAGTAATGTAGGCACTGGAATGTGAGTCAGAAATATGTTGATGGTGTGTACATTTATGAACTGGTCTGGATTAGGGAATAACACCAAACCATAAATCAGCAAGGCCAAGATTTCCTCAAAAGCATCGTAACTCATAGCATCCAAGAACACTTGAGCTTTCTCTATCAATATTCTGGCTAGAATACCCTTAACTTCGCTTCTTGTTTCTAGGACAATGTCTGATTTCTTCAAATGTAGGGATGCATTAATGACTCCAGGTTTAGCCTCTTTCTCTAAGCCTGTGAAGGGTTTCTGATTAAGGATAGGTGTACCAAGTAATTTGGAAAATTCTTCCATTGCGGGCACCAACTGATAATCGGGAAATGTGAAACAATGATGTTTAGGATCAAAGAACTGGAATAGGACACTCATCATATCTTCATCAAACCTTGAGGTAACCAAGTCAAGTAGATAACCATGCTTCTTGATGAATTGAGAGCTTTCAAGAAGTTTTGATACCAAATCTTTAAGCTTGGGAGGTATCCCTACAAAGTTGATCCGGATAGTGTTCCTACGAGTGGAAGCCATGGCTTGCAACAAAGAATAAAGATAAATCCTTTGGTCCTTGAAATGGTTAGTGAGAATGCTATGCTTATGATGTCATGGTGTTATGTTCAATCACAAACATGTAGTACACACAAGCAAGTCACACAATAGCCCTAGGTTTAGAGGCTTGCATGAGGTTTAAAGGAAAGTACCCTCCCCCTGAAGTTTAGTTGGTTCATCATGTCCTAACAAAAGTAACCAGGTTCTAAGGGATCTCAATATCACTGATCCTTCTTAAGGGTTTTTGTTCAGTAGGAAACTTACTTGCCAACCAAAACCCCCCAAGATTATAATCTCAATGAGCGTAGCATCGAGTATCAACCAACTTTAGACTTCTCCAAAGCCGGCTATCTCACTACTTTCTAAAGGCCAAGATGGGTCAATTAAGGTTCTAAAGGGTAGTTAGTGTTAATGAAAACATATGGCAGCCTCATATTATCCTTAACTTACTTAAGAAACATAAGCACCAACCAAGAAGTCACACTAAATGTGGCCACCAGATCAACCATATCGGTATACTCTATACAATTTCCTTGGTCTATTGTCACTTAACTAAGGTACACTAGATCCTGGTAAGGATCTTTCACATAGTAACCCCACAACAATCCTTTAAAAGCAAACAAAGCAAACAAGTAAGTGATCTTAATTCCTAAGGTAACCCCTCTTTTACTAAGTATTCCCCAACAAAGTCGCCAGTTCTGTAACACGGTGGGAGAACTGACATGGGTGTTTTTGTTTGACAAAAACATGTACGGATAGCAAGAGTCGCCATCGACTTTTATTTTATCCAACAGGAAAGGGTATAAAAGAACAGGAAATACCTTTTTAAAAATTTTGAGTTCGGGGGGTAGGTTATATAAAGGGAATGTGTTAACACCCTTTATATCCATGGTTATCCATGGGCTCTTAGTTACTTAGCTCACTTATTTGTTTGAAAAAAATGTGAAGTGTGTGTTTAGAAAAGATTTTCAGAAGTTCTTTGTAATGATCCTCGTATGGATGTATACAAAATCTTGAGTTTGAAAATATTTTGAAAGTGGGGTGTGAATAAGAGTTTTTTTTTTTAAATATGAGCAAGTAACTAAGAACTACCTACCCTAGACTGGTCTTTCATGTTTCTTTATTTCCTTTCAAGGGTAAGACTATCCTTACTATTAAGGAGTAAGTAGACATTTACCTTGGATTTATTAAGGGAAGGGCGTAGGGTCATCGTATGGTCAATGAAGGCAACCTGTAGGGGTGTCTTTAGTAATTGGTAGAGACTATCATCATTTTTACCGAAGGGACCAAATCATTATTTCATAGGCAACCTCGAAGGGACTTATGATCTTTTGAATCTGAAGGGACTTGATGATTTTTTGTTTGGAGGGACTTTGCTTTTAAGACACCCCTACTTTCGAGGGACTTGACCATGTTTAAGGCAACAAAGGGGGGGTAACCCTAGTAAGTGCAGATAGCGATCGTAGAACGATCGACTTACGTGTGTGAGTGTCGTTTTCAGATATTTATCTTGAATATTAATTTTCTAAGTCCAATTTAATTCAGTTATGTCTTGCCACGCCCTAAGTTACTAACCACACAATTATTATAAAATAAATGACAGAAATTTAAAAGGCAGAATGTATATAGGATGCTATGAAGTCCACTTGAGGCTCTAGAAGTCCATTTTGCTTGGAGAAACTCAAAACCCTAGTTCTAAAATCCATTGTTCAGGAGGAGGCTTTGTCTGATGAAACCTTCAATCCTTTTGACCAATTGAGAATCTTGGGACTATTAAGAGGCCTCTTGAGACACATGGCCTTGAATGTGGGAGGGAAATTTTTGGGGTACAACACACACCAAGTAAGGATAATTTATCCAAAACTTGGTTCCAAGGGTTAGGGTTTAAATTCATTAACTTGTTTAACTTAGTAATTGTTTTTGTATTTTTTGATGAAGAAGTGTTTTTTATGATCTTCTTTGTGAAAATATTCTCATGATTAGATTTGTACATCATGCTAGACAAGTTTATACTATCCCAAGATGGGATGAAAATATAAGTGCCCCATGGAATAAGTCCATACACAAGAGACTACTTCAACCTTTATTAATTTTTTTTATAGCTTTTGTATGAAGATGGGAAGAGAAGAAACTAAAAGGAGCAAAGGTAAAACAACTAAGGGGGAGTAACCAAGACCTAATGTTGTCATGTAAAGGATGGTCCTAGGTTAGTGAGGTTTCAAATATCCTAAAGAAACGAAGAAAAGAAAGAGAAAGAAGAAGAAGAAAGAAAGTAGAAAATCAACTTACTTCTTCTAAAGAAGTAAGTTTCTCTCTAAGGGGGAGGAGAAAGGTTGTACAATTGATGGCCTAAAGAACATCCCAAAGACAAAGTAAGAAAGTAATAAAAGAGAAGAGAAGAAGACTTGAAATGTGGATAGCATCCACACTTCACTTACCATTGCACCTACAAAGGGTTAGAAGCATATACAAATGATAAGATGAAAACAAGTAGGATCAAATGAAGTAGAAACAAGCAAGAGATCAAATCAAACTATCACAACCAGAATTTAAACTTCACATTCAAGTTCCAAGATCAAACACATAACAACATGTAAGTAATGAAGCAAGAAGTCACACCAAAACATTATATGTGAACACATAACAACTGTCGACTCTGATACACCTTCATTTTCTCTTTAATCATCTGAATGGTCTTAGTAGTTTGTTGAATAATCTACGGTTCAAGCATAACATTCTCACCTGTCTCATACCAACACACAGGTGTTCTGCATCTTCTACCATATAAAGCTTCAAACGGTGCCATTACAATACTCGAATGGTAGCTATTATTTTATGTGAACTCAATTAGTGACAAATGAGTATCCCAAGCACCACCTTTCTCTAACACACAAGTTCTCAGCAAGTCCTCCAACGACTGAATAGTCCTCTCGGATTGGCCATCTGTCTGTGGGTGGTAAGCCGAACTCAATTTTAACTTAGAACCCAAAGCTTCGTGCAAACTCTTCCAAAATTCAGAAGTAAACCGCAAATCTCTATCCGAGATTATACTAGACGACACACAATGCAATTTCACAACAACCCGAATATAGATTTCCGCCAATTTAGTTAAAGGAAAACTGATGTTAATTGGAATAAAATGTACAGACTTAGTCAATCGGTCTACAACTACCCAAATAACATCAAGTCCTCTCGCTGTATCCGGTAAACCCGTCACCAAGTCCATATCAATACTATCCCACTTCCATTCCAGAATTTCTAATGGTTGCATCAGCCCCGAAGGGTTTTGATGTTCTACTTTTGATTTCTGACATACCAAACAAGCATAAACAAACTGCGCAATATCCCTCTTCATACCGTGCCACCAAAATAATTTTCTCAAATCATGGTACATCTTTGTAGCTCCTGGGTGAATACTCAAGCTACTCCGATGAATTTTTTCCAAAATCGCTTTCTTTAACTCAGCATTGTCAGGTACACAAATTCTTCCCCTGAATCTCATAATTCCACTATTATCCAAACTAAAATCACCATTTTGATCATTTTTTCGGTAGGCATTAAGTCCACCAATTTCATATCTTGCCTTTGGCTCTCTCTAATCATATCAAGAAATTCATTATTTACTCGCAACATACCCAGCTTGACGCTCTCTGGTGTTCTTTCACAAACCATACTCAAGTCTCTAAACTGTTCAATCAATTCCATTTCTTTCATCATCATAGCCGACATATGAATTGTCTTCCGACTTAATGCATCTGCTACTACATTCGCTTTTCCTGGATGGTAACTCAAATTAAAATCATAGTCTTTCAAAATTCTAACCACCTTCTTTGTCTCATATTAAGCTATTTCTGGTCAAATAAGTACTTTAAGCTCTTATGGTCACTAAAGACCTCAAACCAAGAACCGTAAAGGTAATGTATCCAAATTTTCAACACAAACACCACTGCAGCCAACTCTAGATCATGGGTAGGATAATTCCTCTCTTGTACCCTCAACTGTCTTGAAGCATAGGCCACCACTTACCAACTTACATTAACACACTACCTAAACCCATTTTAGATGCATCACAATATACTACAAACAGTTCACTCGGATTTGGTAAAATTAATACCGGTGCCAAATTTAATTTCTTCTTAAACTCTTCAAAACTTTTCTCACATGCTGCATCCCAAATAAAAGCTTGGCTTTTCCGGGTTAATTGAGTCAATGACAATGCCAAATTAGAAAATCCTTCTATGAATCTTCGGTAATAACCAGCTAGACCAAGGAAACTTCTAATTTCCAATACCGTCTTCGGAGGTTCCCACTCAAGCACACCACTGATCTTCGAAGGATCCACTGTTATACCTTCACCAGATATCACATGCCCCAAAAATCTCACAGTCTTCAACCAGAATTCACATTTGGAGAATTTAGCGAACAATTTGTTATCTTTCAACACTTGCAACGCAATTCTCAATGTCCCGCATGATCCTCCTCAGACTTCGAATAAATCAATATATCATCAATGAACACTACGATAAACTGATCCAAGTAAGAGTGAAATATACGGTTCATATACTCCATAAATACGCCTGGCGCGTTAGACACTCCGAAAGGCATCACTGCATATTCATAATGACCATATCGAGTTCTAAATGCCGTCTTCTGAATATCTTCTTCCTTCACTCTAATTTGATGATATCCCGACCTCAGATCAATTTTGCTAAAAACACATGCTCCAACAAGTTGATCCATTAAATCGTCAATCCTAGGAAGTGGATATTTGTTTTTAATGGTCACTTTATTCAGCTGTCGGTAATCAATGTATAAACACATACTACCATCTTTCTTTTTCACTAACAACACCGACGCTCCCCACCGTGACACACTGGGTCTAATGAATTTCTTATCAAGCAAATCACCAATCTGAGATTTCAACTCAGCTAACTCTGTCGCAAACATCCTGTACGGCGCCATAGAAATAAGCTTAGTACCAGGAATCAAATCAATAGTGAACTCTACCTCATGAGTCGGAGGCAACTCTGTAATATCACTCGGGAATACTTCCTGAAACGCATTCACCACCGTCAACTCTTCAATAGTAATCGTTTCTTCAACATATAATAAAGTGAACACTGTAAACATCTTCGCTTCATCTTCCAACAAAGTCCTCAGTTCCTTCGTAGAAATTGAACTAGCCAAGGCCTCTTCCTCTGGAGTCAAAAGCAATAACCTCTTCCTAAAACAATAAATATACACCCGGTTGGATTCCAACCAGTTCATACCCAAAATCACATCAAGATTACTGAGCGGTAGACAAATAAGATCTACTCCGAACTCTTTACCAGAGATAGTTAGAGTACAATTACGACACACCAAAGTGGTAGTCACAAAACCTATGGATGGAGTATCAATAACCATTCCTCGACCCAATTGAGAAGGTTCCAATCCTACCTTCTTCACACATTCCAAAGAAATAAACGAGTGTGTTGCACCCGTATCAATAATAAAAAATAAAGGAATATTGTTGATAAAGCAAGTACCTTTAACTAATTTGTCCTCCCTAGTAGGCTGAGCTCCCACTAATGCAAAGACTTTTCCACCAAACTGTTGTTTCTTCAGTTTCTATAAATTGGTGCTGATATGACCCTGCTCTCCACAATTATAGCAAGTAGGCACATTCACTCTACAATCAACCACCACATGACCCGACTTCCCACACTTGAATCACTTATTCACCTCATTAGGACAATCATTGGCACGATGACCCGTACCATGGCATCCGTAACATTTGAGTACACCGGGAGTACCTCCTCCCCCACTTGGCTTCTTCTTAGCACTAGCCTTTTGCTTCCCCTTATCAGCTGGAGCACTATAAGGAGTACCACTAAATCTCGGGTTTCCCTTCTTGTCATTCACAACCTTATAGTGTGCAATCCGAGCTCGATTATAATTGTCATAAATCCGACTTCTACTCACCAGTTCTGGATAATTCCTGATCTTCTGGCAAGCAATGCCCTGCTTGATTTCCAGGATGCAACCATTCTCATACTTCAGGAACTTTGAGGTCATAGCTTCCTCAGTGTTGTAATGCGCACATTATTGCACCAACTCTTCAAACTTGGTAGCATACTCAGCTACAGACATACTACCTTGTTTCAGCTCCAGGAATTCTATCTCCTTAGCGCTACGTACATCTTCCGGGAAGTACTTCTCCAAGAATTCTCTGCGAAACACAGCCCGTGATTGCAGTACCCGCATCTTCCAATCTTTGGCGACTGTTGTCCCACCATACTTCAGCTTCGCCTTCTAGCATGTGAGAGCCAAACCTCACTTTCTGATCATCAGTGCATTCTATAGTCCTGAAGATCTTCTCAATAGCTTTCAACCACTTCTGCGCAGCCTCTGGGTCTAGAATTCCACCTCCATACTTAGGTGGTTTGTTACTCCACAAACATATACAAAAATCATCAATTGTTCATAAACACATAACAATTTCATCAATTCCAATCATCATTCATAAAACCCTAAGGGAGTAAGGATCTCCCAATTACCCTTCTATGTTAGATCACCAATATAAAACTCTTTCTCTCCCTTACCTCGAAATTGAACGAAGCCTTCTCAAACTCTTGACCTTAGAACTCTACGATCCTTGATTTTCCTCTTCTTCTCCCTTTTCTCCAGAGCTCTCTGTTCTTCGTCAAAATGCACGATAATGAGAATTGTATCGTGTTCTCACTTTTCATAACATAATCAATTTACACCTTTGCCCCTTAGACCTCTAACTAATTATTTTATTATTTAAATAACAATATTATAATAATATACCACCTCATTATCATATTATTATTTAAAAACAAAATAATTATTTAATTATTATCCCAATTATACCCCAAACTCTCTATATTATTTTATAAAAATTGAGGAGTTACACATGATGTCGACTGAACTTCCCTGATCGACTAGAATCCTTCGAACGTCAAAGTTTGTCATCTGCGCACGGACGAGCAAGGGGATACTAGCATTGGGTGCTCCTCCTCCGAGGTCTTCCTTATAGAAATATATGGGGGCAGATCCCCCGCGAGGGGGGTCAAGGGTCGAGCTCTGGTTAGAGCTGATGCTGGTCAATTGGGCAAATCATCGTTTTACCGATCCCACAGTGACCTTGTTGGGACCTCTTCTAGAGATGACCATTGCCGACGGGAAAGATTCCCACGAGCTGTACGCGACAAAGTACGTAGGGCCGGTGTATGACTTGGGAATGTAGAAATCTTCTGGTCGCGTGATGCTGAGAGCGGCCTGAAGGTTCATTTCCGCGACCGGTGGAGTGACGCCTTCAGCTTTTCAGGCCTCTTGTACTTCCTGCCGAGGAGCATCTTTACTCTTAATGAACTGTTTGAGATGACCGTACCAGATGAGTATCTTAATGACGTCTTTCAAGTGGATGCAATCCTCAGTATTATGCCCGTGAGATTTGTGGAAGCGACAATACTTTGTTTTATCCGTATTTGGTTTATTTGGTAGCTGTTTTGGGAATCTGACTCCTGCTTGACAGAATTCGGAATCGGCGTACTCAGAGAGAATCTTTTCCCTGGTCGCAGTGAGAGGTGTGTAGTCGTGGAACCTCCCGATGGGACCCTTGTGCTCCCGCGGTTCACAGGAGTGATCTTCCTTTCTTTTGTCACCTCCCTGACGGGACGTCAAAGAGTCATCGTGCTTGGAAGATTTGACGTCCTCACTACGCCTGGTGTCACGGGCAGTGCTTGGTGCCTCCTTTTCCTTGTACTGTATGTACACCTGTGCCTTGAGGAGGAAGGCGTCAAGCGTGGCCGGTGTTTCGATTCCCACGACTCTTATGAAATCATTATGGGGGCGGAGTCCTCGTTCTAAAAGGTATTTCTTCATGTTGTCCGTGGTCGAGACCTGGACAACTTCTTTGTTAAACCTCTCGATATATGCTCGGAGGGGCTCATCTTTCCCTTGGATAATCGCCTCTAGAGACGCTTTGGTCTTTGGATGGCGCCGCAACGCAGTGAAATGTCGGGAGAATGTTCTCCCCAGCTGTCTCCACGAGGTGATTGACTAGCGGTGGATACTCTTGTACCAAGTCATTTCTCCTTTTCTCAAGGTTGTGGGGAATAGTTTACACTTAATAGCTCCCCGGACACCTCTGTAGTCTAGCAGAGTGTCGAAGTTCTCGATGTGCTCGTCCAGATCTGTTGTCCCATCGTATGTTCCCAGCGGTGGGGGCTTCTCAAGCCCTTTGGGAGTCTTGTAGACATGATCTCTTCTGAAAGGGGGTCACGGGGCTTATCTTATCAGTGAAGAACGGGGAGATGGAGCGGGAACAATCACCTTTACGCCTGCGCGAAAGAGGTTTTGAATGGTTCCTCGCGCCTTCTGGGGATGGTCGCGCTCCTGGCTGAATAGTTCGTCGGGTCCTATTTGTTTGAGGGGACTTATTTTGTCGAGGGTACGAATGAGTCCTCTTCTTGATAGGCCCAGAGGCTTCGGGCTGGTGGTGGTCCTTCCTCTGTCCTCGCGGGAGTGGGGGCCTTCCACGCCTTACTTCTTCAAGAACCTCCAACCTTTCGCCTTGGCGTAGAAGGAGGAGGTTGATGTTGTTGGTCGCTTCGACCATAACTACTAGTGTTTAATTCGTCCCTTCAGGGATGATAATCAGTGGGAGATCGACAAGAGGGATCTCAGGTTGCTGGGAAGGTTCGGGTGACGAGGAAACAGTTCGCCCGTTGAGGAAACGATTCGATTCCCCGAAGGGAGGGTTGGTTATGTCACTCTCTCGTTGCTTAACGAGGATGTTGGCGAGGACTCGAGCACTGATGGGATCGTCTTGATGAGCCATTGAAAGGAGGATCGAAAGGCGATGTTTTTGTTTTCACGGATTAAAGATGAGAAAACGGGGTAACACGTTTCCCACAGATGGCACCACTGATCGTACCATAGATCAGAATCTCCAATGGTTGTTGACGTGGATCTTGAAGTTTGCTCGGATGTTGAGGATGACGGGGGGGGGGGGGGTACCTGCAAGGTACTTCGATGCCAAAGTCAGAACGGACACAAGAGTTAGCAAGTACAAGTAAAAGTGTTCAGGGAATGAATATTCGATACTTGACCCTCTCATGTGAGAGAGTTTATATAGAGAGCCCCAACGCGTGGCCAACAGTTCCTATTTTTGGGTCTGGATCGATGCGTATCCGAGCGGGTGATATCTTGGCCGAATCTGGGTGATTCCCGCCTATGTCGAGCAAAGATCAAGAGCGGGAAGATGGGACCGACCATGTTCAGATATGGTCGATGAATCATGATCGTTGAGCGGGCATCAATCTGGTTGGTACCTTTAATGTTTGGGTTATTGGGCCGCTTCATGAGTATGAGAGGATTGAGTCACGCCTAGTCGTTAGCCCTGTCCGGAACAATGACTTTGATTTATTTATTTTTTTAATTCACGTATTTGCTACGAAAAGTAAAAATATTTATAATTATTAAAAATTTCTTAATTTTATCATGCTTTAATATTTTTTTTTTTCACATTGTTACTAGTTTAATTGTGAAATTTATTTTATAAAGCATTATATTGTTTATCTTTTAAGTTTCTACTTCATTATTAATACTATATCATTACTATTTGGCTACTTCCACCATATAAAGCAAAAAACAAATAAGGAAAAAATTCTTCTCCCTCCCTGCTTATAACGTGTCGGCATAAATATTCACAATATTCACATCAGTATATATATACTTGCTATTATAAATTACTATTTACAACTTTTAAGTAAAAAATGGTTCCAGTCTTTGAGCATTTTCTTTTAGCAACCTCATTATATATTTGTATTATATATTTGTAGATAAATGGCTCCAGTCTTTTGTGATCCTATCAAGGCACCATAAAAAAAATAAAACATCAATAATAACATTCAATATATCTATATGTTAATCTAAAAAACAGCAACAAAAACTTACTTGTCAGGAGATTGAAAAGACAATACTTCGATAGTTTTCTTTTTGTTAGAACAATTTCGTGAGTTTAAAATCAAAATATACACACATAATATATATATATATATATATATATATATATATATATATATTAGACTGAAATAGGAGAGATTAAAACAAGTTTTCCTTAAAAAAAATTGTAGTTTTGAAAAGGTTATTTCCGTAACTTCGAGTCACCTATAAATCACCAGCCACCTTCTTCCACCAACTCGAAACCCTACAATCTGCAGCAGCACCACTCTTCCTCCCACCTTCCAGGTTTCACAATTTCTTCCTCATTCCATTTCATCAATTTCCCTTTTATTTTTACGTAGTTACATAATCGAATTCACTATTAAACCCTAATTCTAATGCTTGTTTTTTCTGTAGCTTTAAAACCTTAGATTATTTCTTTATTAACTTTCTCATTCTTTAATAATCTAATGCAATTCATTTTTTTAACAGGAACTTTTTAGGATTTGCAATGGCTCCTACAAAGGGTGAGTTTTCCGTTTTCACTGATCTGCTTATGTAATTGTTGTTATCATTTGGGGTTTAGTTGATAATGTAGGTTTTTTTAGGGTTCTAAAAGTTTGATTTTTATGCTAATATTGTTTAGTTTGTTCACATGGATTGATTTTGTGGCTTATTTGTTTGATTCTGTCCTCTTTGGTTTAGTGTATAGTTACAACACTCAAGATTTTAAAACAACGTGACTAATTTGAAGGAAATGGGTAATCCATTGTGCTTTTTCTAAAGATATTATGGGAATGAAGAGTGATTGCATTCTTTGTTCTGGTTGTTTTCTCTTGGAGTGTTTGCTACCAAAATGGCGGCTTTTGAGGAATTCTGTAGAATTGGATTGAATCGTTTAAGTACTGCATTTTGGTTGGCTTTTACGGGTGTTCTTTAATAGTTATCATACCGATGCAATAGTTGGAATTTGAACAAATTGCTATTGTTCTGGGCTGTGCTAGTTAGTACAAATTGTTATTTATTCCGTAGCAACAACTTCTGGGTTGTTCTGGGCTGTTTACTTTCAAGCAACATTTCTGAGATCTTATTGAGAGAAAGACCTATAGATTCTGTGGTTTAGAGAGTAGATTGGATGGAGAGTAGTCAAACAACTAGAGGTAGAGAACGATCTAGAAAAGCTAAAAGAGAAGTTATTAAGAAAGATCTCGAGTTTAACCATTTGGGTAGAAGCATGGTTTTGGATAGAATATTATGATGGAAGTTGATCCATATAGCCGACCTCACTTAGTAGGATAAGACTTCATAGTCGTTGTACTCAGTATATGGTATATGGGTTGTTAGGATGACATTTTGGCTAGATTGTAGTTTCAATTGCAATGGAGAGAATATAGAAGCTTTTTAGAAATAATTTTTTACACTTTTCAGAAATTTTCCATAATATTAACTCTATTTTCAAAGTGCATTTAAAAAAATTGTAGGGTTTAATGCAATTCTTATTTTATTGGTGGAAGCGGAAACCATAAACACCAGAAAAAAGGTGTCCATGGATGATTATATTGAATTCATGGAAACAACTTGTCATTATTGTGCAGTGGACAAACCAAAGAAAGCTGATCCCAAAGCTCAGGCCTTGAAGACGGCCAAGGTTGTGAAGTCAGGTGGCCAAGTGATTAAGAAGAAAGCAAAGAAGATCAGAACAACTGTCACATTTCACCGGCCAAAGACACTGTCAAAGGAAAGGAACCCCAAGTATCCTCGCATTAGTGCAACACCTAGAAACAAGTTGGACCACTATCAAATACTTAAGTTTCCTCTAACTACCGAGTCTGCAATGAAGAAAATTGAAGATAACAATACACTTGTTTTTATTGTTGACCTCCGTGCTGACAAAAAGAAAATTAAAGATGCTGTGAAGAAAATGTATGACATTCAGGCCAAGAAAGTGAACACTTTGATCAGGTAATTGACGGTACATGACAGTGAAAAGAAGCTAACAAGTGTTTATAATTTATATTGCTTTTGAATTTAGATTGACTTCAGTATATTGGTATTACATAATACTAAACAGTTGACAGCTTATATACTAACTGTATCTGTTCTGTTTTTGCAGGCCTGATGGTACGAAGAAAGCCTATGTTCGGTTGACTCCAGATTATGATGCATTGGATGTTGCCAACAAAATCGGTATCATTTAAGTTGTACTGCTTATTTGAGTCCATCAATTCTAAGATAGCTGATATACACATCCTGTGTTAGGATTCTTTTATCATCCTTATACATTACTCCTGTTGTGTATTCAATTTTGACAATCTATTCATGAGATCGGTTTATATTTTGATGTTACCTGTGACTGATTTCTTATTGCACTTGCATTATAATTTAGTTACTGTTATAGAATGCAATTGAAAAACCAAACATACTCAGGTGCCTACCATGTTTGCAAGATTGGTAGGCATCGTTACATGTCTGGGACATAATACTCAGGAGGTGTAGTCTGATAAAACGGGTTTCCCATGTTGTCTGATTACATTTCTTGAAAAGGTGTTCATCGTTGCCCAATAATATACTTTATTATTATTTGAGCTACATCTGGACTCTCCATCCCTCATAAATTGTCCACCCATCAATGACACCATTCTTATTAACCTTAGAAATCTCTAATTGAGAGGTATACATTTGTTGTTTATTTGAAATCATTCTGCTTCAGTCGTGCAGTTATGATTTTTTTTATGTTAATATATCCAAACAAATACTATTTACTGGCTTTATTTAGACTATTCAGGACCTTCATTTGGCAACACGGGCTACCGACCCGTGACAATCCCGTCCATAATTGGCATGGGTTTGTGCGGGTTGGTTAAAAAGCCCAGTTTGTAAATGGGTCACAATTTGATTGACCAAGTTTGATCCTTTGGGCTACAGTTGTTTTGGGCCGGCCCGATTTATATTTTAAATTTATTTTTTAATTTGAAGTGATTATTTATTTTTAAAAAGTTATAAGAATAACTTATTTCACATACATACAATGGTTGTAATATGTTTGAATTTCGACCTCTAGATGAATGATGTGCTTGTTTTGAATCTATGGCATTAGAAGATTAGAAGAATGACTATCAATTTTTATATATTCTTCATGCCACCTAGACAACTTATTCTTGACATTATTCAACTTGTAATGTACTAGTATGCAAATGACAAGAAATTGACTTTTTTAATTTGTTATACTTATCAAATTTCTCCCACTTTAATAGTCATACTCTTTATCACAAAATCTCACTTGTCAAATTTGACTTCAAAAGCTATTATATTGTTCACATTTATTTATATGCAAATTTAATTTTGGGTATGAGGATTTTGTTATCAAATTTGCAATGTTGTAAAGCGATTTAAAAAACTCACAAATTATCGGTGCTCTTCACCATTCAATAATATTTGGACATACAAACATAAGCTATAAAAGGTACACCCATAATTAATACTAGTAGCATTTATAGGTGTGATATAAGTTGGTTTCCATCTAGTGGGGGTATTTATTTGTCCTAATTGATTTGGGTGTTTTGAATGGGCAAATACAAGATATCATTTTCATGATATCATTTGCAGAGATGTTATTTTGAGTGAGAAAAAACACTTATTAGTTGCCACATTCTCATAAAAATTCTACCCCTTTCAATGCTAGTTGGAGTTATGAATGTGGTGTTTTGAATGGGCAAATACAAGAATTTTATTATCTAGTTTTCAATTCACATCAACAAAGTAGTTGCGATTTATGCATTAAGTCTAATAATCAGAGGTGAAACCGTCCTTAAAGTTTGGGTCAATTGTTTCTTTAACTTTTTTATTTTAAACTTTATGAATTTCCATTACATTGACTTTAATGGTATTTCTAGAAATTCACTTTCACTTCTCATTCACGATCTTTTGATCTTTTCAAAAGATCTCTCACTCTACTATATTAAATGGTGTACAATGTGTAATTTCCATAATTTCTCGATTATCCTTCTAGTCAAACTTTCTTCTTTTCAATTTCCTTTCTCCTCAAGAAGCATATCACTTATGTCGTCATGTTTCTCAAGAAAAAATTTACAAGAATCAACACGATGAATTAAACACGTGGTTCTACTGATAGCTTTACAATCCAAAATAGAACCACAATCTTTGCATTTACATTTTTCTTTTCCATCGACACCAACACCAATCTTTACAAAGTGGTTCTATGCATTAAATGTTAGTGCCTTATTCTTTTTCTCTCTTGGTGTCTTAATGTTATCCTGTGGATTGACCATTTTATACTAATTAACTTGTAGTGGAGGAGTTCATCATCTTCACAAGTATTCCTAAAATCTGTTCTTAGTAAACAATAGTTCTAGAATTTCATCTTGACCGCTTCCAGCTTCTAATTCATATGTTCTGAATATTATATTTTCAGACAGTTTGTAACTTCTAATTATAATGATATCAGTTGAAGATAAAATCATGATGACTTTGACTTTCAGAGAGTATAATACTTCTGAATAATGTTGGGATCATCTGATTATGAACACATATGATACTTAAGAACTTGAACAAAATTCTTACATCTTAACCTGTTTTAGAATGTCTAGTGAACTTGTTTAGAGTTCCTTGGTTTAAACATCAAACAAATGTTAGTGGTAAATACATTTTATAACATTTGCTTACTTGTTTGAGTTCTTTATTCTTTTTAGTGGTTTATCAAAATCACATTTTATTTCTCCCCCTTTTTGACATCATCAAAAAGTTGAATAGTTAAACATTAAAAGCATGATCAAACATATTTAGTGCAACAAGCGTTTTAGAATAAGTAATGCATAATCATTAAGTTATATAAGAACAAAAAGATATGCTACCGATTCTAAGAATTTCTTCAATGCATAAATCATTTAAGATTAAGAGATGAAACATTCCTAATCCAAACTAAAAATAAGAGCCTATGAAATCCTAGAATGTGCTTAAGGATTGGGAGGAAGAGAAAGAGGAACTGCTAGACTCAACAATGTTTAGTGCAGTTTCTTGGTTATCTTTGGATTGTTTAATTGCCAACTGCTTGTTCTTCACAATTTCCTCAGATATCCATCCATGAAATTCAGTCCAGACATTTTCCAAAGTAGTGGGATCCATACTGGAGCTTGAAACATCCAATAAATTCTGGATTTTGTTAACTGCATTATCCTTGAAGATTTACAGAATTTCATTAGCACTCTTTAATCTTTTTACAGATGGTCCTTCGCCATCAACACATTTTTGCTTTATTTCCTTATTTTTCTAATATAAAATTTCTTGAAGCTGGTCTGGAATGATTTCCAAGTCAACCCATGAATCAATGTCTTCATCTCTGAATTTTCTTAGATATTTTACTGCTTCTACTTGATCATGTAATTTGTAATTAGGAAATCTTTCAACAGGAACTCTCATAGCCCTAATGCCTCGACTAGGTGACGCAACATCAAGTCCATCATCGTCTTTCTTTAAATCCCTCCATCTAAGAACTTGTCCTTCACCTTTGTGAAGTTTGCTTGATTCTCCTTCATTTATAATAGTATCTTTAACAATTCCTGACTCCACTAGAATGTCGTAAATAAGTCTCCCCTGTATGGAATATGTCTAGTTTCAGTGCTAGAACCAACTCTGGAGTCCCTGATAGATTCTTTCAGAAGTTTGAACAAAATTGTTGGAAGATGAACTCTTATTCCTTTGAGTAGGAAGTATAAAACATACTTCTGAACCTCATTTAGTTTATCTGAGGAAAGGCGATGAAACACATTTTCCTGCAAAATTCTGAACCATACTTGTAAAGGATTCTTAAGACTAGAGAAGATTAGTTCTTCAGCATCAACCACAATTCTTTCTTTAAAGATGGAGACCATGATTTTTGCTTCTCTTTCCTTGCTTATACTAGTTTTGATGATTCATACCAGTGTTGTCATGTACTAGTAAATCTGAAAGGGTCTTTTTAGATATTACTATTCTTCTCCCAAACACAAAGGATATTATAACATTTGTGTTGGTTGTAGCATGAATCCAAAAGTCCTTGACCAGACAAGCATATGTTGGTTCTTCCAACCTCTTGAAATAATTACCCCATCCTTGAGCTTTCATAGAGGGAGTCATATCGCATCCATTTGATTTTAGATTCTCGAAATTTACCATTGTTTCTGTTTTGACAAAGAGTTTCTCAACTGGTGTTTTTGCTGAGATAGGACATGCTCTTTGATAGAAGGAGGTCATTGTTGAAGATGGAGAGATATATCTTACTAAACAAAATTTCCTCAAGATTTAGTAAAGAAGTATGTGAATAATGTAGACGAATGTTGAGCCTCTTTATAAATTAGGGTGAGTAAGGATTCAAGAAATTTAGTGAGTGACGATTGATCTTTTCTATGAAAATTATGATTGCCCAGTGTATATTTAAGAGACATAGGTAGCTGAGAAAGGCATGATAAGTCTCATTAATGATGGAATGACAATGGATTATGAATAATTAAGAAGTAATCATCACATATTAAATGCATAAGTAGTGATGCCTTGTTTCTCGAGAAACCTTACATATTATTTGCATATATTTGAACATAATGCTTTTAAATTTTTTATTTTAAATTATAGTGAATTTATGAAGCCTAAAATACATAATGATAAAATAGTTAGATTAAGCATTCTTAAAAATAAGCAATTCAGGAACATAAATATATCATTAAGGAGTAGAGGGACTATAAGACATAATCAGAAGAGAAACAAAAATCAAGACATTGAAAACATAGGATTCTGAGAATTCAAACTTTCTAACTCAGACCAAGAAAGTCATAGGTTGACAGAATTCAGGGAGAATTTTCTCAGTCATTTCATTTCTTCTGCATTGGGCAACCACTCCTTGAAGGTCAAGTATGTGGGAGACAACTCTGCAGTATGGAACATGATAGAATGTTTCTTCCCTAGATTAGATGATTTCTCCCCTCAGATGATTATACATGGATAGGGGCAGGCTTATTTTAATCCTAGACACAAAGAAAAAGATAAATAGTATATTCTTGTTTGACAACCATCCTGATCCTCTTTCTCTTGTCCCCAAATTGGTTACCATTAATTTGTACCAACTTGGGAAATAAGAGTGAAGGTACACATTTGAGTGGGATGATCTTCAGTTTTATAAATGACATGTAGGTGCCTGTCGAAACTGTGACTATTTATGTTTCTTTCCACAGTTACACCATCTTCATTACACCTAAAGGCTTGGCTAAGTGTAACACCCTAATTCCCTAGCACAATTTAATTGAAAAAATCAGAGTAAAAGTGCATCAACCAGAAATTAAGGTATTACTTTCAAGACTAAAGTCGCTTTTCCAAAACATGTAACATGAAATTAGAGTAATTCAATTTTGTTAATTACGCAGCGGAAATGTAAATCGTCTTCCGTGTAAAAACATAAACTTATGAAGACATAGAGACAAAACTAAGATTCTTCAAGAAAATAAGGTAAAAGTGAAACATTCCCGACTCCCTATGTTACATATCAGAGCAAATGCTACTACTGTGAAGTAATTCGACTTCACCGACCATAAACTCAAACTACTCCTGATTGCCTGCACGTTATCCACGTAGAGGCAACATTCAAATAGAAGGGGTGAGATCCTCAAATTAATCAAAAGGAAAAGATGATATAAGTATAAAAGTACAAATTATCAAGTTATTCACCCACTTCATAAAATCAACAACATCACACGATTCAATTCATACACAGGTAATCACCACAAACATCATGCAACATAACTATCATAATGCAATGAGACACAACTATACTCAATACATGTGGTACCAATTCGATCCCTATTTCGTGATCGTAGTTTCCATTGGAACGTCTAATAGTCGTTCATACCCCACATGGGAACACGACAATCACGTCAACAACAACGACATCAATTCCATCAAGGAATCCTGATGGACACTCACACCTCACACGGGTACACGTCATCCCACAACTCATGCAAATGATATGCACCTCAACAACATACAATGACTCTCTCCTAATCAACGTATTATGCAACTTCAAATTACATGACAACATGTTACAAAACTAATGAACAACGACGTACTTTAATCACACATGTATCGTCATAATAATCTCCTAGTTCTTATTAAAAGAGACCGTTAACCAAGCCACAGAGAAACGACAAGCAAATAATAAAAAAATAAAATAAAATAGAGCAACAGGGCTTACGCCGTTCCCATCGCTCGACTATACACCAGGAGGCGCGCCCTATCCCAAGTTCCCAAAAAATAGTAGCGTTCTATGCTAAGCCTCTTCATCATTGCCCGACCTCTAAGTCATCTCCCAACGACTCAAGCCTACCGCCCGACGGTACGCGTGAAACAACAATTCTGCTGTTTGCATTTTCTGCTATCACAAACCGTACTTTTCCCCAAAATAAATCCTATACTGTACGAAAATTGTAGCCAATACCAGAAACTTTTCACAATAATAACATGCATTATTTTATATATGTAACACCCTATTTATTCAATTAATTATTTAATTAAATATATTTTTATTAAGTTGTTTGATTTAATTTTCGAAGTTGTAGAAAAGTCGATTTAAGTTGTGTTGTTGTTAGTTGAATTATATTAAGTTGAATGAGTTGTAGAAATAGTAGTAGTATAATAATATTGTTATTGTTAGTGGGCTTACGTATGAATAAAATTTGTAAGAGTAAGGGTGTATGAATTAGGCCCAATGAAATTATTAAAATTAATAAAATTATAAGTTAATTAGAATATAAGAGAAGTGGGTTATCATTAAATTAGAAATAAGCTTTGGAGAAGTTACGTGAAGTGCAGAGGAAAAGAGACAAAGCTATGTTATCAATCAGAGAGTTAGAGTAACCTTCAACTCAAGGTAAATGTAGGGTTCTGACTCTATAATTGGGTTAATGTTGAAAAATATGTTGGATTGGGTTGATAGGAGTGTTTATGTGTTTATTTCTGTGTATGTTACCTATGTATGTTAATCGTGTAATTGATACTGAGTTGGAAAAAGTGGTTCATGTTGTCGAATTAGTCATTTAATAATTAATTATGTTGTTTGAGTATGATTATCCATGTTTCTATTGTAATGTGAGGGTTGGAGTTGTGGTGATTTGAAATTGACTCGAAGGAAAAATCTGGAAAGAATGAGAAAACAGGGAGAACTGAGAAAAATAGTAGGCAATCACGTTGGGATGACCGTCCCATGAATGTGACGAACGTCATCGGTCTTGGGTGAGTGACGATCGTCACCCCCTTGTTACAACTGTCACACATTATGACAGGGGGCATGATAGTGTGAAGAACGTCACACTGAATTGTTGCGTTTTGGCTTCTGTTTTATGTGCCTTGTCTGCTTAGTGAAACATGTATACCTTTATTTTTCTAGAGACAAAATTGAGACCAGAATTACATTAGTTTTATAAGTAGCAGTGGTAATACTACTTATGTGTCAGGAATTATTTGAGTAACAGTGTAGTGATTAATTAGCAGTAGCATTAGTAATACTTAAAATGAATAATCTAGTAGCAGTAGTAATAATTAGTATATAGTAGGTAATATTTCAATACCATAACTTAACCAAATGACAGTACCAAACAATCCTAACAAATTAATGCAGAGTATAAACATTAGTAAATCAAGTAGAAGAACAATTATCTAGTTTTGATAGCATTGTCCGAATAATTTCGAGGAGAGTTTGTAATATAAGTTGGTTGGTACAGAGTAGGAAATAAGTTGTTGTGATATCGTCGTGATTAAGTTGTGAAGTTGTTGATATGAATTATGTTGCATTTCCTTATTAGTGGCAAGAATTTAAGTTGCAGGCCTATGACCAATGTTGAATTGTTGTTGTATTGCTATGCTATTATTATTGTTGTTGTTCTGACATTCATGTTGAGTCGCATATATAGCATATAAAGTTGAAGATGCTGCTCGGTAAGTTGGCCTGGATTGGAAAAATTAATTTGAAGGCTTATACCTTGTTGATGCCTCTATTAATTGGCAGATTTTTGAGTTGGGAGTTCTGCTCCATGGTACCACATGCATGTTCATATTATAAGTATATAAAAATTGCATAATTATGTTATTGTGTTGTATCTCGTGTTGGTTGATGTTGCTTGTAAGTTGTGAAGTGATGATTTTATATAGTTTGATCTAATATGTTATTTATCATATATTCGATTATATTGTTCGATATCTCACCCATTCTGTTTGAATGTTGCCCTCTGTTGGTAACATATAGGTAATCTAAAATAAAAGTTGCTTACCTTTGTTAGTTAGAGTTAGTATTGTCGCTCTGATACGTAGCACTCGGGGGGATAAACACATGTTTTCTTTATTGTTGTCTTTCCTTATGTTGCTGAATTTTAAGTTGTTTTCATTGAAGATTTGTTGTTTTAAAGTTGTTTTAAGTTGGACATGAGTTATGTTATTTTAAGTTGGATTTTATGAATCCGCTGCGTAGTTGTAATACCTCAAAATTTGCCCTCACTCTTTTTACCTTAACTGGCTTATCGCCTCGTATTGATCTGCATTTCTCATTAGGTCATTAACGTCATGATCATGCATATCATGGGCTCCTAAGGTGTGTGATCAGGGTCAGTTGAAATTAGGGTTTTGATTCATGGTTATTAAGAATTTCTTCTTCTTCACGTTACCAAGGTTATTCTTCTCCAAGCAGTACTTATTCTTCTAAATTTTCAGAGGGACGAAATTCATTCTTCTAATTGAGTTTGATAAGTACTCATCAATTGAAAATGTTAACGTGAGGATTTATGTCAAGAACGTGTTTTGAGAAGTTCTTAGGGCACTGATGGCTTATCATCCGATTGTTGAGTGCGGTTCAGATTAGTTTGGTTTACTGATTGGAGTGGGGGATTGGCGGAGAATACAATTAGATTTGGATTTTGAGGTTTTGATATGGATTGAGTGCGCTGGGATATGATCAAGAGGAATGCTTGAGATGTGTGGTACAAGTCCGTCCGACCCGTCTATTCCTTTTTGAATCCAACCATTGATATCATGTAACTGATGACATGGAGAAAATGATACGAATGGAGGAAAAGTTAGGGATGATTATTGTTCAATGTAGTGGAACAATTATTAAGTCCATCTTTAGAATGGGAATTAAGTGTTCATGGACAATGATGCAGTGCTAGAACTTTTGGAGAAAATGTTAGTTGCTGGATTTTCTCTTGTGTTTATGCTCTTCATGATACAGTTAGGAGTTTGGATATTTTGTCAGCATCAAAAACTCAGAAAAAAACTAAAAGGGAGGTGGTAGCTAACATATCATATCAGGATGTTAGAGTTTTTACTTAACATTGGTTAACTGATAAGTCAAAAGAGTTCATTACCAAATCCTCAACAGGATGTTTATTATCCAGAAATCAATTACAATCTACATCAGTGAGAAGAAACTGATATCACCATAATCTCAAGATTGAGAAACAAGAAGAAAAAAGGAAAAAAGTTATTGAAAGATACAAAACAAAAAAATATCAATTTTCAGAGGCAACACCAGTCTTTTTTCTCCAACTTATCATCACCAATTTTCATTAGCTTCAGAATCGCTCTTCGAACCTGGACTCTCCATTTCTCGGTCACGTCTCCAATCTTTAACAACTTTTCAAATACTCAATACTCCTTCAAACTTTTCTGCAGAATAAATGCAAACACAACGTCAATATACCAATGGCAATACAAGATAAAAATCAGAAACAGAGATAAACCTTCACCAAAAAAAATAAAAATCTTCTTCTTCAAACATCTTCATAAATTTCTTGCTCTCAATCCTTTATCATCGTCACCATCAACCGAGTTCACAAGATTTTGTCAACTGCTGAACCGTGCAAAATTGCGGCAGAACCACCACGAACTTTCTTCATCCGACAATATTCTTCGCCATCCTCAGCTTCACCTTCATTATCTAATTTCCTGCATTAAATCAATACAGATCATCAGCAACATCTCTAATGAATTCGGATTCGTCGCAGTAAAAAGAAGAAGAATGAGTCTGCAAGCTCGCGGCTCAGAAGAGAAATGAATTTGAACCATAACCATAACTGGAGCATCAACTTTGCATCTTCACTAGCGTCAATTTGGATCCAAAACATTCATGAGTCTTCATCATGTTTCGGCACTTTATCACCACTGATTCAAGGATTGAATCCCAAATTCAGTGTCACGACAACGCTGAAGGCATTGTTATGATTCGCAGAGTCAGTCATTGACACTAACCCTATTCTCCATCACAGTCGCTTCACATCAATAACCTAAAAAAATGGAAATCCGCATCAAGAACATCAATGAAAATTCAGAACCAAAAAGAAGAAAAGGCAAGCAGGAGTCGATACAAAACCAAGGAAATCAGTGAACATTTAGAAAAAGGGAAATCCAATCAGTTACGAAATTCAGTCAATTACAAAAACTCAACCAACATAACTAACTCTAACAGTTTTTTCTAACCAATTCAAAAACCGAAAACCAAAATAACTAATTGAAATCCAACTCACTTCATAACAGAATTCATCTATCATAACAAAAAAACATAAATCAAAATTGAACTTACTTGAGAAGCTTCCAGAAAGAACTAGAAGTTCAGCTCCTATAAATCAGAGCTTTGGTTCTTCGACTTTTTTTCGGACACTCTTCACAATAGCCATTCCTCTCATCACTCCTCTCCAACCATTCTTTCTATTTCTTCCTCTTCACTTACCCCCCCCCCCCCCAATTCGGATCTTTTTCCACACCTTCTTCTCCAATCCACATCAGTTTTTCAGCAACCTTCATCAACCTTTAACATCCCAAGATCAGCATTGGATAATGGATTGCAACAACAAATGGTAGTTTTGCAGTAACGAAAAATCGTGTATGAAAGAAGAAGAAGGAATGTAAAGCAAAATCTAGACCACAAGAGAAATGCATACCTAAAGTAGATCCACCGGCTCCTTCAGTATCCTTGAAGCACCATCAGAGCAATGATGACGGGAATGAAAACACGTCGGTATCGTTTTCTTTAGCTTCACAAAAGGGATCACAAGTATCAACAACACCTTGTTCTAACCTGCAAGAACACAACATTGTGTAAAAATCATCGACAATCGTTTTCGTACAGCAACAGGGTCAAGACAAGGATTACTAAAGAAAGCGTTTATTTGCTAGTCGGAAAAAGATCAAGGACCTCGTCGAGGAACATCAGACGGTGAAACGAACCGCGTCAAGGGAAAGACTCACGAAATCGCGAATATCAGCTTCAAGAAGCCGCAACCTTTTCTTCGATTCTCAAACGACATTCGCATCCTTCTTTTTCGAGATTGACGAGAAAACTTTGACCCAAAAGGTACGAAAGCAAGATTTCAGCGTCGTTATTTGTTGATTGTTAGTCTAGGTTTCAAGCAGTTAGCTAGGGTTTTTGGTTCTCGGATTGGGAATGAGGGTTTGGTTTAGGTTGAAATTGTGGGGGAAGGAAGCATCACCGTCGTCCTCCATCTTTTTCGATGAACTTTAAGGGTGGCAGCGGCGCTGTTGGCTGAAGGAAAGTAGAAAGATGGTGAGGGAGGCGGAAGACGAAGAAGAGGATTAAGGTTCCGAAGCTTTTTTTTTAGTCTTTGAGCTTGTGTTATTTCTGTTAATTATAAGGGCATGTAAATTAAATTAATAAGAAGGATTAATTGTATTTTTTCTTTGATATTGTGAAAGGATTAATGAGATATTAAGGCAATTAATCCACGGTTAAGTATATTGGTTAAGATACTAAGAGATGAGATAAGATTGAGAGGGATTTTTGAGATTCCCTTGGCCATACCGGCGGTGACACTTGTCACCGTCCGGTAGGCTTAAAGCATTTTGCTATATACACCCTCCTTTTAGGCCCAGCTCAAAAAATAACATAAAAATATACTTCCTGCACTCCCCCTGGTTTCTGGCACAATTGGGCTTAATCCTCTTCGCTAATTGCACCCCTCTGTTGAGCCCATTCGAAAAACAACAAAAAAAAGGTTACTTAAGTCACCCCCTGCCATTTTCTTTAATTGTTAGTTTTTTTTCCAGTTTTATATAGATAGAAAATAATACAAATAAAAATAGAAAAGTCATAGAAAAATTCCCAAAAAAATTTCAAGTATATTTTAATTCATATTAGAATTGATTAGAATTTTATTTTTTCTATTTTTGCTTTATTTTTGGTTTTAGATTGGATTTTTCATGTAGATGTTTCTTATTGAATTTTCTTCAATTGCCCATGATTTTGTTCATTTTATTTTTTTTACTTTCCAGTAACTTTTTTTTGACCATTCTTTTTACTGTAGTTAGATGACTCATAATAGTACTTAGATTAATTTTTGTGGATTTTTTAAATCATTTTATCTTAGGTTTTAGAGGCTAAATCTTTAGAAATTAGAGGTTAATTTTTAGGTGCAAATAAGCAATTTTTAGGCCTAGTTAAATTCTGAATTTTTTGGATTCCTTTTAGTACAATGTTATAGGTAATCTTAGGTCCCTATGGTTTAATTTTCATAATTTTTCCAGAAGTTTAGATATTTTTTTAGAATATTAATTCTTAGGTTTGCTATGTGTATTTCCCATTAGTTTAGGCCATGAAAATAAAGTCCAATAAAAGAATAGTTTAGATTAGATTTAGTCTTAGAATTTAATGTAGACTTAGGTTAGTTTAAATTTGGATGTTTAGAAGGAAAATATTAGGCTTGACTTTGATTTAGAATTTAGGTTTAAGTTTCATTTTAATTAGGATTAGAATGAATAAATAAGACTATTTTTCATGCCTTTAATTGTTTTGTTTAGAATTTTATTTCTTAATCCAATTTTAATGTTTTTGCCTTATTATTTGAATCTCTCACTTGCATAGGCTTCCCCATTGTTCTTAGAATCAACTTAACTTCTTTAGGAAGTAAGTTGAATTCTAGTAGTTTCTAGTTCCTTTTTCCATTAGGCTTAGAAACCTCATTAACCATAGGACCACTCTTGTAAATAAATAAACAAAATTAGGGTTGTGTCTTAGTTCCCATTAGATTTTACCTTTTCCAACTTGAGTCATTCTTTCTCATCTCAAAAAGAAAAGCAATAAAACACTTAATAAAAACCGAACAATCTTGTACGACACGAGACTTTGTTGCGGAGTGTTTATACGCGTCCTGTTTCGGGGCGAGGTGTAAATACTTCCCGCGATGGATAGGTCTTAGTACAAGACCGTTCACAAACAAATTCAAAATAGTTCTCATAAAAGCCAAAAACAAATAACAAGCGACTATCCTGCGGGAACTTCTCTTTCTCATCTCATTCACTCACAACACGAACTCGCGACGACTTGTCTCGCATGCAAGACGGTAAACGCACTCGTACCAGACGAGCCTGCAACACCTGAGCATAGACATACGCAGTTCCAGCTGTAAAAAAACACAAACAAATAGTTCCCGCCTAGGTTAGGCGAACTACGTCGACTCTGATCCTCATTATCCCGATGAGGTACGTAGGCAGCGGGGTAGGGCCCGTTCGAGCACAATCTTTATTTTCCCTACATTTCCCCCTTTCTTTTCATTCTCTTTTCCAGTTCCTTTCTCATTTCTCATTTCCATTCCAGTTAGCGGTTTTGTTCAGCAGCATTCTTATTTCTCACCCTTTGAAACAAACTAGCAAGCGTGGATCCCGTCGGGTACGACAGACGGATTGGGGTGCTAATACCTTCTCAATTCGTAACCGACTCCCGAACTCAGATCTTTGGTTCGCAGGACCTTGTCCTTTCCTTCTTCCTCAGGTTTGTGCAACATTACCTTTCCCATTCTTTCGGGATAAAAATGTCTGGCTGGCGACTCTAACCTTTCCGCGCCACTTTCGCGTTTGTACTAGGATGAAAATCCCGGGAGCGACAGCTGGCGACTTTGCTGGGGACATAACCTGATCCTTCCGGTTTCCCTTGTAGAGTCAATCCTAGCGCCTGTTTGGTTTCGTTTCTTTGGGTGTTTATCTGTTTGTGGCTGTGTGTTTTAGTTTAGCTTTACTGTTCTTATTTACAGTTTTTACTTTACAGCTTTACTTTATCGTATTTATTTATCGCTTTCAGTATTTTATTTTCCATGCATCATATTATACTGGACTGTCTGGCTGTGCTGGTTTTCATTTTTTCTGTGGGATGGGAGTTACTGTGAGATAAGCCAACTACCCGGCTTGAGTGCACCATAGGATTAGCGTGGACGCATTGTGCTCGCATGGTTACATGATGAGTGGTGATGTGTTCCACACCCAGGTTGCGACTGTCTTGGAACTATCTTGTGTGGGGGTTCTTCCCCACTTCAGGATACAACCTTGATGGTTATGTGCAACTGGGGACCGATCATTGAGAACCTTAATGGAAACAACCCTCTCCAGTGATGACAGTGGCAGACCACATTTGTTGGCAAACCCACTCGCATCCGAGGGTCCATTGGGAACTCGCATAGGATGGCCTGGTTCTCTCATAGGAATTCAGTTAAAGCAAACTGTTCGTATGACGATAGTATTGTACCCTTCGGGATGAATGTACTATTGTTTCTCGACTCAGTGCTTGAAGCTGAAAACTTGTGAGGGATGCTTGTTTTTTCCGGACTCAACTGAGACCTCCCTGAGTAGTACATAATGCCAAACCGATTCCCTGATTTGGTCATGAGCCATTTCTCGGAAATGGTGAACGTATTATTGCTATTCGGCTTTGAGAGTCCGTGATGTTGACCCGAGTAGCACACCCGTGAGATTGGGAGGGGTTTACAGGTTTGCAGGAACCCTAAACTTCAACATACCCGCTTTGCCAGTGTTGTTTTATGATAGTATCTGGTGCTATATGGTTCTTTGATTCTGAGATCCGGGATTTCTATTCAGAGAGATTGTTACTGTGATTACCATGGTGACCCTGATATTGTGACTGTTATTATGACTCTCCACAGACATTGGGCTCGTTGTTCAGCTTCAACACCATCAGTGACTATTCAATTATGTGATCCAGTTCTACGGTTATTGGGTTCTCAGTTATGGGGTTCTATACAAAGATGGTGCTGCTATTGTGGTTGTATTCAGACACTTGACTCATTGCTCAACACCGGCACCAACATCACACCATTGATCACACATCTGTTGCATACATGACATCATAGCATTTCTGCATACATGTTCATTTATTTCCGAGGATCACATATCTGAATCATGTTGTTGGATTTTTCTGTATCAAGACTTGAATTAAAGCAGATAGATTCCTCAGAAATAATTGAACATGGCATTTGCATACATCCTTGCATTCTTGACAGGTGTTCAGAGACAAATTCTTTTCCTGACTTGATTTCTCATCAGAATGGACAACTTGAATCACAATCATCAAGGTATATATTTGAAGCAACTCCGGGCGAAGGTAATCGAAGGAAGACCCAGCTGAGGCCATTCAGGGCAGAGGTATAAGCTTTATTTCAAAACCAGAAACTGTTGAAACAGGAAGTCAACCAGATGAAGACTCAGATGAGCTTGGTTATGGAAATTCTGAACAAAGTTATTTTCATCCCTATTGAGGGGAACTACGCTGCTCTGATTCTCCATTGGTCAATGGAGATACGTAGGCAGGAGATCGTGTAAGATCTTTCCGAGCAACCTTATCTATTAACTTTATCAACCTCTTCCCTCCAAATGTCGTTTGTCAGCATCCAGCCTGAGCTTCCCAAGAGAGTCCAACGGGAAGAGCATAAGGGTAAAGGCCATAACCACTTGAGAAGAAGTTTGATCATATTCTGATGACGTACGTGCAATAAGTTTCCTCATTTACGCAAATTTGGAGTGGTTGAGCTAACTGCATCAGGACCGTCTCCGACAAAGCTTCCTTTGGGGTTTCAATGCCAAGTATGATTACCATTCTGGGGCACCTGGCCTTTTAATTGAAGATTGCAAGTCTTTCAGAGGCAAAGGTAAAAACAAGGTCGCGAATTTGATTGAGTAAACATCCAGACTACTGACTGCTGAAAGTCTCCGAGAGCAATAAGTCCAGACGGAGTCAAACCTCCTCAATAATGACCACCATGATGTGAAGGCTAGATGCAAGTATCACTCAGGGGCATTTAGGCATACAATTGACAACTGTGATGTGTTCAAGTACAAGATGCAAAATTTGGCCGACTCAAAGGTCATCATGCCAGAAGGTCTGCTCACATATTGAAATCTCCTTATCAAATTGGCATCCTAGTTTGCAAGGGCATCTTCATAAGCAATAAGTCCAGACGGAGTCAAGTCTCCTCAATGATGGCAATGTTCAGCTTCTTTACTGCATTTTCATTTGTAGTTTATACTGTTTGTTTAAACATTTGTATGCATGCATGAAACTTATTTGTTTTGAATGATAACCATAATATAAATGCACATGTTTTTCTTGAAGTAATCCATTCTATTCACTCATGATTTTTGTGTATGTGCATTGCAATACCAACTGTTGTGCTTAAACTCTATCAGGGAGGATGACGAACTGAAAACGCAAAAATCTCTAATTGTGTGCTTTTGAGAAAGACCCTGTTGACGATGTACAGACATTGTTTCAAATCCTAAACACCGGAGATATAAGGGAGATAGACCCTCGCCAGCCCATTTGAGCCTTGAAGTAGGAGTTTCTTTTTGCATGAAAAAAAAACCCTCGCACTTAACCCAGGGGCAGGGTAGGCATCAGTTAGTTTTACCGAGCGTTCAAATTTCAAAAGGAATGCAAATCTGAGGAGCCATTACCTTTCGTTGTACCAAGTCAAGAGGTCCAATGACCAGAAACCACAATGGTTATCCCAATCAAGAGTCCAGAGACCAGAAACCACAATGGTTATCCCAATCAAGAGTCCAGAGACCGGATACCACAAAGGTTATCCTTCCTCAACCAAGAAGCGAGACAGTCACGATCCTTTCAAAGCAATCAAGACAAACAGTGTCACATGATTTGTTCAAAAAAAAGAAAAAGAAAAAAATGAATAAAAAAGCCCGCTAAGTCGAAACTTGAAAACAAGCGACTTAGGTAAAAATTAGGGCATCCCGCTGGACTTCGCAATCAAAGATTCACAAGAATCAGTCCAGGCAAAAGTTAGGGATAATCAAATAATGCAAAAGCAAAAGACAAAAAGGATTACACTAGAAAGATCCTTGAACAAGTACAGAGTCGTGTGGCACAGACACGAAAGACTAAGGGGTGACTGACTCCCAACAACAACCTGTTTGGTGCTTACACCGTTAGTGTAATTGGTTCCTCAACCATCACAAAACCCTTTTTGAGAAGTGAGCGCTTGTGAAAGCTAGCTGAAAATAGGAATGAAGAACATCACGAAGATGGGTGGGCACAAATAAATTTCGAGCCTATATCCTTTGTTTCTATAACCGTGAACCAGGCCACGATACAACCCTTAAAAGTCCTAACTGAAACAGGGTTATTTTTGAGAGCGTACTACCACAAGATCGCGTTCTTGACTCCTATGAGTTGTGCTAAAAGTTCTTTGTTGGTGTTGCATGTGCATGCTTTCATTCATCAAAAATAAATGTCGTATCTTAACCAGTGATTCACTCACAAAGGTTGGCGACATCTTTTTACAGTAAAACTTCAAGATTAACATGTGTGTTGCATTAGAATTTTCATTCTTAGAATAAACATTTTCTGCTTGCATATATTTGTCGGGCATCATAAAAATTCACATACGAAACTTCATTCTAGAAGCTTAATCTTGCCAAGTTGAGAAGTCTGAAACTTCCGAAGGACAATCTGTCGAGGTATACTCTTCAAGAAAACTCCATTGAGTGAGGACTTTCCCAATAGTCGTGGTAAGAGCCAACTAATCTGGGGGAGTCATGTCGGGCAATCTCTTCAAAGTTTCAGCCAAGCTGGGGCAATCACTTCGAGATACAAATCTCTCAAAGAGCCATCAGGCGGAGGCATTATTCAAATTTCAACCAAACTGGGGCAATCACTTCGAGATCAAATCTCTCATGAGTCTGATGCATGCATTCAAATTTTAGCCAAACTGGGGCAATTACTTCGAGATCCAATCTCTCAAAGAACAGTCGGTCTAGGTGTTTTCTTCAAAGCACGGTCAGTCAGAGGTGATCACTTCAAAGCTCGTCCTGTGGCAGGCCACCCCAAGAGCACTGGAAGTTACTTTCTCCTGAAGACGGTTAATCAGAAGCACCTACCCAAGGTTCAAAATACTAGGACACACTATCTCACAGTGATATGAGGTTTTTCATGAATCCTCGCGAGGAAAATTCTTGCGCAGACCATGCAGTTTGGGGCAGTTATTTCGAGATCCAACGAATCTCTCCAAGAGTTTGAAGACACTGAGGCATTTCATATGCCATGTTTTCTGTAAAATCCTCTTGAGACATTTACTTCTGACGGACCTTAATCTGAAGCGAGTTGAAAATTGCAAAGAACCATTGTTCACTCATGATTAGTTGACAACCTATCAACCCGGGGCTAGGGGCAAAGCCATTGTCATCACAGTACTTCAAGAGTTATTTCATCAGCAAGCTTCATTGATCAAAATTCCTTAGCAAGTCTCATTAGACAATCCATTCTCCAGTAGTGCGGCAAATGGAAGATTACTTCCTGAGCAGAAGGATATCATCGTCTCTCATCCCCGACATGAGACGCCTTACATCTCTCATTCCCAACATGAGAGGATTTATCTCTTATCCCCAGTAAGTGGCAGCTTGAGCTTTTATCTTCAGCATGAAGCTTTATCATTGACATCACCCGTCATCCCCAGTAATGTGGAAGTTGAAATTTCTCCCAACAAGGTAGCAGAAGGTGGGTGTCATCCCAAAGCAGGAGTTTCCCTTTAGACAGGGGCAATTCTCGGCAGTATAAGGAGTGTTTTGCCTCCCAAGCAATCGCTTCCTCAGCAGTATCATGCCTTTGGTCCCCAACCAAGTCAGGAGGTCCTCATTTCCCCACCAGGGTACAAGAAGAGTTCATCTCCAGCAGGGTCTTGGCACTCCAATCTCAAAGTCCAATTTATTTTTGGCAGTGGCGGCTGCCCAGAGCTGGTGAATTATTAACAGCTTTCCCCGCAGAGTTGTTTCCTCCTTACCAGGATGGGTCAAATCAATGCAGTGATCATTATTCCTCCCCAGTCGAGCTATCTGGGATGCCTGCAGTCTCCTTATCAGGAGGTTTCTTTGCATTTGCATACGCATAATCATCATCACATCTGCATCCTCCAAAGCGTAGCATTTCCATCATCATGGAGCATTACGCCATAAATTCAAACATATGCATGCCAGCATGGGCCAGTTTTGAGGTATATTATGTACGACTTATAATATCTTTTCAACCTGAAGTACTCCGCACAGAGGTTACCATTATCATTTTTCAGACATCCTTGTCTTTTCAAGTCAATGTTCGTCGCTTATTCCGCGTCTTGTTTGGTACAACAATCGCGTCACAGGTTCCCGTTTTGTACAATGGTCCTGTTTGCTTGGGCTCTTGTTTATGTACAACGATCCCGTTCCATCTTGTCCTATTTTTCTTTGTTTCTGGTTACCGCCTGCGGCCGGTGTACCTTTGCGTCTCCATTCGAGGATGGTTTCGTATTAGATCCGAGGATCTTTTGATTTGTCATTCGAGGATGGCATTTCTTTTCTTCAAGTCCTTCCGAGGTTGGTCTTGTTGTTGTGGCTATTATTCGAGGTTAGTAGTTCACTTTTTGAGCTTATTGATCGAGGTCAGTTTGTCTCTTTTGCAAAGTCTGTCTGAGGTCAGCTTTGTGTTTGGTTATTAGTCGAGGCTGGTATACCTTTGCGTCTCCATTCGAGGATGGTTTCGTGTTAGATCCGAGGATCTTTTGATTTGTCATTCGAGGATGGCATTTCTTTTCTTCAAGTCCTTCTGAGGTTGGTCTTGTTGTTGTGGCTATTATTCGAGGATAGTAGTTCACTTTTCGAGCTTATTGATCGAGGTCAGTTTGTCTCTTTTGCAAAGTCTGTCTGAGGTCAGCTTTGTGTTTGGTTATCAGTCGAGGCTGGTATACCTTTGCGTCTCCATTCGAGGATGGTTTCGTGTTAGATCCGAGGATCTTTTGATTTGTCATTCGAGGATGGCATTTCTTTTCTTCAAGTCCTTCTACGGTTGGTCTTGTTTGTGGCTATTATTCGAGGATAGTAGTTCACTTTTTCGAGCTTATTGATCGAGGTCAGTTTGTCTCTTTTGCAAAGTCTGTCTGAGGTCAGCTTTGTGTATGGTTATCAGTCGAGGCTGGTATACCTTTGCGTCTCCATTCGAGGATGGTTTCGTGTTAGATCCGAGGATCTTTTGATTTGTCATTCGAGGATGGCATTTCTTTTCTTCAAGTCCTTCTGCGGTTGGTTTTGTTTGTGGCTATTATTCGAGGATAGTAGTCCACTTTTTTTGAGCTTATTGATCAAGATCAGTTTGTCTTGCTTGCAAAGTCTGTCTGAGGTCAGTCTTTGTTGTTGATGGTTATCGCCTGCGGCCGGTATACCATTGTGTTTCTATTCGAGGAGGGTTTTAGTACTGGATCCGAGGATCCCGTGTGAGTGGTCATTCGAGGATGGCATTCTTCCCAGCATATTTCCACCTGGTTCTATTTTCGCTACCTATTCAGAGGTCAAAATCAAAAATATAAAAATATAATAAATGGGCAGATGGCATTTCCATTACCCTCAGTGTGCAAATTTTCAGGTTTTATTCGAGTATTCAATCACTCCATACTTTAAACGTCTAAAAGCTATTGCAATTATCCATTCAAGTCTGCAGTTGATTGAATAGGGGCAGCTGTAATACCTCAAAATTTGCCCTCACTCTTTTTACCTTAACTGGCTTATCGCCTCGTATTGATCTGCATTTCTCATTAGGTCATTAACGTCATGATCATGCATATCATGGGCTCCTAAGGCGTGTGATCAGGGTCAGTTGAAATTAGGGTTTTGATTCATGGTTATTAAGAATTTCTTCTTCTTCACGTTACCAAGGTTATTCTTCTCCAAGCAGTACTTATTCTTCTAAATTTTCAGAGGGACGAAATTCATTCTTCTAATTGAGTTTGATAAGTACTCATCAATTGAAAATGTTAACGTGAGGATTTATGTCAAGAACGTGTTTCGAGAAGTTCTTAGGGCACTGATGGCTTATCATCCGATTGTTGAGTGCGGTTCAGATTAGTTTGGTTTACTGATTGGAGTGGGGGATTGGCGGAGAATACAATTAGCTTTGGATTTTGAGGTTTTGATATGGATTGAGTGCACTGGGATATGATCAAGAGGAATGCTTGAGATGTGTGGTACAAGTCCGTCCGACCCGTCTATTCCTTTTTGAATCCAACCATTGATATCATGTAACTGATGACATGGAGAAAATGATACGAATGGAGGAAAAGTTAGGGATGATTATTGTTCAATGTAGTGGAACAATTATTAAGTCCATCTTTAGAATGGGAATTAAGTGTTCATGGACAATGATGCAGTGCTAGAACTTTTGGAGAAAATGTTAGTTGCTGGATTTTCTCTTGTGTTTATGCTCTTCATGATACAGTTAGGAGTTTGGATATTTTGTCAGCATCAAAAACTCAGAAAAAAACTAAAAGGGAGGTGGTAGTTAACATATCATTGTCGCTCCCAATAAATGAGACTGGGCTCAAATAAAGTACAAACGCGAACGGTCGGCGAAAGGAGGATGTGAGAACACACAGGAGTGAACTCACAAGAAAAGAAAAGAGTCGCCAGCTAGGCATTTTTATCCTGGAGGAAAGGTAATGCTGCATAGACCTAGAAAGATATGGATAAGACGGTCGCGAACCAGAGAGACTGAGAAAGGGGGTTGGTTACAACCTGGGAAGGTATTAGCACCCAGATTGTCCGTCGTACCCGACGGGATCCACGCTTAAAAGATTTGTGTTTTAAAGGGGTAGTGTCAGTGCAATCTGTGTATAAAAGAGCTGGAAAAGGATGTACAGGTGTCAGTGTAAGAGAAGTGAAGTGTATAAGTGTACAGTGTCAGTGTAAGAACAGGAATAAGATGCTCAAGATAATGAGGCTAAAAGAATGATGATGGAAAGAGGGGGGATATACAGAGACTTTTGTTCGATAACTGTTAAGTTATGCCTACATATCCTCTCGTGCAATGAGGAAGTCAGAACACCGTAGTTCGACCCAAAGAGACTGAAAGATGAATTGACTGATGAACTGCTTACTTGCCTATGCTCAAGTGTATGACCTGTCTGGCTCAGGTGCAAACTGTCTTGCATTAGACGGAAGAAGCAAATTCTCGCTTGTGAGTGAATGAGATGAGAAAAGAATCCCGAAGGAGACGATTATTGTTTGTTTTTGTGTTTTCAGTCTTTTATTTCTTTTGAAAGTTTGTCATAAGTTAATGAGCTTAAGCCTAAACCAATGGGTTAGTAAACTCATCACATCTTCCCTCTGATTAGGGGTAATGAGAATACCTTAAGTGTGAAGTCAGCATCTCACACTTAGACACCATGATGTAGGGTTAAGATCATTAACCTACTTATCTTTATTTAGATGTTTTTGTTGTTTTTGTTTAGTGTTAAGTAATAAGGTTAAGCCATAATCAGGGATTAAACAGACTCATTACACCATCCTAATAGAAGGATAATAGATGAGAATGTTTAAGCTGAGGAATGCTTCTCAACTTAATCCATGATTAGGGATTAAACTCATGACAAAACAAAGCCTTTATTAAGTGGATTTTAGTTAATGATTAGATGATGAAGTGAGTTTTATGGTTAGTAAGACAACTTGAGGGGGACTTGTCCATTAACACTAGGGTTAGTCCTTCTTAACCAATTAAGGAAGAATTAGAACCCTAATGTAAGGCCCAAGTTACAAGCTTGATGTCTTGATGGTTATTAGGTGAATTGATTAAAGGATTTAAACACATTAAGGGTTTAACACTTAGGATTAAAGTTATACACTCCATCCTAATAGAAGGATGCAGACATAAGCTTAATCACAAAGCCTTAAAGCCTTTAGGGTTTAGTCCCTGATTATGGGGTGAGAAGAGAAGACTCAAAGATGACACAAAGGTAAAACTAAATGGGGGACTAATCAAAACCTAATTATTATCATGCTTGGGGGTCCTAGGGTTTATGAGGCTCAAGGGAGAAAGATCTTCAGAGAACCACCAAGGAGAGAAACAGATGAAAGGAGGAAGGAGCAAAGAGAAGCAAAACAACTTGCTTCACTTAAGAAGACAAGTTGCTTGAAGAAAGAAAGTAAGATGAACAATAATGAGCAAGCTCAATCCAAAACACATACAAAATGCAGCAAGGGAAGTATGAAAGAGATGAAAAGAGAATGTGAGAAGTGAAGGCAAATTCACTTCTCAAACAACTTACCACCTGAAAAGTTAGCATAGGAAATGAAATGCAATGCAAATGAGATGAAATGTGATGATGCAAACCAAAACCAGGAGCAAGATCATGAAGTGAATGATGCTAAGAGATGATACAAACATGAGGCAAGGCATGAGAATGATCAAACAAGCATAAAGATGCAAATGAGGCATGCTTAGAACCATGAACATACATGAAAAGTTATGAAATGTAAATGACATACAACATGGCAAATGAAGGATGCAATGATAAAAAATGATTCTAATATGTCCTAAGATGTGTCATGAATCAAATGAATGCATAAAATGTCATGGCAAGTCATGGTATGCAAGCAAATGGAAGATGAATGCAAAAGAAAGCCCAAATTAGGGTTCATGACCAATACACAATGCAAAAACCAAAACCAGAAGCAAACATCATGATAAAAATTTGAAAATGCATTCAAAGGAACCCTAAACCTATACAAACTCACTGCCCAAAGGAGAGGATCCAATTCTTAACCTAGTGAAAGTTATGAATTTCTTAAGATTTCTAGGGTTTCAAGGTACCTTGACAAGAAAAATGCAAAACAAATGGAAAATGCAAGATCAATTCATGCCAATTTAATCCTATAAACTTCATGATATGCAAGATGCAATGCAAAAAGAATCAAAGTCCAACTCTTAAAGGCTAGGCAGAAATGAATTTTTGAACATTGGATCAAAATAATGCTTTGAAATGAAATTAATTCCATGAAAAATTGTCAAAAGACATTAAGATCAAAAAAGAAATTTGTTTTGAGGGTTGGACAATGTTTCTAAATGATTTTAAAGGTTTCATGAATTTTTTGGTGATTTTTAAATACCTAAAAGTATTTTTAATTAATTAATTCTCATTAATTAATTAAAAATAATCTTTTAAATGATTTAAAAATATTTTTTAATTCAAAAAAATAAAAATAAAAATGTTTTTGGTTTCTGAAAATTAATAAAAGGTTGTATAAATTTTTTTAGAATTTTTGAAAATGTTTTACTATTTTTAATAAATTGAACAAAACAAATGAAATAAAAAGAAAACAAAACTGAATTTAAATGAAAGTCAGCGCATCCAATGGTCAGCATTTAAACTGGGAATGGAGGGAAAGACTGCGCGCGTGATCCTAGGGTTGAGATTCAAACTGACTAAAATGGATTAATTAATTTAATTAAGTGAGATTAGGGCTAAGTGGAAGATCTGGACCATTGAACACGCGCAGGAATTGACTAAGTCAGCAACATCTACGCTCCACATTCAAACTACATTAATTACACAGATTAAACCCTAATCACTTTCAGGTGGCCGGAGAAGACTTCCGGTCGTCTTCTCCGGCAAGACCCCCACCTGAAAGTTGCTAAATCCCTCAAAACTTCATGAAAATGAAACCTAATTGCCCAGAATCAAACCCCATTCCAAACTAAATCAAAACCCCCAAACAAAAACCATTTTTCATGCATTAATCAGGCAAATCGAAGCAAAACATTTCTAGGGCAAAAAAGTTTCAGAGCATTCATACATCCTGGTTTCTCAACCATTTTCAAAAATAATCATATCCCCATGATCAGAGGAGTACATAGAAGCATTTAAGAACTTAAAATGGAGTTTCTGGAAAAAAGTTTGAGATGGCTACCTGAGATGGAAACTCCTGGTCCTGAGCTTTCTGGCCTTTCCTTTGCTGCAAGTCCACTCCTTTGAACCCTCTGATGATGAAATGAAGCTTAGAAAGGTTTGAGGATGGCTGGTTTTTGAGATGGCAGAAGTTCTGTTCAAGGGAAGGTGGTGATCGTGTCTTGGTTTCTGGGAGTTTCAAGCTATGGTGATGGATGGTTTGTGACCAGTGAAGTATGCTGAGTTGATTTGTGAAGTTGGTTTGTGTGTTTGCAGCTTGTGGAGAGTGTTTCGAAAGCTTTTTCAAAGTGGGGTGAAAATGAGAGAGCTGTCTTCTTGGTGCTTTCAGGCTTGTGTTGTATATGTTTTGGCTTGCTTTTAGTTTGTATAAACAAATGGGATTGGTCAGATGAGTTGATGTGTGCTGTTGTGATTGGTATGGCTCAAGTTGCCAAAATGTCAAACTTGTGTAAGAGAGGTATGGGTCACTAGCTAGACAAGGACAAATGGGGTGTCCTGCGCAGCAAGAAGTGTGGAGAGCCCTAGGATTGTTTGTGGAGTCAGCAAGCAAGTGGATTCAAACTTGAGTGAGTTTTTGCAACTTGCCTCACTTTTGCTTCTTATGAAATTTCTTGCTCCATAAGTCATAAAAATGAGTGATCCTTTGGTGCAATCTGACTTTTAGGTCTTGGTACATGCTTGTATGAAGATTAGAAGTTTATTTGATAGCTCAATTTGCCTTGGCAAGTGAATTTGCAACTTTGCCTCTTTGGTAGAAAACTTCAAATTTTGTGATTTTTGCCAACTTTGACAAGCCATAACTTTTGATCCAAAATGAATTAGGTCAAGTTCTTGTACTTTTTGAAAAGGGAATGATCCATTATACAACTTTCATGACCAAATTTTTTCCATTTGAAGCATTTTTGAATCAAAAAGTAAGGGTTGAAAAAGTTTCCCAAAATGGCAATTTTCATTAAAAGTCAAACTTCCCAAAAAGTCAACTTTGCAAATGACTTGAAATTCTTCAATTTTGTGAACTTACAAAATCTTCTATGATCAAATAAAGATCATACACAATCAAAATGATGAAGAACACCCTTTGTTTGGGTCATTGGGGGCCTCAGATGTCCTGATTTTACACTAACTTGCTTAGAAAGTCAACCCTTGATCAGATGACTTACCCATCGAATTTCTTCATGAAAATTGATATGCATGATCCCTATACCATATAGAGACCAATAGAAACAAGAATGACCAAAAAATTTGGAGTTATGGCCTTTGAAACCAAAACCCTAATTCTAGGTCATGTGCAGTCAAACCTGGCTCTGCTTCCATGTCATTTTCAGTTCTTGTGATTCTTTGACATTCTTGACTTTGAGGGGATATAACATGATGTTTGAACATACATGGACCCCTTTGAAGTGATTGGTGACCTTTGGAGTGGCTCAAGAAGCTCCTGGATTGCTCAGATCACAAACCCTAGATGCAGATGACTTTGAACCAATGCAGTGTGTCAAAAATGTGATATGAGATGGTATGATTGAGTTTATGCATATGAGGAGATCATAAGCCATGGTGTGAATGGGTGAGGGCAAATTTGGGGTGTTTACAATCATATCAGGATGTTAGAGTTTTTACTTAACATTGGTTAACTGATAAGTCAAAAGAGTTCATTACCAAATCCTCAACAGGATGTTTATTATCCAAAAATCAATTACAATCTACATCAGTGAGAAGAAACTGATATCACCATAATCTCAAGATTGAGAAACAAGAAGAAAAAAGGAAAAAAGTTATTGAAAGATACAAAACAAAAAAATATCAATTTTCAGAGGCAACACCAGTCTTTTTTCTCCAACTTATCATCACCAATTTTCATTAGCTTCAGAATCGCTCTTCGAACCTGGACTCTCCATTTCTCGGTCACGTCTCCAATCTTTAACAACTTTTCAAATACTCAATACTCCTTCAAACTTTTCTGCAGAATAAATGCAAACACAACATCAATATACCAATGGCAATACAAGATAAAACTCAGAAACAGAGATAAACCTTCACCAAAAAAAATAAAAATCTTCTTCTTCAAACATCTTCATAAATTTCTTGCTCTCAATCCTTTATCATCGTCACCATTAACCGAGTTCACAAGATTTTGTCAACTGCTGAACCGTGCAAAATTGCGGCAGAACCACCACGAACTTTCTTCATCCGACAATATTCTTCGCCATCCTCAGCTTCACCTTCATTATCTAATTTCCTGCATTAAATCAATACAGATCATCAGCAACATCTCTAATGAATTCGGATTCGTCGCAGTAAAAAGAAGAAGAATGAGTCTGCAAGCTCGCGGCTCAGAAGAGAAATGAATTTGAACCATAACCATAACTGGAGCATCAACTTTGCATCTTCACTAGCGTCAATTTGGATCCAAAACATTCATGAGTCTTCATCATGTTTCGGCACTTTATCACCACTGATTCAAGGATTGAATCCCAAATTCAGTGTCACGACAACGCTGAAGGCATTGTTATGATTCGCAGAGTCAGTCATTGACACTAACCCTATTCTCCATCACAGTCGCTTCACATCAATAACCTAAAAAAATGGAAATCCGCATCAAGAACATCAATGAAAATTCAGAACCAAAAAGAAGAAAAGGCAAGCAGGAGTCGATACAAAACCAAGGAAATCAGTGAACATTTAGAAAAAGGGAAATCCAATCAGTTACGAAATTCAGTCAATTACAAAAACTCAACCAACATAACTAACTCTAACAGTTTTTTCTAACCAATTCAAAAACCAAAAACCAAAATAACTAATTGAAATCCAACTCACTTCATAACAGAATTCATCTATCATAACAAAAAAACATAAATCAAAATTGAACTTACTTGAGAAGCTTCCAGAAAGAACTAGAAGTTCAGCTCCTATAAATCAGAGCTTTGGTTCTTCGACTTTTTTTTCGGACACTCTTCACAATAGCCATTCCTCTCATCACTCCTCTCCAACCATTCTTTCTATTTCTTCCTCTTCACTTACCACCCCCCCAATTCGGATCTTTTTCCACACCTTCTTCTCCAATCCACATCAGTTTTTCAGCAACCTTCATCAACCTTTAACATCCCAAGATCAGCATTGGATAATGGATTGCAACAACAAATGGTAGTTTTGCAGTAACGAAAAATCACGTATGAAAGAAGAAGAAGGAATGTAAAGCAAAATCTAGACCACAAGAGAAATGCATACCTAAAGCAGATCCACCGGATCCTTCAGTATCCTTGAAGCACCATCAAAGCAATGATGACGGGAATGAAAACACGTCGGTATCGTTTTCTTTAGCTTCGCAAAAGGGATCACAAGTATCAACAACACCTTGTTCTAACCTGCAAGAACACAACATTGTGTAAAAATCATCGACAATCATTTTCGTACAGCAACAGGGTCAAGACAAGGATTACTAAAGAAAGCGTTTATTTGCTAGTCGGAAAAAGATCAAGGACCTCGTCGAGGAACATCAGACGGTGAAACGAACCGCGTCAAGGGAAAGACTCACGAAATCGCGAATATCAGCTTCAAGAAGCCGCAACCTTTTCTTCGATTCTCAAACGACATTCGCATCCTTCTTTTTCGAGATTGACGAGAAAACTTTGACCCAAAAGGTACAAAAGCAAGATTTCAGCGCCGTTATTTGTTGATTGTTAGTCTAGGTTTCAAGCAGTTAGCTAGGGTTTTTGGTTCTCGGATTGGGAATGAGGGTTTGGTTTAGGTTGAAATTGTGGGGGAAGGAAGCATCACCGTCGTCCTCCATCTTTTTCGATGAACTTTAAGGGTGGCAGCGGCGCTGTTGGCTGAAGGAAAGTAGAAAGATGGTGAGGGAGGCGGAAGACGAAGAAGAGGATTAGGGTTCCGAAGCTTTTTTTTAGTCTTTGAGCTTGTGTTATTTCTGTTAATTATAAGGGCATGTAAATTAAATTAATAAGAAGGATTAATTGTCTTTTTTCTTTGATATTGTGAAAGGATTAATGAGATATTAAGGCAATTAATCCACGGTTAAGTATATTGGTTAAGATACTAAGAGATGAGATAAGATTGAGAGGGATTTTTGAGATTCCCTTGGCCATACCGGCGGTGACACTTGTCACCGTCCGGTAGGCTTAAAGCATTTTGCTATATACACCCTCCTTTTAGGCCCAGCTCAAAAAATAACATAAAAATATACTTCCTGCACTCCCCCTGGTTTCTGGCACAATTGGGCTTAATCCTCTTCGCTAATTGCACCCCTCTGTTGAGCCCATTCGAAAAACAACAAAAAAAAGGTTACTTAAGTCACCCCCTGCCATTTTCTTTAATTGTTAGTTTTTTTTCCAGTTTTATATAGATAGAAAATAATACAAATAAAAATAGAAAAGTCATAGAAAAATTCCCAAAAAAATTTCAAGTATATTTTAATTCATATTAGAATTGATTAGAATTTTATTTTTTCTATTTTTGCTTTATTTTTGGTTTTAGATTGGATTTTTCATGTAGATGTTTCTTATTGAATTTTCTTCAATTGCCCATGATTTTGTTCATTTTATTTTTTTTTACTTTCCAGTAACTTTTTTTTGACCATTCTTTTTACTGTAGTTAGATGACTCATAATAGTACTTAGATTAATTTTTGTGGATTTTTTAAATCATTTTATCTTAGGTTTTAGAGGCTAAATCTTTAGAAATTAGAGGTTAATTTTTAGGTGCAAATAAGCAATTTTTAGGCCTAGTTAAATTCTGAATTTTTTGGATTCCTTTTAGTACAATGTTATAGGTAATCTTAGGTCCCTATGATTTAATTTTCATAATTTTTCCAGAAGTTTAGATATTTTTTTAGAATATTAATTCTTAGGTTTGCTATGTGTATTTTCCATTAGTTTAGGCCATGAAAATAAAGTCCAATAAAAGAATAGTTTAGATTAGATTTAGTCTTAGAATTTAATGTAGACTTAGGTTAGTTTAAATTTGGATGTTTAGAAGGAAAATATTAGGCTTGACTTTGATTTAGAATTTAGGTTTAAGTTTCATTTTAATTAGGATTAGAATGAATAAATAAGACTATTTTTCATGCCTTTAATTGTTTTGTTTAGAATTTTATTTCTTAATCCAATTTTAATGTTTTTGCCATATTATTTGAATTTCTCACTTGCATAGGCTTCGTCATTGTTCTTAGAATCAACTTAACTTCTTTAGGAAGTAAGTTGAATTCTAGTAGTTTCTAGTTCCTTTTTCCATTAGGCTTAGAAACCTCATTAACCATAGGACCACTCTTGTAAATAAATAAACAAAATTAGGGTTGTGTCTTAGTTCCCATTAGATTTTCCCTTTTCCAACTTGAGTCATTCTTTCTCATCTCAAAAAGAAAAGCAATAAAACACTTAATAAAAACCGAACAATCTTGTACGACACGAGACTTTGTTGCGGAGTGTTTATACGCGTCCTGTTTCGGGGCAAGGTGTAAATACTTCCCGCGATGGATAGGTCTTAGTACAAGACCGTTCACAAACAAATTCAAAACATTTCTCATAAAAGCCAAAAACAAATAAGAAGCGACTATCCTGCGGGAACTTCTCTTTCTCATCTCATTCACTCACAACGCGAACTCGCGACGACTTGTCTCGCATGCAAGACGGTAAACGCACTCGTACCAGACGAGCCTGCAACACCTGAGCATAGACATACGCAGTTCCAGCTGTAAAAAAACACAAACAAATAGTTCCCGCCTAGGTTAGGCGAACTACGTCGACTCTGATCCTCATTATCCCGATGAGGTACGTAGGCAGCGGGGTAGGGCCCGTTCGAGCACAATCTTTATTTTCCCTACATTTCCCCCTTTCTTTTCATTCTCTTTTCCAGTTCCTTTCTCATTTCTCATTTCCATTCCAGTTAGCGGTTTTGTTCAGCAGCATTCTTATTTCTCACCCTTTGAAACAAACTAGCAAGCGTGGATCCCGTCGGGTACGACGGACGGATTGGGGTGCTAATACCTTCTCAATTCGTAACCGACTCCCGAACTCAGATCTTTGGTTCGCAGGACCTTGTCCTTTCCTTCTTCCTCAGGTTTGTGCAACATTACCTTTCCCATTCTTTCGGGATAAAAATGTCTGGCTGGCGACTCTAACCTTTCCGTGCCACTTTCGCGTTTGTACTAGGATGAAAATCCTGGGAGCGACAGTAGTAATGAAAGTTGTTTTATTTTTGAAAGACTAATCAGGTTGTTATCGGTTCACTCGAAATTATATGTTATGTATCTGAGCTACATGTGATTGAATGTCGTTGTTTAAGTCGAAAGTGTAGTATTCCATTTAATTTTTGGAAATTTAGTAACTCTGATTTTGTTATTATTTGTTGGGTAGAAATAGGGTGTTACATTAGTGGTCTCAGAGCAGGTCGGTCGGTCCGACCAAGTTGTCGATTCGTAGTTTGTTTAACAATCAAGTATTGTTATTTAGTTCTAACCTTTGTTTATGTTGCAATGATAAGTTGAGATGGCTGGAAGGAACAATGTCGCAATGGCTGTTGCTCTGTAAGCAATGGCTCAGGTTGTACAAAATCTACCGAACACTGACGAGAATACTGGATCTCGTAGTTTGGCAACTTTTTAGAGGGAGAATCCGCCTACCTTCAAGGATAAGTATGATCCTGATGTAGCGTTGGAGTGGTTGAAAGAGATTGAGAGAATATTTAGTGTGATGGACTACACTCCAGCGTAGAAGGTTCGATATGAAACTCATATGATGTCAGTCGAAGCTGATGACTGGTGGCTAGAGACTCGTCAGAGTTTGGAAGCTACAGGTGAATAGATCAATTGGGTTGTGTTCCGTAGGGAATTCTTGAGGAAGTATTATCCAGAGTATGTTTGTGGTAAGAAGAAAATTGAGTTCCTTAAGCTGAAGCAAGGAAACATGTCGGTTACAGATTATATTGCAAAGTTTGTTGAGTTGGCTAAGTTTTATCTGGACTATAATGAGGAAAATGTTGAACTTTCAAAGTGCATCAAGTTTGAGAATGAGTTGCGTCCAAATATTAAAAGGAAATTGGATATCAGAAGATTTGTGTCTTCTCTGATTTGGTTGATAGCTGCAGGATTTATGAAGAGGATAATAATGCTCATTATAAGATTATTAATAAGAGGAAGAGCAAGCACTAATAGAGTCATGGAAAGCCTTATAATGCTCCAGATGGGAAAGGTAAATAGAAAGTGGCTGATGGTAAGAAGACTAGTGGGTGGGTGGGGGGATTCTCCTGCTGGTGTGGTTTGTTTTAAATGTGGAAAACCTGGTCATAAGAGTAATATGTGTACTGCTGAGGTAAAAAGGTTTTTCCGTTGTGGTAATATTGGGCATGCTATATCTAAATGCAAGCATAAAGAGATTCTTTGTTTTAACTATGGTGAAGAAGGACACATTGGTAGTCAGTGTCAGAAACCAAAGAAGGAGAAAACTGGTGGAAAAGTATTCGTGTTGGCTGAGACTCAGATAGCTAGTAAGGACAGAGTCATCAGAGGTATATGTTTCATTAATAATAGTCCTTTAATTACTATTATTGATACCGGTACTACTCATTGTTTTATTGCTGCTGATTGTGTCAAAATATTGGGTCTTATGTTGTCTGCTATGAATGGAGAAATGGTCGTCGAGATTCCGGCTAAGGGATCGGTGACTAATTATCTTGTGTGTTTAAAATGTCCTTTATCTATCTTCGATAGAGAACTTAATATTGATTTGGTGTGTTTTTCGTTAACTGGGATATATGTAATCTTAGGAATGAACTGGTTAGAATATAACTATCTTCATATCAATTATTATAGAAAGTCGGTGAGGTTTTCTACTCCTGAAGAGGAAGAAGTTGGTTTGTTGTCTTTTAGGCAGTTGCGGCAATTAATGCAAGGAGAAACTCATATGTTTTTGTTGATGGCATCATTATCTATTCAGCGTAAAGCTAAAATTGAGGAGTTGCAAGTGGTGCGTGAATTTCCTGAAGTTTTCCCTGATGAAATTCCTGATGTGCCGCCAGATCTTATACCTAGTACCAGATCTGTTTCTATGGCAAGTGAATTTGCAACTTTGCCTCTTTGGTAGAAAACTTCAAATTTTGTGATTTTTGCCAACTTTGACAAGCCATAACTTTTGATCAAAAATGAATTAGGCCAAGTTCTTGTACTTTTTGAAAAGGGAATGATCCATTCTACAACTTTCATGATCAAAGTTTTTCCATTTGAAGCATTTTTGAATCAAAAAGTAAGGGTTGAAAAAGTTTCCCAAAATGGCAATTTTCATTAAAAGTCAAACTTCCCAAAAAGTCAACTTTGCAAATGACTTGAAATTCTTCAATTTTGTGAAATTCCAACATCTTCTATGATCAAATAAAGATCATAAACAATCAAAATGATGAAGAACACCCTTTGGTTGGGTCATTGGGGGCCTCAGATGTCCTGATTTTACACTGACTTGCTTAGAAAGTCAACCCTTGATCAGATGACTTCCCCATCGAATTTCTTCATGAAAATTGATATGCATGATCCCTATACCATATAGAGACCAATAGAAACAAGAATGACCAAAAAATTTGGAGTTATGGCCTTTGAAACCAAAACCCTAATTCTAGGTCATCTGTGCAGTCAAACCTGGCTCTGCTTCCATGTCATTTTCAGTTCTTGTGATTCTTTGACATTCTTGAATTTGAGGGGATATAACATGATGTTTGAACATACATGGACCCCTTTGAAGTGATTGGTGACCTTTGGAGTGGCTCAAGAAGCTCCTGGATTGCTCAGATCACAAACCCTAGATGCAGATGACTTTGAACCAATGCAGTGTGTCAAAAATGTGATATGAGATGGTATGATTGAGTTTATGCATATGAGGAGATCATAAGCCATGGTGTGAATGGGTGAGGGCAAATTTGGGGTGTTTACAGCTGCCCCTATTCAAACATCAGTTAGCTGTGCAGGATGTAAGCAACGGCTTAACAGGCAAACAAGATAACTTGTGGTTGAATACCAAAGACAGTCCAAAATTTGCACTCACAGAATGAAGAAGAAAAGGGATATAGATTGTAAAAGAAAATAAAGTATATTGTAAAGTGTGGTCGACGGAAGACAACCGTCGAGCAGAGGACGACTGCTGGGGAAAGAGCAATGACGGGGACGACCGACACGCTGGAAAAGTGCGGAAAATAAAGCAATGACGGGGACGGCCGACATGCTGGGGATAAAAGGGATTATGATGGGGACGGACACCAAGTAAAGCTATAAGATTCTCTGGGGATTAATGAAAAATGATGGGGACGACCATCAAGTTCATAAAGTAAGGTAACCAACGATGGGGACGGCCATCGGGCTAAACTGATGAAGGACGATCATCAGGAAAAGGAAAAGGGACCACGACGGGGACGGCCATCGGGTTAAAGAATAAATGAAATAATGATGAGGGACGGTCATCAAAGGTGAAGGACAATCACCTAGCAGGGGACGGCTGCTCTGAAAGGGGTAAGATGAGGGACGGTCATCTAAGGTGAAGGACGATCACCTGGCAGGGTACGGCTGCCGAAAATATCGCGACATAGGACGAATGCCGGATAAAAGGTCGACGATGAGGACGGCCATCGGATGAGCATGATGAAGGACGATCATCAAGAGGTGAAGGACGATCACCTAGCAGGGGACGGCTGCTCTTAAGGTTTATCATGACATAGGACAAATGTCAGATAACAGGATCAACGATGGGGACGGCCATCGGATAAAATGATGAAGGACAATCATCAAAAGGTGAAGGACGATCATCTAGAAGGGGACGGCTGCTAAAAATCACGACATAGGACGAATGTCGGATAGAAAAGATCAACGATGGGGACGACCATCAGACGAGCATGATGAAGGACGATCATCAAGAGGTGAAGGACAATCACCTAGCAGGGTACGGCTACTCTCAGGATTTATCATGACACAGGACGAATGTCAGATAGAAAAGAAATTTTGCTTTGCGGGTGATCTACTGGGGATAGTAAACACGGACGAGTGTTTACATCCAGGAAATAAAAGGTATAAGTGTTTTGACGCTATGTATAGATTAAAGATGCGAACGAGCGTCCCTAAGACTACGATACGGGCGAGTATCGGGTAGAAACAAATACCGACACGTGTTCAGAGATGATGATACGGACGAGTATCAACTGGTTAACAAGGAACACAGACGAGTGTTGAATCTGAGGGGACTCTTCTGGGAATAGTAGACACAGACGAGTGTCTAAATTAAAGAAGACATGAGTGTTTGACACGTGTATGGATTAAAGATGCGGACGAGCATCCTTAAGACTATGATACGGACGAGTATCAGGTAGAAACAAACGTTTGACGCATGCTCTGAGATGATGATACGGGCGAGTACCAACGGGTTAACAAAGAACAAGGACTAGTGTCGAACCTGAGATGATATAAGTGGTGTATACAAGATGCAGACGAGTATCTGTATGAGTGAAATATGAGTAATAAGTATGAGTAGTGTATAGACGGGTATTTAACTTGCTGGGGAGAATGACACAGACGAGTGTCGAAAGGAGAAAAATAATATACACAAGTATCTGATATACAAAGTGTTAGGTTACTGTGTTGGGGAAAGTGACATGGACGGATGTCGAGAAAGTGTATATATATGTATATGTGAGTGCGAAGAGGATGCTTTGGTCTTCTACTGGGGATATGACACGGACGAGTGCCACAAGGGGTATATACTGATATTTGTGAATGTAAGGCAACTGTTTTAGCTCTAGCTCTCTGTTGGGGAATCTGGGGAGCATTCTGTATATTGTTGATGGATTGTCAATATTCACAAGTGTTTGATTCAGATCATGGCTTATGATTATGCAATATGTTTGATTTTTGCCGTAATGCTCCGTATTAGACGGAATGCTACGCTTTGTGGGGTGAATATGATGCGAATGCCATGATTATGCAGGGATACCAATCCGGGATTTGGATCCCGTCGCTGTGAAGATCTCTGGCCGATCTGCTTGAAATGGATATCCCAGCTGGGGATGAGATCATTGGTAGATCTAACGCATATGATTCTGCTTGGGGGAATGGGTCAATGATAGACCTATTCCAGTAAATGAAGGACCCAGCTGGGGTTTGTAGAAGCTTCCGTCACTCTGTTGTGATTCCTCCATGCGTTGCTCTTCTAGATAGAGGCTGAAAACACTGTGGGGAGACGGTTCCCTGGCTTCTGTACTCGGCTGGGGAGAAATAAAAAGTGGCAACTCAGCTGGGGAGAAAATACTTTGGGTGCTAAGACTGAGTGAGTGCTGATTTGCCAGCTTGCTGGGATGAAGCTTACATGCCCCATGTTGTACTTTGAATACCTGCAATCCTGCAAAGACAGAGGGACGCACAAGTAATCCCGAGGTTTCCTTTACTGGATCCCATTATGAGAGTTCAGACACTCCCGGGAATAAGTATATTTCCTGCAAGCACGCATTCTTTTAGAAAATAAACATCTGTGTTTATGCAATCAGTATCTTTAAAGACATCAGACATTTTGCAAATGAAAATAAAATGTACGAGACGAGACATGACTGAAAATCTGATTTTATTAACTCATATGCCCTGAATTGGCAAGATACAGTCAAAGAAACATATCTCCTAAAATGAGGAGATTGTTACAAATTGAGAAGCAAAATGCTGGCAATGTTGACGACGCTTCAAGGAGCTTCCCTTTTGCTATGACTCGTATGACATTTGACGTTTTTCCCGTCTTGCTTTCTGAAGAAGGCTGATTCTGATAGAAGCTTGATCCTTTCAAGGTTTACCAAGTTGTAGGTGATACAGACGAATTCAGAATGCAGTTGTTCGCTTATTCCCTTATTTTGCATGGATCGCCCTTTCGGGTTTTCAATCCATCGGGATACCCTTTTTTGCCTGAGCTGTCCAATGCGGCTTTTCAGCTCAGCGGGTGTACATTCTTTTCATTTATTTCCCTTATTTTTGCCCGAGTCTTTTATTCTGTTTTTGACTCGCCGGGATGCCCTATTTTTGCCTGGACCTTCATTCTGTTTTTATGTCCAGCGGGTCATTTTATGCGAAGTATTTTTTAACTGCATCTGAATTCACAGGGGATGGGAAGTCTTCACCATCCATAGTGCTGAGCATCAGAGCTCCACCCGAGAAAACTTTCTTTACTACGAATGGTCCTTCATAGTTCGGAGTCCATTTGCCCCTGTGGTCTGTATGAGGAGGGGGGATTCTTTTCAGCATAAGATCTCCTACTTGGTACTCTCGGTGCTTGACTTTCTGATCGAAGGCTCTCTTCATTCTTTTCTGATACAACTGCCCATGACAGATCGCAGCCAATCTTTTCTCTTCAATCAGACTCAGTTGTTCGTATCGGGATCGGACCCATTCTGCTTCGTTCAGCTTAACATCCATTAGTACCCGCAGGGAGGGTAATTCAACTTCTACAGGTAGGACTGCCTCCATACCATACACAAGCTGATACGGTGTTGCCCCAGTGGATGTTCTGATTGACGTACGGTACCCATGCAAGGCAAATGGTAGCATTTCATGCCAGTCTTTGTATGTAACTACCATCTTCTGCATAATCTTCTTGATATTCTTATTAGTTGCCTCAACAGCGCCATTCATCTTTGGCTTGTAAGGAGAAGAATTGTGGTGTTGGATCTTGAAGTCCCGGCATAGCTCTGCCATCATTTTGTTGTTTAAATTGGAACCATTATCAGTAATGATTCGCTCGGGAACTCCGTATCGACAGATGATATCTCTCTTCAGAAATCTGGCTACCACTTGTCTTGTAACGTTGGCATAGGAAGCTGCTTCGACCCACTTGGTGAAATAGTCAATGGCGACCAAGATGAATCTGTGGCCATTCGAAGCAGTTGGCTCAATCTTGCCAATCATGTCAATGCCTCACATAGCAAAGGGCCAAGGTGAAGACATCACATTCAAAGGATTGGGAGGCACATGCACCTTATCCGCATAAATCTGGCATTTATGGCATTTTCTGGCGTAGGCACAACAGTCGGCATTCATTGTGATCCAGTAATAACCTGATCTTAGCAATTTCTTGGCCATTGCATGTCCTCCTGCATGGGTACCAAAGGATCCTTCGTGCACCTCGTGCATCAGCAAGTCTGCTTCTGTTCTGTCAACGCATCTGAGGAGTACCATATCAAAGTTCCTCTTGTAGAGAGAACCATCAGTATTCAGGAAGAAACTACCAGAAAGCCTTCTCAATGTCTTCTTATCATTGGAAGATGCCCCAGGTGGGTATGTTTGATCCTCCAAGAAGCACTTAATGTCATGGAACCAAGGCTTATCATCTTTGACAACATCTGCTATGAACACATATGCTGGTCTGTCAAGTCTGGACACTGAAATTCGAGGTACGAAGTTGGCAGCTTGAACTTTGATCATGGATGAAATGGTAGCCAGAGCGTCTGCAAACTGATTCTCGTCCCGAGGGATATACTCAAGCTTAACTGTTGTAAAGAAAGTCAATAACCTCCTTGTATAATCCCTGTAAGGTATCAGATGATCCTGGTGTGTGTACCATTTACCGTTGGTTTGATTAACTACCAGAGCTGAATCTCCGAACACAGTCAAAGTCTTGATCCTGAGGTCAATGGCTTCCTCAAGACCCATAATGCAAGCTTCGTATTCAGCTTCGTTGTTAGTGCAGTTAAAGATGAGTTTTGCCGAGAAAGGCATGTGAACTCCTTTAGGTGTAATGAGTACTGCACCAACGCCACGGCCGTTCATATTGATCGCCCCATCAAACATCATAGTCCATTCCTCTTCCGGGTCAGGCCCTTCAGTGTGAACAGGCTCTTCATGATCTTTTGCTCTTATGAACATGATGTCTTCATCAGGGAAGTCAAACCTCATAGGCTGGTAATCATCAATAGGTTGCTCAGCAAGATAGTCAGACAATACACTGCCCTTGATGGCTTTCTGAGATGTGTACTGGATGTCATATTCTGTAATAATCATTTGCCATCTTGCAACCCGTCCGGTAAGTGCTGGCTTCTCAAAAATGTACTTAACTGGATCCATCTTGGAGATCAATAAAGTAGTGTGGGTCAACATATACTGCCTTAGTCGGCGAGCAGCCCACGCTAAAGCACAACAAGTTTTCTCGAGCAGTGAATAACGCTGTTCACAGTCGGTAAACTTTTTGCTTAGGTAGTATATTGCATACTCTTTTCGACCAGACTCGTCATGCTGGCCCAGCACACACCCCATTGACTCTTCTAATACTTTCAAGTACATGATTAGAGGTCTTCCTTCAACTGGAGGTATAAGGATTGAAGGCTCTTGTAAGTATTCCTTGATCTTGTCAAAAGCCTTCTGGCAGTCTTCGTTCCACCTGACCGTTTGTTCTTTTCTCAACAATTTGAACAAGGGCTCACAGGTTGCTGTAAGGTGAGATATGAACCGTGAAATGTAGTTCAATCTTCCTAAGAACCCTCGAACTTCTTTTTCTGAATTTGGTGAAGGCATTTCTTGGATAACTTTGACTTTATCAGGGTCGACTTCAATCCCTTTCTCACTCACAATAAATCCCAGCAGCTTACCGGATCGCACCCCGAATGTGCACTTGTTGGGGTTCAACTTCAGTTGGTACTTCCTCAGACGCTTGAATAGCTTCAGCAGATTTACCAGGTGGTCTTCTTCGGTGAGGGACTTGGCAATCATGTCATCCACATAACATTCGATTTCTTTATGGATCATATCGTGGAATAATGTCACCATAGCCCGTTGATATGTTGCACCGGCATTCTTCAGTCCGAATGGCATCACCTTGTAACAGAACGTGCCCCAGGGTGTGATGAAGGTTGTCTTCTCCATGTCTTCAGGTGACATCTTGATCTGATTGTATCCTGAAAACCCATCCATGAAGGAGAACACCGAGAACTGAGCCGTATTATCCACCAATACATCGATGTGAGGTAATGGGAAGTCATCTTTCGGGCTGGCTCTGTTCAGATCCCGGTAGTCAACACACATTTTTACTTTGTCGTCCTTCTTAGGCACAGGTACTATATTAGCAACCCACGGCGGATAGCTAGTCACAGCAAGGAACCCGGCGTCCCACTGCTTTTGTACCTCTTCTTTGATTTTCATTGCCATGTCCGGGCGAGTACGGCGCAGTTTCTGTTTAACCGGTGGGCAATCTTCTCTTAAAGGCAGCTTGTGCATAACAATGTCGGTGTCCAACCCTGGCATATCCTGATAAGACCAAGCAAACACATCCACATATTCCTGAAGCAGGTCAATCAGTTGCCTCTTCACTGAGTCTTGTAAGCAGGCCCCGATTTTAACTTCTTTCACATCTTCATCTGTACCAAGATTAATCGTTCCGACCTCCTCCTGATGAGGAGAGATAACCTTTTCCTCTTGTCTCAAAAATCTGGCTAGCTCTTCAGGAAGCTCATACTCTTCTTCAACCCCTTCATCAGCTTGATTGATTGGATTGTCAAAGTCATACGAAGTCATAGCCGTGTTGTTGTCGGTGCGGTCTGAAAGGCACTCTTCTGCAGGAGTAACTCTTATAATTTCCTGGGAAGACCAGTTTGAGATACTGCTCCCCGGGATCTTTGGACGTATCCAACTCTCCAGGTTGCGGTCGCTTTCATCCTCGTCTTCCAAGTTGTTCACGGTATCTGGGGTGAGCATCCCCCCACTGACAAAATTGGGCTTCTTAGCAGCCTCTGCTTGATCTTGTTGAGTTGGTTTGTAACCCAACCCAAATCTGTCCTCCTTCTTCTCTACAGGCAGCAACTTGCCCCAGCCTTGGGCAGTCCCCTCTTCAACAACCTTCCGGGCTTGCTGATAAGATGTCATTGAGGTTCCAGGCACATCGGATGCTTCATTTATGTTCAAGGCCTCAAACCCTTGACTCATAGTTTCGTGGATCTCCCCATCCATCTCAATGTATTTGTATGTAGCCAGGTGGCTAACAAAGATATCTTCCTCTCCACAAATGGTAACGACTTGGCCCTCCCACTCGAATTTTAACTTCTGGTGAAGGGTTGACGTCACAGCGCCAGCGGCGTGTATCCATGGTCTACCCAATAGACAGCTGTAGGCAGGCTGTATATCCATCACGAAGAAGGTCGTTTTGAAAGTCTGTGGGCCAATCATTATAGGCAACTCAATCTCTCCCAGAACTGACCTCTTAGAACCGTCAAAGGCTCTCACTACCAAGTTGCTGGGGCGTAATGCCAATCCTTCATACTCCAGCTTTACAATGGCTTTCTTAGGTAGGACATTGAGGGATGACCCTGTGTCCACCAGTACATGAGAAAGAACTGCACCCTTACACTCCAAGGTAATGTGCAAAGCCTTGTTGTGGTTGCGGCCTTCCGTTGTCAAATCAGTGTTGGTAAATCCTAGTCCATGACTAGCGTTGACATTTCCAACCACTGCCTCTAACTGATTGACTGTAATCTCCTCTGGCACATAAGCTGCATGCAAGACTTTTAATAGTGCGTTCCGATGAGCCTCAGAGCACATTATTAATGATAAAATAGAGATCTTGGAAGGTGTCTGGTGAAGCTGGTCCACTATCTTGTAATCACTTTTCTTGATGATTCTCATGAATTCATCAACTTCTTGATCAAAAGGGGTCCTTAAAGCTTCTTTAGCAACTTGCTCTTCTTGCACCATGCTCTTTCCTTTTGCCTTGGCAGCAGCTTCTGCTTCAGCAACGGGTCTTGGAATTTGCGGGGCAAAGAGACGCCCGTTTCGAGTGAAGCCTCCGCCTCCCCCCACATTGTCTATCTGTGGTGAAGAAGTTGATGATTCCAGAGTAATTTTCTGTCCTTCGCAGTATAGATCGGAGCCGTAATGCCAAGGGATGGCATTATTGCTTTCATAAGGGACTGGCCCAGGCACTGTGATAGTGACTGGACTGATAGTAGCTGCAGAAGGGACCACGATAGTATGTGGATCATAGTATATTGTAACTGGTGCTCTGATAAGAGTGGCATTTTGTGAGTTGTTGGCAGGAACATTGGCAGGATCATAGTATATTGTAACCGTTGAGACACTTTCATTATTTGCTGTTGATGTTGTAGGAGGCACTGTTGACTGGATGGACGTTGAAGTTGTAGAAGAGATGGTTGTTGATATATGGTCCGTTGAAGTAACAGATGAAGCATTTGTTGATGAGATTGAAGAGTTGTTTGGAACAATTGTTGTTGCAGTTGTAGAAGACTCGGGAATTGTTGTTAAGGAGATTGCTGGATTTGGAGGCGTTGATGTTGTGATTTGAAGTAAGCCACTCTGGATGAGACCATCTATGCCACTTCTCAAGTTATCACACCCATTTACCGAAATGTTGCAATAAGCACATCCTAGCTCACACCCGGGGAACATTTGACATTCAAGGAGTTGAGCTTTAATCTCTACCAGGGGTGTTCGAATCTGCCCCACACTGGTTATCAAGAAAGACGGCTTGTCTTCCTCAATAGCATTGATTCTGGGTCCTCCGTGGTTGGGCATAGGGTTCTTACTGACATTTGGCGGGGGTGCAAAGTTTAGAGCTTTGGAATCCACTAGATCCTGTACTTTCATGTGCAAAGCTCTGCACTTCTCTGTACTGTGGCCAGGTGCGCTGGAATGAAAAGCACATCTGGTGCTGGCGTCATAATTTCTGGGCAGACTGGCAGGATCTGGAGGTGCCAATGACCTTAGCTCAACCAGGTTGAGTTTCAGGAGTTGTGGCAACAATGTGGCATAAGGCATAGGGATCAGATCAATCACCCTATTGGCCTGAGATGGTCTCTGTTGGAACGGTCTTTGCTGATTGTTGTTGCTGGTGTTGTTGTTGTAATTTCTCTGAGGTGGATACTGAGCTTGTTGCTGGTAATGGGGTTGTTGCTGTGGTTGGTATGCTGGTTGTTGATGAACTGGAGCGGGAATGGTGACAGCTGCCACTGACCTATTAACATACTGGGGTCTGCCCCTACTGGCCTGAATAGCATTAGTCTCACCAGTTCTTCTTGGGCCCACAAAAGGCTTTCTGGGGTTGCTGGACGAGCTCGCACCGTTGTCAGAAATTTTGCCCATCTTTAATAGGCTCTCAATTCTTTCTCCAGCTATAACTACATCCGCGAAGCTGGTGGAAGAAAAGGCAGCTAGCCTATCAATGTATGTCCCTTAGAGGGTGTTCATAAACATGTCGGCCATCTCCCTTTCCGACATGGGTGGCTGGACAGCAGCAGCAAGCTGTCTCCACCTCTAGGCGTACTCCCGGAAGCTTTCTCTGGATGATTGAGACATTCCCATCAGGAGGGTCCTGTTGGGAGCCATATCCAAGTTGTACTGGTATTGTCTAATGAAGGCCTCAGCCAGGTCCTTCCAGCATCTGATGGTTGCTCTGGTCAAATGAGAGTACCATTCCCTTGAAGCTCCTGTTAAACTGTCTTCGAAATAAAACATCCACAGTGTTTCATCCATGGTGTATGCCTTCAGCCTCCCCAGAAAGGATTGCAAGTGGGTCCGTGGACAGGAGGTTCCGTTGTACTTCTCAAAGCACGGAGGTTTAAACTTGTGGGGAATCCTTACCCCGTCCACTAAGCCCATGTCCATGACATCAAAACCCAAGGAGTTTTGAGACTCCAAGGATCTTAATTTCTCAGCAATTTCATCTAGCCTTCTGTCATAGGCTTCATCCCCAGCTCCCATCACAGTGAACTGATCTTCTTGGGGGTCTTCTTGTAGTACTCTGCCTGTAGTAGCATTCCCTTGTACATTAGCAGGGATGTTGATCTCTGGGTGAAGATGGGGGCCATACACAGGTGGGTTGACATGAGGCTGAACCCTCTCATTGTTGCTCGTTCCACCAGTCCCTAGATGGGGGTCTTCCTGAGTCTGCCTCTCTACCAATGCTCTTAATCTTTCTTGGCTCTGTGCCAATCCATTCATCACCTCCATAAACTGGGTCATCTGATTTCTCATTTCCAGTCTCTCATTGGCCATTTGAGCCCTGACCTCTGTAAGGTCCTGTTGTACCTGGTCCATCTGTATACCCGGAAGGTTGTTGCGGGTAGGATATCTGTGCGGACGATTGAGTGGGAACACCCGACGGCGAGCAATATTTCCTGAACCACAACAGAGTTAGTAACAAACAAAACAAAAGCCTACAAAACAAAACAAAAGGTTAGTATGCAATGCAGTATGCTTATTTGTTTCCAAGGTATCCGGCTTGGCACTTGGTTTTGACCTTTCCAGACCCCGAGGAAGATGCTTTTTGATGTTGCTTAGGAGAGAGAGATTCAAATGAAACAAACTACTGAATATATTACAAAAAGTGAATGATACATAGTTTCTTTTTTTACAATACATGCCCATGAGGGGTCAAAATACAACATAAAAAGGAAAAGTACAATGAAATGAAAGCAACAATAAACAAAAGTCAGACACCAAGACCAAACTTATCCTCCTGAACTTCCTTTAGAAGTGCTTCAGTTACCGGGTCAGCTGGACACTCTGTGAGGTTCCTGATGAGAATATTCCTAGTGGCAATAGCAGCAGTTAGCTTCTTGTGTCTGCCCTGGTCCTTTGACCTCTTCACACCAGCCCTAATCTTCAACTCTGAGATCTCTTTCTGGGCTGCTAGCAGGGCTTCCTGTTGCTCTTTTGCACTAGCCTCCAACTGCTCAATCTTGTCCTGAGTCCTTTTATCTTCCTGAGTACGAGCTTCAGTGATCCTGACCCACCTAGCTTGACTCTCTTTCAGATATAAATCAGTCCTGGCCTTTTGGAACTGAGCCTCCTTGCAGGCATTCTTCAAAATCTGCTCTCCAGCCCTTGACTTCTTGATGTAGTCTTCTGACTTCTCAATCCTGGCTAGATGCTCCACCTTAAGCTTTTCCAACCTTTCAATGTCCAGCCGACCATCACTCCTCTCCCAGAGGGTCTTCTGTAGAGCCTGAGTCAGATTCTCATTCCTCTCTTTCAGTTTCTCAAACTCTTCTAGGCTGACAGTGGCGGGAGGTGGTACTGTGGATGGTCCAGGTGCATCCTCAATGGTGAAGGGCATCCCAGAAATTTGAGCCCTGGCATGAGACCACTCATAGTACTGAGCTGAGGCCACATTGTTGCATTTTCCAAGAATGGCCATCCCTTTGGTCTGGATATTGTCCCAAGCCCAGGATGCTTTCCTGACAACAGCCAGATTAGGCTTAACCTCACAATAAAGGGTTTCAGCCAAGTCTTGTGCTCTAGGAGGGTGGACCAATGCATAGCCCAATTGTCTTTTGAATAGCAGTGGGTTGTAGTTGATGCAACCCTTCACTCCTATCAGAGGCACATTGGGGAACTGCCCACAACTAGTAATGATGTCCCTGCCCTTGGTGCTCTGAGTGCACCACCTGATGTCATCTGAGGTCAAAGCAATAAGTCTTCTAGCCCAATTCTTCTGTTGGTGAGGATTCAAGAATGCATCAGTCTTGGGCAAGTGTTTGAGCAGCCAGGTATGGAACAGGGGAGCACAGCATCTCACCAGCCTTCCTCTTTGCTTTTCATTCCTTTGGTGAATAGAGTAATAGAAATCTCCCAGTAAGGTGGGCACTGGGTTCCTCAGAATGAAAAGGTGAATGGCATTCTTGCTAATAAACTTAGGCTCATCTGCAAAAAGTATAACCCCATATATGCTGAGGGCTAACAAAGCACAGACTGCCTTCCACTCTCCCAAGGAGGCCTTTAGGATAGCTTGAGAGGTCAAGAAATCCAAATGTAGACCATAGATTCCTGCCTTGGTTGTCTTGTTCTGCTCAATCAAGAAAGGTTCCAGATACAGTGCCTTAGCTACTTCTTCATTGTTGGGAAAAACCATTTCTGGGTTGAAGGGGACACCACCCCTGACAGGTACTCCAACCAGTGATGAATACTCTTCCAACAAGGGTCCCAACTGAAAATTCTGGAAGGTGAAACACCTCAAAGGGGGATCATAGAACTGTAGACAAGTGTGAATCAAGCTCCTCTGGGAAGGGTCCAAATCCATAACCACATCAAGGATGCCTCCATAATGTTCTCTGAATAGTGGTATATGGTCTGGAGTGATAAGGGCCTGGACCTTCCTGATGCCAGTCAGCTCAGGCTCAAAGAAATGGTAAGAGATATTGCTCTTCTTAGGTGCCATGACTGATACTAGAAGATGGACTACTGATAAGCTGGTGCTGGTGATGTAGGTGACTAAAGCAGGTAGCTGATGAGGATAGCTGAAGCAGATACTGATGAAGATAGGTCTATGCAGATGAAGGGGTCAAAACCAACCCAAAATATAATATGGATACCCTGAAAAACAAAATAAGAAAATGTTAAATGATGCAATGATGATGTATGCAAATGATATGCAAGGGTTTGTGATCAAGCTGGATCTGATTACTGCTTTGATATAAGTCCATATATGTTCAAGAAATCCAGATGGAGGTTCATAAATCCAGTAACCAAGGTGGGGGGGACTCAAATAAAGAGTCACATGTCCGGGGTTAAAATCACAAGAACTGTCCCAAAATGGAGTACTCTTAATCAAAACAAAGTAACAGGGTATGCTGAGGTCAAGGGTACCTGCAAACCTCTAAACAGCCCAACCCCCTCACAGGTGGTGTTCTAAAACAAGGATCCTCAGACTTGGATCAGTTATGAGAAGTGTAAACACTTCTAACCCGGAGGTACAGTGTTTACAATAACCATAAAAGATCCTCCTCTAATTCACCTCAGTTTCTGAAGGTCAATACTAAAGGTCATCCAGACTTAGCAGGCTTCCCAGATAGCCCTAGCACTACAGGAAATCTGTAGCACAGAGTTCTCAAGAAGAAACCCATATATGAACCGTGTTTCATATTCCCGCACCAGACCGAAATGGAATGGGAAAGAACATGAACCACTCTAGCCTAGGTGTCACTCAGGTCGCAGGTATAGGACCTCAACTCTCAATAGAACCCCACCCACCAAAGCAACAAAACCAGATCCAGCCAGAACAGTATGACAATATGATGTATATAAAGCTATAAAGAAAGTAATAAAATAACTGTACATAAAGAAAAAAAACAAAATAAATATACAAGCACAAATAGCACATAACACCCCAGTAAACACAAATCCAACAAGCGCTAGGAGGAACCCACAAAAAGAACCAGAAGCCCTGGTTGCAGTATAAGGGTCCCCAGCAGAGTCGTCAAGCTGTCGCTCCCAATAAATGAGACTGGGCTCAAATAAAGTACAGACGCGAACGGTCGGCGAAAGGAGGATGTGAGAACACACAGGAGTGAACTCACAAGAAAAGAAAAGAGTCTCCAGCTAGGCATTTTTATCCCGGAGGAAAGGTAATGCTGCATAGACCTAGAAAGATATGGATAAGACGGTCGCGAACCAGAGAGACTGAGAAATGGGGTTGGTTACAACCTGGGAAGGTATTAGCACCCAGATTGTCCGTCGTACCCGACGGGATCCACGCTGAAAAGATTTGTGTTTTAAAGGGGTAGTGTCAGTGCAATCTGTGTATAAAAGAGCTGGAAAAGGATGTACAGGTGTCAGTGTAAGAGAAGTGAAGTGTATAAGTGTACAGTGTCAGTGTAAGAACAGGAATAAGATGCTCAAGATAATGAGGCTAAAAGAATGATGATGGAAAGAGGGGGGATATACAGAGACTTTTGTTCGATAACTGTTAAGTTATGCCTACGTATCCTCTCGTGCAATGAGGAAGTCAGAACACCGTAGTTCGACCCAAAGAGACTGAAAGATGAATTGACTGATGAACTGCTTACTTGCCTATGCTCAAGTGTATGACCTGTCTGGCTCAGGTGCAAACTGTCTTGCATTAGACGGAAGAAGCAAATTCTCGCTTGTGAGTGAATGAGATGAGAAAAGAATCCCGAAGGAGACGATTATTGTTTGTTTTTGTGTTTTCAGTCTTTTATTGCTTTTGAAAGTTTGTCATAAGTTAATGAGCTTAAGCCTAAACCAATGGGTTAGTAAACTCATCACATCTTCCCTCTGATTAGGGGTAATGAGAATACCTTAAGTGTGAAGTCAGCATCTCACACTAAGACACCATGATGTAGGGTTAAGATCATTAACCTACTTATCTTTATTTAGATGTTTTTGTTGTTTTTGTTTAGTGTTAAGTAATGAGGTTAAGCCATAATCAGGGATTAAACAGACTCATTACACCATCCTAATAGAAGGATAATAGATGAGAATGTTTAAGCTGAGGAATGCTTCTCAACTTAATCCATGATTAGGGATTAAACTCATGACAAAACAAAGCCTTTATTAAGTGGATTTTAGTTAATGATTAGATGATGAAGTGAGTTTTATGGTTAGTAAGACAACTTGAGGGGGACTTTTCCATTAACACTAGGGTTAGTCCTTCTTAACCAATTAAGGAAGAATTAGAACCCTAATGTAAGGCCCAAGTTACAAGCTTGATGTCTTGATGGTTATTAGGTGAATTGATTAAAGGATTTAAACACATTAAGGGTTTAACACTTAGGATTAAAGTTATACACTCCATCCTAATAGAAGGATGCAGACATAAGCTTAATCACAAAGCCTTAAAGCCTTTAGGGTTTAGTCCCTGATTATGGGGTGAGAAGAGAAGACTCAAAGATGACACAAAGGTAAAACTAAATGGGGGACTAATCAAAACCTAATTATTATCATGCTTGGGGGTCCTAGGGTTTATGAGGCTCAAGGGAGAAAGATCTTTAAAGAACCACCAAGGAGAGAAACAGATGAAAGGAGGAAGGAGCAAAGAGAAGCAAAACAACTTGCTTCACTTAAGAAGACAAGTTGCTTGAAGAAAGAAAGTAAGATGAACAATAATGAGCAAGCTCAATCCAAAACACATACAAAATGCAGCAAGGGAAGTATGAAAGAGATGAAAAGAGAATGTGAGAAGTGAAGGCAAATTCACTTCTCAAACAACTTACCACCTGAAAAGTTAGCATAGGAAATGAAATGCAATGCAAATGAGATGAAATGTGATGATGCAAACCAAAACCAGGAGCAAGATCATGAAGTGAATGATGCTAAGAGATGATACAAACATGAGGCAAGGCATGAGAATGATCAAACAAGCATAAAGATGCAAATGAGGCATGCTTAGAACCATGAACATACATGAAAAGTTATGAAATGCAAATGACATACAACATGGAAAATGAAGGATGCAATGATCAAACATGATTCTAATATGTCCTAAGATGTGTCATGAATCAAATGAATGCATAAAATGTCATGGCAAGTCATGGTATGCAAGCAAATGGAAGATGAATGCAAAAGAAAGCCCAAATTAGGGTTCATGACCAATACACAATGCAAAAACAAAAACCAGAAGCAAACATCATGATAAAAATTTGAAAATGCATTCAAAGGAACCCTAAACCTATACAAACTCACTGCCCAAAGGAGAGGATCCAATTCTTAACCTAGTGAAAGTTATGAATTTCTTAAGATTTCTAGGGTTTCAAGGTACCTTGACAAGAAAAATGCAAAACAAATGGAAAATGCAAGATCAATTCATGCCAATTTAATCCTATAAACTTCATGATATGCAAGATGCAATTCAAAAAGAATCAAAGTCCAACTCTTAAAGGCTAGGCAGAAATGAATTTTTGAACATTGGATCAAAATAATGCTTTGAAATGAAATTAATTCCATGAAAAATTGTCAAAAGACATTAAGATCAAAAAAGAAATTTGGTTTGAGGGTTGGACAATGTTTCTAAATGATTTTAAAGGTTTCATGAATTTTTTGGTGATTTTTAAATACCTAAAAGTATTTTTAATTAATTAATTCTCATTAATTAATTAAAAATAATCTTTTAAATGATTTAAAAATATTTTTTAATGCAAAAAAATAAAAATAAAAATGTTTTTGGTTTCTGAAAATTAATAAAAGGTTGTATAAAAATTTTCAAAATTTTTGAAAATGTTTTACTATTTTTAATAAATTGAACAAAACAAATGAAATAAAAAGAAAACAAAACTGAATTTAAATGAAAGTCAGCGCATCCAATGGTCAGCATTTAAACTGGGAATGGAGGGAAAGACTGCGCGCGTGATCCTAGGGCTGAGATTCAAACTGACTAAAATGGATTAATTAATTTAATTAAGTGAGATTAGGGCTAAGTGGAAGATCTGGACCATTGAACACGCGCATGAATTGACTAAGTCAGCAACATCTACGCTCCACATTCAAACTACATTAATTACACAGATTAAACCCTAATCACTTTCAGGTGGCCGGAGAAGACTTCCGGTCGTCTTCTTCGGCAAGACCCCCACCTGAAAGTTGCTAAATCCCTCAAAACTTCATGAAAATGAAACCTAATTGCCCAGAATCAAACCCCATTCCAAACTAAATCAAAACCCCCAAACAAAAACCATTTTTCATGCATTAATCAGGCAAATCGAAGCAAAACATTTCTAGGGCAAAAAAGTTTCAGAGCATTCATACATCCTGGTTTCTCAACCATTTTCAAAAATAATCATATCCCCATGATCAGAGGAGTACATAGAAGCATTTAAGAACTTAAAATGGAGTTTCTGGAAAAAAGTTTGAGATGGCTACCTTAGATGGAAACTCCTGGTCCTGAGCTTTCTGGCCTTTCCTTTGCTGCAAGTCCACTCCTTTGAACCCTCTGATGATGAAATGAAGCTTAGAAAGCTTTGAGGATGGCTGGTTTTTGAGATGGCAGAAGTTCTGTTCAAGGGAAGGTGGTGATCGTGTCTTGGTTTCTGGGAGTTTCAAGCTATGGTGATGGATGGTTTGTGACCAGTGAAGTATGCTGAGTTGATTTGTGAAGTTGCTTTGTGTGTTTGCAGCTTGTGGAGAGTGTTTCAAAAGCTTTTGCAAAGTGGGGTGAAAATGAGAGAGTTGTCTTCTTGGTGCTTTCAGGCTTGTGTTGTATATGTTTTGGCTTGCTTTTAGTTTGTATAAACAAATGGGATTGGTCAGATGAGTTGATGTGTGCTGTTGTGATTGGTATGGCTCAAGTTGCCAAAATGTCAAACTTGTGTAAGAGAGGTATGGGTCACTAGCTAGACAAGGACAAATGGGGTGTCCTGCGCAGCAAGAAGTGTGGAGAGCCCTAGGATTGTTTGTGGAGTCAGCAAGCAAGTGGATTCAAACTTGAGTGAGTTTTTGCAACTTGCCTCACTTTTGCTTCTTATGAAATTTCTTGCTCCATAAGTCATAAAAATGAGTGATCCTTTGGTGCAATATGACTTTTAGGTCTTGGTACATGCTTGTATGAAGATTAGAAGTTTATTTGATAGCTCAATTTGCCTTGGCAAGTGAATTTGCAACTTTGCCTCTTTGGTAGAAAACTTCAAATTTTGTGATTTTTGCCAACTTTGACAAGCCATAACTTTTGATCCAAAATGAATTAGGTCAAGTTCTTGTACTTTTTGAAAAGGGAATGATCCATTATACAACTTTCATGACCAAATTTTTTCCATTTGAAGCATTTTTGAATCAAAAAGTAAGGGTTGAAAAAGTTCCCCAAAATGGCAATTTTCATTAAAAGTCAAACTTCCCAAAAAGTCAACTTTGCAAATGACTTGAAATTCTTCAATTTTGTGAACTTCCAACATCTTCTATGATCAAATAAAGATCATACACAATCAAAATGATGAAGAACACCCTTTGGTTGGGTCATTGGGGGCCTCAGATGTCCTGATTTTACACTAACTTGCTTAGAAAGTCAACCCTTGATCAGATGACTTACCCATCGAATTTCTTCATGAAAATTGATATGCATGATCCCTATACCATATAGAGACCAATAGAAACAAGAATGACCAAAAAATTTGGAGTTATGGCCTTTGAAACCAAAACCCTACTTCTAGGTCATCTGTGCAGTCAAACCTGGCTCTGCTTCCATGTCATTTTCAGTTCTTGTGATTCTTTGACATTCTTGACTTTGAGGGGATATAACATGATGTTTGAACATACATGGACCCCTTTGAAGTGATTGGTGACCTTTGGAGTGGCTCAAGAAGCTCCTGGATTGCTCAGATCACAAACCCTAGATGCAGATGACTTTGAACCAATGCAGTGTGTCAAAAATGTGATATGAGATGGTATGATTGAGTTTATGCATATGAGGAGATCATAAGCCATGGTGTGAATGGGTGAGGGCAAATTTGGGGTGTTTACAATCATATCAGGATGTTAGAGTTTTTACTTAACATTGGTTAACTGATAAGTCAAAAGAGTTCATTACCAAATCCTCAACAGGATGTTTATTATCCAGAAATCAATTACAATCTACATCAGTGAGAAGAAACTGATATCACCATAATCTCAAGATTGAGAAACAAGAAGAAAAAAGGAAAAAAGTTATTGAAAGATACAAAACAAAAAAATATCAATTTTCAGAGGCAACACCAGTCTTTTTTCTCCAACTTATCATCACCAATTTTCATTAGCTTCAGAATCTCTCTTCGAACCTGGACTCTCCATTTCTCGGTCACGTCTCCAATCTTTAACAACTTTTCAAATACTCAATACTCCTTCAAACTTTTCTGCAGAATAAATGCAAACACAACATCAATATACCAATGGCAATACAAGATAAAACTCAGAAACAGAGATAAACCTTCACCAAAAAAAATAAAAATCTTCTTCTTCAAACATCTTCATAAATTTCTTGCTCTCAATCCTTTATCATCGTCACCATTAACCGAGTTCACAAGATTTTGTCAACTGCTGAACCGTGCAAAATTGCGGCAGAACCACCACGAACTTTCTTCATCCGACAATATTCTTCGCCATCCTCAGCTTCACCTTCATTATCTAATTTCCTGCATTAAATCAATATAGATCATCAGCAACATCTCTAATGAATTCGGATTCGTCGCAGTAAAAAGAAGAAGAATGAGTCTGCAAGCTCGCGGCTCAGAAGAGAAATGAATTTGAACCATAACCATAACTGGAGCATCAACTTTGCATCTTCACTAGCGTCAATTTGGATCCAAAACATTCATGAGTCTTCATCATGTTTCGGCACTTTATCACCACTGATTCAAGGATTGAATCCCAAATTCAGTGTCACGACAACGCTGAAGGCATTGTTATGATTCGCAGAGTCAGTCATTGACACTAACCCTATTCTCCATCACAGTCGCTTCACATCAATAACCTAAAAAAATGGAAATCCGCATCAAGAACATCAATGAAAATTCAGAACCAAAAAGAAGAAAAGGCAAGCAGGAGTCGATACAAAACCAAGGAAATCAGTGAACATTTAGAAAAAGGGAAATCCAATCAGTTACGAAATTCAGTCAATTACAAAAACTCAACCAACATAACTAACTCTAACAGTTTTTTCTAACCAATTCAAAAATCGAAAACCAAAATAACTAATTGAAATCCAACTCACTTCATAACAGAATTCATCTATCATAACAAAAAAACATAAATCAAAATTGAACTTACTTGAGAAGCTTCGAGAAAGAACTAGAAGTTCAGCTCCTATAAATCAGAGCTTTGGTTCTTCGACTTTTTTTTCGGACACTCTTCACAATAGCCATTTCTCTCATCACTCCTCTCCAACCATTCTTTCTATTTCTTCCTCTTCACTTACCACCCCCCCCAATTCGGATCTTTTTCCACACCTTCTTCTCCAATCCACATCAGTTTTTCAGCAACCTTCATCAACCTTTAACATCCCAAGATCAGCATTGGATAATGGATTGCAACAACAAATGGTAGTTTTGCAGTAACGAAAAATCGCGTATGAAAGAAGAAGAAGGAATGTAAAGCAAAATCTAGACCACAAGAGAAATGCATACCTAAAGCAGATCCACCGGATCCTTCAGTATCCTTGAAGCACCATCAAAGCAATGATGACGGGAATGAAAACACGTCGGTATCGTTTTCTTTAGCTTCGCAAAAGGGATCACAAGTATCAACAACACCTTGTTCTAACCTGTAAGAACACAACATTGTGTAAAAATCATCGACAATCGTTTTCGTACAGCAACAGGGTCAAGACAAGGATTACTAAAGAAAGCGTTTATTTGCTAGTCAGAAAAAGATCAAGGACCTCGTCGAGGAACATCAGACGGTGAAACGAACCGCGTCAAGGGAAAGACTCACGAAATCGCGAATATCAGCTTCAAGAAGCCGCAACCTTTTCTTCGATTCTCAAACGACATTCGCATCCTTCTTTTTCGAGATTGACGAGAAAACTTTGACCCAAAAGGTACAAAAGCAAGATTTCAGCGCCGTTATTTGTTGATTGTTAGTCTAGGTTTCAAGCAGTTAGCTAGGGTTTTTGGTTCTCGGATTGGGAATGAGGGTTTGGTTTAGGTTGAAATTGTGGGGGAAGGAAGCATCACCGTCGTCCTCCATCTTTTTCGATGAACTTTAAGGGTGGCAGCGGCGCTGTTGGCTGAAGGAAAGTAGAAAGATGGTGAGGGAGGCGGAAGACGAAGAAGAGGATTAGGGTTCCGAAGCTTTTTTTTAGTCTTTGAGCTTGTGTTATTTCTGTTAATTATAAGGGCATGTAAATTAAATTAATAAGAAGGATTAATTGTCTTTTTTCTTTGATATTGTGAAAGGATTAATGAGATATTAAGGCAATTAATCCACGGTTAAGTATATTGGTTAAGATACTAAGAGATGAGATAAGATTGAGAGGGATTTTTGAGATTCCCTTGGCCATACCGGCGGTGACACTTGTCACCGTCCGGTAGGCTTAAAGCATTTTGCTATATACACCCTCCTTTTAGGCCCAGCTCAAAAAATAACATAAAAATATACTTCCTGCACTCCCCCTGGTTTCTGGCACAATTGGGCTTAATCCTCTTCGCTAATTGCACCCCTCTGTTGAGCCCATTCGAAAAACAACAAAAAAAAGGTTACTTAAGTCACCCCCTGCCATTTTCTTTAATTGTTAGTTTTTTTTTCCAGTTTTATATAGATAGAAAATAATACAAATAAAAATAGAAAAGTCATAGAAAAATTCCCAAAAAAATTTCAAGTATATTTTAATTCATATTAGAATTGATTAGAATTTTATTTTTTCTATTTTTGCTTTATTTTTGGTTTTAGATTGGATTTTTCATGTAGATGTTTCTTATTGAATTTTCTTCAATTGCCCATGATTTTGTTCATTTTATTTTTTTTTACTTTCCAGTAACTTTTTTTTGACCATTCTTTTTACTGTAGTTAGATGACTCATAATAGTACTTAGATTAATTTTTGTGGATTTTTTAAATCATTTTATCTTAGGTTTTAGAGGCTAAATCTTTAGAAATTAGAGGTTAATTTTTAGGTGCAAATAAGCAATTTTTAGGCCTAGTTAAATTCTGAATTTTTTGGATTCCTTTTAGTACAATGTTATAGGTAATCTTAGGTCCCTATGATTTAATTTTCATAATTTTTCCAGAAGTTTAGATATTTTTTTAGAATATTAATTCTTAGGTTTGCTATGTGTATTTCCCATTAGTTTAGGCCATGAAAATAAAGTCCAATAAAAGAATAGTTTAGATTAGATTTAGTCTTAGAATTTAATGTAGACTTAGGTTAGTTTAAATTTGGATGTTTAGAAGGAAAATATTAGGCTTGACTTTGATTTAGAATTTAGGTTTAAGTTTCATTTTAATTAGGATTAGAATGAATAAATAAGACTATTTTTCATGCCTTTAATTGTTTTGTTTAGAATTTTATTTCTTAATCCAATTTTAATGTTTTTGCCATATTATTTGAATTTCTCACTTGCATAGGCTTCCCCATTGTTCTTAGAATCAACTTAACTTCTTTAGGAAGTAAGTTGAATTCTAGTAGTTTCTAGTTCCTTTTTCCATTAGGCTTAGAAACCTCATTAACCATAGGACCACTCTTGTAAATAAATAAACAAAATTAGGGTTGTGTCTTAGTTCCCATTAGATTTTCCCTTTTCCAACTTGAGTCATTCTTTCTCATCTCAAAAAGAAAAGCAATAAAACACTTAATAAAAACCGAACAATCTTGTACGACACGAGACTTTGTTGCGGAGTGTTTATACGCGTCCTATTTCGGGGCGAGGTGTAAATACTTCCCGCGATGGATAGGTCTTAGTACAAGACCGTTCACAAACAAATTCAAAACATTTCTCATAAAAGCCAAAAACAAATAACAAGCGACTATCCTGCGGGAACTTCTCTTTCTCATCTCATTCACTCACAACGCGAACTCGCGACGACTTGTCTCGCATACAAGACGGTAAACGCACTCGTACCAGACGAGCCTGCAACACCTGAGCATAGACATACGCAGTTCCAGCTGTAAAAAAACACAAACAAATAGTTCCCTCCTAGGTTAGGCGAACTACGTCGACTCTGATCCTCATTATCCCGATGAGGTACGTAGGCAGCGGGGTAGGGCCCGTTCGAGCACAATCTTTATTTTCCCTACATTTCCCCCTTTCTTTTCATTCTCTTTTCCAGTTCCTTTCTCATTTCTCATTTCCATTCCAGTTAGCGGTTTTGTTCAGCAGCATTCTTATTTCTCACCCTTTGAAACAAACTAGCAAGTGTGGATCCCGTCGGGTACGACGGACGGATTGGGGTGCTAATACCTTCTCAATTCGTAACCGACTCCCGAACTCAGATCTTTGGTTCGCAGGACCTTGTCCTTTCCTTCTTCCTCAGGTTTGTGCAACATTACCTTTCCCATTCTTTCGGGATAAAAATGTCTGGCTGGCGACTCTAACCTTTCCGCGCCACTTTCGCGTTTGTACTAGGATGAAAATCCCGGGAGCGACAGTAGTAATGAAAGTTGTTTTATTTTTGAAAGACTAATCAGTTTGTTATCGGTTCACTCGAAATTATATGTTATGTATCTGAGCTACATGTGATTGAATGTCGTTGTTTAAGTCGAAAGTGTAGTATTCCATTTAATTTTTGGAAATTTTGTAACTCTGATTTTGTTATTATTTGTTGGGTAGAAATGGGGTGTTACATTAGTGGTCTCAGAGCAGGTCGGTCGGTCCGACCAAGTTTTCGATTCGTAGTTTGTTTAACAATCAAGTATTGTTATTTAGTTCTAACCTTTGTTTATGTTGCAATGATAAGTTGAGATGGCTGGAAGGAACAATGTCGCAATGGCTGTTGCTCTGTAAGCAATGGCTCAGGTTGTACAAAATCTACCGAACACTGACGAGAATACTGGATCTCGTAGTTTGGCAACTTTTTAGAGGGAGAATCCGCCTACCTTCAAGGATAAGTATGATCCTGATGTAGCGTTGGAGTGGTTGAAAGAGATTGAGAGAATATTTAGTGTGATGGACTACACTCCAGCGCAGAAGGTTCGATATGAAACTCATATGATGTCAGTCGAAGCTGATGACTGGTGGCTAGAGACTCGTCAGAGTTTGGAAGCTACAGGTGAATAGATCAATTGGGTTGTGTTCCGTAGGGAATTCTTGAGGAAGTATTATCCAGAGTATGTTTGTGGTAAGAAGAAAATTGAGTTCCTTAAGCTGAAGCAAGGAAACATGTCGGTTACAGATTATATTGCAAAGTTTGTTGAGTTGGCTAAGTTTTATCTGGACTATAATGAGGAAAATGTTGAACTTTCAAAGTGCATCAAGTTTGAGAATGAGTTGCGTCCAAAGATTAAAAGGAAATTGGATATCAGAAGATTTGTGTCTTCTCTGATTTGGTTGATAGCTGCAGGATTTATGAAGAGGATAATAATGCTCATTATAAGATTATTAATAAGAGGAAGAGCAAGCACTAATAGAGTCATGGAAAGCCTTATAATGCTCCAGATGGGAAAGGTAAATAGAAAGTGGCTGATGGTAAGAAGACTAGTGGGTGGGTGGGGGGATTCTCCTGCTGGTGTGGTTTGTTTTAAATGTGGAAAACCTGGTCATAAGAGTAATATGTGTACTGCTGAGGTAAAAAGGTTTTTCCGTTGTGGTAATATTGGGCATGCTATATCTAAATGCAAGCATAAAGAGATTCTTTGTTTTAACTATGGTGAAGAAGGACACATTGGTAGTCAGTGTCAGAAACCAAAGAAGGAGAAAACTGGTGGAAAAGTATTCGTGTTGGCTGAGACTCAGATAGCTAGTAAGGACAGAGTCATCAGAGGTATATGTTTCATTAATAATAGTCCTTTAATTACTATTATTGATACCGGTACTACTCATTGTTTTATTGCTGCTGATTGTGTCAAAATATTGGGTCTTATGTTGTCTGCTATGAATGGAGAAATGGTCGTCGAGATTCCGGCTAAGGGATCGGTGACTAATCATCTTGTGTGTTTAAAATGTCCTTTATTTATCTTCGATAGAGAACTTAATATTGATTTGGTGTGTTTTTCGTTAACTGGGATATATGTAATCTTAGGAATGAACTGGTTAGAATATAACTATCTTCATATCAATTGTTATAGAAAGTCGGTGAGGTTTTCTACTCCTGAAGAGGAAGAAGTTGGTTTGTTGTCTTTTAGGCAGTTGCGGCAATTAATGCAAGGAGAAACTCATATGTTTTTGTTGATGGCATCATTATCTATTCAGCGTAAAGCTAAAATTGAGGAGTTGCAAGTGGTGCGTGAATTTCCTGAAGTTTTCCCTGATGAAATTCCTGATGTGCCGCCAGATCTTATACCTAGTACCAGATCTGTTTCTATGGCAAGTGAATTTGCAACTTTGCCTCTTTGGTAGAAAACTTCAAATTTTGTGATTTTTGCCAACTTTGACAAGCCATAACTTTTGATCCAAAATGAATTAGGTCAAGTTCTTGTACTTTTTGAAAAGGGAATGATCCATTCTACAACTTTCATGATCAAAGTTTTTCCATTTGAAGCATTTTTGAATCAAAAAGTAAGGGTTGAAAAAGTTTCCCAAAATGGCAATTTTCATTAAAAGTCAAACTTCCCAAAAAGTCAACTTTGCAAATGACTTGAAATTCTTCAATTTTGTGAACTTCCAACATCTTCTATGATCAAATAAAGATCATAAACAATCAAAATGATGAAGAACACCCTTTGGTTGGGTCATTGGGGGCCTCAGATGTCCTGATTTTACACTGACTTGCTTAGAAAGTCAACCCTTGATCAGATGACTTCCCCATCGAATTTCTTCATGAAAATTGATATGCATGATCCCTATACCATATAGAGACCAATAGAAACAAGAATGACCAAAAAATTTGGAGTTATGGCCTTTGAAACCAAAACCCTAATTCTAGGTCATCTGTGCAGTCAAACCTGGCTCTGCTTCCATGTCATTTTCAGTTCTTGTGATTATTTGACATTCTTGACTTTGAGGGGATATAACATGATGTTTGAACATACATGGACCCCTTTTAAGTGATTGGTGACCTTTGGAGTGGCTCAAGAAGCTCCTGGATTGCTCAGATCACAAACCCTAGATGCAGATGACTTTGAACCAATGCAGTGTGTCAAAAATGTGATATGAGATGGTATGATTGAGTTTATGCATATGAGGAGATCATAAGCCATGGTGTGAATGGGTGAGGGCAAATTTGGGGTGTTTACAGCTGCCCCTATTCAAACATCAGTTAGCTGTGCAGGATGTAAGCAACGGCTTAACAGGCAAACAAGATAACTTGTGGTTGAATACCAAAGACAGTCCAAAATTTGCACTCACAGAATGAAGAAGAAAAGGGTTATAGATTGTAAAAGAAAATAAAGTATATTGTAAAGTATGGTCGACGGAAGACAACCGTCGAGCAGAGGACGACTGCTGGGGAAAGAGCAATGACGGGGACGACCGACACGCTGGAAAAGTGCGGAAAATAAAGCAATGACGGGGACGGCCGACATGCTGGGGATAAAAGGGATTATGATAGGGACGGCCACCAAGTAAAGCTATAAGATTCTCTGGGGATTAATGAAAAATGATGGGGACGGCCATCAAGTTCATAAAGTAAGGTAACCAACGATGGGGACGACCATCGGGCTAAACTGATGAAGGACGATCATCAGGAAAAGGAAAAGGGACCACGACGGGGACGGCCATTGGGTTAAAGAATAAATGAAATAATGATGAGGGACGGTCATCAAAGGTGAAGGACGATCACCTAGCAGGGGACGACTGCTCTGAAAGGGGTAAGATGAGGGACGGTCATCTAAGGTGAAGGACGATCACCTGGCAGGGTACGGCTGCCGAAAATATCGCGACATAGGACGAATGCCGGATAAAAGGTCGACGATGGGGACGACCATCGGATGAGCATGATGAAGGACGATCATCAAGAGGTGAAGGACGATCACCTAGCAGGGGACGGCTGCTCTTAAGGTTTATCATGACATAGGACGAATGTCAGATAACAGGATCAACGATGGGGACGGCCATCAGATAAAATGATGAAGGACGATCATTAAAAGGTGAAGGACGATCATCTAGCAGGGGATGGCTTCTAAAAATCACGACATAGGACGAATGTCGGATAGAAAAGATCAACGATGGGGACGGCCATCAGACGAGCATGATGAAGGACGATCATCAAGAGGTGAAGGACGATCACCTAGCAGGGTACGGCTGCTCTCAGGATTTATCATGACACAGGACGAATGTCAGATAGAAAAGAAATTTTGCTTTGCGGGTGATCTACTGGGGATAGTAAACACGGACGAGTGTTTACATCCAGGAAATAAAAGGTATAAGTGTTTTGACGCAGTGTATAGATTAAAGATGCGAACGAGCGTCCCTAAGACTACGATACGGGCGAGTATCGGGTAGAAACAAATACTGACACGTGTTCAGAGATGATGATACGGACGAGTATCAACTGGTTAACAAGGAACACAGACGAGTGTTGAATCTGAGGGGACTCTTATGGGAATAGTAGACACAGACGAGTGTCTAAATTCAAGAAGACATGAGTGTTTGACACGTGTATGGATTAAAGATGCGGACGAGCATCCTTAAGACTATGATACAGACGAGTATCAGGTAGAAACAAACGTTTGACGCATGCTCTGAGATGATGATACGGGCGAGTACCAACGGGTTAACAAAGAACAAGGACTAGTGTCGAACCTGAGATGATATAAGTGGTGTATACAAGATGCAGACGAGTATCTGTATGAGTGAAATATGAGTAATAAGTATGAGTAGTGTATAGACGGGTATTTAACTTGCTGGGGAGAATGACACAGACGAGTGTCGAAAGGAGAAAAATAATATACACAAGTATCTGATATACAAAGTGTTAGGTTACTGTGTTGGGGAAAGTGACATGGACGGATGTCGAGAAAGTGTATATATATGTATATGTGAGTGCGAAGAGGATGCTTTGGTCTTCTACTGGGGATATGACACGGACGAGTGCCACAAGGGGTATATACTGATATTTGTGAATGTAAGGCAACTGTTTTAGCTCTAGCTCTCTGTTGGGGAATCTGGGGAGCATTCTGTATATTGTTGATGGATTGTCAATATTCACAAGTGTTTGATTCAGATCATGGCTTATGATTATGCAATATGTTTGATTTTTGCCGTAATGCTCCGTATTAGACGGAATGCTACGCTTTGTGGGGTGAATATGATGCGAATGCCATGATTATGCAGGGATACCAATCCGGGATTTGGATCCCGTCGCTGTGAAGATCTCTGGCCGATCTGCTTGAAATGGATATCCCAGCTGGGGATGAGATCATTGGTAGATCTAACGCATATGATTCTGCTTGGGGGAATGGGTCAATGATAGACCTATTCCAGTAAATGAAGGACCCAGCTGGGGTTTGTAGAAGCTTCCGTCACTCTGTTGTGATTCCTCCATGCGTTGCTCTTCTGGATAGAGGCTGAAAACTCTGTGGGGAGACGGTTCCCTGGCTTTTGTACTCAGCTGGGGAGAAATAAAAAGTGGCAACTCAGCTGGGGAGAAAATACTTTGGGTGCTAAGACTGAGTGAGTGCTGATTTGCCAGCTTGCTGGGATGAAGCTTACATGCCCCATGTTGTACTTTGAATACCTGCAATCCTGCAAAGACAAAGTGACGCACAAGTAATCCCGAGGTTTCCTTTACTGGATCCCATTATGAGAGTTGATACACTCCCGGGAATAAGTATATTTCCTGCAAGCACGCATTCTTTTAGAAAATAAACATCTGTGTTTATGCAATCAGTATCTTTAAAGACATCAGACATTTTGCAAATGAAAATAAAATGTACGAGACGAGACATGACTGAAAATCTGATTTTATTAACTCATATGCCCTGAATTGGCAAGATACAGTCAAAGAAACATATCTCCTAAAATGAGGAGATTGTTACAAATTGAGAAGCAAAATGCTGGCAATGTTGACGACGCTTCAAGGAGCTTCCCTTTTGCTATGACTCGTATGACATTTGACGTTCTTCCCGTCTTGCTTTCTGAAGAAGGCTGATTCTGATAGAAGCTTGATCCTTTCGAGGTTTACCAAGTTGTAGGTGATACAGACGAATTCAGAATGCAGTTGTTCGCTTATTCCCTTATTTTGCATGGATCGCCCTTTCGGGTTTTCAATCCATCGGGATACCCTTTTTTGCCTGAGCTGTCCAATGCGGCTTTTCAGCTCAGCGGGTGTACATTCTTTTCATTTATTTCCCTTATTTTTGCCCGAGTCTTTTATTCTGTTTTTGACTCGCCGGGATGCCCTATTTTTTCCTGGACCTTCATTCTGTTTTTATGTCCAGCGGGTCATTTTATGCGAAGTATTTTTTAACTGCATCTGAATTCACAGGGGATGGGAAGTCTTCACCATCCATAATGCTGAGCATCAGAGCTCCACCCGAGAAAACTTTCTTTACTACGAATGGTCCTTCATAGTTCGGAGTCCATTTTCCCCTGTGGTCTGTATGAGGAGGGGGGATTCTTTTCAGCATAAGATCTCCTACTTGGTACTCTCGGTGCTTGACTTTCTGATCGAAGGCTCTCTTCATTCTTTTCTGATACAACTGCCCATGACAGATCGCAGCCAATCTTTTCTCTTCAATCAGACTCAGTTGTTCGTATCGGGATCGGACCCATTCTGCTTCGTTCAGCTTAACATCCATTAGTACCCGCAGGGAGGGTAATTCAACTTCTACAGGTAGGACTGCCTCCATACCATACACAAGCTGATACGGTGTTGCCCCAGTGGATGTTCTGATTGACGTACGGTACCCATGCAAGGCAAATGGTAGCATTTCATGCCAGTCTTTGTATGTAACTACCATCTTCTGCACAATCTTCTTGATATTCTTATTAGTTGCCTCAACAACGCCATTCATCTTTGGCCTGTAAGGAGAAGAATTGTGGTGTTGGATCTTGAAGTCCCGACATAGCTCTGCCATCATTTTGTTATTTAAATTGGAACCATTATCAGTAATGATTCGCTCGGGAACTCCGTATCGACAGATGATATCTCTCTTCAGAAATCTGGCTACCACTTGTCTTGTAACGTTGGCATAGGAAGCTGCTTCGACCCACTTGGTGAAATAGTCAATGGCGACCAAGATGAATCTGTGGCCATTCGAAGCAGTTGGCTCAATCTTGCCAATCATGTCAATGCCTCACATAGCAAAGGGCCAAGGTGAAGACATCACATTCAAAGGATTGGGAGGCACATGCACCTTATCCGCATAAATCTGGCATTTATGGCATTTTCTGGCGTAGGCACAACAGTCGGCATTCATTGTGATCCAGTAATAACCTGATCTTAGCAATTTCTTGGCCATTGCATGTCCTCCTGCATGGGTACCAAAGGATCCTTCGTGCACCTCGTGCATCAGCAAGTCTGCTTCTGTTCTGTCAACGCATCTGAGGAGTACCATATCAAAGTTCCTCTTGTAGAGAGAACCATCAGTATTCAGGAAGAAACTACCAGAAAGCCTTCTCAATGTCTTCTTATCATTGGAAGATGCCCCAGGTGGGTATGTTTGATCCTCCAAGAAGCACTTAATGTCATGGAACCAAGGCTTATCATCTTTGACAACATCTGCTATGAACACATATGCTGGTCTGTCAAGTCTGGACACTGAAATTCGAGGTACGAAGTTGGCAGCTTGAACTTTGATCATGGATGAAATGGTAGCCAGAGCGTCTGCAAACTGATTCTCGTCCCGAGGGATATACTCAAGCTTGACTGTTGTAAAGAAAGTCAATAACCTCCTTGTATAATCCCTGTAAGGTATCAGATGATCCTGGTGTGTGTACCATTTTCCGTTGGTTTGATTAACTACCAGAGCTGAATCTCCGAACACAGTCAAAGTCTTGATCCTGAGGTCAATGGCTTCCTCAAGACCCATAATGCAAGCTTCGTATTCAGCTTCGTTGTTAGTGCAGTTAAAGGTGAGTTTTTCCGAGAAAGGCATGTGAACTCCTTTAGGTGTAATGAGTACTGCACCAACGCCACGGCCGTTCATATTGACCGCCCCATCAAACATCATAGTCCATTCCTCTTCCGGGTCAGGCCCTTCAGTGTGAACAGGCTCTTCATGATCTTTTGCTCTTATGAACATGATGTCTTCATCAGGGAAGTCAAACCTCATAGGCTGGTAATCATCAATAGGTTGCTCAGCAAGATAGTCAGACAATACACTGCCCTTGATGGCTTTCTGAGATGTGTACTGGATGTCATATTCTGTAATGATCATTTGCCATCTTGCAACCCGTCCGGTAAGTGCTGGCTTCTCAAAAATGTACTTAACTGGATCCATCTTGGAGATCAATAAAGTAGTGTGGGTCAACATATACTGCCTTAGTCGGCGAGCAGCCCACGCTAAAGCACAACAAGTTTTCTCGAGCAGTGAATAACGCTGTTCACAGTCGGTAAACTTTTTGCTTAGGTAGTATATTGCATACTCTTTTCGACCAGACTCGTCATGCTGGCCCAGCACACACCCCATTGACTCTTCTAATACTTTCAAGTACATGATTAGAGGTCTTCCTTCAACTGGAGGCATAAGGATTGAAGGCTCTTGTAAGTATTCCTTGATCTTGTCAAAAGCCTTCTGGCAGTCTTCGTTCCACCTGACCGTTTGTTCTTTTCTCAACAATTTGAACAAGGGCTCACAGGTTGCTGTAAGGTGAGATATGAACCGTGAAATGTAGTTCAATCGTCCTAAGAACCCTCGAACTTCTTTTTCTGACTTTGGTGAAGGCATTTCTTGGATAACTTTGACTTTATCAGGGTCGACTTCAATCCCTTTCTCACTCACAATAAATCCCAGCAGCTTACCGGATCGCACCCCGAATGTGCACTTGTTGGGGTTCAACTTCAGTTGGTACTTCCTCAGACGCTTGAATAGCTTCAGCAGATTTACCAGGTGGTCTTCTTCGGTGAGGGACTTGGCAATCATGTCATCCACATAACATTCGATTTCTTTATGGATCATATCGTGGAATAATGTCACCATAGCCCGTTGATATGTTGCACCGACATTCTTTAGTCCGAATGGCATCACCTTGTAACAGAACGTGCCCCAGGGTGTGATGAAGGTTGTATTCTCCATGTCTTCAGGTGACATCTTGATCTGATTGTATCCTGAAAACCCATCCATGAAGGAGAACACCGAGAACTGAGCCGTATTATCCACCAATACATCGATGTGAGGTAATGGGAAGTCATCTTTCGGGCTGGCTCTGTTCAGATCCCGGTAGTCAACACACATTCTTACTTTGTCGTCCTTCTTAGGCACAGGTACTATATTAGCAACCCACGGAGGATAGCTAGTCACAGCAAGGAACCCGGCGTCCCACTGCTTTTGTACCTCTTCTTTGATTTTCATTGCCATGTCCGGGCGAGTACGGCGCAGTTTCTATTTAACCGGTGGGCAATCTTCTCTTAAAGGCAGCTTGTGCATAACAATGTCGGTGTCCAACCCTGGCATATCCTGATAAGACCAAGCAAACACATCCACATATTCCTGAAGCAGGTCAATCAGTTGCCTCTTCACTGAGTCTTGTAAGCAGGCCCCGATTTTAACTTCTTTCACATCTTCATCTGTACCAAGATTAATCGTTCCGACCTCCTCCTGATGAGGAGAGATAACCTTTTCCTCTTGTCTCAAAAATCTGGCTAGCTCTTCAGGAAGCTCATACTCTTCTTCAACCCCTTCATCAGCTTGATTGATTGGATTGTCAAAGTCATACGAAGTCATAGCCGTGTTGTTGTCGGTGCGGTCTGAAAGGCACTCTTCTGCAGGAGTAACTCTTATAATTTCCTGGGAAGACCAGTTTGAGATACTGCTCCCCGGGATCTTTGGACGTATCCAACTCTCCAGGTTGCGGTCGCTTTCATCCTCGTCTTCCAAGTTGTTCACGGTATCTGGGGTGAGCATCCCCCCACTGACAAAATTGGGCTTCTTAGCAGCCTCTGCTTGATCTTGTTGAGTTGGTTTGTAACCCAACCCAAATCTGTCCTCCTTCTTCTCTACAGGCAGCAACTTGCCCCAGCCTTGGGCAGTCCCCTCTTCAACAACCTTCCGGGCTTGCTGATAAGATGTCATTGAGGTTCCAGGCACAGCGGATGCTTCATTTATGTTCAAGGCCTCAAACCCTTGACTCATAGTTTCGTGGATCTCCCCATCGATCTCAATGTATTTGTATGTAGCCAGGTGGCTAACAAAGATATCTTCCTCTCCACAAATGGTAACGACTTGGCCCTCCCACTCGAATTTCAACTTCTGGTGAAGGGTTGACGTCACGGCGCCAGCGGCGTGTATCCATGGTCTACCCAATAGACAGCTGTAGGCAGGCTGTATATCCATCACGAAGAAGGTCGTTTTGAAAGTCTGTGGGCCAATCATTATAGGCAACTCAATCTCTCCCAGAACTGACCTCTTAGAACCGTCAAAGGCTCTCACTACCAAGTTGCTGGGGCGTAATGCCAATCCTTCATACTCCAGCTTTACAAGGGCTTTCTTAGGTAGGACATTGAGGGATGACCCTGTGTCCACCAGTACATGAGAAAGAACTGCACCCTTACACTCCAAGGTAATGTGCAAAGCCTTGTTGTGGTTGCGGCCTTCCGTTGTCAAATCAGTGTTGGTAAATCCTAGTCCATGACTAGCGTTGACATTTCCAACCACTGCCTCTAACTGATTGACTGTAATCTCCTCTGGCACATAAGCTGCGTGCAAGACTTTTAATAGTGCGTTCCGATGAGCCTCAGAGCACATTAGTAATGATAAAATAGAGATCTTGGAAGGTGTCTGGTGAAGCTGGTCCACTATCTTGTAATCACTTTTCTTGATGATTCTCATGAATTCATCAACTTCTTGATCAAAAGGGGTCCTTAAAGCTTCTTTAGCAACTTGCTCTTCTTGCACCATGCTCTTTCCTTTTGCCTTGGCAGCAGCTTCTGCTTCAGCAACGGGTCTTGGAATTTGCGGGGCAAAGAGACGCCCGCTTCGAGTGAAGCCTCCGCCTCCCCCCACATTGTCTATCTGTGGTGAAGAAGTTGATAATTCCAGAGTAATTTTCTGTCCTTCGCAGTATAGATCGGAGCCGTAATGCCAAGGGATGGCATTATTGATTTCATAAGGGACTGGCCCAAGCACTGTGATAGTGACTGGACTGATAGTAGCTGCAGAAGGGACCACGATAGTATGTGGATCATAGTATATTGTAACTGGTGCTCTGATAAGAGTGGCATTTTGTGAGTTGTTGGCAGGAACATTGGCAGGATCATAGTATATTGTAACCGTTGAGACACTTTCATTATTTGCTGTTGATGTTGTAGGAGGCACTGTTGACTGGATGGACGTTGAAGTTGTAGAAGAGATGGTTGTTGATATATGGTCCGTTGAAGTAACAGATGAAGCATTTGTTGATGAGATTGAAGAGTTGTTTGGAACAATTGTTGTTGCAGTTGTAGAAGACTTGGGAATTGTTGTTAAGGAGATTGCTGGATTTGGAGGCGTTGATGTTGTGATTTGAAGTAAGCCACTCTGGATGAGACCATCTATGCCACTTCTCAAGTTATCACACCCATTTACCGAAATATTGCAATAAGCACATCCTAGCTCACACCCGGGGAACATTTGACATTCAAGGAGTTGAGCTTTAATCTCTACCAGGGGTGTTCGAATCTGCCCCACACTGGTTATCAAGAAAGACGGCTTGTCTTCCTCAATAGCATTGATTCTGGGTCCTCCGTGGTTGGGCATAGGGTTCTTACTGACATTTGGCAGGGGTGCAAAGTTTAGAGCTTTGGAATCCACTAGATCCTGTACTTTCATGTGCAAAGCTCTGCACTTCTCTGTACTGTGGCCAGGTGCGTTGGAATGAAAAGCACATCTGGCGCTAGCGTCATAATTTCTGGGCAGACTGGCAGGATCTGAAGGTGCCAATGTCCTTAGCTCAACCAGGTTGAGTTTCAGGAGTTGTGGCAACAATGTGGCATAAGGCATAGGGATCAGATCAATCACCCTATTGGCCTGAGATGGTCTCTGTTGGAACGGTCTTTGCTGATTGTTGTTGCTGGTGTTGTTGTTGTAATTTCTCTAAGGTGGATACTGAGCTTGTTGCTGGTAATGGGGTTGTTGCTGTGGTTGGTATGCTGGTTGTTGATGAACTGGAGCGGGAATGGTGACAGCTGCCACTGACCTATGAACATACTGGGGTCTGCCCCTACTGGCCTGAATAGCATTAGTCTCACCAGTTCTTCTTGGGCCCACAAAAGGCTTTCTGGGGTTGCTGGACGAGCTCGCACCGTTGTCAGAAATTTTGCCCATCTTTAATAGGCTCTCAATTCTTTCTCCAGCTATAACTACATCCGCGAAGCTGGTGGAAGAAAAGGCAGCTAGCCTATCAATGTATGTCCCTTAGAGGGTGTTCATAAACATGTAGGCCATCTCCCTTTCCGACATGGGTGGCTGGACAGCAGCAGCAAGCTGTCTCCACCTCTAGGCGTACTCCCGGAAGCTTTCTCTGGATGATTGAGACATTCCCATCAGGAGGGTCCTGTTGGGAGCCATATCCAAGTTGTACTGGTATTGTCTAATGAAGGCCTCAGCCAGGTCCTTCCAGCATCTGATGGTTGCTCTGGTCAAATGAGAGTACCATTCCCTTGAAGCTCCTGTTAAACTGTCTTCGAAATAAAACATCCACAGTTTTTCATCCATGGTGTATGCCTTCAGCCTCCCCAGAAAGGATTGCAAGTGGGTCCGTGGGCAGGAGGTTCCGTTGTACTTCTCAAAGCACGGAGGTTTAAACTTGTGGGGAATCCTTACCCCGTCCACTAAGCCCATGTCCATGACATCAAAACCCAAGGAGTTTTGAGACTCCAAGGATCTTAATTTCTCAGCAATTTCATCTAGCCTTCTGTCATAGGCTTCATCCCCAGCTCCCATCACAGTGAACTGATCTTCTTGGGGGTCTTCTTGTAGTACTCTGCCTGTAGTAGCATTCCCTTGTACATTAGCAGGGATGTTGATCTCTGGGTGAAGATGGGGGCCATACACAGGTGGGTTGACATGAGGCTGAACCCTCTCATTGTTGCTTGTTCCACCAGTCCCTAGATGGGGGTCTTCCTGAGTCTGCCTCTCTACCAATGCTCTTAATCTTTCTTGGCTCTGTGCCAATCCATTCATCACCTCCATAAACTGGGTCATCTGATTTCTCATTTCCAGTCTCTCATTGGCCATCTGAGCCCTGACCTCTGTAAGGTCCTGTTGTACCTGGTCCATCTGTATACCCGGAAGGTTGTTGCGGGTAGGATATCTGTGCGGACGGTTGAGTGGGAACACCCGACGGCGAGCAATAGTTCCTAAACCACAACAGAGTTAGTAACAAACAAAACAAAAGCCTACAAAACAAAACAAAAGGTTAGTATGCAATGCAGTATGCTTATTTGTTTCCAAGGTATCCGGCTTGGCACTTGGTTTTGACCTTTCCAGACCCCGAGGAAGATGCTTTTTGATGTTGCTTAGGAGAGAGAGATTCAAATGAAACAAACTACTGAATATATTACAAAAAGTGAATGATACATAGTTTGTTTTTTACAATACATGCCCCTGAGGGGTCAAAATACAACATAAAAAGGAAAAGTACAATGAAATGAAAGCAACAATAAACAAAAGTCAGACACCAAGACCAAACTTATCCTCCTGAACTTCCTTTAGAAGTGCTTCAGTTACCGGGTCAGCTGGACACTCTGTGAGGTTCCTGATGAGAAGATTCCTAGTGGCAATAGCAGCAGTTAGCTTCTTGTGTCTGCCCTGGTCCTTTGACCTCTTCACACCAGCCCTAATCTTCAACTCTGAGATCTCTTTCTGGGCTGCTAGCAGGGCTTCCTGTTGCTCTTTTGCACTAGCCTCCAACTGCTCAATCTTGTCCTGAGTCCTTTTATCTTCCTGAGTACGAGCTTCAGTGATCCTGACCCACCTAGCTTGACTCTCTTTCAGATATAAATCAGTCCTGGCCTTTTGGAACTGAGCCTCCTTGCAGGCATTCTTCAAAATCTGCTCTCCAGCCCTTGACTTCTTGATGTAGTCTTCTGACTTCTCAATCCTGGCTAGATGATCCACCTTAAGCTTTTCCAACCTTTCAATGTCCAGCCGACCATCACTCCTCTCCCAGAGGGTCTTCTGTAGAGCCTGAGTCAGATTCTCATTCCTCTCTTTCAGTTTCTCAAACTCTTCTAGGCTGACAGTGGCGGGAGGTGGTACTGTGGATGGTCCAGGTGCATCCTCAATGGTGAAGGGCATCCCAGAAATTTGAGCCCTGGCATGAGACCACTCATAGTACTGAGCTGAGGCCACATTGTTGCATTTTCCAAGAATGGCCATCCCTTTGGTCTGGATATTGTCCCAAGCCCAGGATGCTTTCCTGACAACAGCCAGATTAGGCTTAACCTCACAATAAAGGGTTTCAGCCAAGTCTTGTGCTCTAGGAGGGTGGACCAATGCATAGCCCAATTGTCTTTTGAATAGCAGTGGGTTGTAGTTGATGCAACCCTTCACTCCTATCAGAGGCACATTGGGGAACTGCCCACAACTAGTAATGATGTCCCTGCCCTTGGTGCTCTGAGTGCACCACCTGATGTCATCTGAGGTCAAAGCAATAAGTCTTCTAGCCCAATTCTTCTGTTGGTGAGGATTCAAGAATGCATCAGTCTTGGGCAAGTGTTTGAGCAGCCAGGTATGGAACAGGGGAGCACAACATCTCACCAACCTTCCTCTTTGCTTTTCATTCCTTTGGTGAATAGAGTAATAGAAATCTCCCAGTAAGGTGGGCACTGGGTTCCTCAGAATGAAAAGGTGAATGGCATTCTTGCTAATAAACTTAGGCTCATCTGCAAAAAGTATAACCCCATATATGTTGAGGGCTAACAAAGCACAGACTGCCTTCCACTCCCCCAAGGAGGCCTTTAGGATAGCTTGAGAGGTCAAGAAATCCAAATGTAGACCATAGATTCCTGCCTTGGTTGTCTTGTTCTGCTCAATCAGGAAAGGTTCCAGATACAGTGCCTTAGCTACTTCTTCATTGTTGGGAAAAACCATTTCTGGGTTGAAGGGGACACCACCCCTGACAGGTACTCCAACTAGTGATGAATACTCTTCCAACAAGGGTCCCAACTGAAAATTCTGGAAGGTGAAACACCTCAAAGGGGGATCATAGAACTGTAGACAAGTGTGAATCAAGCTCCTCTGGGAAGGGTCCAAATCCATAACCACATCAAGGATGCCTCCATAATGTTCTCTGAATAGTGGTATATGGTCTGGAGTGATAAGGGCCTGGACCTTCCTGATGCCAGTCAGCTCAGGCTCAAAGAAATGGTAAGAGATATTGCTCTTCTTAGGTGCCATGACTGATACTAGAAGATGGACTACTGATAAGCTGGTGCTGGTGATGTAGGTGACTAAAGCAGGTAGCTGATGAGGATAGCTGAAGCAGATACTGATGAAGATAGGTCTATGCAGATGAAGGGGTCAAAACCAAGCCAAAATATAATATGGATACCCTGAAAAACAAAATAAGAAAATGTTAAATGATGCAATGATGATGTATGCAAATGATATGCAAGGGTTTGTGATCAAGCTGGATCTGATTACTGCTTTGATATAAGTCCATATATGTTCAAGAAATCCAGATGGAGGTTCATAAATCCAGTAACCAAGGTGGGGGGGACTCAAATAAAGAGTCACATGTCCGGGGTTAAAATCACAAGAACTGTCCCAAAATGGAGTACTCTTAATCAAAACAAAGTAACAGGGTATGCTGAGGTCAAGGGTACCTGCAAACCTCTAAACAGCCCAACCCCCTCACAGGTGGTGTTCTAAAACAAGGATCCTCAGACTTGGATCAGTTATGAGAAGTGTAAACACTTCTAACCCGGAGGTACAGTGTTTACAATAACCATAAAAGATCCTCCTCTAATTCACCTCAGTTTCTGAAGGTCAATACTAAAGGTCATCCAGACTTAGCAGGCTTCCCAGATAGCCCTAGCACTACAGGAAATCTGTAGCACAGAGTTCTCAAGAAGAAACCCATATATGAACCGTGTTTCATATTCCCGCACCAGACCGAAATGGAATGGGAAAGAACATGAACCACTCTAGCCTAGGTGTCACTCAGGTCGCAGGTATAGGACCTCAACTCTCAATAGAACCCCACCCACCAAAGCAACAAAACCAGATCCAGCCAGAACAGTATGACAATATGATGTATATAAAGCTATAAAGAAAGTAATAAAATAACTGTACATAAAGCAAAAAAACAAAATAAATATACAAGCACAAATAGCACATAACACCCCAGTAAACACAAATCCAACAAGCGCTAGGAGGAACCCACAAAAAGAACCAGAAGCCCTGGTTGCAGTATAAGGGTCCCCAGCAGAGTCGTCAAGCTGTCGCTCCCAATAAATGAGACTGGGCTCAAATAAAGTACAGACGCGAACGGTCGGCGAAAGGAGGATGTGAGAACACACAGGAGTGAACTCAAAAGAAAAGAAAAGAGTCGCCAGCTAGGCATTTTTATCCCGGAGGAAAGGTAATGCTGCATAGACCTAGAAAGATATGGATAAGACGGTCGCGAACCAGAGAGACTGAGAAATGGGGTTGGTTACAACCTGGGAAGGTATTAGCACCCAGATTGTCCGTCGTACCCGACGGGATCCACGCTTAAAAGATTTGTGTTTTAAAGGGGTAGTGTCAGTGCAATCTGTGTATAAAAGAGCTGGAAAAGGATGTACAGGTGTCAGTGTAAGAGAAGTGAAGTGTATAAGTGTACAGTGTCAGTGTAAGAACAAGAATAAGATGCTCAAGATAATGAGGCTAAAATAATGATGATGGAAAGAGGGGGGATATACAGAGACTTTTGTTCGATAACTGTTAAGTTATGCCTACGTATCCTCTCGTGCAATGAGGAAGTCAGAACACCGTAGTTCGACCCAAAGAGACTGAAAGATGAATTGACTGATGAACTGCTTACTTGCCTATGCTCAAGTGTATGACCTGTCTGGCTCAGGTGCAAACTGTCTTGCATTAGACGGAAGAAGCAAATTCTCGCTTGTGAGTGAATGAGATGAGAGAAGAATCCCGAAGGAGACGATTATTGTTTGTTTTTGTGTTTTCAGTCTTTTATTGCTTTTGAAAGTTTGTCATAAGTTAATGAGCTTAAGCCTAAACCAATGGGTTAGTAAACTCATCACATCTTCCCTCTGATTAGGGGTAATGAGAATACCTTAAGTGTGAAGTCAGCATCTCACACTTAGACACCATGATGTAGGGTTAAGATCATTAACCTACTTATCTTTATTTAGATGTTTTTGTTGTTTTTGTTTAGTGTTAAGTAATGAGGTTAAGCCATAATCAGGGATTAAACAGACTCATTACACCATCCTAATAGAAGGATAATAGATGAGAATGTTTAAGCTGAGGAATGCTTCTCAACTTAATCCATGATTAGGGATTAAACTCATGACAAAACAAAGCCTTTATTAAGTGGATTTTAGTTAATGATTAGATGATGAAGTGAGTTTTATGGTTAGTAAGACAACTTGAGGGGGACTTGTCCATTAACACTAGGGTTAGTCCTTCTTAACCAATTAAGGAAGAATTAGAACCCTAATGTAAGGCCCAAGTTACAAGCTTGATGTCTTGATGGTTATTAGGTGAATTGATTAAAGGATTTAAACACATTAAGGGTTTAACACTTAGGATTAAAGTTATACACTCCATCCTAATAGAAGGATGCAGACATAAGCTTAATCACAAAGCCTTAAAGCCTTTAGGGTTTAGTCCCTGATTATGGGGTGAGAAGAGAAGACTCAAAGATGACACAAAGGTAAAACTAAATGGGGGACTAATCAAAACCTAATTATTATCATGCTTGGGGGTCCTAGGGTTTATTAGGCTCAAGGGAGAAAGATCTTCAGAGAACCACCAAGGAGAGAAACAGATGAAAGGAGGAAGGAGCAAAGAGAAGCAAAACAACTTGCTTCACTTAAGAAGACAAGTTGCTTGAAGAAAGAAAGTAAGATGAACAATAATGAGCAAGCTCAATCCAAAACACATACAAAATGCAGCAAGGGAAGTATGAAAGAGATGAAAAGAGAATGTGAGAAGTGAAGGCAAATTCACTTCTCAAACAACTTACCACCTGAAAAGTTAGCATAGGAAATGAAATGCAATGCAAATGAGATGAAATGTGATGATGCAAACCAAAACCAGGAGCAAGATCATGAAGTGAATGATGCTAAGAGATGATACAAACATGAGGCAAGGCATGAGAATGATCAAACAAGCATAAAGATGCAAATGAGGCATGCTTAGAACCATGAACATACATGAAAATTTATGAAATGCAAATGACATACAACATGGCAAATGAAGGATGCAATGATCAAACATGATTCTAATATGTCCTAAGATGTGTCATGAATCAAATGAATGCATAAAATGTCATGGCAAGTCATGGTATGTAAGCAAATGGAAGATGAATGCAAAAGAAAGCCCAAATTAGAAGCAAACATCATGTTAAAAATTTGAAAATGCATTCAAAGGAACCCTAAACCTATACAAACTCACTTCCCAAAGGAGAGGATCCAATTCTTAACCTAGTGAAAGTTATGAATTTCTTAAGATTTCTAGGGTTTCAAGGTACCTTGACAAGAAAAATGCAAAACAAATGGAAAATGCAAGATCAATTCATGCCAATTTAATCCTATAAACTTCATGATATGCAAGATGCAATGCAAAAAGAATCAAAGTCCAACTCTTAAAGGCTAGGCAGAAATGAATTTTTGAACATTGGATCAAAATAATGCTTTGAAATGAAATTAATTCCATGAAAAATTGTCAAAAGACATTAAGATCAAAAAAGAAATTTGGTTTGAGGGTTGGACAATGTTTCTAAATGATTTTAAAGGTTTCATGAATTTTTTGGTGATTTTTAAATACCTAAAAGTATTTTTAATTAATTAATTCTCATTAATTAATTAAAAATAATCTTTTAAATGATTTAAAAATATTTTTTAATGCAAAAAAATAAAAATAAAAATGTTTTTGGTTTCTGAAAATTAATAAAAGGTTGTATAAAAATTTTCAAAATTTTTGAAAATGTTTTACTATTTTTAATAAATTGAACAAAACAAATGAAATAAAAAGAAAACAAAACTGAATTTAAATGAAAGTCAGCGCATCCAATGGTCAGCATTTAAACTGGGAATGGAGGGAAAGACTGCGCGCGTGATCCTAGGGCTGAGATTCAAACTGACTAAAATGGATTAATTAATTTAATTAAGTGAGATTAGGGCTAAGTGGAAGATCTGGACCATTGAACACGCGCATGAATTGACTAAGTCAGCAACATCTACGCTCCACATTCAAACTACATTAATTACACAGATTAAACCCTAATCACTTTCAGGTGGCCGGAGAAGACTTCCGGTCGTCTTCTTCGGCAAGACCCCCACCTGAAAGTTGCTAAATCCCTCAAAACTTCATGAAAATGAAACCTAATTGCCCAGAATCAAACCCCATTCCAAACTAAATCAAAACCCCCAAACAAAAACCATTTTTCATGCATTAATCAGGCAAATCGAAGCAAAACATTTCTAGGGCAAAAAAGTTTCAGAGCATTCATACATCCTGGTTTCTCAACCATTTTCAAAAATAATCATATCCCCATGATCAGAGGAGTACATAGAAGCATTTAAGAACTTAAAATGGAGTTTCTGGAAAAAAGTTTGAGATGGCTACCTTAGATGGAAACTCCTGGTCCTGAGCTTTCTGGCCTTTCCTTTGCTGCAAGTCCACTCCTTTGAACCCTCTGATGATGAAATGAAGCTTAGAAAGCTTTGAGGATGGCTGGTTTTTGAGATGGCAGAAGTTCTGTTCAAGGGAAGGTGGTGATCGTGTCTTGGTTTCTGGGAGTTTCAAGCTATGGTGATGGATGGTTTGTGACCAGTGAAGTATGCTGAGTTGATTTGTGAAGTTGCTTTGTGTGTTTGCAGCTTGTGGAGAGTGTTTCAAAAGCTTTTGCAAAGTGGGGTGAAAATGAGAGAGTTGTCTTCTTGGTGCTTTCAGGCTTGTGTTGTATATGTTTTGGCTTGCTTTTAGTTTGTATAAACAAATGGGATTGGTCAGATGAGTTGATGTGTGTTGTTGTGATTGGTATGGCTCAAGTTGCCAAAATGTCAAACTTGTGTAAGAGAGGTATGGGTCACTAGCTAGACAAGGACAAATGGGGTGTCCTGCGCAGCAAGAAGTGTGGAGAGCCCTAGGATTGTTTGTGGAGTCAGCAAGCAAGTGGATTCAAACTTGAGTGAGTTTTTGCAACTTGCCTCACTTTTGCTTCTTATGAAATTTCTTGCTCCATAAGTCATAAAAATGAGTGATCCTTTGGTGCAATATGACTTTTAGGTCTTGGTACATGCTTGTATGAAGATTAGAAGTTTATTTGATAGCTCAATTTGCCTTGGCAAGTGAATTTGCAACTTTGCCTCTTTGGTAGAAAACTTCAAATTTTGTGATTTTTGCCAACTTTGACAAGCCATAACTTTTGATCCAAAATGAATTAGGTCAAGTTCTTGTACTTTTTGAAAAGGGAATGATCCATTATACAACTTTCATGACCAAATTTTTTCCATTTGAAGCATTTTTGAATCAAAAAGTAAGGGTTGAAAAAGTTCCCCAAAATGGCAATTTTCATTAAAAGTCAAACTTCCCAAAAAGTCAACTTTGCAAATGACTTGAAATTCTTCAATTTTGTGAACTTCCAACATCTTCTATGATCAAATAAAGATCATACACAATCAAAATGATGAAGAACACCCTTTGGTTGGGTCATTGGGGGCCTCAGATGTCCTGATTTTACACTAACTTGCTTAGAAAGTCAACCCTTGATCAGATGACTTACCCATCGAATTTCTTCATGAAAATTGATATGCATGATCCCTATACCATATAGAGACCAATAGAAACAAGAATGACCAAAAAATTTGGAGTTATGGCCTTTGAAACCAAAACCCTACTTCTAGGTCATCTGTGCAGTCAAACCTGGCTCTGCTTCCATGTCATTTTCAGTTCTTGTGATTCTTTGACATTCTTGACTTTGAGGGGATATAACATGATGTTTGAACATACATGGACCCCTTTGAAGTGATTGGTGACCTTTGGAGTGGCTCAAGAAGCTCCTGGATTGCTCAGATCACAAACCCTAGATGCAGATGACTTTGAACCAATGCAGTGTGTCAAAAATGTGATATGAGATGGTATGATTGAGTTTATGCATATGAGGAGATCATAAGCCATGGTGTGAATGGGTGAGGGCAAATTTGGGGTGTTTACAATCATATCAGGATGTTAGAGTTTTTACTTAACATTGGTTAACTGATAAGTCAAAAGAGTTCATTACCAAATCCTCAACAGGATGTTTATTATCCAGAAATCAATTACAATCTACATCAGTGAGAAGAAACTGATATCACCATAATCTCAAGATTGAGAAACAAGAAGAAAAAAGGAAAAAAGTTATTGAAAGATACAAAACAAAAAAATATCAATTTTCAGAGGCAACACCAGTCTTTTTTCTCCAACTTATCATCACCAATTTTCATTAGCTTCAGAATCTCTCTTCGAACCTGGACTCTCCATTTCTCGGTCACGTCTCCAATCTTTAACAACTTTTCAAATACTCAATACTCCTTCAAACTTTTCTGCAGAATAAATGCAAACACAACATCAATATACCAATGGCAATACAAGATAAAACTCAGAAACAGAGATAAACCTTCACCAAAAAAAATAAAAATCTTCTTCTTCAAACATCTTCATAAATTTCTTGCTCTCAATCCTTTATCATCGTCACCATTAACCGAGTTCACAAGATTTTGTCAACTGCTGAACCGTGCAAAATTGCGGCAGAACCACCACGAACTTTCTTCATCCGACAATATTCTTCGCCATCCTCAGCTTCACCTTCATTATCTAATTTCCTGCATTAAATCAATATAGATCATCAGCAACATCTCTAATGAATTCGGATTCGTCGCAGTAAAAAGAAGAAGAATGAGTCTGCAAGCTCGCGGCTCAGAAGAGAAATGAATTTGAACCATAACCATAACTGGAGCATCAACTTTGCATCTTCACTAGCGTCAATTTGGATCCAAAACATTCATGAGTCTTCATCATGTTTCGGCACTTTATCACCACTGATTCAAGGATTGAATCCCAAATTCAGTGTCACGACAACGCTGAAGGCATTGTTATGATTCGCAGAGTCAGTCATTGACACTAACCCTATTCTCCATCACAGTCGCTTCACATCAATAACCTAAAAAAATGGAAATCCGCATCAAGAACATCAATGAAAATTCAGAACCAAAAAGAAGAAAAGGCAAGCAGGAGTCGATACAAAACCAAGGAAATCAGTGAACATTTAGAAAAAGGGAAATCCAATCAGTTACGAAATTCAGTCAATTACAAAAACTCAACCAACATAACTAACTCTAACAGTTTTTTCTAACCAATTCAAAAATCGAAAACCAAAATAACTAATTGAAATCCAACTCACTTCATAACAGAATTCATCTATCATAACAAAAAAACATAAATCAAAATTGAACTTACTTGAGAAGCTTCGAGAAAGAACTAGAAGTTCAGCTCCTATAAATCAGAGCTTTGGTTCTTCGACTTTTTTTTCGGACACTCTTCACAATAGCCATTCCTCTCATCACTCCTCTCCAACCATTCTTTCTATTTCTTCCTCTTCACTTACCACCCCCCCAATTCGGATCTTTTTCCACACCTTCTTCTCCAATCCACATCAGTTTTTCAGCAACCTTCATCAACCTTTAACATCCCAAGATCAGCATTGGATAATGGATTGCAACAACAAATGGTAGTTTGGCAGTAACGAAAAATCGCGTATGAAAGAAGAAGAAGGAATGTAAAGCAAAATCTAGACCACAAGAGAAATGCATACCTAAAGCAGATCCACCGGATCCTTCAGTATCCTTGAAGCACCATCAAAGCAATGATGACGGGAATGAAAACACGTCGGTATCGTTTTCTTTAGCTTCGCAAAAGGGATCACAAGTATCAACAACACCTTGTTCTAACCTGCAAGAACACAACATTGTGTAAAAATCATCGACAATCATTTTCGTACAGCAACAGGGTCAAGACAAGGATTACTAAAGAAAGCGTTTATTTGCTAGTCGGAAAAAGATCAAGGACCTCGTCGAGGAACATCAGACGGTGAAACGAACCGCGTCAAGGGAAAGACTCACGAAATCGCGAATATCAGCTTCAAGAAGCCGCAACCTTTTCTTCGATTCTCAAACGACATTCGCATCCTTCTTTTTCGAGATTGACGAGAAAACTTTGACCCAAAAGGTACAAAAGCAAGATTTCAGCGCCGTTATTTGTTGATTGTTAGTCTAGGTTTCAAGCAGTTAGCTAGGGTTTTTGGTTCTCGGATTGGGAATGAGGGTTTGGTTTAGGTTGAAATTGTGGGGGAAGGAAGCATCACCGTCGTCCTCCATCTTTTTCGATGAACTTTAAGGGTGGCAGCGGCGCTGTTGGCTGAAGGAAAGTAGAAAGATGGTGAGGGAGGCGGAAGACGAAGAAGAGGATTAGGGTTCCGAAGCTTTTTTTTAGTCTTTGAGCTTGTGTTATTTCTGTTAATTATAAGGGCATGTAAATTAAATTAATAAGAAGGATTAATTGTCTTTTTTCTTTGATATTGTGAAAGGATTAATGAGATATTAAGGCAATTAATCCACGGTTAAGTATATTGGTTAAGATACTAAGAGATGAGATAAGATTGAGAGGGATTTTTGAGATTCCCTTGGCCATACCGGCGGTGACACTTGTCACCGTCCGGTAGGCTTAAAGCATTTTGCTATATACACCCTCCTTTTAGGCCCAGCTCAAAAAATAACATAAAAATATACTTCCTGCACTCCCCCTGGTTTCTGGCACAATTGGGCTTAATCCTCTTCGCTAATTGCACCCCTCTGTTGAGCCCATTCGAAAAACAACAAAAAAAAGGTTACTTAAGTCACCCCCTGCCATTTTCTTTAATTGTTAGTTTTTTTTTCCAGTTTTATATAGATAGAAAATAATACAAATAAAAATAGAAAAGTCATAGAAAAATTCCCAAAAAAATTTCAAGTATATTTTAATTCATATTAGAATTGATTAGAATTTTATTTTTTCTATTTTTGCTTTATTTTTGGTTTTAGATTGGATTTTTCATGTAGATGTTTCTTATTGAATTTTCTTCAATTGCCCATGATTTTGTTCATTTTATTTTTTTTTACTTTCCAGTAACTTTTTTTTGACCATTCTTTTTACTGTAGTTAGATGACTCATAATAGTACTTAGATTAATTTTTGTGGATTTTTTAAATCATTTTATCTTAGGTTTTAGAGGCTAAATCTTTAGAAATTAGAGGTTAATTTTTAGGTGCAAATAAGCAATTTTTAGGCCTAGTTAAATTCTGAATTTTTTGGATTCCTTTTAGTACAATGTTATAGGTAATCTTAGGTCCCTATGATTTAATTTTCATAATTTTTCCAGAAGTTTAGATATTTTTTTAGAATATTAATTCTTAGGTTTGCTATGTGTATTTCCCATTAGTTTAGGCCATGAAAATAAAGTCCAATAAAAGAATAGTTTAGATTAGATTTAGTCTTAGAATTTAATGTAGACTTAGGTTAGTTTAAATTTGGATGTTTAGAAGGAAAATATTAGGCTTGACTTTGATTTAGAATTTAGGTTTAAGTTTCATTTTAATTAGGATTAGAATGAATAAATAAGACTATTTTTCATGCCTTTAATTGTTTTGTTTAGAATTTTATTTCTTAATCCAATTTTAATGTTTTTGCCATATTATTTGAATTTCTCACTTGCATAGGCTTCCCCATTGTTCTTAGAATCAACTTAACTTCTTTAGGAAGTAAGTTGAATTCTAGTAGTTTCTAGTTCCTTTTTCCATTAGGCTTAGAAACCTCATTAACCATAGGACCACTCTTGTAAATAAATAAACAAAATTAGGGTTGTGTCTTAGTTCCCATTAGATTTTCCCTTTTCCAACTTGAGTCATTCTTTCTCATCTCAAAAAGAAAAGCAATAAAACACTTAATAAAAACCGAACAATCTTGTACGACACGAGACTTTGTTGCGGAGTGTTTATACGCGTCCTGTTTCGGGGCGAGGTGTAAATACTTCCCGCGATGGATAGGTCTTAGTACAAGACCGTTCACAAACAAATTCAAAACATTTCTCATAAAAGCCAAAAACAAATAACAAGCGACTATCCTGCGGGAACTTCTCTTTCTCATCTCATTCACTCACAACGCGAACTCGCGACGACTTGTCTCGCATGCAAGACGGTAAACGCACTCGTACCAGACGAGCCTGCAACACCTGAGCATAGACATACGCAGTTCCAGCTGTAAAAAAACACAAACAAATAGTTCCCGCCTAGGTTAGGCGAACTACGTCGACTTTGATCCTCATTATCCCGATGAGGTACGTAGGCAGCGGGGTAGGGCCCGTTCGAGCACAATCTTTATTTTCCCTACATTTCCCCCTTTCTTTTCATTCTCTTTTCCAGTTCCTTTCTCATTTCTCATTTCCATTCCAGTTAGCGGTTTTGTTCAGCAACATTCTTATTTCTCACCCTTTGAAACAAACTAGCAAGCGTGGATCCCGTCGGGTACGACAGATGGATTGGGGTGCTAATACCTTCTCAATTCGTAACCGACTCCCGAACTCAGATCTTTGGTTCGCAGGACCTTGTCCTTTCCTTCTTCCTCAGGTTTGTGCAACATTACCTTTCCCATTCTTTCGGGATAAAAATGTCTGGCTGGCGACTCTAACCTTTCCGCGCCACTTTCGCGTTTGTACTAGGATGAAAATCCCGGGAGCGACAGTAGTAATGAAAGTTGTTTTATTTTTGAAAGACTAATCAGGTTGTTATCGGTTCACTCGAAATTATATGTTATGTATCTGAGCTACATGTGATTGAATGTCGTTGTTTAAGTCGAAAGTGTAGTATTCCATTTAATTTTTGGAAATTTTGTAACTCTGATTTTGTTATTATTTGTTGGGTAGAAATGAGGTGTTACATTAGTGGTCTCAGAGCAGGTCGGTCGGTCCGACCAAGTTTTCGATTCGTAGTTTGTTTAACAATCAAGTATTGTTATTTAGTTCTAACCTTTGTTTATGTTGCAATGATAAGTTGAGATGGCTGGAAGGAACAATGTCGCAATGGCTGTTGCTCTGTAAGCAATGGCTCAGGTTGTACAAAATCTACCGAACACTGACGAGAATACTGGATCTCGTAGTTTGGCAACTTTTTAGAGGGAGAATCCGCCTACCTTTCAAGGATAAGTATGATCCTGATGTAGCGTTGGAGTGGTTGAAAGAGATTGAGAGAATATTTAGTGTGATGGACTACACTCCAGCGCAGAAGGTTCGATATGAAACTCATATGATGTCAGTCGAAGCTGATGACTGGTGGCTAGAGACTCGTCAGAGTTTGGAAGCTACAGGTGAATAGATCAATTGGGTTGTGTTCCGTAGGGAATTCTTGAGGAAGTATTATCCAGAGTATGTTTGTGGTAAGAAGAAAATTGAGTTCCTTAAGCTGAAGCAAGGAAACATGTCGGTTACAGATTATATTGCAAAGTTTGTTGAGTTGGCTAAGTTTTATCTGGACTATAATGAGGAAAATGTTGAACTTTCAAAGTGCATCAAGTTTGAGAATAAGTTGCGTCCAAAGATTAAAAGGAAATTGGATATCAGAAGATTTGTGTCTTCTCTGATTTGGTTGATAGCTGCAGGATTTATGAAGAGGATAATAATGCTCATTATAAGATTATTAATAAGAGGAAGAGCAAACACTAATAGAGTCATGGAAAGCCTTATAATGCTCCAGATGGGAAAGGTAAATAGAAAGTGGCTGATGGTAAGAAGACTAGTGGGTGGGTGGGGGGATTCTCCTGCTGGTGTGGTTTGTTTTAAATGTGGAAAACCTGGTCATAAGAGTAATGTGTGTACTGCTGAGGTAAAAAGGTTTTTCCATTGTGGTAATATTGGGCATGATATATCTAAATGCAAGCATAAAGAGATTCTTTGTTTTAACTATGGTGAAGAAGGACACATTGGTAGTCAGTGTCAGAAACCAAAGAAGGAGAAAACTGGTGGAAAAGTATTCGTGTTGGCTGAGACTCAGATAGCTAGTAAGGACAGAGTCATCAGAGGTATATGTTTCATTAATAATAGTCCTTTAATTACTATTATTGATACCGGTACTACTCATTGTTTTATTGCTGCTGATTGTGTCAAAATATTGGGTCTTATGTTGTCTGCTATGAATGGAGAAATGGTCGTCGAGATTCCGGCTAAGGGATCGGTGACTAATCATCTTGTGTGTTTAAAATGTCCTTTATTTATCTTCGATAGAGAACTTAATATTGATTTGGTGTGTTTTTCGTTAACTGGGATATATGTAATCTTAGGAATGAACTGGTTAGAATATAACTATCTTCATATCAATTGTTATAGAAAGTCGGTGAGGTTTTCTACTCCTGAAGAGGAAGAAGTTGGTTTGTTGTCTTTTAGGCAGTTGCGGCAATTAATGCAAGGAGAAACTCATATGTTTTTGTTGATGGCATCATTATCTATTCAGCGTAAAGCTAAAATTGAGGAGTTGCAAGTGGTGCGTGAATTTCCTGAAGTTTTCCCTGATGAAATTCCTGATGTGCCGCCAGATCTTATACCTAGTACCAGATCTGTTTCTATGGCACCATACAAGATGTATGCATCTGAATTGTTGGAATTAAAGAAGCAATTGGAGGATTTACTTGAAAGTTTGTGAGGCCAAGTGTATCGTCGTGGGGAGCTCCAGTGTTGTTAGTAAAGAAGAATGATGTAAGTATGAGGCTCTGTGTTGATTACAGACAATTGAATAAAGTGACGATTAAGAACAAGTATCCACTTCCGAGAATAGATGATCTGATGGATCAGTTGGTAGGTGTTTGTGTGTTTAGTAAGATTGATTTGAGATCGGGCTATCATCAAATTAATGTGAAATATGAAGATATTCAGAAGACGACTTTCAGAACATGTTATGGACACTATGAGTATTTGGTGACGCTTTTTGGTGTTACTAATGCGCCGGTAGTATTCATGGAGTACATGAACCGTATCTTTCATACCTATTTAGATCGTTATATGGTAGTGTTCATTGATGATATATTGATTTACTCTAAGTCGGAAGAGGAGCATGCATAATGCTTAAAACTAGTATTGCATGTTTTGAAAGAGAAGAAGTTATATGCAAAGTTGTCTAAGTGTGAGTTTTGGTTGACGAAGGTTAGTTTTCTTAGTCATGTCATTTCAGGCAGTGTCATTATTGTGGATCCATCTAAAGAAGATGTGTTGCAATGGGAAACTCCAAAGTGGGTTACCGAGATTAGAAGCTTTTTGGGACTAGCTGGTTATTATAGAAGATTTTTATCGAAGGTTTTTCTAATTTAGGACTTCCGTTGACTAAGTTGACTTGTAAAAGTAGAGCTTTTGTGTGAGACGTTCAATGCGAAGAAAGTTTTACGGAATTAAAGAAGAGATTGACGTTGGCTCCGGTTTTGACATTACCGAATTTAGGATAACCTTTTGTGGTATATTGTGACGCTTCTAAAATGGGTTTGGGAGGTGTGCTTATGAGTAATAATAAGGTAATTGCTTATGCGTCAAGGCAGTTGAGGACTCATGAAAAGAACTATCATACGCATGATTTATAACTTGTTGTAGTTATTTTTGTACTGAAGATTTGGAGACATTATCTTTATGGTTCTAGATTTGAAGTGTTTAGTTACCATAAGAGTTTAAAATATTTATTTGATTAGAAGGAGTTGAATATGAGACAACGAAGGTGGTTGGAATTATTAAGAGATTATGATTTCGGTTTGAATTATCATTATCATCCATGTAAAGCTAATATTGTAGCTGACGTCTTAAATCGGAAAACATTGCATATGTCGACGATGATGGTCAAAGAGTTGGAACTAATTGAACAATTCAGGGATCTGAGTTTAGTTTGCAAAGTGACACTGTAAAGTGTTATGTTGGGAATGTTGAAGATTAGCAATGATTTTCTAGATAGTATCAAAGAGGCTTAAAAGCTAGACATGAAATTAACATATTCGATGGTAGGGATCGATCAGTCTAAGTCTAATGATTTCAAGTTAGACGCGCAATGTGTGTTGATGTTATGTGATCAAATTTGTATTCCTGATGATGCAAAGATGAAGAAAGTGATTCTTGAGGAGAGTCATAAAAGCAAGTTGAGTATTCATCCGAGTGCTACAAAGATGTATCAAGATCTGAAGAATTTATTTTGGTGGCCTGGGATGAAAAGCGGTGTGGCACGTTTTGTGTATGCATGTTTAACTTTTCAAAAGTCGAAAGTTGAACATCAGAAGCATGTAGGGTTTATGCAACCGTTGGAAGTTCCAGAATGGAAATGGGATAGCATTTCAATGGACTTTGTAACGGGATTACCTAATACTTCAAGGGGACATGATTCGATTTGGTTGATTGTTGATAGGCTTACGAAGTCGGCTTTTTTTATTTCTATTAACATCAGTTTTCCAGTATCTAAGTTGGCGGAGATTTATACTAGCGTAATCGTAAAGCTGCATGATATTCCTTTGAGTATTGTGTCGGATAGAGATCCGAGGTTTACTTTCGATTTTTGGAAGAGTTTGCAAGAGGCGTTGGGTTCTAAGTTGAGGTTGAGTTCAACGTATCATCCTCAGACGGATGGTCAGACGGATAGGACTATTCAATCATTAGAGGATCTATTGAGAGCTTGTGTTCTTGAGCAAGGAGGTCAGTGGGATACTTATCTTGCGTTAATAGAATTCACTTATAATAATAGTTACCATTCTATTATTGGAATGACATATTTTAAAGCGTTGTATGGTCGGAGATGTAGGACTCCTTTTTGTTGGCATGAATATGGGGAAAATGTAGTGCTTGGACCCAAGATTGTTCGAGAGACTACTGAGAAGGTGAAGTTAATTTGAGAAAAGATGAAAACTTCCCAAAATAGGCAAAAGAGTTATCATGACAAGCGAAGGAAAGATTTAAAATTTCAAGCTGGTGACCATGTATTTTTTAGAGTTACACATGTGACCGGTGTTGGGCTTGCATTGAAGTCTAAGAAGCCCACTCCTCGTTTTATTGATCGTATAAGATTTCAGACAGAGTTGGAAATGTTACTTATAAAGTGGCTTTACCGCCTAATATTTCGAATTTGCATGCTGTGTTTCACGTGTCACAACTTTGAAAGTACATTTCAGATCCATCTCATATGATTCATATGGATGGTGTGCATAATCTTACCATAGAGACGATGCCTATACAGATCGCGGATCGTGAAATGAAGATTCTAAGAGGAAAAGAGATTACGTTAGTAAAATTAGTCTGGTTGGGAGCTGTCGGAGAAAGCATGACATGTGATTTGAAAGTAAGATGCGGGAATCCTATCCCGAGTTGTTTGAATAAGTAAGATTTTCGAGGAGGAAAATATTCTAAGTGGAGGAGAGTTATAACACCCTATTTATTTAATTAATGATTTAATTAAATATATTTGTATTAAGTTGTTTGATTTAATTTTCGAAGTTGTAGAAAAGTCGATTTAAGTTGTGTTGTTGTTAGTTGAATTATATTAAGTTGATTGAGTTGTAGAAATAGTAGTAGTAGAATAATATTGTTATTGTTAGTGGGCTTACGTGTGAATAGAATTTGTAAGAGTAGGAGTGTATGAATTAGGCCCAATGAAATTATTAAAATTAATAAAATTATAAGTTAATTAGAATATAAGAGAAGTAGGTTATCATTAAATTAGAAATAAGCTTTGGAGAAGTTATGTGAAGTGCAGAGGAAAAGAGACAAAGCTATGTTATCAATCAGAGAGTTAAAGTAACCTTCAACCCAAGGTAAAGGTGGGGTTCTGACTCTATAATTGAGTTAATGTTGAATAATGTGTTGGATTGGGTTGGTAGGAGTGTTTCTGTGTTTATTTCTGTGTATGTTACTTGTGTATGTTAATCGTGTAATTGATATTGAGTTGGAAAAAATGGATGATGTTGTCGAATTAGTCGTAGAATAATTAATTATGTTGTTTGAGTATGATTATCCATGTTGTTGTTGTACTGTGATGGTTGGAGTTGTGGTGATTTGGAATTGATATGAAGGATAAAACTAGAAAGAATGAGAAAACAAAGAGAAATGAGAAGAAGAGTTGGAAATTGTGTTGGGACGACTGTCCCATGAACGCGATGAACGTCACTGGTCTTGGGTGAGTGACGACCGTCACGCCCTGGTTACGACCGTCACACATTGTGACGAGGGGAATGATAGTGTGACGAACGTCACACTGGCTTATTGTGTTTTGGCTTCTGTTATGTGTGCCTTGTCTGCTTAGTGAAACACATATACCTTTATTTTTCCAGAGACATAATTGAGACCATAATTACATTAGTTTTATAAGTAGCAATGGTAATACTAATTATGTGTCAGAAATTATTTGAGTAGCAATGTAGTGATTAATTACCAGTAACATTAGTAATACTTAAAATGAATAATCTAGTTGCAGTAGTAATAATTAGTATGTAGCAATCAATCGGAGGTTTGTTTGACACACGTGAAGAACTTGATTCAACTTGAATCAAGAGGCAAAAAGAATCATAGCTACTACAATAATTTGGATTGGTTTGTCGTTTCTAATTTCTCTTTTTAAGAACATTGCAATTTTAATAAAAAGTCCCAATTCGATTTTTGAATTGGGGGCAGAGGTACCCTTAGCGAGGACGGTAGGGGAACTTCCTAAACAAATTCTTGTTCTTCGTTTATCTCCTTCTTTATAATTTTTGCACAACTTGAGATAGTGTGATATTGAAAATTTTGTTTTGCATATTTTGGTGCACTCCAAGTATTTATGAAATTGTTGCTATCAAATTTGATAGCAACCGTAGAAAAATTTTGCACTATAAATATTTGCAAAACACACTAGGTGTGTTGTGCACATCAAGTATTCGACAAAATTAAAAACACACCATTTCTTTGTCGTTGTGCTTATTTCATTTCTCTTAACATTGTTGGCAGTAGTTAAATCAAGTGTGTTAAGTTTAAGTGATTAATTATCTTGATATTAATTCATTCATTCATCTTTAGTATCCCATTTGGTTTGATAACGCATATCCGATCACCAGTGACTTAATATAATTTAGACATGATTTTTTCGGGGAACTTCCGCAATCCATTTTTCAATTAAATTTTTGAAAGTTGGATATATTTTTTAATAGGGGTTTATTCAACCCCCTTCTAGATATGCGCCATCGTCCAACATGATGATAACCCGACCGTAAGTCAATCTTGCTAAACACACTAACGCCCACCAACTGATCCATCAAGTCATCTATCCTTGGAAGTGGATATTTATTCTTAATTGTTACTTTATTCTACTGTCTATAGCCAATACACAACCTCATACTACCTTCCTTTTTCTTCACTAACAACACTAGAGCTCCCCAAGGTGACACACTCGGCCTTACAAACTTATTTTCCAACAATTCTTCTAACTGTTTTTTCAATCCCGCTAATTCTGACGCTGATATTAAGTACGGTGCCATAGAAATAGGTCTAGTAATAGGTACAAGGTCAGTACTAAATCCCACTTCCCTTTCTAGTGGCATATCAACAACTTCATATGAAAACACTTCCGGAAATTCACTTACTACTTGTAACTCACTAATCATTGTTTCGCTCTCTACCAACAAGGATGCAAACAATGCCAACACTTGAGATTCTTCATCTAAGAGTCTCCTAAACTCTCTAGGAGATAGGTAACCTGCTTTCTCTTCTTCCTCATCAGGAGTAAGAAACCGTACTGACTTACTGAAACAATTGATGTGAACATGATTGAATTCTAACCAATTCATTCACAAGATCACATTCAACCCTCTCAATGACAAACAAATAAGATCAACACCAAATTCCTTACCATAAATTGATAGAGGACAATTCAAATTGACTAGAGAAGTAGTCCCTGATCCCTTCGTAGGAGTTTCGATAACCATTTCTCCCTTCATAGGCGATGCAACAAGGCCTAGCCTTCTAACACAATCATCAACAATAAAACAATGAGTAACACCAATATCTATCAAAGCAATCAAAGGCATATTATTAATGCAACAAGTACCTCTAATCAGTTGATCTTCACTGGAAGTCTGAGTTCCTGTCAGAGCGAACACGTTCCATCCAGTTGCAGCTTTCTTAAGATTCTAACAACGAGTACTAATATGGCACTGCTCTCCATAGTTGTATTAAGTCACTATATTAACTTTGCAGTCAGCAATTAAATGTCCAGGTTATCCACATTTGAAACACTTCTTCGCGTCACTCGTGCACTCACTGGAACGATGACACAACTCACCATATTTATAACACTTCAAAGGAACATGAGTCCTTCCCTCACTTGGCTTCTTGCCATCAACATACTTCTGCTTACCCTTATTAGTAGGAGCTGCATAAGGCTTCCCACAATGAAAATGCTATTTTCCTCTCCTTTCGGCCAATCCCTTAAAGTGATCTAATCGAGCATTGCTATCTTCTTCAAAGATCCTACAACAATCAATCAAATCTGAAAATCTTCGGATCTGTTGATAACCAATCTCCTGATTGATCTCAAGTCTCAAACCATTCTTGAACTTGACATACTTCGAGAACTCAGCAGTCGCCTCACTGTAGTGTGGATAAAACTTAGCCAAATTTGAGAACTTGGCAGCATACTCCATGACCGACATACTACCCTGCTTCTACTCCAAAAATTCAACCTCTTTCTTCCCGCAGACGTCTTCAGGAAAATACTTCCTCAAGAACTCTCTACTAAACATATCCCATGTGATTGCCTCACCAGTCACCTCCAACAGTTGGCAAGTGCTAACCCACCAATCATCAGCTTCTCCGGATAACTTGTGAGTACCTGATAACTCGAATTCATATCGATTATTTAATTTGATTTCCGATTGTTTAATATATATGTTTTGGACAATATTACGCGTGAATTGTATCTGTTTTGAAGACATTTGATCAGACATGACATTTGGAGGCAAAAGTGTAAAAGGAAGCTTAATGGACAAGAAACCAGGGAAAACAGAAGGAAAAGGGCAAGAAAATTCCATTCTGCACATCCTACCTATGAGACGCCCGTCTCACATTCAAGTTGGTCGTCTCACATATGAGACGCCCGTCTCATAGCTAGGTTGACTGTCTCATTTCCAAAGCCAAGGTGATCGTCTCATATCCAAACGCTCGTCTCAAGTCTTTATTCCAGATAACCTAAAATACGTAACAGACGAAACAAAAGTCAAATGAAAGAGTCATTATGAGATTTTTTCGTTCAAGCCAGAGAAGTTTCCTCCACCCTAATCAACTCAATCCATACAGCTCAGTCTCAAGCCGAATCGGAGTCCAAGACTACAATTTCTCAACAAACCCTATGCCATTACCTATAAATAGAGCTCTCTGCCAATTTGCAAAGGGAGCTTCGATCAATCCAATTTCTACATTTTTTCTTCTGTTCGAAGTTCGCCATTTATTTTCAGTATTAGTTCGTTTTTATTTTCCTTTACCAAACCTTAGTGATAGTTTCCATCATTAGGAAACTATCACCATTTTTATTGTTTCCAGCCACTACATTATTGTTTTCGTTTCAAGTTTCGAAGTTTGGTTGCTCAAGAACATTGCAACTAGGTTTCTTATTTTAATGCTTATTTATTACTTCATTTATTTATATTATGTACTTTTTCTCCTTCTACCTTTCTTTAATCAATATGCCTGGCTAAACCGTTAATCGGTATGTAATTGTGTAAACGGAACGAATTTGATAGAATTAGGCTAATACTGATAATTAAGTTATTTTCTGGTTTCGATTTCTTGTTTTAATTAACTTTCGTTACGAGATTAAGAGAGTATAAAAGATTAGGATTAAGACCACGGGAGTGTGAGATCATAATCAGATAGCTGAAATCGAGCATTAGTTTTAAACACAGCGGAAGCGCTTTAAAACCAATTAGAACCTTTAGGTTTCCAAAAAGCATTTCTAACTTGAATTGAAACAGCGAGAGCGCTCAATTGAACTTAGGAGTATAGTAATAGGCAAGACCATGAGAGTGTGAGTCAAATACTTTTAAACCGAGAGTTTCTACGGAAAGATAAATTAATAAACCTTAACAAGTCGACCCTCTATTGAATTTGCGAAGGCGAAATCAATTACGTACAAATACTTTTATCATTTAATTTAATTTAATTAATTCTTAACCTTTTAAAAACTAAAAATATCGCTCGCCTTAGCTAAACATAGAAACACCCGACAACACTAGGTTAATTATCGAGTCTCTATGGAATCAATATCTTTTATTACTACGTGATAGACTGTGCACTTGCAGTTAGTAATCGTTAGACTTAGAAGTCTGCCACCAGTATCCAACCGCACCTTATGTGCCTCAGGACACTCCATCACCCGGAAGGTCCTCTCGATCTCTCTGAGCCACTCCTGAGCTCCATATGAGTTACACTTTTCCTTGAAAGTAGGAGGGTTATTCTTTTGAAACGCGTCGTACTCGCTATTCCCAGTAATAAGCGGGTTATACACAGCTTGCGCAACAACATGCAAATCTGCAGCAAGCGCGACATTATTCCTTCCATCCATTCTAAATCTGTTACACATCAACAACATAAAACAATGGTTAAGGAACATACATCGACAATATCAATTGTCACACATAATGATGACTCGATGACTCGGCTACTTGGTCGGACAGACCGACCTGCTCTGTTACCACTTTATAACACCCTAATTCCCCCGCACAATTTAATTGAAAAAAATCAGTAAAAACACATGAACCAGAAATTAAGGTATTACTCTCAAGACTAAAGTCTCTCTTTTCAAGACATGTAACATGAAATTAGAGTAATTCAATTTTGTTCATTACACATCAGAAATGTAAATCGTCTTCCGTGTAAAAACATAAATTTATGAAAACATAGAGACAAGACTAAAATTCTTCAAGAAAACAAGGTAAAAGTGAAGCGTTCCCGACTCCTTATGTTACATATAAGAGCAGACACTACCACTGTGAAGTACTTCAACTTCACCGACCACGAACTCAAACTACTCCTGATTACCTGCATGTTACCCACGTAGAGGAAACATTCAAACAGAAGGGGTGAGATCCTCAAATCGATCTAAAGGAAAATATGATATAAGTATAAGAGTACAAATTATCAAGTTATTCACCCACTTCACAAAATCAACAACATCACACGATTCAATTCAAACACAGGTAATCATCACAAACATCATGCAACATAACTATAATAATGCAATAAGACACAACTAGACTTAATGCACGTGGTACCAATTCGATCCCTGTTTCATGATCACACCATCGGAACGTCTAATAGTTGCTCACACCCCACACGGGCACACGACAATCACCTCAACAACAACGACATCAATTCCATCAAGGAATCCGGATGGACGCTCACACCTCACATGGGCACACATCATCCCACATCTCATGCAAATGATATGCACCTTAACAACATACAATGACTCTCGCCTAACCAAAGTATCATACAACTTCAAATTACACGACAACATGTTATACAAATAATCAACGATGTACTTTAACCACACATGTATTGTCATAATAATCTCCTAATTTTCGTTAAAATAAACCATCAACCAAGCCACGAAGAAACGACAAGAAAATAATAAATATAAATAAAATAAAATAAAGCAACAGGGCCTGCACCACTCCCATCAACCGACGATGCACCAGGCGGCGTGCCCTCTCCCAAATTCCCAAAACTTAGTAGTGTTCCATGCTACGCCTATTCATCATAGCCCGACCTCCAAGTCATCGCCCGACGGCTCGACCCTACTGCCCGACGGTACGCGCGGAAAAACAATTATGTTGTCTTCATTTTCTGCCATCACAAACCTCAGTTTCCCCCAAAACAGATCCTATACTGTACGAAAATTGCAGCCAATACCAGAAATTCTTCACAACAATAACATGCATTATTCTACAGATATTAGCAATGCTAATCCTACTCATCCTAACTCATTAGAATCTACCCCTTTCATCACCAAACCCCATCAAAATCCCAATTTCCATTTACAACATCAACCTAATAATTTCTACCCGAACATATATATCATCCAACCCTCAAGAGATGAAAGAATCCTACCCTTACTTCAAGTGACGAATTCTCTTCTCTCCAACGTAGTCTCATTCTTCTTGCCCTAACCTCCTCTTCTGCTCCTTTTTTTTATTTTTTATTTTCACAATCGATCCAACTATTCCCCTTCTCTCTAATCTTCTCAATAAAACTCCCTCATTAGGTTATTCCTATTTTACCCTCCCTCTTCTTCTTATAATTACTAACTTATTCTTTCACCTTCCAATATCCAAACTTTAGCTTATTTTATCATCTTATTATATTATTATTATTTCATAGCCTCCCTCATTATTAACCTAATAATAACAATACTAATATTACCAATAATACTAGTAATTCCTCTTACCCACAACGAAACACACAAACACACACAATCATCACCAAAAATTCTTAATTATTCGAAAATAATAATAAAAGGAAAAGGGGGTGTTACACTAATATATTAGGATTGATCATGACTGGATGAACAACAACAGTAGACATAATGACACATCTATCATACTCATGTTCAAGTACACGAGCATTTTCCCAGAACTCGGTTACAAGCTCAGGATAGACAGGTCCAACAAGCATGTTGAAGTAGTTGCCCTAATTATGAAATTCAATTTTAGAAAGAATACTTGTTTTATTAAGCTCAGGAAGAATAGGTAATTCTAGAGTGTATTCCTTCAAGAATTCAAGATCATAAATTTCTCCTCTGATGTTATGGAGACATCTTGAATAGAGGTGACTTTGTTAAGGAAGTTTGGAGTATATGAAATTGTTTAGGAGTTATTCTTTCTTTTTATAGAGGAGATGTGATGAAAGAGTCTTAAGAACAATAAGTATTAGGTGAGTTGACAGAACCAAACTTCATCAACTTTGAAATTGACTCAGAGAAAAGATATACTCAGCTTTAAGATGAGAGAGATATGATAGACTCTATATGAAGAATGTCATAATGAGTTATAAGAAGGAATACATGTTAACTTATACTTGTAAGCCGCACAGAGCAACAATATAGAAAAGACTTGCTTATTTTCAAGAATGATTAAATCCTAATGCTCATCTTAATGAAGGCATAGTTATGAGGAAGGCGTGAGAATCTTAATCTATTTTCAGAAAATCTTACGAAAACCAACGTGTCAGTACATAATTATGCATGATAAAAAAATATGACAAGAGTCACAATTTTGTTTCACATGTTTTCAGAACTGCACTTAGCTAACAAATAATCATGCATCATCTAACCAATAGAAGTAATGTTATCTGAGAACCTGATAGATCATAAAAAAATCATACCTTGAGATTATGAGATCTTCATGTTGATTTTCCATCTAAGTGCATTCCATTCTGACTTAAGCTTTTCCTTGATAGAGCTTCTGATCAACATCTCCCTGCTTCTTCTTTCTTCAGAGTGAATTATCAAATGTTCTTATGAGTACAATCTGATCCCTCACGTTCTTCTGAAGTTCTCTGAGTTATGATATTGAAGAGATAAACATATTTTGAATTCTTATTTTAGTTTGAGAATTAGAATCAATCTTTTTTCTCAGATGATCTCCTTTTATTCTCCTTCCTTTGAATGAGACGCTTGCATTTCTTAGAGATTTGAATTCCTCAGTTTATGGTTTCTACTGCAGACTTCATTTTGAAGTTCTTATGAATCAAAATCATAAGTTAACAATCATTCTTCTTTACTTAAGATAAGTATTTAATGAGCTTCATATGAGAAAGTCAAGGTTAGACTAATCTGTTTCTTGAAAACATCTCTTACTCATACAAGATTTAATCTTTAGCAAACAAGATTTATTGTTCTTCTGATGATTTGATCTTGAGCAAATACGTTGTTTTAATAAATCGTATTTTCCAAGATGAGCATTCAACAAATATTACTCCTTATATGATGAATTTGTCTTATCAGCTGATTCTTCACCTTTTCTTTCACTGCTTTATTGAAGAGGATTATGTTGATGACAACTTCAACTCCAAGGAATTAGTGACTTGCTCAGAGAATTCGTTCAGTTACAATTTTAGTACTCAATCATCTTCTGATATGAGACGGAATTTTAAAATAATTGAAATCTCACCCAGATTATTTCTTCACACCGCATTTGGATCTTTTCCTGACACTATTAGGTGTTTGATATCCATTAATAATAGAACCATGGCTCTAATACCAATTAAATGTGCGAGAAATGCAAGAAAGGAGATTTGAATTGCTTTCAACCTTTTTAATTCTTTTGCTTCTTATCTTTTCTACGTTTGAATGATTATCAGAGTCTACAAGGTAGATTATGAATAGTGATGCAGAAGCATAATTGATAAGCATACCAGAGTCTGCAATGCAGAATCATAAACAATAAGTCAGAAGTAAAGGAAACATCATATATCCTGGTTCACTTGAGTAACTATCAAGCTAATACAGTCCACCCCCAATCTTTAAGTCATTAGAATCTTCATCACTTTAGTTCTTCAAAAGATTATTCCTTTATAAGCTTCGCTAGCTTCAGAATCAGAACCAATTCTCAGAACACAACCACAAGAGCATTGCAACCGCAATATACAACATCTTTGGATATTGCTGACTGTGATCAGATATAGAAGCATATTAGCTTCTTTAGTACACTTACAACTTGTGTCACACATAGTAACCTGCATATTATCTTTGGCGCACATTATGATGGTGTTTGTTTAATCCAATATCTTCAATGAATAAGATCTGCATATAAACACACATTAGAACATAAAAGGTTCTTTCACAAATACTATTTGTTATCATCAAAACCTAGAGATGACTTGCAGAACAAATCTTGTTCTTACATCTCTGATCACTATTATAAAGAAAGATTCTCTTTTTAAATTCATTGAATAACAATTTTTTTTTTGGTTTTCATCCTCTGGTTCCTAGGGGAAATGGACCCTAGTAATCCAGAGTTTGACCATAGTTTTATGTGGCATGGTCAAACACTGTTCCCAGAAGGAATTGGAGTTTTTACGCAATGGTCTAGTTCACCATTGAAGAATATGAAATTTATAAATGAGGATTTCTTAATACACCACATGCGTTTCTTAGGCACCTTGCTTGCTTACAAAAATACCGCTCTATTCCGGATGTGCAAATCATGATACTTATTTTTCTTCAGTTTTTTCCAGATGTGCACATCTGGTATAAGTAATTTATGCGTAGGATAACATAATTTCTGCCTAACTTCTTTTTTCCGGAGTTTTAGATACGGAAAAACCCTATAAATATTGGTTCCGGATGTGCACATCAGGAATATTTCCGAATCTGTAATTTTAATTTATGTAGCAAAAATATGACAACCATTAAAAAAAAACTATTTGTTTTCGGTGCAAGGAACCAATGGAATATATAACAGATTATTGTGAACTCAACACTAAATACATTGCTGAAGAGAATGAAACTTTCTTGGGGACAGATGATTTAGTTTTTCAGCCCGTTACTTCAATGATTGAGATTGTTAATGAGTGAGATTGCATTAGTCAAAATCATCTTCGACTCCAATGAAGCTTTAAGCAATTTGATACCCTATTAAAAAAATTCAAATTCAACACTAATTTGAATTTTAGAATTAAAGTTGAGATAAAAAATTGTAAAAAAAAAATTAAAAATTCAGAATATGAAGTGATTATGTAAACTTACCTCATTCATTCTCAATTCAACAATCATCTATTAATGATTTCGGAACAAATCAAATGATTAAATATTAAGGATAACATCATTCACGGTATGCACATTCGAAAGAAATCAACAATTTAAAACAAATGATACGTCCGGATATGAACATCCGAAAACAGAGAGTAAAAAAGGAATTTCCAGTTGTGCCTAAAAAAACTCATGGATGTATTAAGAAATCCTCTTTATAATTTTATCACAATCAAATGAAGTAAATTTCCATTTCATTTCCATTTTTGGAAAGAGTTCTATGTACCTTGGAAAGAAAGGTATGTCATGTTATATTCAACCATAACATCGATGATCTGAATCTTCAACCGCAAAGATTCCATCGATGAATATCGCTATCAACAAATTACAAACAGATAAAATCTCAAAAATGAACATTCTTGCCGACGAAGAGTTTATTATCTCTATGCAAACAACAACAATTGATTTTCATCAGACATCGAAAAGTTTGAAGGAATCTACTATAGTCTGCAATCTGTCTTTCATCTTCTCCCATCTTCTCTCGTTCGCTCCTGTCGTCAGCGTGTAAAACTTACCTGCAATCAATGATAAAGTTTTCATTAATCACTTCATGCATTTGAAATACTCAGAATGAGAATCTAAAAAAACCGTACCGTTGCCGACAGAGACTGCACTGAGAGCGTGACGAGTGAAGTTTGGAGCCTGAGCAGTGAACTCAAATTGATAATATACTTTTCCGTCAATTTCACGCTGGAGGGTTACACAGATGGAACAAGCTATGATAAGTGCTTATTATATAAGTTCTTATGTATAAGTTATTTCTATAAAAAAGATTGGTTCGGTTCATTGATTGGTTCAGTTCTTAAAACATTGAGCAGAGTACGAAAACAAGGAGAACCGATGTAACATCAAACCTCGGTTGCTTTAATAATCTTCGTTTTCTGGTTTGGAGGTGCCAAAACCTTTTTAATTAGAGTTGCAGCAACCTGAAAACAAATCAAGAACGCGATGAAATGCGATGTTTCTTCGTTTTCTAGAATCAATGCTACTCACATTGATATAAGCCTAACCTCTTCGGGGGATCCAAACTCTTTAATATCTTGTTTTCCAGTTGGGATCATCGTTACGCTGGCATTTTCCAACGGTTCGATAACATCTTTGAACACCTTATCTTGACCTTGAATCACTACTTCCTGACCACTCCCCATGATAAAAGAAAAAAAGGAGCTAAAATCAAAGTTCGCTATATTTGCAGGCGAAACTCTTCAGCAAGTCGCGGACAGTATATAACAACAATGCTCACCTGCCATCCAAAAGGATAGACAAACGAATATCCATCTTTTCTATCGACAACCGGTTGAAATCCTGATTCTGCGGCAACTGAGCCATATCAAGAGTATATATATATCCTCACGATGTCAGGAACCGGTATTTATGAAAGTTAGCAGATGGTAAATAAATAACTGCTTAATGAAATCTTACAAGAAATCGATTGTTGGTCGAATAAAAAGACTAACGGGGCAGTAGCACCAATCGCGATCATTTGGCGCCTACCTGGTTCATCTGTCAATGTATCACAATGGATCAAAAACAAAATAGATCTACTTCTTTAATTAAGTTGTTGAAAACAATAAGACTAATGACCATGGATGCAAGTAGGTTCAATAAGCTCTTTTGAAAACCGAAAGAATCAAAGAGCAACCAGGTAGTATAGTCCTACTCTATGAAACACCGACACAGATGGTCTATAAAGCATTAACATAGACACAGACACTAACATTGACGGTCTATAAAGCATTGACACCGACACCGACACTGAGACTGTCTGTAAAGCATTGACATAGACACAGACACTCACTGACATAAACACGTCAACACCGGTTATAATTTGAGAAAATAACATAATTGAAAGTAATCATAATTGTATGTCGCAACATGTCGTTTACATTGACATGTATCGGACATCAAACACATATTCAAATTTTAACACCTTTGAGAAAAGGTGTGCCTTTGACACCTCTGCCAAAAGGTGTTTTCGTGTCGGTGTCAGAAATTGACATCGACACTTCTGATTACATTCAATTGACATTGAAATTCACATATCAGTGTCGGTGTCGTGTTTCTGGTGTCCGTGTTTCGTAGATAAATACAATATAACAATAACAGTCAATTGAAGCTCAATAGACAAAAGAAGAAACCTTGAGAAATCAACCCGGTTGAAGAAGGTGAAGCTTCATGAGAACCTTTAACAATGAAGGAAATGCCATCTCTTCTAGAAGAACGAAAACCACTACCATGTTTCTGCAACACACCCTTTTCATATAAGAATGAATAAAACTACACTATACCAAGTCAAAGAATGAGAGAGAAAAAGAAAGTACCTGAGGGAAAGAGTTCTGAAAGAAAGTTCGGTGAAGGGTAGGTGAATTCTGAAGGGACGCCATTGTTGGCTTGGATTTTGCAAAGAAAATAAAACTTTTTTCTTATTGTGTTGTTTTGTTGTATCTATGTGGTGGAGGAAACTCACTTATCCATTATCCTAAAAGTGTAACCACAATCTTTTCTCTCCTTAATGTTTGTTCCAATAGTATAACCTTAAACTAAGTAGCTAAATATTGTGTTACTATATAGCATTTTCAAATTTATACATAAAATTATGAATAATTTAAAAAAGTTTGGAAAATTAATCTATATATTTAATTATTTACTATTAATTAAAATTTTCTATTTTAATCACTTACTACTACCTCGATCTACTTTTTAGATTTATTTATAAAAGAAAATTTATTTTAAATATATTTTTTAGACTGAATAATAGATCAGATACATTGATTATTCAATTAATTAAAAAATCAATAAGACAAGAGAGAATATTAATTTAGTTAATGTCGTCTTAAATTTTTTGAAGTTATATATATATATATATATATATATATATATATATATATATATATATATATATATATATATATATATATATATATATATATATATATATATATATATATATATATATATATATTAGTTGTCATTTGAACACATGGCATACAATTCAAAGTCATATTTAACAAGGAGAATTACACTCGCCTCTCCCGAAGTTTGTTAAAACGACACAAACACTCCTTCTATTTTTGAAATATACATTAACCTTCTTGTTGCGGTAAAAAATTTGAGATTAAACTATTGATTAACATAATTCATAAAACAAGAATCGCCACCACGCTTTATTATTTTCAAAGGAATGAGAAAAAGAACGAAGAAAACCCAAAGAAGTTTTAAGACAAAGAGATCAGAGCCCGAGAGTTGGTTATTCAACGGGAAGGTGTTAATGCCCAAAACATTTATAATACTCTATATGGACCTCTTGAATCTATGCATAAGCTTAAAAATGTGTTGTTTGCAATGATTGGGAAGATGAGAAGCATGCATCGCCCAATTCGTGGCGGCATCAATACCCCTGCCCTGCGGAGGAGCTGAAGCAACTGATTGGGAAGATGAGAAGCATGTATCGCCCAATTCGTGGCGGCATCAATACCCCTGCCCTGCGGAGGAGCTGAAGCAACTGGAGGTGGTTGAATAGGTGGCTCACAGAAGGTGCGACAATACTCATCATCTATCTTCTTCAACTTCACCCTTCCTTGGGAAGGAAGAACTACACCCGCTCTTTTGTACAAAGGCATAACCAAGCCTGGGTGAGAAATAACACATGAAGCACGGGAACCATATTCAGTGCCACTGGTCGCAACCCTCTTTAGCTCAGAAGCAATAATCGAAGCAAGATCCACAACCTTGTCCTTCAAAATGCAATAAATCAGGGCAACCACTTCAAGTATAACATCCGAAATATGGATCCGAGGAATTAAGTTATGCAGCACAATGGTCATTATCACCTGAGTCTGGCTGTGCAAAGAACTCCGCTTGAAGCGCATGGGAATTCCAGCAGCACTAACCTCATAAGTTTGATCCCGGGTACAAATGTGGTCCCTTATGAGCTCGACATCCAAAGTTCTTCTTTTCTTCATCTGAGCAAAATCACAAAGACCGTCTTGTGGCAGCTGAACATTTATGCCCGAATATGCATTGATGCTAGCCTCCGAAAAGTCAATGTGCTTGCCTCTTACCCAAGTTTTATATTCAAAGGCAGTCCCCTCAAGACCGATCGGAAGGGCGTTCGCGAAGAATTTCCTTACAATCTCTAAGTGATATTCTGGATGCGGCTCGTAGAGCCTCACATAATCCCATTCTTCCATAGTTCGCTGGACAAACTTGTACTCCCCTTCCGGATTCAAATCCACAATTCGATCCGGCCAAACATTCCTCCTTTCAAGGAGCAGATAACGCTCATGATGAGCGGGTGTCAGGAACCGGCTGCGGTCAAAAGTTTGAGCAGCAGGTGGCCTTTCAGAAGAGCTTCCAGTTTGGCGTCGCTTGGAACAGTTTGACATCTGAAACAAAATAACAAACACACAAAAGATCGAAACATGAGTGATCCGATCAAAATAGCCGATAAAAATACGAATAAAAATTACCTAAATTAATAATAAAATATAAGGAACACCCCCATAAAGTTTAAGCAAATTCTGGAAAGGGGAGAAATTCTGCACAAAACAGGTCTCGCTGAGCGAAAAACTTGCTAGAAACCTTGCTCAGCGAGCTATGGCTCGCTCAACGATCTCTGCGAATTGCAGAACTCTCTCCTCTTCTGCAGGGGCCAATTCCTTACTCATAACTAATCTAACACACACTAATTTACCAAAACAGAGGTTTACAGTTCCTAAAACCAAATCTTAACAAACATTTCCTCAACATTCACTAACAATTTCAAAAGCATTTCCCTAAATCAAAAATTTCTTAAACCAAAACCCCATTTTCAAATTAAACAACAAAGAACAACATACTTTTGATATTGGGATAAGAATTTTCTTAGGGCAGTTGATTTCTAGAGGAATTGAAAACTGACAAAACTCAAAATTATAAAATTAAAGAACAAAGATGAAGAACATGATTACCTTGATGTTTGGAGTTGTGAAAATTTGAAGCTTTGAAGAACCACAAGTGAGAATTAGTAAAGTGAATGGGAAGAACAATGAAGGACTTTGAAAACCTTTGAGTTTTTTTATGAAAAAGGGTGCAAAAGAGGCAACCCTAATTCAATCCCCACTCTACTAATTCTGACTAGACCGGGTCCACCTTAATGGGCCTAGTTCAGTCCATATTTTTTTTTTCAAAATTCACAACTCTCGCTCAGCAAGCTGGAGCTCGCTGAGCGAAAATCATTATGCACGCGCTAGCTCAGTGAGCAATCCTTCGCTTAGCGAGTGCAGGAAATCAACAAACACTTCCAGCAGCAATGTAACACCACCAACAACTTCTAAAATACGCCTCCAACACATTTTCAACATAAAAAGCAGTAAAAACTTACAAAATTGGGGTGCCTCCCAACGAGCGCTTGTTTAATGTTGGATAAGCTCGACGGTCCACAGTGATCAACGATCATCGAGGGCGACAGATTTTCTTTCTTGATCGAAATTACCTCCAAGGTAGAATTTAAGGCGTTGGCTGTTAACGGTCCAACTATCCTTCTTTTCCAAATCCTCGATCACTATAGCACCATACTCTTTGACTTCTTTAACACGAAATGGTCCCGACCACTTACTTTTCAATTTTCCGGGAAAAAGCTTCAACCGAGAGTTGAAAAGCAATATAAGCTGGCCCTCTTCAAACTCTTTAATCTTGATTTTCTTGTCATGGTATTTCTTTGTTTTTTCTTTGTAGATCCAACTTGAATGGTAAGCCGTCTCTCTCATCTCTTCCAATTCACTCAATTGAACTTTTCTCTTTGTTTTGGCTTCGGTAAGATCAAAATTAAGAAACTTCAAAGCCCATAGAGCTTTGTGCTCCATTTCAACCGGTAAATGGCATGTTTTTCTATAAACCATTTGAAATGGAGTTAAGCCTATCAAAGCTTTGTATGCGGTGTGATATGCCCATAAAGCTTCGTCCAATTTTTGAGACCAATCTTTCCGCGATCCCGAAACAGTTTTTTCTAAAATCTTTTTCACTTCTCTATTTGACACTTCGGGTTGCCCGTTTGATTGGGGGTGGTAGGGAGTTGCTACTTTGTGCGATACACCGTAATGTTTCAAAACACTTTCTAACGGTGCATTACAAAAGTGCGGCCCTCCATCACTAATCAACACTCGAGGCGTGCTAAAACGGGAAAAAATGTTTTTCTTTAGGAATTTAATCACCGTTTTTCCATCCGCCTTCGGTGAAACAATCACTTCCACCCACTTAGAAACATAGTCCACAACAACCAAAATGTATTCATTGGTAAAAGATGGTGGAAATGGGACGACGAAATCAATGCCCCAACAATCAAAAACCTCAACCTCCTGAATATTTTGGAGGGGCATTTCATCCCGCTTGCCTATTCCACTGGACCTTTGGCAAATGTCACAACTCCTCTCATGGAGGTTGGCATCCTTTAAAATTGTGGGCCAATAAAATCCCGATTGGAGGATTTTTGTGGCCGTTCTTGGTCCGTTAAAATGCCCTCTATACGGAGAATTATGACAATGCCAAAGTATACTATTAGCCTCCTCACTAGTCACACACCTCCTCAGCAAATTATCCCTACAAATCTTGAAAATATACGGTTCATCCCACACGTAGTATTGGGCATCCGCCAATAATTTCCTCTTTTGGTTCTAAGTTAGGTCTTCGGGTATCCAACCCGTTGCCTTATGATTAGCAAAATCGGTAAACCAAGGCCTAACTTGCACTATAAACAATTTTTCATCCGAAAATTCTTCTCGGATCTTAATTTCATTCTTGGTTATGTCTACATTGACTAACCGCGACAAGTGATCCGCCACCAAATTTTCCGATCCCTTCTTATCTTTTATTTCTAAATCAAATTCTTGAAGAAGGAGGATCCATCGGATAAGCCTTTGCTTAGAATCCGGTTTAGTGAGTAGATACTTTATTGCAGCATGGTCGATGTAAACAACAACCTTTGAACCGATCAAGTATGAACGGAATTTTTCAAGTGCATACACTATTGCTAGCAATTCATTTTCAGTTGTGGCATAATTCACTTGTGCTTCATTAAGCACTTTGCTAGCATAGTGTATTGCATGGAAAACGTTTTCTTTTCTTTGCCCAAGTACCGCTCCAATGGCATAATCACTAGCATCACACATAAGTTCAAAATCACAATTCCAATTAGGTGTTATGATTATTGGAGCGGTAACTAGGTTTTCTTTCAAAGTTTGGAATGATAAAAGACAAGATTCGTCAAAGAGAAATACCTGGTCTTTGTTCAACAAGTTGCTAAGTGGCTTGGCCACTTTAGCAATGTCTTTGATAAATCTCCTATAGAACCCCGCATGATCCAAAAAGCTCTGTATTCCTTTAACATTTGTTAGAGGCGACAACTTTGAGATAACTTCCACCTTTGCCTTGTTTACCTCTAAAACCTTGAAGACACCTTGTGTCCAAGCACAATTCTTTCTTTCACCATAAAATGACATTTTCCCCAATTTAGGACCAAGTTCGTCTTCACACACCTCACTAGCACTTCTTCCAAATTTATCAAGCACAAATTAAATGAAGCTCCAAACACCGAAAAATCATCCATAAAAACTTCCATTGTCTTTTCAATCAAATCGGAAAAGGTAGCTTGTACACATCGTTGGAAGTTGATGGCGCATTACACAACCCAAAGGGCATTTTTCTATACGCAAAAATTCCAAATAGACATGTGAATACCGTCTTCTCGTGGTCTGTCGGGTCAACCGCAATTTGGTTGTAGCCCGAATACCCATCCAAAAAACAATAGTACTCTTGCCCAGATAACCTTTCAAGCATTTGATCCATGAACGGTAGTGGGAAATGATCTTTTCTAGTAGCCGTGTTCAAACGCCTATAGTCTATACACATCAGCCATCCCTTCACAACTTTTGTCGGTATGAGCTCATTTTTTTCATTTCTAACAATGGTCATGCCTCTTTTCTTTGGTACTACATGAACAGGACTCACCCAAGGACTATCTGAAATCGGGTAAATCATCCCCGCATCAAGTAGATTTACTACTTCCTTCTGAATCACCTATTTCATTGTTGGTTTTAACCGGCGTTGTGGTTGTACCACCGCTTTGAAGTCATCTTCTATAAGGATCTTGTGCATACAATAAAATGGGCTTATTCCCTTTAAATCGGAAAGAACCCACCCCAAAGCCTCTTGATTTTTCTTGAGCACCTCTACCAAACGAGATTCTTCATCGGGAGACAATTCATTGCTAATAATCACCGGTTTTCTTCCACTATCATCCAAGAAGGCATATTTTAGGTTCGAAGGTAGCACCTTCAATTCAACTTCAACTTTATCATCATTTTTCTCTCTTGTCAATTCTTCAATGGCCACCTCCCAAGGTTGTAACTCCTTTAAACCTTCCAATTCCTTCAAACACTCTTCAAGCTCACTTTCTTCTTCACTAGTGAGTGTGTTAACTCCTTAACTTAAGGCTAGCTCTAATGGAGTGTCCACATGAATATGTGTTGCAACCTCCAAAATAGCCATATCGGAAGCATCAATTCAGAAGCTATCATGTTTTTCTTTTGAATGCTTCATTGCTTCAAACAAGTTGAAAGTAACTTCTTCATTTAACACCCTCACTTTCATGAGACCATCATTCACATCTATCATCATACGAGCCGTTTTCATGAATGGTCGGCCAAGAATCAAAGGAGCATCATCATCCTCTTCCATATCAATAACAATAAAATCAACTGGAAAGAAAAATGTATCCACTTTTACCAAAACATCTCTAGCCACCCCAATTGGGTGAGTGGTAGATTTGTCGGCTAGCTGTAAAGTCATTCTTATTCCTTTGATATCAATGTTGCCAAGCCTTTTAATAATAGATAGAGGAATAAGGTTAATGCTTGAGCCCAAATCAATTAGACCATTACCGACAAACATGTTCCCAATGGTGACTGGAAAAGTGACACGTCCCGGATCGACTTCTTTTTTAGGAAGAGTGCGTTGGATGATAGCACTACAATTTTCCGCTAGAATAACCATTTCCGGTTCCGTGTACTTCCATCTCTTTGAGAGAATATATTTCAAAAACTTGGCATATTTGGGCATTTGCTCAAGTGCTTCGGAAAATGGCAAATTAATTTGAAGTTGTTTGAAAATGTCCATGAATCGAGCATATTACCTCTCATTATCCCTCTTTGATGGCACATGAGGGTAAGGCATGTTGGTAGGAATTTGTGTCATCACTTATTTTCCCTTCCTCACTCTTTTGTTCACCTTTTTTCTCTTCTCATCCCCCACTTGTGTATTTTCAACTACTTCCAAATTATCAAACTCCTTTTCAACTACTTCCTCTATTTTTTTCTTCGTCACAACCTCCTCTTCATCACTATATTCTTCCACAACACCATATTTCTTCTCTTTTGGTTGACTCATCTCCTTCTCGCTTCTAAGAACAATGGCCTTGCAATGCTCCTTCGGATTAACATGAGTGTTTGCGGAAAAGATGGTCCCGCTTGATTTTCGGCTAGTTGCTTAGCAAGTTGCCCAACTTGTTTTTGAGGTTTTTGATGGCGGCCTCATTACTTTTTTGATTAGCCATGGAGGCTTGCATGAATTGATTTAGGGTGTCCTCTAACTTTGAAATTCCACCTTGTGGTTGTTGGACTTGAGGATTGGGGTTTTGATATGGATTTTGGTGTTGAAAGTTATTGTTGTTGAATCTTGATTGTTGTTGGTAACCTTGGTTGTTCCTTGGATAAGAATTGTTGTATTGTTGAGGGGTCCTTTGATAACCTTGATTATTGTTGTTCATATAACTTACTTCTTCAAAAGGAGGACAATAACCGGTATGATGATCTCCTTGGCACAATTCACACTTTGCCATTTGATGTCTTGATTGAGAACCTTGAATCTCTTTCATTTGTTGTGGAAGCTTGGCCGTTTGTTGAGTTAGAAACTCCTCTTGTTGAGAAAGCACCTTGTTTTGGGAAAAGAGAGCATCATTAGTATTTAATTCAAGAACTCCCGACTTCCTTAGTGAATGACTACTATCATGTTGACTTTGAAGATCATTGAGAGCCATACGGTCAATAATGACGATAGCCTTATCCGCGGTCTTTGACATGAGAGAGCCACCCGCGGTAGTATCCAAAAGTGTCTTGTGTTGCGATTGAAGCCCATTGAGAAAAATGTGGATTTGAGTAATATCATCAAATCCATGGCCTTTGCATTTTCTCAACATTGATTTATATCTCTCCCAAGCCTCGTTTAAAGACTCATTGCTTCCTTGATTGAAAATCGCAATTGTCGTCTTTGCTCCCATGAATCGGGATTGAGGAAAATATCTTTCAAGAAATTTCTCTTCCAACAAGTTCCAATCCGTCATCACCCTCGGAGCTTGGTCTAGGTACCACTCTTTTTCCTTCCCCACTAAAGAGTGTGGGAACATTCTTTTGAATAAAGCTTCCTCTTTTGCTTCCTCTATTCCCGTAGATCCTGCAATCTCATAGAATTTGGTGAGATGGGTATAAGGATCTTCATGGTCCATTCCGGTGAATGGATTAGCATAAAGGAGTTGAAGGATTCCGATATTCATTTCTGTGTTTCTTCCACCATGGGAAAATTGAGCGCTCCGTCTAGGACTATTAGCGGACATCTCCGTACGGACTCCTTCCGCCATGTTCCCTTCAAAAGTCTTTACCCTCACTCCTTAAATGTGAACAAGTGAAGAAGTAGATTCTTCTTCTCTCTGGTTCCTCTCTTCGGCTAGTTTCTTCCTTCTTTGTGTTTTGCTATTGAGCTTTCGAAGTGTTCTTTCAATTTCGGGGTCGAATTGAAATTGCTCCTCAGTAGCCTTGTCACGCATACACTAGAATCTACAAAACTAGTAAACCAAGTGAAACACAAGAGTGAAAGTAACAAAGTAACAAATAAAACAAGTCAAAAACTTAGAAACTATTGCTATGCTTTAAATATCAAATAACAATCCCCAGCAACGGCGTCAATTTGTTGAAAGCACAAATGAGTAAGGGTTTAATTGTCGAACCTAAAATTACAAAAACGAAAGTTAAATAAATGATGTTTTGAAAATGCTAAAACTAAACTATGAATAAGTATAAGAAACAAAGGGGAAAACATTAGAGATCAAAATAACCCTTGAAAAGTTCCAAAAAACTACTAAATAATAACACTAATATGCACTTATCACATATGACGTAAGTCAAGCAAGAATTTCCTTCTTTAGGATTAAGCCAGAAACAAGGCAAGTCTTCATGAGAGATCCATAAGTCAAGGGCACACGGTGAATTCGAATGTATCAAGTCATAAATCCCAAGCATAGGATCAAGAACCAAAGTCCATTGATATTGATGAGACTTTAGTCAAACAAACCATGATTCAAGAACCTAGATTGAAGTTCAAACTCCAAGTCCAATCACAAGATAACAACACAGTACGAGATTAAGAAAACCAAAATTTATAGAGGTTTAAGATTTTTTAATATCTTTAAAATAAAAAGAAAGTCCAAGTGGACAAATAAAAAAGAAGCATAAACATAAACAAAGGTCCAAATGGATAAAGAGAAAATGGCATAAGCATAAACAATATATTATAAAATGTAATGCTGAAAATAAAAGGCATAAAAATAAAAAGCGGAAAGTAAATGACAAGAAATAAAGAGCATTAAAGTAAAGTTAGTGCAATAATAAGGTTAATATGTTAGTATAAATGATCCAATTCGGGATAAATTTAGCGTTATGTCAAGCAATTGTAAGTGGGCTTATATAGAAGCTACACCTATCTGAGACCGTCCAATAACAATGTTTGTGTTAATATATGAAAGAGAAATGATATGTAAATCAATCTCCTAAACCTATACCACAAAAAAATGGTATCATCTTAATCTAGAATTTCCATTGATTAATCAAGGGCAAACTATCACTATCCCAAAGTGTAGAGAATGATCCAAATGACCATTCATCAACATGTTTGAAATAATGTAGATTCAACATCCTTGAAAAATCAACATTCCATGATATTTAAGATCTTCATCAACCAAAAGAAATAAAGAAAAGAGAGAAAGATGAAGAAAGAGAAGCCAACAAGAAAGCAAGCCCAAATTGGATCAAGGTATTGATTAAGTTATCATCAAAATCGATCATCCATTTTGGTGGATTAGGGTTTTCACCCCATCAACACCCAAGATCCATTGAGTTTGGTGAAACTTATGATCAAATTAATCAAGATCCAAAGAAAACAGAAGTCATCAAAGGTCAAACAAATATTAAATGCATTAAAAAGAAAAAAATGCATCAAAAATATTTTTGTAAAATAGTTTTAAAATGAAAATAAGAGAGAAAATCCATAAAGCCATCCAAAACAACAAATAAATGGCCAAGAAAATTATGGAAGGTCAGAAATAAAATAAGAAGCATATAATAAAAATTTTCAGAATTTTTTAATACATAAAAGTATTTTTAAACCAATTAAAACAAAGGGAAAAAAGAGAAAATCAAAGAAAAATAGCAAATCAAGAAAATAAAATCTTCAAAAATAAAATCAGATGAAGAAAAATAGAAGAGAATTTTAGAAATTATTTTCAGATATTTGGACTAAAATGAATTTATTATGAATTTTAAATGGAAGTGGAAATAAAATGAAATAAAAGAAAGAAAGAAAAGGAATCAAAGAGAAAAAATGTAGGCCATCAGATCTGGTCAACTCTGATGATATAAGCGCATAAGAAGGTTCAGATCTTGAGGCATATGCTGGACCACAATTAAAAAATACATTGGATCACTAAAACATGTGGACCATCAGATCTAAGTATACTGGCAAAAGTATATGCATATGAAGGTCCAGATATGAGGACAGACGGTGGAACTTAAGTGAAAAGACACACCATATCCATTTTAAAATAAAACAAATTCAGGCCATCGCTTGCCTCTCCGGTGAGATGCACAATAGAGTTTGCTAAATGGTAACGTTAAGGCACGAAATCACCATCATTGCAACCGTTTCATCAAGGTGAAATCTGTAACACCCTTCTAAACCAACAAGAATTTCACATAACATATGGAAATTAAATCAAATAAAATCACCACTCAAGGGTGTCACATATTCATAAAAATATCATAATTATTTTCTTGCTCCGTAACATGGGTTACAACATATAGAAATAACAACTTATTTTGGACCAACACCTCTTTTAAAACAAAAACGTCGCATCGAAATTATCGTCATGATAATCTCCTTTAAAAAAAACAACTCATAATAATTTAATCTCATCAAAATTGGAATTTAAAAATAACTCAACATCTTACAAATCCTCATGAAACATGTTAATCAAAGAAATACACTATTTAAAACAAAAGTATTTCTATCTCGATGTTACATATCAGAGCAAAACACCTCTATTATTAACAGAAATAAAGTAAAATAACTCCAAAGCTAAATCTTCATGTGTCTATGGCTAATCTTGATCATCTGCACGTTACCCACGTAGAGGCAACATTCGAACAGGCAGCGTGAGTAATCACAATTCATTACAAAAAATATAAAGAAAAGATATAGTAGTCACAACAACAGTTACCAATAATTTATATATTCATCACATATCACACATATACCCACATTGTGACTTCATTAAGTCATTCACAACATCGTTATCTCATCGATCAATCATCATCACCAAAATAACACTTAAGTCACAACATCGGCAAACATCATTTAACTCGCAAATTATGCAATGTCACTTAGTATGAAATGCAATGTCATAGAGTAATGCACGTGGTACCGAACATCATAGATGAACACTAGGTCATCACCATCCAAAATGGAGCACAACATAATTACCTCAATACACACAATAGGATTGAAGTCAACAATGGACCGAAGTCCCAACATCATCACTGGACCGAAGTCCCAACATCCTCACTGGACCGAAGTCCTAAAAATGCTATGAATGCATGATGTAATACGTCGTAATAATCACCGTCGCGACTCGTCAAAGTTGCATCATCATTCATAAAAATTCTTCATAAGACTTCACATAACATGTATATTATCAACATGCATGTCATCAATTTAATTCATCATAACATCATAGTATAACATCATCAATAACATCACAGTAACATCATAGTAACAACACACAAGTTTCATCATTTATATCAAAAACATCATTAGTTCCACCTACAACTACACACCTCCCAAATGTCAATGTATATCCTTTAAATTATTTCCAGCAACATGAAACTATTTTTAAATTAAAGTACATTATCTCAGCTTCACACAGGTTCAAAAGACACACAAATTGGACTATCGGTACTAAAGTTATGAATTTCCAAAGTTTTTTTTGTCAAACACTGACACCGACATCTTATACTAACACCATAAAGCCTCATTACACAATATTTAACTTTAATTCCAGGACTTGAAATCATTTTTGAAAGAAAGTACATTCTATTAGCTTTCCACATGTTCAAACGACGGTCATAACGAACTTACGAATCAAAAGTTATGAATTTTTAGTTTTCCAAAAATTGTCTGTTGTGTTTACGGATTTTTCACTAAAACTATTCAAATTTCCATACGGGTTCTTCATTAAAAAAAAACCAAAGCACACATAGATTACCCATATTATCATAGTATATCATCAATACATCAAATTAGATAACATATACATCATTTTACATCAAAAACACATCTTAATTTCATCACTTTCTACCTATTTCATCAAGAACTAATCATAAAACCCAAAACCACAAACCTATCTATATTCAAAACCATATATCAATCATAATGAAAGTTATACTTCCCATACCTTAGCCATACAAATCTTGATTCTTCTCTTTGAGTTCTTCAAGAATTCTCTGAGCCCTAACTTCTCCTTCTTCTTCCTCAGAGCACTCTTCTCTAAAATTCGATCGATAAAAGTGATTCTCCCCAAACTCCAATTTTTATGTTTTGTCACTCCTACTCCTTGGACCTCATTATTTTATTCCATCTTTAACCTCACTTACTCCACCCAAAAATACCACTTTACCCTTAAAATCTCTAATTTTATTATTTATCAAATTATTTATATTAATCCTCAATATTTCTTATTAATCTAAAATAATTTTAATTAAATAATAACTTAGAACTTATCCTCATACTTTATTCTTACTCCAACATCATCCCATATCACATTAGTATATCATCATGCGTCATAACCATCAAGCATCACTTAAACTCACGAAATCATAATAAATCAATTAAATGACTGATTAAATAATTAATTTAGATTTTTGTGGTGTTACAACTCTCCCCACTTAAAGAATTTTCGTCCCCCGAAAATTACCTGATGTAACCAACTTTGGATATGACTCTCGCATCCTTCTCTCCGACTTCTACATTGTAAACCACAACAATCCATCATTATACAATACTACTGAGTTATGAACACACCAACTCACTTCTCTCCTTGTCTCGTCACCTTAGGATCTCATTCGTTCTTGAACCGGAGCACAACGAGGTTGTTACCACCATCATGGGTAACACTTCTCCAATTTCCTTTCATGGCAAAAAGTTATTCACACTCGTATTCTTGCCATTAGAAATGAGGCAGCAACACAGTTTAAGAATATAGAGTCCCACAATGTTAACATCAACTTTACCATCTCTTCACGTAACCACGTCATCATAAAAACATCAATATAACTATAATATCAAAGACATTGTCACCCAACAATAGTAACACAAATAATTTAAAAACCTCTCACATATCATTTCCATTCTTGAATAACCAATGGTTTGCATCATTCCTACAAGCTTATAATGCTTAGCCCCGGATATCAACAAGTCATACACACATAATTAACTGCACCACATCGCACTTTAGTTGTGGAACTATGATCATCCACCTTTAAGTCATTATCCCTACTATGATTTCCATCATCTATCAGCTCCACAATTTTCACATTTGGCTTCTAAGTCTCTTTAATATTCACCAAAAAATCATTATTCACTTTTGATATCCCCAACCTTCCACTCTGTGGCGTTAGCTCACGTACCAACTCAGATTCCAAATTATTCAATAGGTCTCAACTCTTTCCTAGTCATTTTTCCATTAGATTCACACAGAATGGTGAACGACTATCTCCTCGATAGAATACCAATTTATTTTCCACACTATCAAGTTGGCAAGACAAGTTTATCACATCCAACAGGATCTCGTCTACTATCAACAAGAGATTAAGGATGATCAGTTCTTCATTTTGTCAATAGGTAGCCGATAACCATGATGGGGGCATAAACCATCGTTACTAAACTATAATAATGTTTCCTTTTGAACTCGTTCTCAAAGTTAGCTAAAGAGACATGGTCTAATAATCCCCTTTGAGGTTTAAAAATGCTTCCACAATTTCTTTCTCATTCGATATTGTCGATGAGACACCACAACCCAAACATATTACATAATCTACTTCATACTCACTTAACTTCACACAATTGTTAAGTATCCTTCAACTCCGGACTTGCTAAAATACCAAACACACCACAAATCATTTCATTCTAGATGAAGTTTTTATCCATGTAGAGGACTTTAACAATATTCACAAATCCTTAGTTTTCCTTTCAACGTCACGACATCGAGGATCCATATATTTTCCATTTGAATCTCATTCTAATTGTAATCTCGATAATACCATCTCCACATCTGGATGATGATATGAACTCCTCTAATTCTCCCTGCCATACGTCAATACTTTTCCATCACAAGTATTATTCCAATCTCTCTAAGACTTACAAACATTTTCTTATTTTACTTCTTTTCAACCTTTCCAATGGTACATAAACGCCCAAAATCCATTACATATTCTCTTATAGACGCTCGTAGCACAACACAATTGTTAAATATTCTCCCAATACCGGAACTGCTACTACACCAAGTACAATCCAAATCGATTTGCTCCAAATGATGCATTTATCCAGGTAGATAACTTTAACAACACTAATAAATCCTTCATTTTTCCCTTAATCTCATAATCTCTATGATTCGTATAGTTTCACACTTGGGCCTCATTCAAATCACAATCTCAACAGTACCATCTCATCATCTGGTTGGTGATAGAAACTTTACAAAATTTTCCCGACACATATCGACACCATATCATCAATAACACACAATTCACTTTACTATTTAACCCTTTCCCTTCCTCAAGGATATACCCTCTATAATATTTCTCCACCGACATACTAAAGTTATAAATTTCCAAAGTTTTTCGTCAAACACCGACACTGACATCTTACACTAACACCATAAAGCCTCATTACACACTATTTAACTTTAATTCCAGGACTTGAAATCATTTTTGAAAGAAAGTACATTCTATTAGCTTTCCACAGGTCTAAACGGCGGTCAAAACGGACTTACGAATCAAGAGTTATGAATTTTTAAAGTTTTCCAAAAATTGTCTTTTGTGTTTACATATTTTTCACTAAAACTACTGAAATTTCCATATGGGTTCATCATTAAACAAACCAAAACACACATAGATCACCCATATTATCATAGTATATCATCAATGCATCAAATTAAATAACATATACATCATTCTACATCAAAAACACATCTTAATTTCATCACTTTCTACCTATTTCATCAAGAACTAATCATAAAACCCAAAACCCCATAAAACCACAAACATATCGATATTCAGAATCATATATCAATCATAATGAAAGTTATACTCCCCATACCTTAGCCATACAAATCTTGATTCCTCTCTTTGAGTTCTTCAAGAATTCTCTGAGCCCTAGCGTTTCCTTCTTCTTCCTCAGAGCACTTTTCTCCAAAATTCGATCAATAAAAGGGATTCTCCCCAAACTCCAATTTTTATGTTTTGTCACTCTTACCCCTTGGACCTCATTATGTTATTTCATCCTTAACCTCACTTATTCCACCCAAAAATACCATTTTACCCTCAAAATCTCTAATTTGATTATTTATCAAATTATTTAGATTAATCCTCAGTATTTCTTATTAAATCTAAAATAATTTTAATTAAGTAATAACTTTGAACTTATCCTTATAATTTATTCTTACTCCAACATCATCCCATATCATATTAGTATATCATCATGCGTCATAACCATCCAGCACCACTTAAACTCACAAAATCATTATAAATCAATTAAATGATTGATTAAATAATTAATTAGATTTTTGTGGTGTTACAAAATCAACCTCATGCTCCATTTTCATTTATTGAAAGAGAACAGATAGAATTTCATAGAAAACACATTGAAATGAAAAACACGAAAAGAAAAATTAAATGATGAACATAATCAATCAACACTAAATAAGTTAGGGGAAACCATCAAAGAGCAATGGATTACATCGTGGTAACTTGTTTGAGTCCAAAAGGAACTCAGAACTACCTTTCAAATAATGATTGGAGGTAGAAGAATCTTGATGTAGTTAGAGCACTTCAAGGAGTCTTAGAGCTTGAGAATTGTTGCAAAAGTTTTAGAGGAGGCCGAAGGTGCTAATGGAATCAAGAAATTAAATTGAAAACCATATAATTCAAAACACGATAGCTCAATTTCTGGAGAAAATTTGTGAGTGGAATATAAGTTCTGAAGGCTTTTCAAGCTTGAGAATGAATAAAATAGGTTGCTCTATTTATATGGAAGTAATTTCTTAGCTCATACGTGTGAAATGGATCCAAATTCACGCAAAATGAATTTGCTTTGATGTGAGAAACGTGTGATCCACGTGCATAAAAAATTAGCTAATCATTGTGTTTTAAGGGTCATTTAACTCCTGGAAACTTGATTAAACATGTTTAGGTCTAAAACACGTGGTAATTTGGCTTGTAATTGAGTTTTAGTGAACTTGAAAAATCTGATCATGGTGAAATCTCCAACTTCAAGTTGTTGCACCCCAAAATTTTCCCTCCCCTAATCAAGGCATTGTGTTTCAAGGTGTCCCAAGAGGTTCACAAGTTTCACAAGGTATCCCAAGAGGTTCACAAGGTTCACAATTAGTGAGAAAGTTTGACAATTCCCTCGGACAAAGCATTCTCCTAAGCAATGCACCCTAAACTAGGGTTTTGGATTTCATCAGGCTAAATGAACTTCCAAGGCCTCAAGTGAGCTTCATAGCATCCTATATGTCTTCAAGAATCCCTATGTCAAGTTTCAAGGCTTTCCCAAAAGGTTTGCTCAGTCAGATGATGAGATATGCAAAAATCAGTCAAAGTAGTTAAAAAGTCAAACCGAGGTCAACTGTGGTCAAACCAAAGTCAAACTTCATGATTTTTTTGCCAATATCAAGTTTATGAAGTAAAATTCATCATGTATCAAGGGTTGATCATGATTCATCAAGGAGATTTCAGATCATTAAGAATCAGGAGTTTCTAAATTAGGGTTTTCATAGGAAAAGTCAACTGAACTTTGACCAGCCATAACTTTCATATGCTTCATCAAATTTTTTCCATCCAAAGCTCATTTTGAAGTAAATTTAATTCTCTACAACTTTGTGTCTCACAAGCCAAGCCCAAAAATGCTTCATTTGGAAGGTATGAGCTAAAACATTATAGGTCATTTTAAAAGTCAACATCTTCCAAAGGGTATAATTTGAAAATGGTAAAGGATATGGACATGAGACCAAAGAGGTTGGTTAGAGGACTCTCTAAGCTTTCCAAAATGTCCAATAACACCTTCATAACCTTAAAATTTAGGGATTTGTGCCTTTGCAAAGTTGGGAAATGTTTGGGAGGTATATGAAGCAAATGGGACTTTAAAACCAATTTTTGCCAAATGGGCCTACCAAATTGCCATCCAATCTTCATGATATCCTCAAGCACAACCCAAACTAAGCATTATCTGATTTTTTATATTTTATTTAGTATTTATTTGAATTTTATTCATTAAAATGCAAATTAAATCAAAATCAAATATAAAAATCAAATATTTGGACATGATTTTGATTCTAGAAGATCATAAACACCATTTAACTTGATTGGATACACTCCAAATTCGTGCAAAGCTTTAAGTGTATGAAAATATTTGATTTTTCTTACTTTTAAGATCATATCTTTCTTCACCATCAAGTTATCCAAAAGCCCAAAGAAGGGACATGTTTTTTGACCTAATTTCATCCACTATATGTACATGAACATAACACAATAACAAGGGACGAAAATCAGAGGCCAAAGGATAGGATTCACACTTAAAAATTTCACAAAAATCTCAATTCGGATTCTTTGATTTAAGAGGTTTGCAAGAGGTTTGAACACACAAAAAGGTTCCTAGAAGCTTCCATAACATATTCCAATCATCAATAGCATCAAAACCATTCAAGAATGCATAAAGCGAATCTCTATATTCTTGTTTTTTTTAATTTTTCGATTCTTAATTTTCACGCATGATTAATGAATTCTAATGTCATATTGTTGTTTGTGGTGGTGTTTAGATGGTTTCTGCACATTTGCTTGAAGTTTCGTGACCGAATTTGACAAATGCCATTGTTAGGGTTCATCCTTCCAATTTAGGGTTTTGCGATTTAATGGTTATAAACATATTCTAAGACAGTAGATAGATAAAATGAACTGCATAGATCACATTGGTGTGCTCAATTGGATGAAATTGTACATGTTTGGCATGGTTTTTGTTTCGCAGGTTTGTACACGCAGGTGAAATCGCAAGAAAAGTCATGGGAAAATTCGCAGGAAAACCCTGCGAATTTCAGAGGAAGAAGATGACTCCCACTGGCGGACTTTTGGTTATATTTGAATTGTTTGTTTTATATATTATGTTTAGTAATGGATAGATGTTAGACGCGCCCCATGTGGCTCAGTTGGCTGAAGTATTTGGTTTGTGTTGAGATAGATGTGAGTTCGAATCCGGCCGCAGGCCATTTTTTTTTTAATTTCCATTTGTTTTGTAGGTTTACTATATAATATGCTTCACTCAATATATGTACAAGCCGCGCACGCAGCCCAGTGGTTCCCCATCAAACTGGTAATGGGGAGGTCCTGGGTTCAAATCCAGGCCTCCCCCATTCTTTTTAATCTCTGTTTTATTTTATTTTTTATTTTTTTTCTCTTTATATTTTCTTTAACTTAATTATTATTATATTATTTAATTATCTAATTATCTAATTAACTAATTAATTAACCCTAATTTTAATTTTAGTATATTATATCATAAAATATTTTTGTAAATAAATATTAATTGTTCTTTCTAATAATTTTTATTATGATATTGATTTTTGTTATATGATTTGTAAATAATTTATTTAAATTTTAATTAATTCTTTAAACTTAAATTCTTAAACCTAATTTTCTTAATTAAAATATTAACCCTAATTTTTCTATTAACCCTAAAAATTTAACTTATTTTTCTAAATCCTAATTAATATATTAACCTTTATTTTTATTATTATGTAAATAATTTAATGTTTTTCTTAATATTATTATTAAATTGTTATGTTTTCTTAATTAATCTCTAAAAAAAATTTATAATATTTGTCTAACCTAAAAATAATTTCTCTTTTAAATTTTAATCTTGATTTCTTTATTCATTATTATTATCACTATTATTATTGCTATTGTTTTATTATTGCTATTATTTTATTATTGCTAATATTTTATTATTGTTTATTTATTATTTTTATTTGATTATTATGTATTTGCTAAAGCCATGTAATACTTGTGGGTTTATTTTTCATCTTTATTTTATTTTGTAAATATTTTATTATATGGTTAGTAAACTTAGGGTGTGTATAACCTAAATGTGATTAAAAATAATTTAGAAAATTAATTTAAATAAGATGAATATTTGAAACAAAACACTCACACACATAAGTCGGTCTTTGATCGCCATCTTGCACTTCCTAGGTTACCCCTCTCAGTTGCCTTAAAACAAAAGGTCAAGTCCCTCAAATATAGGGGTGTCTTAAGCAAAGTCCCTTCATAAAATCATCAAGTCCCTACAGTTTAAAAGATCAAGTTCCTTCGAGGTTGCCTACGGAATAATGATCTTGTCCCTTCGAATAAATGATGATAGCCCCTACGAATTACTAAAGACATCCCTTAAGTTGCCTTCTATGACCATACGATGACCATACGTTTGTCCCTTCACATCCAAGGTAATGACTACCTATTCCTTAATAATAGGGATAGTCTTACCATTGGAAGAACATACGAGAACACGAAAGACTTAATCTAGGGTAGGTACTTCATAGTTACTTGCTCACTCTTCAAAAATACTTTTCACACCTCACAATATTTTCAAAACATTTTCAAACAAGACTTTGTATACATCCATACAAGGATCATTACAAAGTACTTAGAAAATTTCTAATCACACAATACACTTTCAAAAAACAATTAAAGTGAGCTAAGTAACTAAGAGCCCATAGATAACCATGGATATAAAGGGTGCTAACACCTTCCCTTTATATAACCTACCCCCCGAACTCAAGTCTTTTAAAATAGGTCTTTCCTATTCTTTTATGTCATTTCCTTATGGATAAAATAAAAGTCGGTGGCGACTCTTGCTATCCGCAACATTTATAGAAAGTTGGTTCTCCCACCGTGTTACACAAGTAACCATGTTTCCATCAATATGGCATCTTGCACAAAAGGCTTTTTGATTCCATTCTTTTTGCAAATTGATAACATCACAACAAAGATCACAATATGCCAAGAAGGGTTGAATTTGGATGCTTGTGTCAAAATTTATGGCATGTTAAAGTTGGCACAAAATCTGGTAATGAGGTCACGAAAAAATTCTAATTAAAAAATGATTGAAAATGACATGTTATGTTTCAATGAATTCCACGACCTTCTAAGCATAATTAGCTTTTGACCCTTGAATCAAACTTGCTGAGGACGTCTAAAATGATATTGTGCAAAAATCAGTCTCAAACATTGAAAATTGAATAAATTGTGATCTTTGAAAGGTGGGGAAAAGTCACTTGAAAATGTGTTAAAATTTCACTAAGTCCACAAATGACCTATAATGTCTTCAAACTTTTGATGATCCTCCAAGCATAATCGACTCTGATCATGTAAAGAGAAGTTGTAGAGGATATTAATAAGAGTCATATGCGAAAATATGAATTCAAAAATGTTGAAAATTGAAGGAGTTGAGATCTTTCGAACTTTTACTTTCAATGTTGATTTTTTAGGTCAAAAAACTTTGAATGAACTTGTAAAATTTGGACTTTTCTTGCATTTCAAGGTACATGGATGATCATTTGAGCTTAAACTAAAGTCAAATTGAATGTCCTTTGATTAAATTGACCAAAGCTTGAGATAAATTGTTGATAAAGGCATGGAAATAAACACATAAACCTTTGACTTTTCAAAGAACAAGCTGAAGGTGTGAGAAAACCACAAGAAAAAAGGGGTTTGAATTGGGGTTTTCAATTTTGACCTATTTTCGAACTCTTAACGTTGTTTCATTAAGTAAATCATTGAGTTGCGTTACGGAAGCATAAACACAAAGCAAAGTGTAACACCCCAAATTTTTTCCTCTCATTTTCATAGCATCTAGCATATCATTCCCATACTTTGCATTACATTCATAACATAGAAAAATGAAGCATAACATTCATTAGTTGAAGCATTGGGCCTGCGATCAATTGATTTGCAAATACGTGATTAGTAAAAGCCAGAGGATAATAGCCAAGTGTCTCCCAACAAGACTCAAGGGTTTCTCACACCCCACACAATCTCATTTGGTGCCTCAAGTCACTATAAGAGTGGGGTTTCTCACACCCCACTTGTAGTGCCTCAAGTCACTACAAGTGGCCCAAACTAGGATTTTGAATTCAATAGGATTCTTGAGGGGATTTTGGTTCTAACTTGTTCTCATGGTCTTCTATATGATATGTTATAGTGTCTTTCTCCAAACCTCTGGATGTGGTGCTCACTTCTTCTTGGGTCATACCTTCCATTTTTTATTGCTGGGAATGTTCCCCAGTTTCCTTTTTTCTGGGACTTATACACTGCTTCTAAATTTTTTGTTGCCTTCCTGCCGAAGATTGCACTGCAACATGGACATAACATCACTTTAGTCTTCTTCCTTTGACACCTCTGGATGAATTCTGCCGGATTCTCATCCTCCTTTGGATATGTCAGCCTCTGGTGCTCTTCTCGACGACGATCCTCATCAACTTTCTCTTGGATTCTCTGAGACAAGTCCACCATGTTGATGTCTATTTTCTATCCATAAGTAATACTTAATTTTTTCATTTTCTCAACAAGAGCTCCTTCGACTTCAATCTGGTTCTTTGTTGGGTGGAAACTTTTCTCTTTGATTTGTTGCTCTTTAGGATCCTCCATTGTTCTGCGCAGGATCCCATAAGTGGCAGGTTTTACAGGGCCTTCAACAGCTTCTTCCTTGATTCTTGTAATGTCCTTATTGACAAGTCCCATAGTGTTGACGCAGTTTGCAGCATTTCTCATCCTTATGAAGCCTTTAGAAACCTTCTTTTTTACAGTAAGGAAACTGTTAGCTATCTCTTCATTAGTGCTTACAGGAACATCGTCCCATCCAGTTAGTTGGATTTTATTGATGTCAATGCAAGAGCTTGTGGGAGCAGTTTATTTCACGAGATAATCGAATTTTCCACTTGGCTCCCCCAAAGTATCTCATATTATTCCATCTTCAACAATGTTGTTGTTATTTCCTTTGTTGAAACCTTCAATAGTTTCCACCCTTTTCTGGTTATCAGAGTCCTCAGTGACTTCATTTTTGTCATGACTGTCGAAACCTTCAGTAGTCTCAACTCTATTTTGACTGTCGAAACATTTAGTAGTCTCAACTTTGTTTTGACTTCCGAAACCTTCAGTAGTCTCCACTTTGTTTTGACTGCTGAAACCTTCAGTAGTCTCAACTTTGTTGATGTAGTCATTCAATTCCTTCACATTAAGGCATTTAGTAACCTTGATCATGATTGGTAGGGTCACACAATCTTTGGATACTTCTTCCACTTCAGGTTGGTATAGGATATCATCAAGAATCCCCACCATGTTAATATGGGTGTCGAAACCTTCAGTGGCTTCTATTATTTCAAAACTATCCTCAGACGCCTTTTCGACTTCGACCATATTCATAATGAATGGTTCAGCATAATTGGCTTCGACAATCTGCATAGGTTTTGAATCAATCCTCATTTGTTGTTTTGATTTGTCTCTGAATTTCAGTCTTCCATCACGGATTGCATTCTGAACAAGATCCCTGAAAAGGAAACATTGAGAGGTTTTATGACCTAAAAAGTTATGGTATTTACAAAAACCTCTCTTTTTCTATTGGTCAACAGGAGGCTCTATAGCGCCTGGTGGTTTTATTAACTGACCATCTTTAACCAACACGTCAAAAATTCCGTCACACTTGGTGAGGTCGAACATATAAGTTCTTTTAGGAAACTTATCATTCTTTTCCAGTTCGACTGGATTTTTTCCATTCGATGGAACCAATACTTTACAAGAGTATGGTGGGCCTTGCTTTAGTTATGCTAAGTCAATTTCTTGTTCGTCGAAATTAACTGATTCATTTTCTTCATAATCGTCATCTTGGCATACTCCTACATAGGTCACCCTCTCTTTTTTACTTTTATTTGCTCTAAATTTTTCAGCTTTTAACCTTTCGATCTGTCTCACCCTATCTGCTAGTTGTGCCATGTCTCTCAAATATTGAGTGTCTAATTTCTTTCTTATAGAATAATCTAGACCTCCTGCAGCCATTTCGACTAACTCTTGTTCTGGCACTTGTGTGAAACATCTTGCTTTTAGCAATCTGAACCTATTTAGGTAATCATCTATAGGTTCTGAAAATTTCCTTTTGACACTGGCTAATTCTTTTAAACTTATTTTAGTCTGTCCCATATAAAATTGTTCGTGGAAAAATCTTTCTAACTGGGTCCACGTATATATGGATTTTGCAGGCAAGGATGTAAACCAAGTAAATGCATTTTTTGTCAAAGAACTTGGGAAGTATTTCATTCTTAAATTTTCGTTGTGGGCTATTTCCCCTGCTTCGATCAAATAACGTGCTACATGTTCTATGGTGGATTTACTAGTGTCCCCTAAAAATTTGGTAAATTTGGGGATTTTCCACCTTGGGGGTAATTCATGTTGTAGAACATATTCAGATAATGGGGAGGCATAACTAGGCCTTTGTAATCCTACATTTACCCCATTTTGCGCCATTATACTTTCGACCATGGCTGCCAAATTGTTTTCGGCAGGCAAGTTGTTATACCGTATTCGTTGTTGTAAGACATCATCAGCATCCTGACCTCTCTGGACTATTACCCTCCTAGGCTCTTGTTGGATAGGGATTTCGACACGAGGTTGTTCGACCACTCCTCCTTGGTTCCTAGGCTTGGGCTAGGGATTGTATAAAGGCCTCTGATTTATTGTAGGTTCCTCTTCGACATTCACTACCGGGTTTTGAATTATTTGTTCTCTTTTTCGAATTTGAGGGACACCAAAAAAGTCGACAATACGTGTCATCTGCGCTGCCAACATTTGGTTTGTTTGGGTAGTGTTTTGTATCAAAGGATTAAAAACTACTCCCATTTGTTGCATCAACATTTGGACCATATCATGATTACTTTTATCCATTTGTTGTCATATTACTTGCGCAAAATTATTTGTAATTGCTAGCATTTGGAAGCCTGGTGGGGGCTGATCCAATCTCATATTCCCACCAGATCCTGATCCTTGCAATGGTGATGACCTATTTAACAAGGAATCAGAATAGACTGAGGATGCATTTTGCAAACTTGCCATAGTGGTAGTAGGCATCCCATAAGGTTGCTCCCTACCAAACAAGGGCATTGTAAATTTCGTCGAAAAAGGCCTATGAACGTTCCCTATAGGGGAAGACGTTCCCATGGACATTTGGTGTCCCATAGAAGAAAAAATAGGCGCATTTAGAGATATTGCAAACGCAGGTGTTGACCCTGACGAAGAGGGTATGGCTTCTGATACTGAAATTGACCATGTATTTCCTCCAGTCGAAGGAGTGGGGGTAAGCACTGTAGTATTTTCATTTTGACTATGTGGCGGATTTGCCATTCTTCTTACTCTTGTTCGTTTAGGTCTTTCTACGTCGGTTATGGCAAATTTACCGCTTCTTAGAATCATACAAAAAAGTAGAAACTTTTTAACTACGAGTTATCCTATTAAATTTTCAAAATTTTGCACTGGTCCCACTGGGCATGCCAATTTGTTCACTGTCGAATTTGGTGAACAACCTCTGGTTTTCCAATCTCACTGAATTGGTTTACTTGCAGGACCAACCACACAAATCCTAGGACACGTGTGCAAATTTAGATGAAATTCTGAACTCTTCGAGTAAGAAGTCTTTTGATACTTTATTTGATTGGTTATGTCTTTCATATATGAATGATTTTGATTAGGTTATTTTAAGTAAAAGTTTTAAAGTAAATTTGACAAAATAAACTTAACAAAGCAAATTTGACAAAGGCAAAGATTTGCATAAAGTAAATAATGAAGGATAAATGGCTGGTAAATGTAAAGGAAAAATTGGTAAAGAACTTTGAAATTGATAAAAACTTAAATAACTGGTGTTATTCACACACTAATTCTGTACAAGTTTTTCCACACACTAATTCTAACAAACATTATCCTATTTATATACAAATAAAATAACTGCTATCAACGGAAAAATCCTAAGACTAATGACACTTGGCTTTCTGCATGTTCCCTTTTCTTCAAAAGCTTCCACGCGTCCTTCTGCCAAACGAAATAACTGTCTGAACTTGAATTTATCCTTAATGTTGAAGCGATGCGTCCCTTCAGGCTTGTCGAATTGTCAAAACATAATATATCAACCAAATCTGTAGAAACAATGCATCATTTCTCCTTGTTGAAACGTCGAACGCTTCAATTGTCACCCAATTTTTGTCGAACTATCGAAAAAACATATCAATTGAAACTGTCGAAACATCTCCAAGTATATTTCTTTAGTTTTCTTCCTTTGTCGAATTTCTTCCTCTATCAAAGAACATCATTTTATCTTTCAAATTATGGTGTTGAAAATATGTGTCTACAGTGACATACCAAGGTGGGGTATGTTAGTTGTTGGGTTGTAGGTGCGATCATGAAATAGGGATCATACGAGGGTGTGATCATGAAATAGGGATCATATTGGACCATGAAATAGGGGTCGATGGGTGTCATCATGAAATAGAGATCATATTGGACCATGAAAGAGGGGTCGAGAGTTCCAATAGAAACTGGATCTTGAAATAGAGATCGATACATGGTACCATATGCATAGAGTCGAGTAGGGTCTCATTGCGTGATTGTTATTGTTGTGGTATATGATGTTGTTGTGGTATATGATGTTGTCGTGGTTTATGATGTTGTTGTGGTATATGATGTTGTTTTTGTATATGATGTTGTTGTTGTATGTGATGTTGTCGGTGTGTAAGAGGTTGTTGTGTATGTAATGTAGTCGAATAATTGTTATTGAGAAGTGGTGTATTATTTCTGATAATTGCTTAATTCTTATTATATTACTCTTTGTGATGGAAGTATATCACCCCTTTTGTTTGAATGTTGCCCCTTGTAAGTTGAAAGAGTGCCTAAGAGAGGGGGGGGGGGGTGAATTAGGACTTAGATAATTTTTCGGAATTTTTTATGGTAGTTGGATATTACTTTCCTAAGATTTCTTCGTGATGAAAGCAATAAAAACAGAAAGTAAAGAACACCAGGAATTATATTGGTTCCCCTTATAGATCGTGAGTACTTCAGTCCCCTTTCAACACGAAAGAGTTTTCCACTATAATGTTAGATTTCCTAGCCAAGAAAATTCTAACAACCAATAACAATCCTCTTGGATTTACACAAGTTTAAAGTCTTGCCGAGAATTAATATCTCACCAAAAGACCTCTTGTATCCATAATCCGGATAACAAGGATAAAACCTTACAATCTTATTTTTATCAATCTAAAAATAAGTTGTAATCAATATATCATAAATATGAATTTTGTATAAGTGCTAAAAATTTGATCTTCAATGAATCACTCTCAAGATTTCTTCCCCTTTTAAGAGCAATCACTCTTATAATGTTTATACACGTGTTCGACACAAGAAGAATGAAACTAATACAATGTGTATGAAGGTTTATGTGCAGAAGTTTCACTTATAAAAGTTTGAAGAACACTTAATATGAAAAATGTAATAATTTGAGAATAATGATTGTTGTCAGACCCTAAATTTTGACCAGACTTTTTCAAAACTTTCGTTCATTTGACGCGCTTTCGTCGACATGCCATTAATCAATCATTTCTGCATTTTAATTCATTAATCATTAACCATTGCATTTTCTATTCATTTTATCATTTAAAATCATATTAATTTATTCTTGATTTTTTTTAGAATTATTTGTTTCGGTTTAAGAATAGGAATTTAGATTAATATTAGATATTTTTAGAATTAGTTTTTATTTTACAATCTTATTTTAGTTCAATTCTAACTTAGATTTTTTGTTTATTTAAATTAATTTAGATATACGTTTAATTTCAATTTAAGTTTAACGTTAATTTAATTTTAAATTTAATAAAGGTTAATTTAGAAATTGTTATTTGGCTTAAATAATGTTTTAGTCCCTGTAATTTAGCAAGTTTTTGGTTTTCGTCCCTGAATGTTTTTTTTTCCGGTTTAAGTCCCCACATTTCCAAAACGCTTTGGTTTTAGTCCCTACTGTGAGTTAGACGTTAAAAAAAAAGGGATGTGGCAGACGGTGCTTATGTGGCAGGTCGTTTGGCATTTCTCAATAATCCAAGTGGCATTCTCATTTACACATGTGGATTTGTCATTTTCCTACCACAAAATGGAACATGAAAGCTTATTTTAGCATTCTCACTATCGTCCCTACAAAGTTAGGTTTTCAGCCATTGAAGAGTTTTCAAGGAAATTTTCAAGTAAACTTCATACATTGAAGACGACGGGACTGACCAACAGGACTGACCATCGGGACTGATCAACTTCAGGTATGACATTTATACTGAACATTCATTATGGGGGAATGATGGTTAGGGATAGTGTGGTGTATTACTTAGGTGGGGTTAAACATGAAGTAGAGATAGACCCTGATAGGTGGAGCTATTTTGAAGCAACTGGTATTGTGAAAGATATTTGCAACCTTGAGGCCACTGATTATTCTCTATGGTGGTATAACAATGTATCGGGTAAACATGCAAGGGTAATTAGTGATAGGGATGCAGCTAATATTTATGAAAAAGCTGTTGAAACTTGTTGTAGTGTGGATTTATTTGTTGAGCATAGAGTTAATGATAATGCTGGAAATGTGAATGATAATGCTGGAAATGTCAATGATAATGCTGGAAATGTCAATGATAATGCTGCTGCCAATGCCAATGGTGCTGAAAGTGAAGGAAATGCTGATGAAACTGCCAAGGTTGATGCTAATGCTGATAATCTTGATGACAGTGATGACAATGATGACAGTGATGATAGTGATTATAATTGTTTATCATTTGAGGACAGTGAGGAAGATAGGGCCCTTGGCAAGGATGATGGCTTTTTCTTTGCAGAGAAACCATCAAGAAGGATTAAGCAGATTGCAAGGAAACATAGGGCTACTCCAAAAAAGATAAGAAATGTTGAAGTTACTAGGGGTTCATCAAGTGGAGTTAGTGTTGATAATGACTTGGTTGACACTAATTATTTAAGTGAAGATCTAGGCAGTAGTGATCCTGATGCATCAGATAAAGAGGTTGGACCAAATTATCCTAGGTTTAAGATAGAGGAATTGCACAAGGATTACAAGTTCAAAGTTGGTTTGAAGTTTGTTTCCTTGCATGAATTTAAGGATGCAATAACTGAATGGTCAGTATTAAATGGAAGAGAGATAAAGTATGTGAAAAATGACAAGGTTAGAGTGAGAGTAGTTTGCAAGGGCAATTGTGGGTTTTTGGCTCTTGTTAGTAAAGTGGGGAATAAGCACACATATAGAATGAAAAAATGGTATGGTGCTCACACGTGTGGTAGGGTTTTGAACAACACCACTGCTAACTCCAAGTGGATTGCAAAGACTGTGGTGGCTAGGATGGCTTCATCTGATGGAATTAAGATTCGTGATATTGTCTCTGATATTAGGAATACTTACTCTGTAGGTATAAGTATGAACAGGGCATGGAAGGCAAGGCAAATTGCAAAAGGTTTGGTTGAAGGTGATGCAACAAAGCAATATACTCTGCTGTGGAGGTATTCTGCAGAATTAAGGAGGGTCAATGCAGGGAATACCTGCAAAATTAATGTCACCAGAGTTGGTCCCACAATTCAACCCAGATTTGGCAGCTTTTATTTTTGCTTTGATGGAGTAAAGAAGGGATTCACTACTGCTTGCAGGCCATTCATTGGTGTTGATGGATGTCACCTCAAGAACAAATATGGAGGCACTTTGCTTGTTGCTGTTGGAAGGGACCCTAACGACCAATATTACCCCTTGGCTTTTGGTGTATGTGAGACTGAGACAAAGGAGTCATGGAGGTGGTTCCTGACATTGCTTTTGGAAGACATTGGACAAGACAAAAGATGGGTATTCATTTCAGACCAGCAAAAGGTACCTTATCAATTCCTTTTTTTGTTAACTTCATCCCTAAGTAATGTTTGATTTTTTAAATTCATCCCTAAGTCATGTAGTTGTGTTTTGATTTGGTCCCTTATTATTTTTCTTGTAATGATTTCAAGGGCTTAATTCCAGTATTTGAAGAGATGTTTGAGAGGGTTGAGCATAGGCTTTGTCTTAGGCATTTATATGCCAATTTCAAAAAGAAGTTTGGTGGTGGCACACAAATCAGGGATTTTATGATGGTTGCAGCAAAGGCCACATACATTCAAGCATGGGAAGCAAAAATGAAAGAGTTGAAGGTATTACATCCTAAGGCTTGGGAGTGGTTGATCAAAATACCTACAAAATCATGGTGTAAGCATGCTTTCTCATTCTATCCCAAATGTGATGTGCTAATGAATAATGTATCTGAAGCATTTAATAGCACAATACTAGTTGCTAGGGATAAACCAATCTTAACCATGTGTGAATGGATAAGAAACTACCTTATGACTAGAAACTCTAACTTAAGAGAAAAAGTTGATAGGTGGGAACATAGGATAATGCCAAGACCTAGATTTAGGTTAGATAAAGAGGTAGAAAATGCTGGTAATTGGCTTCCAAACTGGTCTGGGGATACTATTTGGCAAGTTGAACATATCCATAGCAAACATAGTTTCATAGTTGACACTTCTAAAAGAACTTGTACATGTAACTTTTGGGAATTGGTAGGCATACCATGTAGACATGCAGTTGCTGCCTTAGGCTTTAGAAACCAACCACCAGAAGACTATGTAGATGACTATTATTCTAAAGAAACATATGTGGCATGCTATGATTTCAATGTTAGCCCAATTAATGGCCAAGACATGTGGCCTGAGGTTGAAACTGAGGAAATGTTGCCTCCATCCTACAAAAGAGGCCCTGGTAGGCCAAATAAATTAAGGAGGAGGGAACCTGATGAAGACCCAAACAAGGTAAGGACACAGACATCTTATTGTTGTACCAACTGTGGTGGAAATGGCCACAATTCAAGAAGCTGTTCAGTTCAGGTGCCTCACCCTGAAGCTCAAAAAAGAAAGGTATGTATTCATACTACAGACATGAATAATGTATTCTTACTATATGTATTGATTGTGCTACTCTGTTTGCAGAAAAAACCAAAGAAACAACCACAACCTCAGGATGAACCTCCAACTCAGCAACAACCACAACCTCAAGATGTACCTCCAAGTTCAGTTCAGGTGCCTGACCCTGAAGCTAAAAAAAGAAAGGTATGTATTCATACTACAGACATGAATCATGTATTCTTACTATATGTATTGATTGTGCTACTCTATTTGCAGAAAAAACCAAAGAAACAACCACAGCCTCAGGATGAACCTCCAACTCAGCAACAGCCACAGCCTCAAGATGTACCTCCAAGTGAATAACAACAACAGCCTCAAGATGAACCTCCTTCAGAACAACAACAACAACAGCAAGATACACAATGTGATATGGACCAAGAGTTTGAAATGCTTGCAGCAGATCTTTGTGCAGCTTTTGATACAACACAACCTCAACCCAATGTCAATGATCTCAGTTCCAAAATTCCATCTCCACCTCAAGTTGCTAGTGACCAGCCTCCAACTGTTGAGGTTCCACCTGTAATGGCTTCACAAGGAGTTAGTGACTCACAACCAAACTACATTCTCTCTGCACCTGTTCAAGAGGTTGTTCCTACACCTAAAGAACATGTTAAAGAAATTCCTAAACAAAAGGTGAGTCTGTTATTAATGTTATTAATGTGTCTGTTTTCTGTTTTGTAAATTGGCATCTATGTATTTTCTTTGGCCTAATATATTCTGTTTCTATTGTGTTTATTGTGTCTTTCTAGGCAAAACAACCCAAACAAAAGGTTGCAAGGAAGTTAGAGTTGAGGAGAAGTGATAGAACAAGGGTACTCAGGTGCAAGAAACTCAAGGGAGAAGGAAGTAGCCCTGCACAACCATGGAAACTGTAGACATATGTTTTGACTGATACAATGGACTTGTTGTTTTGTATTATGTAATTTAATTACAGTTGAACCATTATGTTTTGATTACAAATGGTGTGCTTTATGATACAATGTTACACATTAATGTGTATTTTGATTATAGTATTTTGATTACAAATGGTGTGTTTTAGCCTTAAAGTTTATTATGATTACAAATGGTGTACTTTATTATATAATTCAAAAGAGTGTACTTTATCCAATGGCTTTAGCCTTAAAATTTAGTTTCATATATACTGGTATACTTTATATACAATTCAAAAGAGTGTACAAATGGTGTACTTTATCAACAGTGTACTTTATGCATACAATTAAAAACATATATACTGTCAATTGGTGTACATTGAAACACATATATTTGCACACATATATATGTACAAGGACCAAACTCAAAAAATACTTTATTATTACAAGGACTAAAAACAAAAACAAAAAACATAATGACAATGGGTCTATTTTGAGTTAAAGCATTGTTGTGATAAGTAATTGGTGTACTTTATGCACAATTCAAAAGAGGAGTAAGATAATTGCATACATAAACTAGCCAAAACCATAACATCTATTTCATTAATCATTTGGTACATGAACAAATGTCAAAATACATTAATTTTACAGGGACTAAAAACCAAAAACAAAAATACAGACACAAACAAATGGGATTCATCACCAATTGTGATAAGCAAGGAAGAACCCCCATGACCCAAACAACAAAAACTTCAACAATGTCACTTTTCTTTTTTCCTTCTCCAACTTAATCTTCACTTTTTCCTTTTTTTTAACCTCAATATCCTTAACAAACTCCTTCAACATTTCAGAACACTCACAACCACTTGAAATTTTAAGATCACTGGCTGGATTTCGTTCTATTTCATCATCCCAAATGAACAACTTGCATCCAGACATTAACCCTGAGTTTTGACACTTCCAAAATCTTCTATTAGGGTTATCAACAGTGTTTGACATAAACAATTTCATTCTTCTATTGCAACCACAAACTGGTGCTTGAACGTGATGAGATTGTGCAGAAGAAGAAGATGCCATTGGAGACGATAGGGAAGAAAGAAGAAAGAAGAAAGCTTGAAGAAGAAAGACCACAATGTGATTCTATATTTTGGATTTGGTCCCTCTAGAATAAATAGGAAAATGACAAATCCACATGTGTAAATGAGAATGCCACTTGGATTATTGAGAAATGCCAAACGACCTACCACATAAGCACCGTCTGCCACATCCCTTTTTTTTTAACGTCTAACTCACAGTAGGGACTAAAACCAAAGCGTTTTGGAAATGTGGGGACTTAAACCGAAAAAAAAAACTTTCAGGGACGAAAACCAAAAACTTGCTAAATTACAGGGACTAAAACACTATTTAAGCCTTGTTATTTTAGTTTAATTTTATTAGTTAGTTTTTAATTGAGTTTAATTATTTTAATATTATGGTTAAGTCATTTTATTATTTTTTTATTTAAATTCTATTTCTTTTTAGTTTGTTTCTTATTTTAGTTTTATTAAAACTTTTTAAATTTAAGGTTGTATTTAGTCCAGCATTTCAATTAGTTTTATCAATTGATTTTAGTCTTTATTATTTCTGTATTTTTTCTTTGGTCTTAACTTTAGTCTCCCACTTGCTACACACCACAACCTGTAAAGCCTACAACACAAAACCTTGCCAGCTTACCTGCACAACCTGCAACATATCAACAAAATTATACATTACAAGTCAACATCCAAAACTTCCCTCTCTATGCTACTCTCTGCATTTTATAAATAAAAAAACAGTCAACACCAGCCTGCAACACACCTGTGCACAAGCAACAACAATATTTCATCAATTTAGTAAAATTAAAACCTACCAAGAAAAAGATGAAAAAGGAAAGATCACTAAAAAAGAAAAAAAAATTGATTAAAGGGGGGTCCAAAAAAACACAGAAGAAAAGAAAAAAACGAAAAAATCTGGAGGGGGACCTTCTTCAGAAACAAAACGCGACCACCCTTCAACGTCCATTTTGGTTCTCAAACAAACCCTCTCCTTTAACCATTCATCACCAACCTTCATCATAAACAAAAAAAAACGTGAGAGAGAAACGCAGAAAATCTGAGAGAGAACCAGATCACGAAAACAAAAAAACCAGAACACACGAACCACCTTCTCATCACCACACAACCTTCGCTACCACTCACAAACCCAAATCCGCCGCAAACCCTCCGCCGCGAAGCCACCAAAACGCAGAAAACGAGAGAGACTGAGATGAGTTGAATCAACGCCGGCGTGAGAGAGAGAGAGAGAGAGAGAGAGAGAGAGAGAGTGACTCGCGAGATTGAGAGGTTCGAAAGGTTGAGGAAGAGCAACGAGCTTTTTCTGATTTTTATTCTCTATTTTTATTTATGATAAACTCATTTGTTACTGTGTTTTTGGGGTTAGGTTTCCTTTAAGTCCAATTCACCCACACACTAAAACCACCGCCTGACCCTGCTTCTTTTATTGTGTATTTTTTTAATTTTTCTTTTTGTGGCAGAATTTATGTTTATGTTTTATTTTGGGCTGGGTTTGTGTAGACTTTTTTTTTATATATTTGTTAAGCTCACCCTCTAACACAGTCGATGCATACCCCTCATGTTTCCTCTTCATTATTTTCCTTTTAAATTGTTAAGTTAATATGGTTTTCATTATTTTAGTTTCTTTTGTTTTTATTATTTAGGTTTCTTTATAATTTTGCTTTGCCATTATAACTTGGAAAATGTTATTTTAAAAAACATATGTTAGATAATTATTTAGTAATCTATCCAATTATAATTTTCTCTTTTTGGGCCAATGACATAACAAAAGGTCCGATTTAATTCGATTTCAATAAATCAGAAAAATTGCGACCAATATGAGGCCATTTTATTTATTTATTTTATTTCATAATTTATTTTGTTATTTAGCCTATTTATTTATTTTATTTTATTCTTATACAATATTAAATTCTAACGGTTCAGAATAATTCATACACTGCACACACGCTTTCTCTTGGGCAAATTACAACGAGACCCTTTTATTTTATCGCAATCCCGTGTAAATTATCATGTATCCCTCTCCCGTTTATTTTGTATGCAATTTATCTTTCCGCCTTTATTTTACGGTTTCGTATTACTAGGAACACCTTTAGGGACTAGAAATCGAATCCACTTAACTAATCAATCAAATAATTCATACGCCTACATTTTACACACACGTAAGTCGGTCATCCTTATGATCGCCATCTGCACGACTTTATGCGTCTAATTTAATTAACGAGGAACTGAACTTCGGAATCTAGCATTCCGCGGGTCTTTAATGAACCACGCGTGGGCTAGCCCTACGAGTAGTGTTTTATTTACTCCTTCGTTATGAGACATTAAACCCTAAAACATCCAAAACAAGCACAATTACTTAATTCACATATTAAATACGGAGGAACTGGATTCTGGAGTCTAGCACTCCACATAGTCCTTGAATTAAATCACTCATGAGCTAGCCCCACGCAACATGGTTTATTCGCCCTCTCGTTCCTAAAATACCGGAAATCTTTCAATTAATTATACGAAAGAACTAAACACAGGAATCTAGCATTCCTCGGGTTCTTGAATTGAATTACTCTTGAGGCTAGCCATCGGGTTGTAATTCATTCACTCTTTCGTATTCAAAACATTTAACAACTCAAAACATTTAACAACTCAAAACATTTAACAACTCTATAGGAAAGATATTTCTCCTATCCCCACAAACAAATCAATCTTATTAAACAATTTCTATTAAGGAAGAATGTGGAAAATAAAGCTTCTTCCGATTTTATTTCTCAAAGAAAGAATATGGCATTGCTTGTCGATCATCGTATCCAAGTTTAAAGCTTCTTTCGATTTCATTACTCAAATTTTTGTGGTAGAATAAGCGAGACATCTCCCTTAAAGATGACGACGTGTCTCTTTCTTTTCAAATACAATTTAAAACTTACCAACCAATTCAAATCATTTTTATAATTAATCAGCGAAGGAACTGAATTCTGGAGTCTAGCACTCCATATAATTCTTGAATGAAACACTCTTGGGCTAGCCCCACGCGACGTGGTTCATTCGCCCTTTCGTTTAAAACACCTTAACAAAGGTCAAAACATTTTCTTTAAACAAACATTGTTTAAATCTTTCTATCTCGCAAACAAGCTAGCACTTTAGCCTCCAACGCGAGCAAAAGCCAACGTTTAGCAGTTAAAAAGCGTTTTAAACAATTATTCATTAAAAAACACAAACCGTAGTTGCACGAACTACGAAGCTCTGACTTTCCCATTTCACAAGGGAATACATAGGCACAAGGATTTTAATCCTTCGCGAGCACAATAATAAAAAATTTAACCATTTCTCCACAATAATAAAAAATTTAATCTTTTTCCCATCATCATATTTAAAACTTTCCTTTTCCTTAAAACAAAAATATTAACAAATCATTTAGAAGACAAATACATTAATCAACATTTAATCGCGTAGCTAGCTAAGAGGTTCCCATTGAGTATAACAGACGTGAGGGGTGCTAATACCTTCCCCTTGTGTAACCGACTCCCAAACTTAGAATTTGGTTTCGTAGACCATTTCTTATCCTTTTTAGGTTGTATCTATATCTCCCATTTTCTCTAGTTAGAATAAATAGAATTAGGTGGCGACTCTGTTGTTTCTTTCCGCGTCCCATCGTGAGGATCGTATTTTTCGAGGTAATATACTAAATAAATTCTAAAAGGATCTAATATAATTGTCTAACTAGAAATTAAAATAAACAAATCACGAAACGAGACGAAAAATCTAATAAAAATTCTAAAAATTAAGAACGAAAATTAACATAACATGGGACAATAAAGTTGACTAAATGATGCATGATCACATATTAATGAACAAACACCTTCTGAGCAAATCGGAACCACAAAAGTGGCTCCGTTTGAGAGTACGAAATCGACGAGATATCGAGAGAGACGAGCGAAACTGAGATTTAAGAGAAAAGCCATCGTGAGTGAGAAGGATAAGGGTGCGAGATTAAGAGCCCTTTTTGTTTCTTTCTTCATTAGATTTTGCTACTGACTTTTTTTATTTTATTTTAGTTTAATTTTCATAAAAGAAGCTTTTATTATTGTCATTGTTGGGTTTATAGAGCCCATGTGCGCTGCAGTCTCAAGCCCATCACCATGTTTTTCATTTCACTATAAATATTGCATCCTAATCACATCATCTCCCTCTCTTTTTTTTTGTGTTTTTTTTTTTTGGGCTTAACAATCTAATATATTGCTGATCACACCATCACAGTGCCTGCGCATCCCACGCCCTTTCTTTCTTATTTATTTATTTTATCCTATCTTATTTTTTATTAGAGTTAATATAGTTTTCTTTAGTTTTCTCATTGCTAAAACTTCTAAAAAATATTTTAATTGTTTATCTTCATTTTGACTATTTTTGTTGATTTTATTTTTTTATCACTTTGTTTATTTTATTTCATTTCGGTTTCTTTTTCTTAGGGGCCAATGATATAACAAAAGGTCCGATTTAATTCGATTTCAATAAATCGGTAAAATCACGACCAATACGAGGCCATTTTATTTATTTTATTTTATTTCATAATTTATTTTGTCATTTAGCCTATTTATTCATTTTATTTTATTCTTATACCATATCAAGTTCTAACGGTTCCGAATAATTAATACACTGCACACACACTTTCTCTTGGAAAAATTACAACGAGACCCTTTATTTCTTCGCAATCCCGTGTAAATTATCATGTATCCCTCTCCCGTTTACCTTGTACGCAATTTATCTTTCCGTCTTTATTTTACAGTTTCATATTACTAGGAATACCTTTAGGGACTAGGTTTCGAATTCACATAATCAAGTAAACATTTCTACGCCTACATTTTGCACACACGTAAGTCGGTCACCTATGTGATTGTCATCCACACGACTTTACGCGTAATAATTAATTAACAAGGAACTGAACTTCGGAATCTAGCATTTCGCGGGTCTTTAATGAACCACACCTAGGCTAGCCCCACACGTAGTGTTTCATTTACTCCTTCGTTATTAAAAAACATTAAACCCAAAAACATCCAATTTAGCACATATCAAATAAATGATGAACTGGATTCTGGAGTCTAGCACTCCACATAATTCTTGAATTAAATCATTCTTGAGGCCAGCCTTCAAGTTGTGGTTTATTCGCCCTCTCGTTCCTAAAATACCTAATTCTTACAAATTAATTATACGAAAGAACTGAACTCAGGAATCTAGCATTCCTCGGGTTCTTGAATGAAATAACTCCTGGGCTAGCCCCACGCATTATGGTCCATTCACTCTTCCGTATTCAAAACACTTAAAACATTCAAACTTCCTCAAAAAAGATGAGACATGATTCATCTCCATAGGAAAGATATTTCTCCTATTCCCACAAACATAAATCAAATTCTATCAAACAATTTCTATTAAGGAAGAATGTGGCAATCACTTGTTGATCATATATCCAAGTTCGAAGTTTCTTCTGATTTTATTTCTTAAAGAAAGAATGTGACATTGCTTGTTGATCCTCGTATCCAAGTTTAAAGCTTCTTTCGATTTCATTTCCTCAAATGTTTGTGGTGAAATAGGTGAGATATCTCCCTTAAATATGATGACTTGTCTCTTTCTTTCAAAATACAACTTAAAACGTACCAACAAATTCAAATCATTTTTCATAATTATACGAAAGAACTGAACTTATAAATCTAGCATTCATCGGGTTCTTGAATGCAATCCCTCTTGGGCTAGCCTCACGCGTTGTGATCCATTCTTCCTTTTGTTTTAAAACACCTTAACAAAGGTTAAACTCTTTCTCTAAACGAACATTGTTTGAATCTTTCTATCTCGCAAACAAGCTAGCGCTTCAACCTCCACCGCAAGTAAATAAGCCAACGCTTAGCAGTTAGAAAGCATTTCAAACAATTGTTCATTAAAAACACAAATCCTAGTTGCACGAACTACGGAGCTCTGACTTTCTCATTGCACAAGGGAATACGTAGGCACAAGGATTTTAATCCTTCGCGAGCACAATAATAAAAATTTTACCTTTTCTCCGTCATAATAACAATAATAATAATATCTATTAGAACAAACATTTTAACAAACCATTTAGAAGACAAATAAATAAATCAACATTTAATCGCATAGTTGACTAAGAGGTTCCCGTTGAGTACAACGGACGTTAAGGGTGCTAATACCTTCCTCTTGCATAACCTACTCCCGAACTTAGATTAAGTGGTTTCGTTGACCATTCCTTATCCTTATTAGGTTGTATCTATATCTCCCTTTTCTTTAGTTAGAATAAATAGAATTAGGTGGCGACTCTGTTGATTTCCGCGTCCATCACGAGAATCGTATTTTTTAAGGTACGACTCAAACCCATTTTCCCCAGCAGAGTTGCCAAGCTGTCGTACCTCGAAAAATACGATCCTCGCGATGGGACGCGAAAAGAAACAACAGAGTCGCCACCTAATTTTATTTATTCTAACTAGAGAAAAGGGAGATATATATACAACCTAAAAAGGATAAGAAATGGTTGACAAAACCAAATTCTAAGTTTGGGAGTCGGTTATGCAAGGGGAAGGTATTAACACCCCTCACGTCTGTTGTACTCAACGGTAACCTCTTAGCTAACTACACGATTAAATGTTGATTAATGTCTTAGTCTTCTAAATGATTTATTAATATGTTTGTTTTAAGGAAAAGGAAAGTTTTAAATATGATGATGGGGAAAAGATTAAATTTTTTATTATTGTGGAGAAATGGTTAAATTTTTTATTATTGTGCTCACGAAGGATTAAAATCCATGTGCCTACGTATTCTCTTGTGCAATGGGAAAGTCAGAGCTTCGTAGTTCATGCAACTACAGTTTGTGTTTTTTAATGAATAATTATTTAAAACGCTTTTTAACTGCTAAGTGTTGGCTTTTGCTCACGGTGGAGGCTGAAGCGCTAGCTTGTTTGCGAGATAGAATGATTTAAACAATGTTTGTTTAAAGAAAATGTTTTGACCTTTGTTAAGGTGTTTTAAATTAAAGGGCGAATGAACCACGTCGCGTGGGGCTAGCCCAGAAGTGTTTCATTCAAGAATTATGTGGAGTGCTAGACTCCAGAATTCAGTTCCTTCGCTGGTTAATTATAAAAATGATTTGAATTGGTTGGTAAGTTTTAAATTGTATTTGAAAAAAAAGAGACAAGTCGTCATCTTTAATGGAGATGTCTCGCTTATTCTACCACAAACATTTGAGGAATGAAATCGAAGAAGCTTTAAACTTGGATATAGTGATCGACAAGCAATGCCACATTCTTTCTTTGAGAAATGAAATCGGAAGAAGCTTCGAACTTGGATATATGATCAACAAGTGATTGCCACATTCTTCCTTGATAGAAATTGTTTAATAAGATTGATTTGTTTGTGGGGATAGGAGAAATATCTTTCCTATAGAGATGAATCATATCTCATCTTTTGAGTTGTTAAATGTTTTGAATACGAAAGAGTGAATGAATTACAACCCGAGGGCTAGCCTCAAGAGTAATTCAATTCAAGAACCCGAGGAATGCTAGATTCCTGAGTTCAGTTCTTTCGTATAATTAATTGAAAGATTTATGGTATTTTAGGAACAAGAGGACGAATAAACCACGTCGCATGGAGCTAGCCCAGGAGTGATTTAATTCAAGGACTATGTGGAGTGCTAGACTCCAGAATCCAGTTCCTTCGTATTTAATATGTGAATTAAGTAATTGCGTTTGTTTTGGATGTTTTAGGGTTTAATGTTTCATAACGAAGGAGTAAATGAAACACTACGCGTGGGGCTAGCCCATGTGTGGTTCATTAAAGACCCGCGGAATTCTAGATTCCGAAGTTCAGTTCCTCGTTAATTAAATTAGACGCATAAAGTCGTGTAGATGGCGACCATAAGGATGACCGACTTACGTGTGTGTAAAATGTAGGCGTGTGAATTATTTGATTGATTAGTTAAGTGGTTTCGATTTCTAGTCCCTAAAGGTGTTCCTAGTAATACGAAACCGTAAAATAAAGACGGAAAGATAAATTGCATACAAAATAAATGGGAGAGGGATACATGATAATTTACACGGGATTACGATGAAATAAAAGGGTCTCGTTGTAATTTTCCCAAGAGAAAGCGTGTGTGCAGTGTATGAATTATTCGGAACCGTTAGAATTTAATATTGTAAAAGAATAAAATAAAATAAATAAATAGGCTAAATAACAAAATAAATTATGAAATAAAATAAATAAATAAAATGGCCTCATATTGGTCACGATTTTTCCGATTTATTGAAATCGAATTAAATCAGACCTTTTGTTATGTCATCGACCCAAAAAGAGAAAAATATAAATGGATAGATTACTAAATAATTATCTAACATATTTTTTTTTAAGAAAGTAACATTTTCCAAGTGATAATGGCAAAGCAAAATTATAAAGAAACCTAAATAATAAAAACAAAAGAAACTAAAATAATGAAAACCATAATAACTTAACAATTTAAAAGGAAAATAATGAAGAGGAAACATGAGGGGTATGCATCGACTGTGTTAGAGGGTGATCATAACAAATAAAAAAAAGTCTACACAAACCCAACCCAAAATAAAACATAAACATAAATTCTGCCACAAAAATAAAAATTAAAAAAAAACAATAAAAGAAGCAGGGTCAGACGGTGGTTTTAGTGTGTGGGTGAATTGGACTCAAAGGAAACCTAACCCAAAAAACAGTAACAAATGAGTTTATCATAAATAAAAATAGAGAATAAAAATAAGAAAAAGCTCGTTGCTCTTCCTCAACCTATCGAACCTCTCAATCTCGCGAGTCACTCCCTCTCTCTCTCACGTCGACATCGATTCAACTCATCTCAGTCTCTCTCGTTTTTTGTGTTTTGGTGGTTTCACGACGGAGGGATTGCGGCAAATTTGGGTTTGTGAGCGGCGGCGAAGGTTGTGCGGTGATGAGAAGGTGGTTCGTGTGTTCTATTTTTTTTTTGTTTTCGCGATCTGGTTCTCTCTCAGATTTTCTGCGTTTCTCTCTCACATTTTTTTTTGTTTATGATGAAGGTTGGTGATGAATGGTTAAAGGAGAGGGTTTGTTTGAGAACCAAAATGGGCGCTGAATGGTGGTCGTGTTTTGTTTCTGAAGAAGGTCCCCCTCCATATTTTTTCTTTTTTTTTCTTTTCTTCTAGGTTTTTTTGGATCCCCCCTTTAATCAATTTTTTTTCTTTTTTAGTGATCCTTCCTTGTTCATCTTTTTCTTGGCAGATTATAATTTTTCTAAATTGATAAAATATCGTTGTTGCTTGTGCACAGGTGTGTTGCAGGCTGGTGTTGACTGTTTTTTTTTTTTATATAAAATGCAGAGAGTAGCATAGAAAGGAATGTTTTGGATGTTGACTTGTAATGCAGAATTTTGTTGCTATGTTGCAGGTTGTGCAGGTAAGCTGGCAAGGTTTTATGTTGTAGGCTTTACATGCTGTGGTGTGTAACAAGTGGGAGACTAAAGTTAAAACCAAGGAAATAAATACAAAAATAATAAAGACTAGAATCAATTGATAAAACTAATTGAAATGCTGGACTAAATACAACCTTAAATTTAAAAAGTTTTAATAAAACTAAAATAAGAAACAAACTAAAAAGAAATAGAATTTAAATAAAAAAATAACAAAATGACTTAACCATAATATTAAAATAATTAAACTAATTAAAAACTAACTAATAAAATTAAACTAAAATAACTATTTCTAAATTAACCTGAATTAAATTTAAAATTAAATTAACGTTAAACTTAAATTGAAATTAAACTTATATCTAAATTAATTTAAATAAACAAAAAATCTAAATTAGAATTGAACTAAAATGAAATTGTAAAATAAAAACTAATTCTAAAAATATCTAATATTAATCAAATTCCTATTCTTAAACCGAAACAAATAATTCTAAAAAAAATCAAGAATAAATTAATATGATTTTAAATGATAAAATGAATAGAAAATGCAATGGTTAATGATTAATGGATTAAAATGCAGAAATGACTGATTAATGGTATGTCGACGAAAGCGCGTCAAATGAACGCAAGTTTTGAAAAAGTCTGGTCAAAATTTAGGGTGTGACAATTGTTTTAAAGATTATAGCAAAGGAGGTTGTCAAATATAGAAATGTATCGTAAAACCGTCTTATAAGGAACGCTTCAATTTGCAAACAACATTAGGCGATGGACACGACATACCAGTAGGGAGTTTGATGTAAACTTCTTCCTTGAGGTCACTGTGTAGAAACATATTCTTTACATCCATCTGGTGTAGATGCCAAGATTTGGATGTAGCAGTGGCAAGAATAATGCACACAGTAGTCATCTTAGCCACTGGTGCAAAAGTCTCCTCATAGTCTAGACCAAATTCTTGCTTATTTCCAAGAAAAACCAACCTATCTTTGTAACGATCTATTGATCCATCTGAACGAAGCTTTATAGTGAACACAAATTTACTGCCAAGAGGTTTAACAGATGGAGGACAAGAAACAACATCCCATGTCTGATTTTCTTCTAGTGCTAGAAGTTCTGCTTCAATAGATTTTCGCCATGAGTTGTGCTCCATGGCCTGCTTATAGGAAGAAGGAATATGAATAAATGCTAAAGTAGCTGTTAAAGACAAATGGGAAGAAAAACCGTATTTTTCCGGAGGTTTACCAACACGAGTACTGCGACGTAGAGGAGCTAGTTCTGGATTAAGTACTGGACCAACAGCCAGAGATTAATCAAGAGGGGGCCTAGTATTGGGTAGAACAGTTGGGCGTCTTTGATAAACCAATATAGGTTTAGGTGTTGAGTCTCCTGCAGAAACATTAGAAAACAGTGGCAAAATAGACTTGCTTGTAGAAGAGAGAATATCTTGATTAGTTGCAAAAAAATATGTATCTTCTTGAAATATGACATTTCTAGAAACTCAAATCCTACATAGATTAGCATCATAGCATAAAAAACCTTTTTGGTTGGTTGAATAACCAAGAAACGCACATTTAAGAGATTGAGCCGTGAGCTTAGTGCATTCTTGTGGGAGGAGATGAACATAACACATACAACCGAACGTGCGAAGATTGGAATAAATGGGTGTGTGACCAAAAAATCGTAAGAAATGAGAATCATTATTTAAGGATTGAGACGGTAATCGATTAATAAGGTGGGCATCGGTGGAGAGAGCTTCACACCAAAATCGTGGTGGCGCAAACGATTCCAACATGAGAGTACGAACAACATCAAGAAGATGTCGATTTTTTTTCTTTCAGCTACCCCATTCTGTTAAGGTGTGGAAGGACATGACCTCTGAGATAAAATACCATTGACCTACACGAAATATTGGAATAAATGAGATGTGTATTCTCCCCCATTGTCAGAACGCATAATTTTGATTTTGGAAAAAAATTGAGTTTGAACATAAGCATGAAATTTTGTGAAAGCAGAAAATGCTTCATTTTTAGAGCGCAAAAAATAGACCCATGTGAAACGACTATAGTCGTCAATAAAAGTGATAAAATATTTGTAATTTGCATGAGATACTATAAGTGATATCCCCTATAAATCACTATGAACCATATCAAAAGGTTGATTTGTATTGGATTGATGAATCGGAAATGGTAGAATTTTACTTTTACCAAGTTTACAAGAATTGCAATCAAATTGAACAACACTAACATGAGTATTTTTATTACCAAGAACACAAGATCTCACTAAGTCATGAAGCACATGTGAATTTGGGTGACCAAGATGCTTATGCCATATTTGAAAATCAATAGTAGCAGAATTACAAGAAACAAAATGTAATAAAGAACAGGGAGACAAAGATAAATAAAGAGGAAAAAGACGTCCAATTTTAGGCCCCTTCGCGATCAGTTTCCCTGAGTGTTGATCCTGCACAAGACAACCATATTTTGAGAATTCAACTCAGCAATTATTGTCAACTAATTGTCCAACAGAAATAAGGTTACTAGTGAGACTAGGAGAAACATAAACGTTGGTTAAAGATGAAGAAATATCACCAATTTCTGTGATAGGTAAGTTATTCCCATCAACAGTGTGGATTTGGAGATCACCGGAATATCTTGTAACGTTTGTAAGAGTATCAACATTGTTGGTCATATGATTAGAGGCCCCAGAGTCAAAATACCAAGGAGAACATGGGACAAAAGGTTTACCTGAAATTCCTAAAGCAGAAAAAGCTGAAATTATCATTTGTTGAACCATTTCAGGAGTCATGTTCTGGACATTGGTGGAAGCAGTCTGATCCATACTACCAATAGCAGAAGAGGAACCAACAGAGGCAATAAATACGGGTACAACTTTCTTTGGTGGTCCTATAGGGCATTCCTTAATGACGTGACCGTCTTTTTTGCAGTAGTTACAAAACGTTTTAGGACAGTGTGAAGCAAAATGTCCAAGTCCTTTGCAGCATAAACATTGGACAACACTCATATCACGTCCTCCAGGCTTGCCTTGTACAGCGTATGCAACTGGAGTAAAAAAGATTTATGTTGTTCCATTGTTGTTTGAGTTAAAAGGCGTTGTTCTTCACGAAGAAGCTCACTAAAGCATGCATCCAAGGTGGGGACAGTGACTTTATTCATGAGATTGAACCGAATACCTTCAAATTCAGATCTCAATTTCATAAGAAATTGATCTCTTTATGTAGTTTCATGAACTTTTTGCACTACAATTTGATCGGTGGCTGACAAATCTTCATAGACGATGTCAGTGTATTCAGCCCAAAGATTGATGAAATGAGAATAAAATTCAGAAATTGAGAGACTATATTATTGAGAAATGGCAATGTCATGCTCTAGCTGAAATCGGTGAGCTATGTTATTTTGGATGTATACTTTCTTTAGATAGACCCACATCTTTGTTGCAGTGTTAAATTGCCTTAGATTGAGAACAATGGTAGAATCAACGAAGCCTATGATCCATGCCATGACTTGAGAATCTTTTACTACCCATTTGGCATGTTCTTCCTTCTGTTTTTCTTTGTCAGGAGTAGGTTTGGTGGCATCAACATGACCCCAAAGGTCCTTACCAATGACAAATATCTGGAACTGAAATGCCTAAGCTGAGTAATTCTTGTCATTCAGGCGAATGAACAAGATATCATATTTGTCATACTTTTCGGTAGACATGAGGCCGAGAAAAAAAAAACGACAAAGACAAAAAGCTAGATCTGGACAGACTTGAGAAAAACAAGAGACCAAGACTTTTGGACTGAAATAGGGAAAGATCGAAACCTAGACTGATACCATGTCAAATACAGAAATGTATCGTAAAACCGTCTTCCTTTGTGATGTATTATTTCTATCTATAAATAAAGTGTATACAATCTATTTCCATAATTTTAGCTAATAATAACTAATATTCTCTAATTACAGCTATTAATAACTAATATTTTGCTAATAATGAGGAAATTATCATGTCATTATTCTGCTAATAATATCCAATATTATCTAATCAATTCTATTGACATAGGTGATTTAAAATCTGGACAAAATGTCCTTTAAAAAGTGCTAAAACAACTCTGCAACCCATTGCAAACAATGAAGATATGTCATGCTTCAAGAAGAAAAGAATAGAAAAAATTATGCTGAAAAGTTACAATGTTTCGCCTCTGGATACAATGGTAACCGGTTACACGCCATGTGTTAACCAATTACTTTCTTGTAACGTTCTTTAAAATTTGAAAATTTGAACTGATTAACCGGTTATCATGTAGTGAGTAACCGGTTACTTGAGTCCAATTTTGAAAAATGCTAAATACGGAAGCAGCAAATCAAAGTTTTTGAACACCAAATTTTTTCTAAGTAATCATGGCATGAATGAGGACCTATGTGAACACTTGTATACACATTAATTTAGATATGATTGATTTATACATTTGATCAATTTATTGAATAATTTTCCAATATTTGAACCAAAGTGCATTCATGTTCAATCTCCACTGTCTTTGTACCAAGCCTTTTTGAGCTTCACTAAAATGTTGTAATGCCATTGTTGTCTTCATCAAAATCATTGAGAAGCCATGTCTTCACACCCCTATGTTGGTAACGTGCAGGTGATCATGATAAGTCGAGTGGTGGTTAGTGAAGTCGATGTACTTCATGTCATTAAAGTGTCGGTTCTGATACATCGCTTTGGGTCTCGGGACGATGTTGCTTTTATTTATTTATTTCTTTTAGAAAAAATTTTCTTGAGATCGAATTTTGATTGATGTTGTTTTAAAAATATTTCCGCTGCATGTTATATACTTATTTGGAAACGTATTATTGAGCCGAGTTGTTTATGTTGAATTGTGACGCTCAAATAGTTTTAAATGAAATTTTTTACTCTGATAATTACAATTAATTCTGTGGGGTAATTTGGGTGTTACAATTTAGAAAATCACCAACCCGATGACCTCTCTTGCCATACCTGTAGCATCACACCACTGAATTACTGCACACATCCGACTTGAGACCGGATTCACCACACTTGTGGAACTTGGGAGGAATGGAACCTTCTCCCCCACTTGGCTTCTTCCCATCTGAAACCTTCTATTTCCCCTTCTCAACTGGAGTCACATAAGGCTTTCCTATAAATTGACCTTTCTCTTTCTTCTCAATCAGTTGCTTGTAGTGAGCAGATCGAGCTCGACTATCATCATCATAAATTCTACTCTTGTCCAACAACTCAGCATATATACGGATCTGCTGACATCCAATTTTCTATTTGATCTCTGGTCTCAGCCTATTCTTACACTTGAGACACTTTGACAATTCAACATCAACACAGTTGTAGTGAGGATAATACTTCACCAACCTCTCGAACTTGACAACATACTCTGCTACCGTCATACTTCCTTGCTTCAACTCAAGGAATTCTACTTCCATCTTACCACGAGCATATTTCGGAAAATATTTTCCCAAACGCTGATGGGTATTATCCCACCAGTCTTAGCCTCTTCAGACAACATGTGGGTACCAAACTGTACCTTCTGCGAATTTGTACACGCCATCACCGTAAAGATCTTCTCAATTGCCTTGATCCACTTCTATGCATTATGCGGTTCATGATCACCTTCAAACACCGACAGACTGTTACTCTGGAACTTCTCAAAAGCACGAAACTCATCATGTTCATTGTTTCTAGCCGTAGCCTTAGCCAGCATCGCAACAACTTCCGCAAGAGCACGCATGTTGTTTCCAGCCATTCTGCACAACACTCATAACATAAAAAAGGATAATCGTTAACAAATAACAACCAACAACAGATAGACAACAACGACACGCGACCTGATAGACCGACCTGCTCTGATACCACTTATGTAACACCCTTTTTACCCCACAACCAATTCAAATATATTATAATAAAATCAGAGTTCAACACAAAAGGGCATCACATTTTCAACATAATTATCAAATAAACATCACGTATGTGTCCTGTCCCGTGACACAGGTTGCAACTTATGTCATAACTAAAACAAATCCCCAATTCATGGCAGCGGATCATTATTCAACATTTAAATCATCATGATAAAAAGGATTCAACTATAATCCAAAACATCGTCATCAAGTGTTAAAAAGAACCAAAACAACAATTATAAACCAAATGTTCCCCAGTGTTACATGACACAGAGCAAGATACCACCTAGACTCTATAAATGACAAGAGACGCACACCGAGCTACTTCCGATCACCAAACTATTATCTGTAGGATGACATAATAGACCATCATGAAAGGCATGCAGGGTGAGTAATCCACATTCAATATAAATAATATAAAGACGAAATTATAAGACGACATACAATCATACATCATTTACGTCAAATCTCACCCACATACAACAACAACAAGTCACATCATCATAAAACAAATGCATTAATGCTATATCACAAATAATGAATGCAACTTCATAAATGCATGTGGTACCGATTTTCAACATGTGATGGACACTGACCATCAACCCTCCACAAGGGAGCACAACATAAATAACAACACTCAATCCACACAATGGGATTAATGCCTCAATCATCATAAGAATGTCATGAATGCATGATGCAACAACAACAATATCATCTTAATCAACATTTGCATCAACATTCATCATTATACATCATTTGTCATTCATATATCTACTTGCCTATTCATATTATCATTACTACATAGCATCATTTTACAACCTAGTCATCATACATCATTTCATCATATTTCCTACACGTTTAGCCTATTATAGCATGGTAACAACCCATAACAATATTACAAAAACATAGCACAACAAAATAAATCATCACGAGTCATCCAAGAAAATAAATTATTTTTCAAAAGACTATAGGTCTCGCTAAGCGAACAACTAGCTCGCTAAGCGAGCAACTCTCTGTTTGTGAACTTCCCAAATTCTCACTTGCTCGCTAAACGAGCTCCTGCTCGCCAAGCGATGAGACGATTTCTAGCAGACAACTCTGTGATTTTTTGTACATCGCAGTCACGCCCAAAAACCCTCAAAACACCAATTTACAGCAGAAAACATCAGAAATGATCATACAACCTATTATCATTATATAATCGTCACTTATAACCTTTAACAACAACAAATCATCAAATTATATCAACAAACTACCCAACCCTAAGGTTTCGCCTCAAAAACCCCATTTCCTCATAAGACAATCCAAATATTAAAGATATTGAAAGAGAACTACTCCCCATACCTTGATCGGTTGAGCTTTCTCTTTCACTTCTTGAGCAATTCCCCTTTGGTCTCCTTGTTCTTTAGAGCAATCCTTCAGCCTTCACCAAAAACACGATTATGAGAATTTTGATTGTAATCCCTTTTTTCATAAACTACTCAAAAGACTCTACCCCTTAGACCTCCAACTTCTTTTATTTTATTTATTTTTAATAATAATATTTAAATAATATCCAATTATTATAATATACTATTTAATAAAATATCTCCTTCTTTTTAATATTCCACAAAATACCCCAAATTACCACTTATTCATAAATAATTACATAAATAATTAAATTATGAAATTGAGGTGTTACATCAATAGCCACCCTGCACAACAAGCTTATTATGAGACGTGTTGTCTTCGACATGCATTTTATTTATTCTTAGTACCTGTACCACATGATAAAAAAGGAAATATGCTTTATTCATCGAGCCTAATCAATGGATAATCAAAAGGCATAAAATCCAAAGTCAGAAAACAACCCTACCAATGAAGGAGGCTATAAAAGAACATGTGTTGGAAACTAGGGAAAAGAGCTCAAAAGTTGAAAATACTTAGAGAAAAATAGTTCATCATAAAGAAAGAGGGTTGAACCATATTCTGCAACATCTCTCGCCCTACCATTCTTTAATAATAATGTTTAATCATGTGTAACACAACCTACATCTTACAGGTTGGAGACTACAAGAAATAAAAGTGTCACCTTAGGTTTATTTTTTCTTTTCTTTGTTGTTTAGAAATGTTAAGCTTGGGACCATATGTTGATGCATTTCTTTTACTCACCATGAATAAACTCTTTATGTTGGTTAATGTGAAGTTTAATGAAAAATAACATATTTGTGTGATGTGATTTGATTTTAGTGACATATTTTGTCATATGCATTAACGTTATATATTTGTTTCTTTGGTCAGTTATCTTAGAAATAGATAAAAATTTATTAATGTTAATGAATCGTTTAATAAATAAACATCAAAACAAATGTTAATAAAAAAGTAAATACGAATATTTGTCATTCAGTTACTTTAAAGATAAATAACTAAAACAACAGGGAAAACTTATCTCAACAAAGAAGTGCATAGTAGCTATTGTGAGACTTATGAATTTGTTCTATGCACCTATTTTGTTGTTGCTCTTGTGAGACTTATGAATTTGTTCTATGCCTATTTACTACACCTATTTTATTGTTGCATACATACACCAATATGTCACATTCTAATCTCATTTGTCATGACAAATCTTATCACATGAACACATTAGGTGAAATCATTGAATGAATCATTACCTAACATGTTTCTCATCTTTATTAAACTTTCTTACTTCATATATCTTAATAGAGACGGGTTAGATTAAAATAAAATTTAAACAAAAAAAATATCACTCGCATTTTGAAAATTTTGTACAAAAAGCTTTTTTTTTATACTTGATTATCTATATGTACCGATTTACAAATCCTTAATCAAATAAGTAAGAAAGTTAAATATCTATCATTTATAAGAATATAATATCTTTTGGTCAAACTTATAAAAATATAATTACTATAAAACCATTCTAAAGCTAAATAGTATTAAAATGGAAAAGAATTATATTTTAATATAACTGAAAAAAGAGAATAAAAGATAACATTAAAGTTTTTTTCTTATATTATTCATAAAAGTGTAATATAAAAATTTAAAATAAATAACAAAAAAGTTCATGAAGGTCATCGAAGTCATTTCAATTCACAGCGACACATTCAACTTACAACCATCATTGTTGACTGTGACTTTACCAAAACACCCTTTTCCGTTTTTCCAGCTTTGCATGCATGCCATTGTTGTCACAACGCACTCTCACTGTATTCTTTATCCTTTTTAAAACCATAAAGCCATAATAAACAATAATAAAAAATGAATATTTTAAATAATACAAAAAAACACTTAAAAGCATGTAGACGCCGGAGTTTGACCGTTAAACCTAACCACCAAAAACCCAAACCCGAAGCATTCACAAATTCCTTGTGCTGCATCGGTTACTCTATCGTTTCTCTCTCTTCTTAATTCTAACCGTTTTTCATCTGAAAACTGTATAAGGTCACGGCGACGACGGTGCCGGCGAAGGCCAGGACGACGTCGTTCGCCGGAGAACAAACAAAAATAAACAAAATAATTATTAATTTATTTTCAGCTTGAAGAATTTTCATTTTCATTTTATTAGATCTGTTGAATTGAGAATTTTTTTATTAAGATGATGATTTCGAGAGGATTGTTCGGGTGGTCTCCACCGCATATACAACCGCTGACGCCAGTTTCCGAGGTATCGGAGCCACCGGAGTCTCCGTCACCGTATTTGGACCCTAGCGCTGAGAATTCGACATCGCAACAGGTGGAGGTTGAGGATGAAATGGAGGAGGAGGAGGAAATGGAGCCGCCGCCTGCTGCCGTTCCTTTCTCGAAGCTATTTGCGTGTGCTGATAAGTTTGATTGGTTTCTTATGGCGGTTGGTTCAGTTGCTGCGGCGGCTCATGGAACGGCGCTTGTGGTTTATTTGCATTACTTTGCTAAGATTATTCATGTGTTGCGGATGGATGATCAGCCGGCTGGATCGCAGGAGAGGTTTGAGAGGTTCACTGAGGTTAGATTGTGAAATTTTGTATACCAAAACGAAACCCTAGTTATTTATTGCTTTGCTTTTGATTTTTGTTTTACTTCTTTGTTTTTGGTTTGCATGATGCTTTGCTGTTGAGATGTAATTGATGCTTGAATTTGGAAATTCGTTTGTCAAAATAGTGGAATAGCTTTGTTGCGGTTAGACTTGGTAATGATGATGCTTCTAAGCATAGCTTGTAGATGTAGGTTGTCGTTTCTGATAGTTTGATTTGCTCACTTAGAACGATACTTGGTTTAGAATTGCGGTTGCAGTTATGCTTTGAACCTTTATAATGCGGTAAAATGCGGGCAAATGTATGTGGCTGCAATTGCGGCGATGGACTATATTTTGGAGAAGTTATACTTTTAGGATTTAAACTATGTATATGAAAATGTGTCTTGTGTGTTGTTGTTCATGTTGACCTGTAGGGAACTTGTGCTGCTTTGTCAGTTTTCCGTCTTCATGACGGAAGCAAATTGGTTTTCATATGGAACGTCAACACTTAATGTTAAGAGTCCTACATCGAACAATCTATGGCTTGAACATGTGTTTATAAATGGGGGCAATCATTACCCTACAAGCCGGTTTTGTAGGGTTGAGTTAAGTCCAACCACACATTGGTTTTGTAGGGTTGAGTTAAGTCCAACCACACATTCTTAATACTTAGATACATCTTGAAGTCACTCTCTAAATCGTTGATTGTGGTTCTTGACGTAATTGATTGGACAATGAGAAATTCCAAAATTTGTTTAGTTCTATTGATCTTTCTCACGACTTTGGTTGCTATTGAAAACGGGTTGTCTTCACTCTCTGCAGTGCACCCTTTTTATTTTTCTTTTAGTAATACTAATTGCACTTCGTAGTTCTTACATTGAATCAGTGCTATGTTTCTTCAGGTAATTACATAATTGATTTTTCTTGGAATTTATATTCATGTCTATCTGAATACATTTATGATGGTAGATTTTTGAATATTATTGAGATATTTTTTGCCTATCCTTAATCAATGCTGTTAAATAGTGGTTACAGTGGCGCTATAGCCCTATAATGCAGGGGAATTTGAACAGATTGTTATTGTTCCGCAATACGGTATGCAATATAAAGCATTGTCAAATAGAGGCTATAGTGGCGCACTCTATAGCATAACATAATTTGAATAAACAGCTATTTTCCGCGATCAGCGATTGACAACATTGTCCTTAATAAATAAAATCATCTTGGATTACTGGGTCGTGTTCATGTGGGTTTGCCATTAATGTTTCATGACTCGGGGCTATGGATTGTTTGTTCAATTCAGTAAGTTTATAGATAAATGAGTCCTACTTCAGTCAGTTGAGTCATGGAGCTATTATTTATAGTACTTACTTCTCACCAGCCTGAGCTTTTGGAAATCAGATATCCCATATTTTGTTTTAAATTTTTTTTGATCATAAGGCCAGACAAGAATGATAGAAGGAATTTAGGATTTAATGGGTTTGAATTTACAAGGGCGACATCAAAGTTAGTAAAATATTGAAGTTTCATTGAGCGCATGTTAAAGGAAACGCAATTTGCAAGCTATAGAAGGAGGTTTATCTACATGTGTGTTCTTGGTTGTTTGGTTGCTGTGAACAATACCCGTGGGCAAGAGAGGGTTTGAGTTTGGTATATTCCGGGGAAAAGAAAATTAAGAGCACTAGTAAATTAGAGTTCTAATTTGATGGGATTAATTTGTTTTGCTGTCTTCGCTGGGATATAAATCTGGATAGAGTACAAAATGGAAGAAAGCAAGATAATCTTAGAGAAACCTAAGCATCATATTTCACCTCTATGGTTTTATTTCATTACAAGAGTACATAACTTGGATGCAATTTTCTACCTTCATAAAACTGTTCATGTTATTAAGAAAGAAAGAAAAAAAACTTTGCAGCTTTTTAAATAGGCCTCTTATACCAATGACATATCCTCCAAGGCTAAGGAGTCCAGTTCTAATTCTCTAAGAATACCTCTTGCTATTACTAAAAAGGATGTCTAATCCTCTAAGAATACCTCTCTTACTATTATTAAAAAGGATGTCGAATCCTCTAAGAATACCTCTCTTACTATTACTAGACAGGATATCGAAATAAGATTATATTTTCTGCTAAATAACTTAGTCCCACTACCATGAAACAAATATGAAATTCCCATTGAACAACAATCAAGAAGTATTTGACTACTCCCTCAGTACCTATTTATAATGAAGCATGGACATCCCAAATACGACACCGACACGGCAACACCGATAATAATTTGAAAAATGAATAAATTAAAGGTAATTACGAGTGTCGGTGTCCGACACGCACACGGACACGCCATTTTTCAGAATTATCGGTGCTACATAATTTATAAGACTCTCTGAAAATTTGTTTGTCTCTAAATATAATAGGATCCACTACAAATTTCTAGATGTATTTATTACTCTCTTTCCAAATATATCTCTTATCAATTTACCTTGAAATATGGAAAATCAACATTAAGTACATTTATGCACAAGGGTAATTTAGAATAGTCACACAAATTATACTCATTAATTACAATATTACACTACCAACTTTTCTTAATGTGTAAAAAGGGCCAAAGGGTCTTACTAATAGGGACAGAGAGAGTAGATTTTATTTCCTGGCAGGTAGTTAGAATTTTCCTGCTTGAAATTTGTCAAATAAGTGGATGCCTGTGATTTTTCATTTTTATTTTTGTAAGGGGTAGTTATTATTATGGTGCTTTTAACTTCATTTTTCCTTGTCAAGTGTATAAAGAGTGAAACACAAGAAGCAAATGTAGTTATGTAAGGTAGAGGATGTGTATTAAATTGATGGTTTAGATTATACTGATCGTACTCCTATTTGTATTAATAACATGGTTATTTGTTTCACGATGAGTCGATGGCAAATATCCTTTACATAGAACACAGTACATGCAACAACTATCATAAACCATAACACTTGTGAATTCCCAAACTGTATGAAGAGTTGATTAATATACAGTTTGTGTGACTAATAATTGCATCTTTTTACCATCAGATACCTCTGTTTTAGCAGCTCTTACATTCCTTTAAGGAATTTGAGTTATCTTCTTTTTAGACTTTGCACTCCTTTCTCTTTCTTGAAATTGTAATATTCTTACCGGGTCTATTTGCAGTGAGATGATGATATGATTATGTGAGTTACTTGCCATTGGGCTTGTTATAAGCTACTTTCTACATTTAGCTAGTTTTTGTGAGAAACTAACCTAGAAATTATGTATTGTAATGTGTCAAGTTTTAAAGCACATTCTGTTTTTGAGTTTCTGAAGGAGAGAGAATAGTAGGAGGTTTTTTTCTATGTACTTTATTTGGGCACATTTGAAATAGAAGTGTATAAAATGCTTGAATTCAAGGGAACACTCTTATTCTCCAACTCCTTTTATGATTTGCCTATCTGAATCTGATTCTTTGTTGGTCTACTTTTGATTTAGTTTTTAAAATTTTAGAAGAGGATATTATCGGATGACAAATAATCTTAAGTGTTCTGCAGAGAATTCGTTTTCTGAAGTAGTGAACTTATGCTAAATTCCCTCTTTTTATTATTTTGCAGCTTGCTTTGACCATTGTTTACATTGCAGCGGGAGTTTTTGCTGCTGGTTGGATTGGTAAAATAAATGTGAATTGAAATTAATCATGAGAAATGTGTTTTATTAGATATTTCATTTAATTCTCTTGCCATACTAATGCTGTATTTTCCCTGTTTAATAGAGGTTTCATGTTGGATTTTGACTGGAGAACGACAAACAGCTGTCATCAGATCCAACTATGTTCAAGTATTATTAAATCAGGATATGAGTTTTTTCGATACTTACGGGAATAATGGAGACATCGTGAGTCAAGTATTGAGTGATGTGCTGCTTATCCAGTCTGCTCTTAGCGAAAAAGTATGTCTTGGTTTAATCATGTGTGTAAATTTCTCCAGTATGTGAAAATGTTAACTTCTTTACAGGTACTATCTTCAGTCACATATCCCATATAACATGTTTATTTTCTTTTGATGATACAGGTTGGAAATTATATTCATAATATGGCTACATTCTTCAGTGGTCTTGTAATTGGCCTTATCAACTGTTGGCAGATTGCTTTGATAACATTAGCAACGGGCCCCTTTATTGTTGCCGCGGGAGGAATATCAAATATATTTCTCCATAGACTTGCAGAGAATATCCAAGATGCATATGCTGAAGCAGCCAGCATTGCTGAACAGGTGATTTGTTGTTTGAATTTCAAATCTGTCATCCAAGTATTTTCCTTTTTTATTTGATTATTTTTACCCTATAAATTAGCCATATTCTTAGTTCAAATATGTCTGATTAACATTCAAGATTATATCTTACTTAAGAGTCTTGATGCTTCCGATTTTCTGGCTAGGATAAAAGTTTGTCACTTTGGTAACTTAATGTAATATCTTTCATCTGTTAATCTGTTAATATATGTAACTTTTGTTAGCATAGTTACTGTACTTTAATTATTGGTTTTATAAAGATTAGGTGTGGGGATTATCATTGGGCTCATTCCCGGTCATGGTTGAGTCATGTAAGATCATTAGTTGCCAGAGAACATTCTCTAGTTTACTGCTAGCAGGTGGCTTCTCTTGAAGTCTATCTGTGCATATCCCATTAAACTAGCTTGGATGTTTGTCTTCTTGTGACTTTGATAATTCTCCATCCAATTTATCCACGAGGATGAATTACACACTTCAGGTTTCATCCATTTAATTTGCATCTGTTATGTTTGGGTTTGTTTATACTGTTTTTTTCAACTGGAAAATAAAGTAAATGCTACTTATTTTTTGGGCCATCCTTGTTGATAGTATGTAATTTATGATTCCTCTAAATGTTTGTAAGATAAGAAGCAGTTTAGTTTGATCTTAACTTTTCCTTAATATTTTGAATTTACAAAGGGGAAAGAATGGTGAAGTTCTCTCTATTTGTTGAAGTCTTTTTGTGCTGCTGATTCTCAGTGTATTTCATATCGTGTGATGCAGGCAGTTTCCTATGTAAGGACATTGTATGCATTTACAAATGAAACATTGGCCAAATACTCATATGCAACATCACTGCAAGCTACTCTTAGATATGGCATATTAATAAGTCTTGTTCAAGGGCTAGGTCTTGGATTCACGTATGGACTTGCAATATGTTCTTGTGCATTACAGCTCTGGGTTGGAAGATTCTTGGTTATTCACGGGAAAGCACATGGTGGTGAAATTGTAACTGCTCTTTTTGCTGTAATTTTAAGTGGCCTGTGAGCATCTTTCCCAACTTATATATTTTCATTTATTATTCATTATTTTGCTTTTACAATATTTGCTAATTTGATTCAGGGGATTGAATCAAGCAGCTACAAATTTCTACTCCTTTGAACAAGGGCGGATAGCTGCTTATAGATTATATGAGATGATAAGCCGGTCATCCTCAACTGTTAATCATGATGGCACTTCCCCAGACTCTGTGCAAGGAAATATAGTGTTTCGTAATGTTTATTTCAGCTATCTGTCTCGTCCCGAAATCCCTATCTTGAGTGGATTTTTTCTTACTGTACCTTCTAAGAAAGCTGTAGCACTTGTTGGCAGAAATGGCTCTGGAAAAAGTAGTATTATTCCACTCATGGAGCGTTTTTATGATCCTACATTAGGTAATAATTAATTTTACATCGCATTCAACATAGAACTCTATTGATCATTTGTAAATTTTACTTGATTTGCTAATCTTTGATTCAGGAGAAGTTCTTTTAGATGGTGAGAACATCAAGAATTTGAATTTGGAGTGGCTGAGGAGCCAAATAGGACTAGTTACCCAGGAGCCTGCTTTGCTCAGTTTGAGTATAAGAGATAACATTGCTTATGGGAGGGATGTCACCATAGATCAAATTGAAGAGGCTGCCAAAATGGCTCATGCACATACATTTATCAGCTCATTGGAGAAAGGTTATGGCACACAGGTGAAGCTTGGTTGACAAGATATCTTGTTTATGGTTTTTTTGGGGGAGGGGGGTATTTTCAGTTGTTTCCATTCAAATGTGTTCACATATTTATATCTAAACCTGCTTTTACCTATCGTTTAGGTTGGCAGGGCAGGTCTAGCTTTGACTGAAGAGCAGAAAATAAAACTTTCTATTGCAAGAGCTGTGCTTCTAAATCCATCAATTCTTCTGCTTGATGAAGTCACTGGTGGACTTGATTTTGAGGCTGAGAGGGCTGTTCATGAGGCTCTGGATATGCTTATGTTGGGACGCTCAACAATAATTATTGCTCGAAGGCTTAGTCTCATAAGAAATGCTGATTATATAGCTGTAATGGAGGAGGGTCAACTCATTGAAATGGGTACTCATGATGAATTGTTGAACCTGAATGGCTTATATGCAGAGCTTCTACGATGTGAAGAGGCAGCAAAACTTCCTAAGCGGTATTTGAACAAATCTTACTCCTTCCTTTGCCATGCATTACTGTTTTTATTTTCTTAAAAAACAAATATAAGGATGAAGGAAGTGGCAAGACATAGAATAATAAACTAGCAATATTCACATTTTTTTGTGTGTATGCTGATCACATTTTACTTTTTAATGATCACCTAGGATGCCTGCTCGAAACTACAAGGAGGCTGCAGCATTTCAAATTGAGAAGGATTCTTCAGCAAGCCATAGCTTCAACGAACCATCATCCCCCAAAATGACAAAGTCACCCTCTCTTCAAAGAATTTCAAATGTATCACATTCGCGACCTTCAGATGTCGTCTATAACTTTCAAGAATCACCTGAAGACCTGAGCCCACCTCCTGAGAAGATGCTGGAAAATGGTCTAGCTCTAGATGCAGCTGATAAGGAGCCATCAATAAGAAGGCAGGATAGTTTTGAAATGAGACTGCCAGAGTTACCCAAAATTGATATACAGTCTGTGCATCGACAAAAATCAAATGGGTCTGGCCCAGAATCCCCCATATCACCACTTTTAACATCTGATCCTAAAAAAGAACGTTCCCATTCACAAAGTTTTAGTAGACCACATAGTCATTCTGATGATGCCTCAGTTACATTGAGAGAAGAAAGGGAAGCACAGCAACCACCCTCACTTCGGAAGTTGGCTGAACTTAGTTCTGCCGAGTGGCTTTATGCTGTGTTAGGAAGCATTGGTGCCGCCGCCTTTGGTTCTTTCAATCCCCTCCTGGCTTATGTTATTGGCCTTGTGGTGGCAGCTTACTACAGAATTGATAATCAACATCACTTAGAACACGAGATAAACAATTGGTGCTTGATCATTGGCTGTATGGGTATTGTAACAGTTATTGCCAATTTTTTGCAGCATTTCTATTTTGGTATTATGGGAGAGAAAATGACAGAACGAGTTAGGCGAATGATGTTCTCAGGTGCATAGCTCATCCTTTTTCTAGTTTTTATATTTTAAAAAATGGGACTTGTGAACATTTTTATTTGTTTCATTAACATGGCAGCCATGCTTCGGAATGAAGTAGGATGGTTTGATGATGAGGAAAACAGTGCGGACAATTTATCCATGAGATTGGCCAATGATGCTACTTTTGTACGAGCTGCTTTTAGCAATCGACTTTCTATATTTATACAAGACAGTGCTGCAGTTATTGTTGGCCTTCTCATTGGTGCTGTGCTGCACTGGCGGTTAGCACTGGTGGCTTTTGCAACCCTTCCAATTCTCTGTATTTCTGCAGTTGCCCAGGTTTGCACCTGCACTTCTGGTTTTCCAAATATTATTATTTTCCCTTGCTATGAACCAAATATCCTAGAAGTTAACATGTCCCCTTATGCGAGCTGAATGTGGTCAGAGAGACTCTAACATGAATATTTTTCTAACATACCCATGATTGGATTTTTCTATATTTTTTTGCTGTGCCAGCCAGTGATTTTAAAATTTTATTATTCATATAAATATCCTTTTATGAACGAAACATGATTGCTGATCCAAAATTGTGTGATTTTATTTTGCTGATGTCATGTTAATGGCACATTATCATTTTCGTTCATTCTATTCATTCTTTATTGTGACAAATAGGTATAAATTTAAGGCAAGAATGTTGTGACTTTTGGGAGACATAACAAATACAAAACCTTGCGATGTCTGCATTATGTTAGACTTAGAAATACTTCAAAAGGAAAGGAAAAAAAAGAGTAATTTTAAATTGTTTTTTCTAGATTTATTAGTCTCCAAAATTAAGCATTACAACTTTTTTTCGCATGAAAACTCAACAAGTATTCTGTTGTGATTACAAACATTGATAATGAAATTTCTGTGTCGTTGCAGTAACTGCAATGTAACTTGATATTTCAGTTAATTTATTATTGGTTTATAATTAGCTTAATTTGACAATGTCTATGGTTAATTTTGTGCTTTATGAAATTCAGCTTTTGTCCTTGTATTAGTATGCTATTACATTTTTCTCTTGTAGTGTCAAGCATTGTTCGATCCATGTAGCGACTCGACATAGTGGTAAAAAACTTTGGTTATTGTTGTATTTCCTTGCAGCATCAATGTCAACATAATTGATTGATAGTTTAAGATTTCATGATTGATTGATAGTTTAAGATTTCGTGTTTGTGAATATTATCCTACATATTAATTAATGATATTAAATTATGACCTGCTCATCCAAATAAAGAAGTCAAGACCTGCTATGAGAAAGTGAGATCCACAACACACAATATAATGTTTTTTCCCTTAATTTAATGAATGACTTGCTAATGATTGTAACTATCAATATGAGAGTCTAGTTGATTTACTTTAATCTTTTGCATAAAATCTATATTAATTACAACCTGCTTCAATATTGCAGAAATTGTGGCTGGCTGGATTTTCAAGAGGCATACAAGAAATGCACAGAAAAGCATCGTTGGTTCTTGAAGATGCAGTTAGAAATATATACACTGTTGTTGCATTTTGTGCCGGGAATAAGGTAATGGAGCTCTATAGGCTGCAGTTAAAGAAAATATTTAAGCAGAGCTTTCTTCATGGGATGGGGATTGGTTTTGCATTTGGGTTTTCACAGTTTCTACTTTTCGCTTGTAATGCCCTTCTACTTTGGTACACTGCAATATGTATTAAGAATGGTTACATCAATCCATCCACTGCACTGAGGGAGTACATGGTTTTCTCCTTTGCCACATTTGCCCTTGTGGAGCCTTTTGGATTGGCTCCTTACATACTTAAACGACGGAGATCCCTCATATCAGTGTTTGACATTATAGACCGTGAGCCTAAAATTGATCCTGACGATAACAAAGCTTTGAAGCCACCCAATGTATTTGGAAGCATCGAGTTAAAAAATATCGATTTTTGTTATCCATCACGTCCTGAAGTGTTAGTATTGAGCAATTTTAGTCTGAAAATGAATGGAGGCCAAACAGTTGCTGTTGTTGGAGTTTCGGGGTCAGGAAAGAGCACTATAATATCTTTGATGCAGAGATTTTATGATCCAGTTGCGGGCCAAGTTTTACTGGATGGAAGGGATTTAAAGCTCTATAACTTGAGATGGTTGAGGAGCCACCTCGGTCTGATTCAGCAGGAACCTATTATCTTCTCAACAACCATAAGGGAAAACATTATATATGCAAGACACAATGCCAGTGAAGCTGAGATGAAAGAAGCAGCAAGAATAGCAAATGCTCATCATTTTATTAGCAGTTTGCCTCACGGTTATGACACTCATGTTGGGATGAGAGGTGTTGACTTAACCCCAGGACAGAAGCAGAGAATCGCAATTGCAAGAGTAGTACTAAAAAATGCACCTATCTTATTGCTGGATGAAGCAAGTTCATCAATTGAATCCGAGTCAAGCCGAGTGATACAAGAAGCTCTAGACACACTAATAATGGGAAACAAGACCACTATTTTAATAGCCCATAGAGCTGCAATGATGAGGCACGTGGACAATATTGTAGTGCTTAATGGAGGAAGGATAGTGGAAGAAGGGAGTCATGATTCGTTGGTGGCAAAGAATGGTCTGTATGTCCGATTGATGCAACCTCATTTTGGTAAGGCCATGCGTCAGCATCGGCTTAGTTAGTACAGGAGCATATGACACGAGTGAATGCTACGAATGTTGGTTCATGTGCATATTTGATTTTCTGCTTGAGATGAGCCCCTGAAGGATTATTTTCAAGGATATCTGGTGGATATTAACGTTTGGGCTTGCATTAGCTCCTTGCATTAGTAGGCATAGGAGAGATACTGTAGGAGGAAGAGATAGTAGGGTTTAAGTATATAGAATTTTTGCGTTTGGTTGGTTTTCAATTCGGGCGGATTCTTTGGTGGCGACTTGGGGTGTTTTCTGTACTGATTTGTTTCTCAATAGAGGGTGGAATCAAACACTAATTCTGCTGAGGCGACTCCTTCTCAGGACTTCTTTTCATTCTCCCTAACCCATGCATGGATGATATAAACTTATTCTTTACTGTAATTTTGTTTATTCAACTTGTGATAATTGTAGAGAATTCTGAACAAAGAGATGTAGCCTTTGTATATATATATATATATAATATATATAGCAATAGTTTAGGAGACACTGCTTTTTCTGCTTGAATTCCGAGTGTTTCTTTGAATATAATGGATGCAAATTTTTGCCATAAGTGTTACTGCATTTTATAACGCCTAACTTTGTTTAATCTTCAGTAAAATACAAAAATAACTTCTATAAAGTATTCCAACTTGTCAAAGTAGATGACTGAATGAATGCACTAAATGATCACGTTCATTTTTTTCCAGTAGAATTTGAGTATCTTTTGCATATAATTGAGACTAATTCTTCGAGTCGGGCTGACCCACAAAAACTAATTTCTAGAGATTTTAAAAGTGTGAATTTAAATTTAGGATCTCTCATTAAGTTGGAATAGATTACTTCCTCTCCTTTTTTTTATAAGTGTCATTTTTTTGTATAATTTTGTATTCTTTTTTAATTGTCACTTGTAAATTTTAAGGTAATATTAAATGTATTTTTGTCAAAATTACTCCTAAGTAATTATTATAGAGAAAAATAAAATAAAATGAATGTAATAAATAATTAGGGGTAGTATATTGTAAAATGAGAATTATAATATGAAAAGTAATAATATTGATTATCTTTCTTGCTATACTTGAAAAATAAAAAAATTACATTTAAGAAGAAACTCAGGGAGTATTTATCATTTCTTACTCTTGGGTAAATGATCTCGTTCACTTGCCAAATTTATATGCAAAAGCTTGTTGTTTACAAAATTTCTACTTTTTAAGGAAGGAGCTTAACATGCATGCAATTATATTTTTGACCAAAGTATTGAAATCAAATTAATATGTCTAATTAAGCAATTAAATTTTTGACTAAAGTATTTAAATCAAATTAATATATATATATATATATATATATATGTCTAATTAAAAGATTAATAGACTTTTATATATATATATATATATATATATATATATATATATATATATATATATATATATATATATATATATATATATATATATATATATATATATATATATATATATATATATATATATATATATATATATATATATATATAGGGTGACAAAACGGGTCTGATCCATTGTGCATGTTTGTTTTACCTGTATTTTAATGCGGGACGAGTCAATGATATATGCTCTCACTCTTTAATGTGTCAGTTCCATTCCGTTTTCTTCGTGGTTTATGTGGGCACAAATATTTACATAAACTTTTAAGTTTTTAGACTTAAAAGGTGTAGTGTCCGCGGATTTTTCCCATACCGCCCTCATTTTGCCTAGTTTTTAGACCTACATTCTCTACTATAACCATTCCATTCCGTTCTATTTCTTTTGCAGATTTTTGCAAGACGAGTCTATACAGGACATACATACCCGTTTGTCACTACGTAAAACCTAGTTCAACTTGACAATGTTGATATTATTAGATTGAATATTTTTATTTGAGTTGAATTTCAAAATTTTACACGTGTGTGAATTTTAGGTGTAATTTGGCCCTGTCTAGAAATTAAAAACATTCTTGTGCAATTTACCAGAAAAAGAAATTCTCCTTATTGATTTAATATAATGAACTAGATTCAAACAAACTAAATATTACACACAATTCATATCCTATTCCATGGCATCACCATTAAATTTTTTTTTTTAACTTGATCAGATGTGTTTGTCCTCGACTGTTTGGCTACCCGTCCCTTTCGGTTAACATATTACACACAACTGATCTCCAATTTCAGATACAGCTATATCACATCACATCCACATACATGTCAAAACCATGACCAAGTGCCACACTCACTTCACTATATACATCATGCATGGTTTATATAAACACTAAACAATGTTGTCATTTTTTTCTCTCACTTAATCTCAACCAAATCATACAAAAACTAAATAAAATCAACAAACACATAAGAATCTGATCTTGTGTTTTTTTTTTTTTGTTTGTTTAGGTTTTGATTCTTGAGGTGATTAGTATTAATAATGCCAATCTATAGAATTGCAATTGGATCTCCTGGAGAAGCTGGGCAACCTGATGCAATTAGAGCTGCATTTGCTGAATTCTTCTCTATGCTCATTTTTGTTTTTGCTGGTCAAGGCTCTGGCATGGCTTATAGTGAGCACCACTCTCACAAAACTTATATTTATTTCCATTCACTTTAAATTAACATCTCTTTTATAGCCTTAATCTTACTTTTGGATCCCGACCGACAAATGTCGGCTTTGAGGCTGACTAATCTAATGGACCAATCCCACTTTCCACTAGCGGAGGGTCCATTTAAAAGCAGATATGTCAGCCTTGAGATTAATTAATCTAAGACGATCAATCCCACCGTCCATTAGTGAGGAGGATCTATTTAAAGTCAGACATATTGGCTTTAAGGCAGACTAATCCAAGGGGACCAATTTCACTGTCCACCAACAGGGAGACTATTTAAAGACAAGACAAAATTCTGTATGGACTGACGCAACACAAGAATTGTTAGTATTTAACAGGATTCAAAACTGAAATTTTGAGAGAAACACTCTCAGGATCCAAGTCTTCACCGACAGACAAACCTATATGAGTTATTATTAACTAAAGTGATCCTAATATCAGGATGGTAGTGAAGTAACTGATTGATTGCTGTTATTTTGGCAGACAAAATTACAAATAATGGACCGGCAACACCTGCTGGTTTGATAGCTGCATCACTGTCTCATGCATTTGGACTATTTGTTGCTGTTTCTGTTGGAGCAAACATCTCTGGTGGTCATGTGAACCCTGCAGTCACATTTGGTGCTTTCATTGGTGGAAACATTACACTTTTGAGAAGTATGTTATATTGGATTGCACAGTTACTTGGTTCAGTTGTTGCTTGCATTCTTCTCAAGTCTGCTACCGGTGGAATGGTAGTAACCATTAATCTTTGCCTTTAAATACTAGTAGTCACTCTAATTAGTTTATAAATTTATTCGATAACTAATATATCTTATCTATATAATAGTCTATAAAACATCGATACAGATACAAAAATTAGACACAACATTGATTCTTACATATCACACCCAATAAAACATTGATAGAGGTACAAATATTAGAGACAATATTAACACATATATACATAATCTTTATAATAGTCTATAAAACACAGTTATAGATACAAAAATTCGACACAACATTGACACATATATATAACACCCTATAAAACATTCATCAATATTGACAAATACATATCACACCCTAGAAAAATATTGATGCATATACAAATATCAGATACAACATTAACTCATATATATGACATCTTATGAAACACAGATATAAATACAAATATCAGATACAATATTGACACATATATATCCATGTAAAATAGTCAAGTATATATGAGAAAGTGTGTTCCGACAATCAACATGCTTTCATATCATTTGTTTTGATACTTTTGGTTTTCTAACATCAGAAGTAGTTGATCTTTTACCGAAATTGCAAAGATTCATGCATAATAATATTGTGTCACATAGGATAATGAATGTACTTTTTAAGAGGATTGATTTTGCCATAAAAAAAGAGGCCGCGATGCAACTTATTGTCCGTTTGCATGTTATTTATATATAATCTTGATTATATATAAACTTAAATTTATTATAGTAGAAAAAATAATTTATATAAATGTAACTACATATGTTGTACAATATTTAGACGTGTGTTGACCGATTAGTTTGGTCAAACCAATTGACCCATATTTAAGACTAGATTATACTCGTGACTGAATGTAATATATATGTTAGTTTAGAAAATGTGTTGACCTATCAATTTTGACCCTAATTAATTGACCCAGAGCGTACACCTTCAATCTAAAGTTTCAGTACTATATAGATTTGAACTAACATTACACAGACTATTCATAATTATTGTTATTATTCTTTTTGTAATTTGAATATTTCAGGAAACATCAGCATTTGCAATATCCTCAGACATATCAGTATGGAATGCACTAGTTTTTGAAATTGTGATGACATTTGGATTAGTATACACAGTTTATGCAACAGCAGTGGATCCAAAAAAAGGCAACATAGGAATCATTGCTCCAGTTGCAATTGGCATCATTGTTGGTGCAAATATCTTAGCTGGTGGAGCATTTGATGGAGCATCAATGAATCCAGCTGTTTCTTTTGGGCCTGCTGTTGTTAGTTGGACTTGGACTCATCATTGGGTCTATTGGGTTGGCCCATTTATTGGTGCAGCTATTGCTGCTATTATCTATGATAATATCTTCATTGGTGATGATGGTCATGAGCCTCTCACTAGTAGTGATTTCTAAAATATTTATAACTATTTTTTTTTGGAAACTCGTATCCGATTATAGAACGACTAATTCGGGTGATCAATCCTATTATCCTGATCTATTAGCATAGAGGCCAATTGAAGTCAGAGTAGAATTTTGTATGGACTAATATATAAATGTTGAAGAGGGAATAAGTTGTTGAAGATTTTCAACTTTTTTCGAGATTGTTAGAAGTTAAAAAGATTTTGAGTTTTCTATGTATTTTTGTTATAGAAATTATGAGTTCTTTTTCTGTAAGATGTAATAGAGATGAACAAAATTTTTTTTAGATGAATTCTTACTTATTAAACAATGAGTATGTTTCATTTTATGAGCTTTTTTTTTCTTCTTTCTCTTTAGTTATTATTTTCTTCATGCAAAAGAAGATACGTTATTTGTTAAGTGTCTAGGTCAAGATGGGATTATCCAAGGAGGATATTTGTAATAAAAATTGATTGAATAAATTAATTTTATTTAAAAACGAGTCAAGTATAAATTGATTTAATATTTAAATAAAAGTGAGTTGAATAATAAATTTTAATATAAACATAATATTTAAATTCAAAAGGTACATATCATAATCTTTATAAATTAGAATTAATTTGAAAGGTAAAATGAATTACATTAAAAGACAATTAAATATGTCTACAAATTCTTTTTATTTACTTGCGATCAAATAAGTATCGTCTAAAAATTCTAGCAATCTACATAAGGAAAGTTACAGGAAAAGTTATATCTATCTGAAGTTCAATTAGCTTTTGTGTAAGATCGACAAATCTTAAATGATATTGTTATTATCTAATAAAGTGGTGGACTATGCAAATAAGTGGAAAAAAAATTGATCTTTTTTAAAGTGTATTTTAGGAAGGCTAATATTCGGTAGAATGAGGATATTAAAATGCAATGATGGATGAAAATTCTCTAGGATATGAAGGTGATAGTGATGCAAGGGGATTAGCAAATACTACAAAAACTAGGGTTTATCATTGAATAAACACAAAACAAGAAAGAAGATAAAGTTCTGAATTAATTCTCTACCTAAATCATAAAACCAAAGTAGCTTAAATACAACCATAATGGAGCTGAATCAGATAAATGGGCTAGGCCCAAGGAAAATAAATAACTAGACTTAAATAACTAAACTTAATACTAATTAATTAAGTACATAATCATTTAAATATGTGGGCCTTTTAGTAGTACGTTTGAGCTTGCTATCACTACATTCCGGTCCACTAACAACCTTGTCCTCAAGGTTGGAGTTGAAAGGGGCTTGGGTCGGTTTAAACGCACAAGCCCACTTGGAGTTACCGTTAAGAGATAAGTTGAGGGGAACAACTGTATTAGATTTACATTGAGTGGTGGCTTTTGAAATATCATCTTATTGTCCAGCTGTATCGCACCAAGGGATATTGGAAACACGCGCTTTGGAGTTGAGGGGACAAGTGACTTAGGTGAGTGTGTTGTCACGTGAAGAAGGCAAAGGAGTTGGTAAGTTGATGAACGATGATGATGGAGTGATAAGGGAATCCAGTATTTTGGAGGGTGTAGATTACAAGACGGTTGGGACATTGGGAAATGGGTATGATTCTCTCTAATCACGTTGGGTACTTGTTCCCAACACTTCAGAGTTGTTTTTCATAATTCTTTCATCTAACCCAAAGTCTTCAGTTCCCTCTCGTTTCTCATAAGGGTTCAAAGTACTTGTTTTGTTTTCTTATGGTCTCACAACTTCACTCACTTCATCAGAATTCCTTAACTCATCTGAAAACCTCAACCCATCCGTATGCAAAGCCTCTAAAGCTTGGGGTATTTGCCGAAAATGGTCGGAGGGGTTGTCACTACGGTACACCGTCAGTTGAGAAACATGGATGACAGAGTGAATCTTTGAAGATGGTGGAAGTTCCAGATCATAAGCAACATATCTGATACGACGACGAACTCTGAAGGGTCCGAAGTAGCGTTTGGATAGCTTCTGAGAACCGCGACAGTGAGCAGATACTTGCCGATAAGGTTGAAGTCGAAGGAGGACCAGATCTCCTTCCTCAAAGGTACAATGTACTCGTTTTTTATTACCTTGATCAATAATTCATTGTCTTGTGCATTCTAAATTGGTTTTCAAGGTGTTAAGAATATTTTGTCTTTGTTGCAGGTTTACGTTCAGACCCGGAACTGTGGTGAAACCTTTGCGGTAGTGAGGCACAAATGTGGTTATCTTCCGTGGAGTGCTTCAAATAGAGACATCTTAATTGTTGTGTGATATGCGGTGTTGTGCAAATATTTCGCAAGATGTAGGTATTTAAACCATTGACTTGGGTTTTCACTTGTAAAATATCTCAAATAGGCCTCTAAACATCGATTCATATCCTATGTTTGGTCGTCTGTTTTAGGGTGATAGGCGGAGCTAAACTTCAAGGTGGTACCTTGCACACAGAATAATTCTTTCCAGAAGGAGTTCAAGAAAAAGGGATCCCTGCCTGACACTATGGAACGAGGAATACCATGCAAGCCAGAAATTTCTCTTGAAAACATTCTGGCTAGATCTCGTGCAATAAATCTTGTTGGTAAGGCAATGAGATGAACGCATTTTTCAGTGTGTCTCAAATGACCCAAATGGTGGTGTGACCAAAAGTAGAAGGTAAGAGAGTTATAAAATCCATAGAAAGTTCATCCCAGACTTGTGTTGGTATTTCAAGTGGTTGTAATAACCCTTGTTTCTTCTTTGTCATGTATTTACTTTGTCGACAGGTTTGGGAATGTTTAACAAAGTGTTCAACATCCTTATATATCTGTGGCCACATAAAGGAAGTGGAGAGGCGAGCTAACGTAGGCTGAACCCCTGAATGACCCGCCACAGGAGTTGAATGGTACTCATGAAGTATGGCATGTCGGAGCTCTGGTACGAAAGGTATAAAAATCTTTTCTTTGTAATACACGATGTCGTGTTTAAACTGAAATGGACCTTGCACATATGACTTTGAGTTGACCTTGGCCACGAGGTCTTGTCATGCTTTTGTGTTTTTGTAGCAGTCCTTCAGCTGTGAGATAAGAAGTCCTTCAGCTGTGAGATAAGAAGAGGAACTAGAGAGGAGATTGAAAACATAAGAGCTTCTTCTTCTTGTTGGATACGACTAAGAGCATCGACCACTTGATTGAGTTTGCCAGGTTTTTAAAATATATCTAAATGGAAACCTTGTAATTTCGTAGTCCATTTTTGTTGCTCTGGTGTCTAGATAGTTTGAACTAGCACATGTTTTAGGCTTTTCTGGTCTGTATAGATTGGAAATGTCGACTTATCAAATACTGACACCATTTTCTGACTGATTCAATGATTGTATACATTTCCCGCACATACACGGAGGAAGCTTGCAGTCTGCCGCCAACTTATGTTGAAGAAGGCCAAGGGATACCCTTGTTGGGACAAAAAGGCGCCTACTGCAATAACTGAAGCATCATTTTCAAGAAAAAAGGTCTTGGAGAAACCAAGAAGGCACAAGATTGGTGTTTCTATCATTTTTTTTTTGTTTTAAAGTTGTAAAAGATGCTTCGACAGATGTACTCCATGCAAATTTAGTAGAACGTAGTAAATCGATGATAGGAGCAGCGAGAATGGCGTAATGACACACAAAGCGTCTATAAAAGCCGGTGAGGCCTAAAAAATCCTTGAGAGTCATGAGTGAACGTCGCCTAGGCCGATCCATAATTTCTTGAATCTTGGCAGGATCTGAGGTTACACCATCACTTGTAATAATATAACCTAAGTAATCAACATTAGGAACATCAAAAACACATTGAATCAGTCTATTCGCATTCGCTCATTATTTATCATTTATCACAAAATCACAAAAATACTTCCCTCACTTCACTTTAGCAAATATTCAAGGGAGGATGATGAAAACTAAATACCCATAACTGTTGTGGTATGCTTTCGGATAAAAACCTCGTCAATGATGTACATGCATTTTTTTTCAAATCCCCAAACACTGGAGAAATAAGGAGTTAATCCTTATTCAACCACTTCGAGCCTAGAAGTAGGAGTTACTTTCTGATACAAACCCTTACGCTTAACCCGGGGCAGGGTAGTTATTTCAGTTAACCTGACTACAACTTTGAATCGCAAGATGAGACATCCCGTCGGAGGACCATCAACAAATGACTTGGCAGTCACAACATTCAACAAAATACAAAAAAAAAGAAAAGAAAAACCACTAAGTTGAGCACCCGAAGGGAGACTTAGTCGGAAAAAAAACAAATCAAAAGAGGAGCTCAAATCCTCAGCAACAAATATCAGTGACCATCAAATCAAGAATCAAAGGGTCACCAGCAAAATAAGATGACTGACACTTCAAGAAAACTTTGAAGCTTCATCTTCACTCTTGCAATATCGAAAACAAATGCTTGTGTAGAAATAACTGAACATAGGACTAGAGAACATTACGAAGAAGGAATGGGTACAAATCAAGCTTTGAGCCTTATATCCTTTGTTTCTCTAACCATTAACCAGACCACGTTACAACCCTCAAAAGTCCTAATTGAGGTAGGGTTTATTCTGAAAGCATGCTACCAACAAGGTTGCGTAAATTGACTCCCATATATTTGCTAATCTTCAATCTCGATTGCACATTATTCTTGTTGTATCTTTTACGCACTTTCTAAATCAGCACCACGTTTGGACCAACGGTCCATTCGTCACACTATCACGGCATTCAAATAAATTGACTTTTTTTTTAAAACTCGCATGAACGTTACATTAACACTACCATTTGTCTATGAGTAATTGCAATTCAGTGCTTGGCATCAGTGCAATCCCAACAAGGGGCAATCAAAAGAGAAATTTGAACTTCATTGGTGCCAACATGAATCAAGACTACCTCAACAGTCCAATCATAGGAAAATTATCTTCAGCAGCCCAATCAGGGGCAATTTATTTCAAAGTCCATTAATCAGGGGCAAAATCATTCGTAACAGCTCAATCAGGGGCAAAATCACTTTCAAAGGCTCAATCAGGGGCAGACACCCACCAAATCCAGACACTGGGGCAGATCATGTCTTAGTCACTCTCAAAGCTTCCCCACTAGAATTTTTTCAAATACACTACAGGCAGGGGCAAGCAAACAAGGAGAAAATCTTCCTATCTCTATTCCCCAGCTGAACAAGCAGATCTTACCAGATGTTGGCAACCATTCGAAGCAAAGAAGACTTCATGTGTCAATTAAGTCGCTTCGCTCACCAGCAAATAACCGAACTTGGAGCATTCAGATCCATCTTCTGACCATACATCGTCGAAGATCGAGTGTCGGGAATCAAACCTTCCACCCACCCAAAGTCCAATCATCATTGGCAACTACCAGACCAAAAGTCCACCAAGCTGGCGCTTTTATCGTTCCGATCACCTCATATGCATCATTATGCATCATTTACAGCATGTGCATCATATGCATACCTAAATAAATCAGCTTTTCATATCTCCAACATTTCAACTTTCATTCCAGTGCATAAAAATCTGCATTGTGTTTCCATCATTATGGAATACCATTTGAAAAACATCAAGCATACATGCATAAGTCAGGATCCAGGATCAATCGAAGATTCTAGGCATCTCCTCGGCGATTCTAGTGGGCGTTCCCCACTGAATATTTTCTCTTCAACCTTTTGTTTATTTCCCCAAGCAATTTTACTTGTTTTACCCGCATTCCTCAACCAGATTATTTAATTTTCAGTCACTTGTCATCCTTTTGGTGTCAGGGTCGCTTTATCATCCTTTTGGTGATAGTGATTATTTAATTTTCTGTTACTCAACATCCTTTTGGTGTTGGGGTCGCTTTATCATCCTTTTGGTGATAGCGATTATTTAATTTTCTGTTACTCAACATCCTTTTGGTGTCGGGGTCGCTTTATCATCCTTTTGGTGATAGCGATTATTTAATTTTCTGTTACTCAGCATCCTTTTGGTGTTGGGGTCGTTTTATCATCCTTTTGGTGATAGCGATTATTTAATTTTTTGTTACTCAACATCATTTTGGTGTCGGGTTCGCTTTATCATCCTTTTGGTGATAGCGATTATTTAATTTTCTGTTACTTAACATCCTTTTGGTGTCGAGGTCGCTTTATCATCCTTTTGGTGATAACGATTATTTAATTTTCTGTTACTCAGCATCCTTTTGGTGTCGGGGTCGCTTTATCATCCTTTTGGTGATAGCGATTATTTAATTTTCTGTTACTCAGCATCCTTTTGGTGTCGGGGTCGCTTTATCATCCTTTTGGTGATATCGATTATTTAATTTTCTATTACTCAACATCCTTTTGGTGTCGGGGTCGCTTTATCATCCTTTTGGTGATAACGATTATTTAATTTTCTGTTACTCAACATCCTTTTGGTGTCAGGGTCGCTTTATCATCCTTTTGGTGATAACAATTATTTAATTTTCTGTTACTCAGCACCCTTTTGGTGTCGGGGTCGCTTTATCATCCTTTTGGTGATAGCGATTATTTATTTTTCGGTCACTCGACATCCTTTTGGTGTCGGGGTCACTTTATCATCCTTTTGGTGATAGCGATTATTTAATTTTCTGTTACTCAACATCCTTTTGGTGTCGGGGTCGCTTTATCATCCTTTTGGTGATAGCGATTATTTATTTTTCGGTCACTCGGCATCCTTTTGGTATCGGGGTCGCTTTATCATCCTTTTGGTGTTAGCGATTATTTACTTTTCTGTTACTCAACATCCTTTTGATGTCGGGGTCGCTTTATCATCCTTTTGGTGATAGCGATTATTTAATTTTCGGTCATTCGACATCCTTTTGGTGTTGGAGTCGCGTTATCATCCTTGCGGTGATAAGCGATTATTTAATTTTCTGTCAACCTGTTTTTGTTTCGTATCACCTTTATTTTCCAATTTTAATCATCGATTTACTGCATAATTTCTTTCTTTTGCAGAAAAATTCGGAGTCTGTTAGTATCTAATTATCTTATACCTTGAAAATTTGAACGCGAGCCAGTTCATCTTACACGGTCTAAGCCAATTCGATAGGGGCAACTGTCATACCCCAAATTTGTCTTACCTTGTAAAAATTATTCTTTATTCGATTTTATTTTCACTTTGCATCATCTATGCAGCATGCCATATTTTTAATCTTAAATAATGTCTAAAGTGTCAGCCAGAATGAATCGGATATACAGACAGACCGGTCAAATTAATTTTTAATTGTGCACAAAATCAATAGACGAAAAGTTTCAAAATCAAGCTTGCAGACGTCAATATTCTATGTTTCGCATAGATCGGCCTGGCGTGCTTTTTTTTATTTTTTTGACAACTTTTTCAGTCGCATTTGATCAGCTGAGCCTTTACCCAATTTATTTCAAAATATGATCAAACACTATATTTTTTCGAGTCGATTATTTCGCGTCGGTAATTTGTGCAGACAATTTAATTTTTCTATCACTTTCGCACTTGACCTCTTTTCGTTGTTGGTCATTTTATTTCACTTTATTTTTATTTTTCTAATAATTAAAAATTTATTAGGATTATCTAGATGTTTAGTTTAATTGTAGTTTTTTTTCCTTTAATTTTGATTAGTTTACTATTATTATTATTATTATTATTTAATTTTAATTGTTAAGTTTAGTTTCTAAGTTTTTTAATTAACAAGAAAAGGGAAATATTTTGCCCATAACGGTCATGCACCAGCTGGCCAAGGATAAGAACAAATTCCTCCACCAGCTGGCCAATTGATGAGAACAAATTCCTCTTCACATGTGAAATGCCGTGACCTCCACTACCACATGGTTCGTACATCCAACCCGCACAAAAAGCATCACTTCCTTCATGCATAATTTCTGCCACCCACCAACAGCAATTCGTATACACTCACCTCACACATTTTTATAGCAGACACCTTCAGTGCACATTCCATTACCATGAATAATTTTCAGTACAAACAGGAATCACACATGACTCTATATTCCATTGCTATATCATATTTTTCACCATACCATATATCAACCCTATTCTCACTTTCATTACCTGGAATCAACCACAAATCCACCTTCTCATAATCTTTTCATCATCATCAAAACAACATACACATCTCGCTTTTCATAAAAGTCACACTAATCCCACAAGAGCTACAAGTCATCTTCTTCATCCCCATTGTTACGATAAAACAAACTCATCGAAGAAACCACCACAAGCATCAAATCTAATCGCGTTTCAGATCCGAGTTGGGACAACATCCTTCCATTGTTTCCACATTACAACAACAACCACGAGAGCTGCTCCTCTTCTCCAACCAGTGTCGGTGGCGTTCATCAGAGCATCACGAAAATACCAAAGCGAAAGCACTGACGACAATAATAAAGAACTCAACAACAAGAGCTCAACTTCAACGAGGATTTCTATGATGTCATGCTAGATCAATATCACGAAACTATAACTCATATTTACTTCAAACAACAACAACATTTTCCGGCATCGTTCGTCACCGGTAATCCAAAACTTTTTTTTATCTTTGTTACTTTAATGTTGATTTTCGTTTTGAATCGATTGTGTCGTTTGCTTGCTATGTTATGTGTGTATGCTAGTGTTGCTCATGATGTGTGTTTGAGAAGGATGAATTCATCTAACATGTTAATGAATGTTGTTCTTTTACATTTGCCTTAGTGTTTGTCTCTGGATTTTATACTTATTTACAGGAATAGACATTTTAGTAAATGCATTGTTCATATTGAAAAATGATTCTTGCTGATGATTCTTATTTCTTGCCTAAGTTCTATTTTCTTCATGGTATTAATATTGATATTGATAAGTTTGTATCTTTTATTTAGAGCTGTTAAATGAGTATTGATAGATGAGTTTGTGTTTAGAGTTTTTTTTTCTTTAACAATATACTTTGGAAACATATAGTGTGAATTTGTGGGTATATACTGGATACCACTGTATTAATAGCTACAATAAAATATAGGATTTTTATTTTCCTTTTAATTATTAGTGGTGCTCTTACAAACATTTCGTTTTATAGATAGAAATTGAAAAGTTAAAAAGTTTTCTTAATGCAAAGTTACGTTTTTTTTTACAATGCATTTATGGTTTTTATATTTTTGTTTCACTTTATTTTCATGTGTTTTTATATATATTAGATTTTAGTTTGTTTTGGATATGGGTTGTAATCCCATTTGATTTTTTGTTATTGACACCTCCATGGTTTATTCCTTTTATGATAAATGTGATGAGTTTTCAATTTGATGTCGACGATAGTGATGTAACAATTTTACAATACTATTGTGGATGTAAACTATATTTTGTTGCATTAACCATTGCATTACAATTTCGGAGCATAAATTGATTGTGCTTTCGAGAACCGTATGGATGCATAAATTGACGCTCGACTTCTCATAGAATGATTTTAACATTGAATCAATTCTAAGATAGTTAAAGAGTTACATTGCGACGCTTTCGATTTAATCTCAGGTCCAACGCCTCCGAATAGTTGCCTTTAATTTATTGCTCCACATTTTATCGCTTTAATTTATTCGCGAACCAAGTAAGTCGAGCGCGCCGTGCCTCGCCATCAAACACCTTCCCAAAATCGAATATTCAAATATTTTTATAATTAAAAAACAGAAGAACTGAATTATGGAGTATAGCATTCCTCGAATTCTTGAATGAATGCTCCCGAGGCTCGCCCCACGGGAAGTTGTTCATTCGACCTTCCGTAATTAAAACACTTAATCTACACATCAAATAACGAAAGAATTGAATTCTGGAGTCTAGCATTCCTCGAATTCTTGAATGAACGCTCCTGAGGCTCGCCCCACGGGACGTGGTTCATTCACCCTTTCGTTCCTAATACACTAATCAAATCAAACATATTTTATCTAAATGAGCATCATTTAAATCCCTCCTATCGTGTAAACAAGCTAGCGCTTCAGCCTCCTATCGCGAGCAGGAAAGCCAACACTTAGCCGTTAGAGAGCGGTTTAAACACTCGAGCATTATTTAAATCCCTTCTATCTCGCAAACAAGCTAGCGTTTCAGCCTCCGATCGCGAGCAGACAAGCCAACGCTTAGCAGTTAGAGAGCGTTTTAAATAATCGTTCATTAAAAAAATACCAACCTATTCGTAGTTAGTCGAACTACGACGCTCTGATTCCTCAACGAGGATACGTAGGCACGAGGATCCCATTCCTTGGCGAGCCCATTAAAAACTAACTTCCCCTTTTTCTCTCGCCCCTGTTGCGATCGAGACTAACCAACCTTAGTACCACGAACTACGAAGCTCTGACTTTCCCATTGCACAAGGGAATACGTAGGCACACAGATTTTACTCCTTGCCGAGCACCCTAGGAACCAAACAAACCATTTTCCCGTAACCTTAGATTAGAATCATTCGTATTTAATTGTTATCATTCGAAGAAAACAGAAAGCATAAGTCAACATTAAATTGCAAGTTAAACTAAGAGGTTCCCGTTGAGTACAACGGACGTAAGGGGTGCTAATACCTTCCCCTTATGGAATCGACTCCCGAACCTAGAATCTGGTTTCAAAGACCTTGTTCTATCCATTTTTCAAAAGGTTTCTCGATATTTTCCTTTTCCTTAATTGGAATAAAATAAGTTAGGTGGCGACTCTGTTGTTTAATTTTTCATCCGCGGTATTTTTTATCGTGAGGTCGTATTTTTCGAGGTGCAACACATATCATATCATACACATTTTCATAAAATATTATCTTGCAGATTGTTATATATATCATTATACTTGCACCAAACTAACCTTGTTTTTCAAGTTAATTCTCCAACAGACAAACTTCATCAACAACTTACCTTGGGCCGTCGTTTATTCTTCCTAATGGTTATTTTGTTACCTCGGGTCGTCGTTTATTCTTCCCGAAGGTTATCTCATTTTGGGATGTCGTTTATTCTTCCCAAAAGTAAACTTACGATGGACCGTCGTTTATTCTTCCCAATGGTTATTTTGTTACCCCGGGCCGTCGTTTATTCTTCTCGAAGGTTATCTCATTTTGGGCCGTCGTTTATTCTTCCCAAAAGTCAACTTACCTTGGGCCGTCGTTTATTCTTCCCAACGGTTATCTTGTTACCTCGGGCCGTCGTTTATTCTTCCCATAGGTTATCTCATTTTAGGTCGTCGTTTATTCTTCCCAAAATCAAATTTACCTTGGGCCTTCGTTTATTCTTCCCAATGGTTATCTTGCTACCTCGGGCCGTCGTTTATTCTTCCCGAAGGTTATCTCATTTTGGGTCGTCGTTTATTCTTCCCAAAAGTCAACTTACCTTGGGCCGTCGTTTATTCTTCCCAATGGTTATCTTGTTACCCCGGGCCGTCGTTTATTCTTCCCGAAGGTTATCTCATTTTGGGTCGTCGTTTATTCTTCCCTAAAGTCAACTTACCTTGGGCCGTTGTTTATTCTTCCCAATGTTTATCTTGTTACCTCGGGCCTGTAAACACCCCAAATTTGCCCTCACCCATTTCACCATGGCTTGTGATCTTTTCATATGCATAAATTCAATCATAGCATCTCATACCACATTTTTGATTCACTGCATTGCTTCTAAGTCATCTGCACCTAGGGTTTGTGATCTGAGCCATCCCTGAGCCATTTGAGCCACTTCAAAGGTCTTCAATCACTTCAAAGGGGTCCATGTATGTTCAAGCATCATATTATATCCTCACAAAGTCAAGGAAATCAAAGAATCACAAGAACTGAGAAAGGCATGGAAGCAGAGCCAGGCTTGACTGCACAGATGACCTAGAATTAGGGTTTTGGTTTCAGAGGCCATAACTCCAAATTTTTTGGTCATTATTGCTTCTATTGGTCTCCATATGTTATAAGCATCATGCATATCAATTTTCATGAAGAAATTCTATGGGGAAGGCATCTAATCAAGAGTTGACTTCTTGAGCAAGTCAGTGCAAAATCAGGGCATCTAAGGCCCCCAATGACCCAACCAAAGGGCATTCTCCATCATTTTGAATGTGTATGATCTTTATTTGATCATAGAAGATGTTAGAAGTTCACAAAATTGAAGAATTTCAAGCCATTTGCAAAGTTGCCTTTTTGGGAAAGTGACTTGTAATGAAAACTTGCCATTTTGAGAAAGTTTTTCAACCCTTTCTTTTTGATTCAAAAATGCTTCAAATGAGAAAAATTTGGTCATGAAAGTTGTAGAATGGATCCTCCCATTTTCAAAAAGTACAAGAACTCATTCTAATTCATTTTGGATCAAAAGTTATGGCTTGTCAAAGTTGGACAAAATCACATAATTTCAAGTTTTGTACCAAAGAGGCAAAGTTGCAAAACCTCATGCCAAGCCTTTATGTGATCTCTAATTGACTTCTATGCATTACACAAACATGAACCATGACTTGAAAATCAGAATGCATCAAAGAATTGTCCATTTTCATGACTTGTGCATTAAGAAACTTCAAAAGGGCCAAACTTTGTGAAATTGCAAAAACTCACATAAACCCTAATCCACTTGCTGCATTGCCTCTAATCCATTTCCATGGTTCTCCTTGATTCAAGTTGCAGCCAAGCCATGCCTTGTACCTTGACTGAAATAGCCCATACCTCTCTTACACAAAAAGTTGACTTTATGCAAAAAGACCCATACCAATCAAGCTAGGCCAGCAACAACTCTCTGACCTATCCCAGCTTGATACATGTACCAAAAGAGACTAAACACATAGCACAACACAGCCTGATCTCTCTCATAAGCCATAGTTCCCAAAACTCACCTCTTATGCATTTTGTTTCGAAACTCATCACACAAGCATCAAACTTCCAAACAAACTTCATAGAATCACTCACCATGATCCTCTGATCATTTCCCAACCATTGCTTTGGCCTGAAACCCCCCACATCAAAAACAGGATTTCTCTCCTCCATTGACCTGAGCTTCTGCAGACTTCCTCTAGAGACCATATAAACTCCAGCCAAGCATCACAAACTTCTGAGGAGGATCATTGGAGCTTGTTTGGACCAAAGAAGCAGCCAGAAAGTCCCTGTTTCGAAAGCTCTAGTTCAGGTGAGCTCAAGAAATTTTTTTTCCAGAACTTTAATTTCTTGTTATAAAATGATTCTATGAGTTGCACTGATCATCTGGATGTGTTTGGTTTTGGAAATGGTTAAGAAACAAGCATGTATTGACTGTCTGAAAGTTTGCCCGTAAAAAATGATTTTGTTTGTTTCTCTTGATTCATGAAAAATAAATGGTTTTTGTTGTAGGGTTTATGTTTAATGATGTTCATAGATTGATTCTGGAGAGTTTTGTGAGGTTTTGATGCGTATTGAGTGAGATTGGGAAAATGGTTGGCCGGAGAAGATGACCGGAACACTGTTCCGGTCATCTGAAAGTGATTAGGGCTCAGGATTAGGGCTAATGACACAATTAGGCAAGTTTGAATTCTGGCCGTTCGTTTGCGCGCCAGGTCAATTCCCGCGTCCCCAAGTTTGAACCACAACCTTTGATCTGTTTGACTTTATCTTTTTTCTTTTAAATTCATTTTATTTCATTTGTTTTATAATTAACTTCCACGAATTATTTAAAATAGCAAAACACATTTAAAAATTCTGAAAATTTTTGTCAAACATTTCATTAATTTTCAGAACCCAAAAATATTTTTATTTTTATTTTTTGCATTAAAAATTATTTTTAAATCATTTAAATGTTTATTTTTAATTAGTTAATGAAAATTAATTAATTAAAAATGCATTTAGATATTTAAAAATCACCAAAAAAATTCACATTACATCTTAAAACATTTAGAAGCATTATCAAACTCTTAAAGAAAATTTCTTTTTGGTTCTTGATGCATTTTGATCATTTTCATTGGAATTAAATTCATTTTGAGGCAATATTTTTGTTCAAACTTGGAAAAATCCATTCTGCCTAACCATTGAGAGTTTGATGATGGTTCTTCTTGCATTGCATCCTTTATGGCATGTAGTTTATAGGATAAATTTGGTTTGATTTGATCTTCCATTTTCAATTTGTTTTGCATTTTTCATGGTGAGGTACCTTAAAACCCTAATTGACTTGTGAAATTCATAACTTGCACTAGGTTAAGAGTTAGGTCCTCTCCTTTGGGCAGTGAACTTGTATAGGGTTAGGGTTCCCTTGATCCCATTTTCAATTTTTTATCATGTCATTTGCTTCTGATTTTGAATTTTGCTTTGTGTGTTGTTCATAAACCCTAATTTGTGCCTTCCTTTGCATCCATTTCTCATATGTTTGCATTCAATGACTTGCCATGACATTTTGTGCATCCACATGATTCATAAGACATCTTAGGACATCTTAGAATCATGTTTGATCATTGCATCTTTCATTTGCTATGTTATATGTTCATTTCACTTCATAAACTTTCATGAACTTCCATGGTTCAAAGCATGCCTCATTTGCATCCTTATGCTTGTTTGACCACTCTCATCTCTTGTCATGTGTTTGCATCACCCCCTAGCATCATTAACACCATGTTTATGCTTCTGACTTTGGTTTGCATCATGGCATTTCACCTCATTTGCATTGCATTCCATTTCTTTGCTAACTTTTAAGGTGGTAAGTTGTTTTGAGAAGTGAATTTGCCTTCACTTCTCACAATCTCTTTTCATCTCCCTCTTGCATCATTGCTGCATTTTATCTTGTCTTTGTGTGAGCTTGCTCACTCTTGCTCTTTCCCACTTTCTTTCTTCAAGCAACTTGTCTTCTTAAGTGAAGCAAGTTGTCTTGCTTCTCTCTGCTTCTTGCTCCTTTCATCTGCTTTCTTCCTGGTGGTTTCTCTGAAGATCTTATTGCAAACCTCATTAGCCCTAGGAACAACCAAGCATGATAATAATTAGGGTTTGATTAGTCCCCCATTTAGTTTTGCCTTTGTGTCATCTTTGAGTCTTCTCTTCTCATCTCATAATCAAGGACTAAACCCTAAAGGTTTTAAGGCTTTGTGATTAAGCTTATGCCTGCATCCTTCTATTAGGATGGAGTGTATAACTTTAATCCTAAGTGTTAAACCCTTAATGTGTTTAAATCCTTTAATCAATCCATCTAATAATCACTAAGACATCAAGCTTGTAACTTGGGCCTTGCATTAGGGTTCTAATTCTTCCTTAATTGGTTAAGAAGGACTAACCCTAGTGTTAATGGACAAGTCCCCCTCAAGTTGTCTTACAAACCATAAAATCCATTTCTTCATCTTATCATTAACTAAAATCCATTTAATAAAGGCTTTTTTTTGTCATGAGTTTAATCCCTAATCATGGATTAAGTTGAGGAGCCTTCCTCAGCTTAAATGTTCTCATCTATTATCCTTCTATTAGGATGGTGTAATGAGTCCATTAAATCCCTGATTATGGCTTAAACTCATTACTTAACACCAAACAAAAAACTCAAAAAAACATTTAAATAATCACAAGTAGGTTAATGATCTTAATCCTACATCATGGTGATTAAGTGTGAGGTGTTTACTTCACACTTAAGGTATTCTCATTACCCCTAATCAGAGGGAGGATGTGATGAGTTTACTAACCCTTGGTTTAGGCTTAAGCTCATTTTCCTATGACAAACTTCAAAAATGCAATAAAAGACTGAAAACTCAAAAACAAACAATAATCGTCTCCTCCGGGATTCTCTCCTCATCATCTTCACTCACAAACGAGAACTCGCTTCTTCCGTCTAGTGCAAGACAGTTTGCACCTGAGCCAGACAGGTCATACACTTGAGCATAGACAAGCAAGTAGTTCACAAGTCAATTTATCTTTCAGTCTCTTTGAGTCGAACTACGGTGTTCTGACTTCCTCATTGCACGAGAGGATACGTAGGCATAACTTAACAGTTATCGAACAAAAGTCTCTGTATATCCCCCCTCCTTCCAGCATCATTCTTTAAGCCTCATAGTCTTGAGCACTTCATTCTTGTCCTCACACTGACACTTCTCTTATACACTTCACATTTCTTTCACACTGACACTTGCATTCTTTCCAGCTTTGATACACAGATTGCACTGACACTACCCCTTTAAAACACAAATCTTTTAAGCGTGGATCCCGTCGAGTACGGCGGACAATCTGGGTGCTAATACCTTCCAAGGTTGTAACCAACCCCCTTTCTCAGTTTCTCTGGTTCGCAACCGTCTTATCCATATCTTTCTAGGTTTATGCAGCATTACCTTTCCTTCGGGATAAAAATGCCTAGCTGGCGACTCTATTCATTCCCTTCTCTTTTCGCCGACCGTTCGCGTCTGTACCCCTCTTGACCGGGTGTCATTTTGGTGGGAGCGACAGCTTGGCGACTCTGCTGGGGAACCTTATACTGTAACCAGGGCTTCTGGTTCTGTTTGTGGGTTCCTCCTAGCGCTTGTTTGATTTGTGTTTACTGGGGTGTTATGTGCTAATTGTGTTTATATAGTTGCTTTATTTATTGCTTTATGTACAACTTTATTTATTGTTTTCTTTACATTTTTTCATATTTCATACTGTCATTATCATTGCTGGATCTGTTCTTCTGTCATGGTGGGTGGGGTTCTACTGAGAGTTTAAGGTCCTATACCTGGGATCTGAGTGACGCCTAGGCTAGAGTGGTTCATGTTCTTTCCCATTCCATTTCGGTCTGGTGCGGGAATATGAAACACGGTTCAGATATGGGTTTCTTCTTGAGAACTCTGTGCTACAGATTTCCTGTAGTGCTAGGGCTATCTGGGAAGCCTGCTAAGTCTGGATGACCTTTATTATGACCTTCAGAAACTGAGGTGAATTAGAGGAGGATCTTTTATGGTTATTGTAAACACTGTACCTCTGGGTTAGAAGTGTTTACACTTATCATAACTGATCCAAGTCTGAGGACCCTTGTTTTAGAGCATCACCTATGAGGGGGTTGGGCTGTTTACAGGTTTGCAGGTACCATTGGCCACATCATACCCTGTTACTTGTTTTGATTAAGAGCACCTCACTTTGGACAGTTCTTGTGATTTAACCTTGGACATGTGACTCTTTATTTGAGTCCCCCACCTTGGTTACTGGATTTCTGAACCTTCATTTGGACCTTCTTTGAACATACTTGGGCTTTATATCAAGACAGATAATCAGATCCAGCTTGGTCACAAACCCTTGCATATCATTTGCATACATCATCATTGCATCATTTAACATTTGTTTATTTGTTTTTCAGGGTATCCACATTATATCTGGCTTAGTTTTGACCCCTTCATCTACATAGACCTCTGTTTCATCAGCTATCTGTTTCAGGTATCTTCATCAGTTGACTGCTTCAGCTGCCTTCATCACCTGCACTAGCCTATCAGTGGCTCATCTCTAGTACCAGTTTTCATCTTCATCAGCACTTGTCTTCAGCTCTTCATTAGCAGTCATGGCTATACCCAGGAAGAGTAACATATCTTACCATTTCTTTGAGCCTGTGTTGACTGGTATCAGACAGGTCCAGTCACTTATCACCCCTGACCACATCCCATTATTTAGAGAGCATTATGGAGGTATCCTTGATATGGTTATGGACCTAGACCCTTCTCAGAGGAGTATGATCCACACCTGCCTACAGTTTTATGACCCTCCTTTGAGATGCTTCACATTCCAAAACTTTTAGCTAGGACCTCTGCTGGAGGAGTTTTCATTATTAACTGGAGTACCTGTCAGGGGTGGTGTTCCCTTCAACCCAAAGATGCCAGCTCCTAGCAATGGAGAAGTAGCAAAAGCACTGTGCCTGGAGCCTGCTTTGATTGAGCAAAGTATGACAACAAAGGCTGGGGTCCCTGGTTTGCACCTGGATTTCTTGATTTCTCAGGCCATCCTGAAGGCCTCTTTGGGAGAATGGAGGGCAGTCTGTGCATTGTTAGCCCTCAGCATATATGGGGTTATACTGTTTACAGATGAGCCCAAATTTATCAGCAAGAATGCCATTCATCTTTTCCTTCTGAGGAACCCAGTACCCACCTTGCTGGGAGATTTCTATTATTCCATCCATCAGAGGAATGAGAAACAGAGAGGGAAGTTGGTGAGGTGCTGTGCTCCTTTGTTTCACACTTGGCTGCTCAAACACCTACCTAAAACAAATGCCTTCCTAAATCCTCACCAACAGAAGAATTGGGCTAAGAGACTTATTGCTTTGACTTCAGATGACATCAGATGGTGCACCCAGAGCACCAAAGGCAAGGACATCATCACTAGCTGTGGGCAATACCCAAATGTACCTCTGATAGGAGTAAAGGGTTGCATCAACTACAATCCTTTACTGTTTAAGAGACAACTGGGTATGCTTTGGTCCACCCTCCTAGAGTGCAAGATTTAGCTGAGACCCTGTATTGTGAAGTAAAGCCAAATTCAGCTGTTGTCATACAAACATCCTGGGCTTGGGACAACATCCAGACAAAGGGGGTGGCTATTCTTGGAAGGTGCAATAATGTTGCTTCAGCTCAGTACTATGACTGGTCCCGTGCTAGAGCTCAGGTTACTGGAATGCCTTTTACCATTGAAGACACACCCGGACCCTCTACAGTGCAGCCAGCAGCTACTGTCAGCCTGGAGGAATTTGAGAAACTGAAGGAGAGGAATGAGAATCTGTCTCAAGCTCTGAAGAAGACCCTCTGGGAGAGGAGTGATGGTCGTCTGGACATTGAGAGGTTGGAGAAGCTTAGGGTGGAGCATCTGGCCAAGATTGAGAAAACAGAGGACTACATCAAGAAGTCAAGAGCTGGGGAGCAAATATTAAAGAATGCCTGTAAAGAGGCCAAGCTTCAGAAGGCCAGGACTGAACTCTATCTACAAGAAAGTCAGGCTAGGTGGGTCAGGATCACTGAAGCCCGGACACAAGAAGATAAGAGAACTCAAGCCAAGATTGAGCAATTAGAGACTAATGAAAGGAAACAGCAGGAAGCTTTGCTGGCAGCCCAGAAGGAGATCTCAGAATTGAAGCTTAGGGCTGGTTTGAAAAGATCAAAGGATCAGGACAGGCACAAGAAGCTGACCACTGCCATTGCCACCAGGAACCTCCTCATCAGGACTATTACAGAGCATCCAGCTGGTCCAGTGACTGAGGCATTTTTGAAGGAGGTTAAGGAGGATGAGTTTGGACTAGATGTCTGACTTTTTGGTTGTTGTTGTTTTCATTTGATGTACTTTTCTTTTGTGTTGTATTTTGACCCTTCAGGGGCATGTGTTGTAAAAACAGACTATGTATTATTCATCTTTTGTAATATACTTTAGTTTGTTTCCATTTGGGTTTTCTTTTCTCAACAACATCAAAGCATCTTCCTCGAGGTCTGGAAAGGTCAAAACCAAGAACCAAGCCGGATACCTTGGAAAACAAATAAGCATACTGCATTGCATACTAACTTTTGTTTTGTTTTGTAGGTCTTTGTTTTTTGTTTGTTTCTAACTCTGTTGTGGTTCAGGAAATATTGCTCGTAGAAGAGTGTTCCCTGTCAACCGTGCACACCGGTATCCTACTCGCAACAACCTTCCGGGTATTATAATGGAGCAAGTACAGCAAGACCTGACAGAGGTCAGAACTCAGATGGCTAATGAAAGAGTGGAGATGAGAAACCAAATGGCCCAGTTCATGACTGTGATGACTGGCCTGGCCCAAAGCCAAGAGAGGTTAAGGGCATTGGTAAAAAGACAAACTCCCGAGGAACCTCATCCGGGCACTGGAGGAACAAGTAATAATGAAAGGGGTCAGCCTCATGTTAATCCACCAGTATTTGGACCTCATCTAGATCCGGAAGTCAACATCCCGGGCAATGTGCAAGGAAATACTACTGGGGGGAGGATCTTACAAGAAGACCCCCAAGAGGAGCAATTTACTGTCATGGGAGCAGGAGATGAAGTCTATGACCGGAGGTTTGATGAAATTGCTGAGAAATTGAGATCTCTGGAGTCTCAAAACTCTTTGGGCTTTGATGTAATGGATATGGGGTTAGTGGACGGGGTAAGAATCCCCCACAAATTCAAACCCCCGTGCTTCGAGAAATACAATGGAACCTCTTGTCCACGCACTCACCTGCAGTCTTTTCTGGGGAGACTTAAAGCATATACCATGGACGAAAAGCTGTGGATGTTCTACTTTGAAGACAACTTGACTGGGGCTTCAAGGGAGTGGTATTCACACCTGACCAGAGTTACTATCAGATGCTAGAAGGACCTAGCTGAGGCCTTCATCAGACAATATCAATATAACCTGGACATGGCTCCTAACAGGACCCTCCTAATGGGAATGTCTCAGTCTTCCAGAGAAAGCTTCAGGGAATATGCCCAAAGGTGGAGACAACTTGCTGCTGCTGTTCAGCCACCCATGTCGGAAAGAGAAATGGCCGACATGTTCATGAATACTTTGCAAGGAACATACATTGATAGGTTGACTGCCTTTTCTTCTACCAGCTTCGCAGACGTAGTTATAGCCGGTGAAAGAATTGAAAGTCTGCTAAAAATGGGCAAAATTTTTGATAATGGTGCAAGTTCGTCCAGTAATCCCAGGAAGCCTTTTGTGGGACCTCGAAGGACCGGTGAGACAAATGCCGTCCATGTCAGCAGGGGCAGACCTCAGTATGTCCACAAATCAGTAGCAGCTGTCACTATTCCAGCTCCGATTCCTCAGCAACCAGCATATCAACAACAACAACCCCTTTATCAACAGCAAGTTCAGTATCCGCCACAGAGAGCCTACAACAACAATAGCAATCAGCAACAAAGACCCTTCCAACAAAGACCATCACAGGCCAACAGGGTGATTGACCCTATCCTTATGCCTTATGCTGCCTTATTGCCACAACTCCTGAAGCTTAACTTGGTTGAGTTAAGGACATTGGCACCACCAGATCCCTCCAATCTCCCAAAGAATTACGATGTCAACGCCAGATGTGATTTCCACTCTAATGCACCTGGCCACAATACTGAGAAGTGCAGGGCTTTGCAAATGAAAGTTCAAGATCTGGTGGATTCTAAAGCCCTCAACTTCGCACCACCTCCGAATGTCAACAGAAATCCTATGCCCAACCATGGTGGGCCAAGGATTAATGCCATTGAGGAAGATAAACCATCTACTTTGATCACCAGTGTTGCACAAATTCGAACACCTCTGGTCGAAATTAAAGCTCAGCTTCTAGAGTGCCAGGTGTTCCCCGGGTGTGAGCTCGGTTGTGGGTATTGCAACATTGCAGTCAACGGGTGTGAAAATTTGAGAAGCGGCATAGATAGTCTTATCAAGGATGGTATCCTTCAGATCTCAACAACGGCGCCTACAAATCCAGCAATTCCTTTGACAACAATCCCCGATTCTTCTACAACAGCAACAACAATCATTCCTACCGATTCATCAATATCATCAACAATGGCTTCATCCATCACTTCAACAAATCAAATGTCAACAACCGTTTCTTCTACAACATCAGCATCCACTTTTTTAGCAGAATCTTCTACAACGCCAATAGAAATTAATGAAGATGTCTTAGCAGTCACCATTTACTATGATCCATTAGATGTTCCCCCAAACAACATTTTTCAACAACAAGCAGTGGCACCTCCTGCCAGATCACCAGTCACAATTTACTACGATCCGCACACCATTACAGTACCCTCCTCTGCAGCAGTCAGTCCAGTTACTATCACGGTGCCTGGACCGGTTCCCTATGAAAGCAGTAATGCCATACCTTGGCATTATGGCTCTGATCTTTACTGCAACGGGGAGAAAATCACTTTGGATTCTTCAACCTCTTCTCCACAAATTGATAATGTTGGGGGAGGCGGAGGCTTCACCAGAAGCGGACGCCTTTTTGCCTCACAAACACAGAGGCCTAATGCTGAAGCAGAAGCTGCTGCCAAAGCAAAAGGAAAGAGTGTGATATTTGAAGAGCCAATTATCAAAGAAACTCAGAAGGCATCTTTTGAACAAGATGTAGACGAGTTTATGAGAAGCATAAAAAGAAGTGATTACAAAGTGGTGGATCAGCTTCACCAAACTCCCTCAAAAATCTCCATATTATCCCTGTTGATGTGTTCTGAAGCTCACAGGAATGCATTATTGAAAGTTTTGCACGCAACATACGTGCCGGAGGAGATTACCGTTAATCAGCTAGAAACTGTGGTGGCAAATGTCAATACTAGTCATGGACTGGGTTTCACCAATGTTGACTTAACAACTGAGGGACGTAACCACAACAAGGCTTTACATATCACCTTGGAATGCAAGGGCGCTGTTTTATCTCATATACTGGTGGACACTGGGTCGTCACTCAATGTTCTACCAAAGAAAGCCTTAGTGAAGCTGGAGTATGACGGCTTGGCACTGCGTCCGAGTAATTTGGTGGTGAGAGCATTTGATGGCTCTAAAAGATCAGTGCTTGGGGAGATTGATCCGCCTGTGATGATTGGCCCGCAAACTTTTAAAACTACCTTCTATGTGATGGACATTCAGCCGGCCTACAGCTGTTTGTTGGGTAGACCCTGGATCCATGCCGCTGGCGCTGTTACGTCTACCCTTCACCAGAAGCTGAAATTCGAATGGGAAGGCCAGATCATCACCATCTGTGGGGAAGAAGACATTTTTGTTAGCCATCTGGCTACGTACAAATACATAGAAATGGATGGGGAGATCCATGAAACTATGAGCCAGGGGTTTGAGGCCCTGAACATTAATGAAGCATCTGCTGTACTGGGAACCTCCATAACGTCATATCAGCAAGCCCGAAAGGTTGTTGAAGAGGGTACTGCCCAAGGCTGGGGCAAGCTGCTGCCCGTGGAGAAGAAAGAAGACAAATTTGGGTTGGGTTACAGACCAACTCAACAAGATCAATCAGAGGCTGCGAAAGAGCCCAATTTTGTCAGCGGGGGAATGCTCACCCCGGATGCTGTAAACAACTTGGAAGACGAGGAGGAAAGCGACCGCAACCTGGAGAGCTGGATACATCCAAGGATCCCGGGAAGCCAAGTCCTTAACTGGTCTTCCCAGGAAATTATAAGGGTTACTCCTGCAGAGTAATTATTATTTCCTGTATTTTTAAGCATGCATCAAGTCTTGCATCTTGCCCAAGATGTCAAGACTCATTTTTTAATCGGGCCATCTTGTAATTTTGTGCAAATGGATTAATCAATGAATATCAGACATCTTTTGCAAATGAGTTTTTTTCTTTTCCGCTCACTGTTTTTCATTTTTCTTTTTGTACAAAAAATAAAATGGCAATGTTTTCCAAAATGATAACTTCACTTCACTTTTTCTAAACAAGATTAAAATTGATCACTAAAATAAACCAATCTAAACCCTTGCAGAGAGTGCCTTTCAGACTGCACCGACAACAACACTGCTATGACCTCGTATGACTTTGACAATCCAATCAATCAAGCTGATGAAGGGGTTGAAGAAGATTATGAGCTTCCTGAAGAGCTAGCCAGGTTGTTAAGGCAAGAGGAGAAGGTTATCACTCCTCATCAGAAGGAGGTCGAAACGGTTAATCTTGGTACGGAAGAAGACGTGAAAGAAGTTAAGATCGGGGCCTTCCTACAAGACTCAGTGGAAGAGCAACTGATTGATATGCTTCGAGAGTACATGGATGTTTTTGCTTGGTCCTATCAGGATATGCCAGGGTTGGACACCGATATTGTCATGCACAAGCTGCCTTTAAAAGAAGAATGCCCGCCGGTGAAACAAAAGTTGCGCCGTACTCGCCCAGATATGGCAATGAAGATTAAAGAAGAGGTACAAAAGCAGTGGGACACCGGTTTCCTTGCTGTAACTAGCTATCCGCCGTGGGTTGCTAATATTGTACCTGTACCTAAGAAAGACGGCAAAGTGAGGATGTGTGTGGACTACCGGGACCTGAACAGAGCCAGCCCGAAAGATGACTTCCCATTACCTCACATTGATGTATTGGTGGATAATACGGCTCAGTTCTCGGTGTTCTCCTTCATGGACGGATTTTCAGGATACAATCAGATCAAGATGTCACCTGAAGACATGGAGAAGACAACTTTCATCACGCCCTGGGGCACGTTCTGTTATAAGGTGATGCCATTCGGACTGAAGAATGCTGGTGCAACTTATCAGCGGGCTATGGTAACATTATTCCACGACATGATCCATAAGGAAATTGAATGTTATGTGGATGACATGATTGCCAAATCCCTTACAGAAGAAGACCACCTGGTGAATCTGTTAAAGTTATTCAAGCGTCTGAGGAAGTACCAATTGAAGTTAAACCCCAACAAATGCACATTCGGGGTGCGATCCGGTAAGCTGCTGGGATTTATTTTAAGTGAGAAAGGGATTGAAGTTGACCCTGATAAAGTCAAAGCCATTCAAGAAATGCCTGCACCGAAGACAGAGAAAGAAGTTTGAGGGTTCTTAGGTAGATTGAACTACATTTAAAGGTTCATATCTCACCTTACAGCAACCTGTGAGCCTTTGTTCAAGCTGTTAAGAAAAGAACAAACGGTCAGGTGGAACGAAGACTGCTAGAGGGCTTTTGACAAAATCAAGGAATACTTGCAAGAGCCTCAAATCCTTATGCCTCCAGTTGAAGGAAGACCTCTGATAATGTAATTGACAGTATTAGAAGAGTCAATGGGGTGTGTGATGGGCTAGCATGACGAGTTTGGTCGAAAAGAGTATGCAATTTACTACCTAAGCAAAAAGTTTACCGACTGTGAACAACGTTATTCACTACTCGAGAAAACTTGTTGTACTCTAGCGTGGGCTGCTCGCCGACTGAGACAGTATATGTTGACCCACACTACTTTATTGATTTCAAAGATGGACCTAGTCAAGTACATTTTTGAGAAGCCAGCACTCACCGGACGGGTTGCAAGATGGCAAATGATCCTCACAGAATACGACATTCAGTACACATCCCAAAAGGCCATCAAAGGCAGTGTAATGTCTGATTATCTTGCTGAACAACCCATTGATGATTACCAGCCTATGAGATTTGACTTCCCTGATGAAGACATCATGTTCATAAAAGCAAAAGATCATGAAGAGCCTGTTCACACCGAAGGGCCTGACCCAGAAGAAGAATGGACTATGATGTTTGATGGGGCTGTTAACATGAATGGTCGTGGTGTTGGTGTAGTACTCATTACACCCAAGGGATTTCACATGCCTTTCTCGGCAAAACTCACCTTCAACTGCACTAACAACGAAGCTGAATACGAAGCCTGTATAATGGGTCTTGAGGAAGCCATTGACCTCAGGATCAAGACTTTGATTGTGTTCGGAGATTCAGCTCTGGTAATTAATCAAACCAACGGCAAATGGTACACCCACCAAGATCATCTGATACCTTACCGGGATTATACAAGGAGGTTATTGACTTTCTTCACAACGGTAAAGCTTGAGTATATCCCTCGAGACAAGAATCAGTTTGCGGATGCTCTGGCTACCATTTCATCCATGATCAAAGTTCAAGCTGCCAACTTTGTGCCTCGGATTTCAGTGTCCAGACTTGACAGACCAGCATATGTATTCTCAGCAGATGTTGTCAAAGATAATAAGCCTTGGTTCCACGACATTAAGTGCTTCTTGGAAGATCAAACATACCCACCTGGGGCATCTTCCAATGACAAGAAGACATTAAGAAGGCTAGCTGGGAGTTTCTTTCTGAATGCTGATGGTTCCCTGTACAAAAGAAACTTTGATATGATACTCCTCAGATGCGTTGATAGAACAGAAGCAAACTTGTTGATGCACGAGGTACACGAAGGATCATTTGGTACCCATGCGGGAGGGCATGCAATGGCTAAAAAGTTGCTAAGATCAGGCTATTACTGGATCACAATGGATGCAGACTGTTGTGCTTACGCCAGAAAGTGTCATAAATGCCAGATTTATGCAGATAAAGTGCATGTGCCTCCCAATCCTTTGAATGTGATGTCTTCACCCTGGCCCTTTGCCATGTGGGGAATTGATATGATTGGCAAGATTGAACCAACTGCTTCAAATGGCCACAGATTCATCCTAGTTGCCATTGATTATTTTACCAAATGGGTTGAAGCAGCTTCTTATGCAAATGTTACAAGGCAGGTAGTAGCCCGATTTCTAAAGAGAGACATCATCTGTCGGTATGGAGTTCCCGAGCGAATCATTATTGATAATGGTTCCAACTTAAACAACAAGATGATGGCAGAACTGTGTCGGGACTTCAACATCCAACACCACAATTCTTCTCCTTACAGGCCAAAGATGAATGGCGTTGTTGAAGCGGCTAATAAGAATATCAAGAAGATTGTGCAGAAGATGGTAGTTACCTACAAAGACTGGCATGAAATGCTACCATTTGCCTTGCATGGGTACCGTACGTCAATCAGAACATCCACTGGGGCAACATCGTATCAGCTTGTGTACGGTATGGAGGCAGTCCTACCTGTTGAAGTTGAATTACCCTCCCTGCGGGTACTAATAGATGTTAAGCTGAACGAAGCAGAATGGGTCCGGTCCCGATACGAACAACTGAGTCTGATTGAAGAGAAGAGATTGGCTGCAATCTGTCATGGGCAGCTGTATCAGAAAAGAATGAAGAAGGCCTTCGATCAGAAAGTCAGGCCCCGAGAGTACCAAGTAGGAGATCTTGTGCTGAAAAGACTCCTCCCTCCTCATACAGACCACAGGGGCAAGTGGACTCCGAACTATGAAGGGCCATTCGTAGTAAAGAAAGTTTTCTCTGGTGGAGCACTGATGCTCAGTACTATGGATAGTGAAGACTTCCTGTCCCCTGTGAATTCAGATGCAGTTAAAAAATACTTCGCATAAAATGACCCGCTGGACATAAAAACAAAATGTAAGTCCAGGAAAAAATAGGGCGTCCCGGCGAGTCAAAAACAGAATAAAAGACTCGGGCAAAAATAAGGGAAAATAAATAAAAAAATGTACACCCGCCGAGTTGAAAAGCCGCATTGGACAACTCAGGCAAAAATGGGTATCCCGGTGGATCGAAAACCTGAAAGGGCGATCCACGCAAAATAAGGGAATAAGCGAACAACTGCATTCTGAATTCGTCTGTATCACTTACAACGCGTTAAACTCCGAAAAGATCAAGCTTCAGTCAGAATCACCCTTCTTCAGAAAGCAAGATGAGAAGAACGTCAAAGTCATACGAGTCATAGTAAAAGGGAAGCTCCTCGAAGCGTCGCCAGCATTGCCAGCACCTTTTTGTTTTTCAATTTGTAACGATTCCCTCATTTCAGGGGATCCGTTTCTTTGAATGTATCTTGCCAAATTCAGGGCGCTAGAATTAATAAAATCATATTTTCAGTCACACACTGTCTCGTACTCTTTTATTTTCAAAAATGTCCGATGTCATTAATTTGTTGATCGCATAAATACAGATGCGTCTTTCCTGAATTACATGCTTACAGGAAATATACTTACTCCCGGGAGTGTCTAAACTCCTATGATGGAATCCAGTAAGGGATACCTAGGGATACTTGCACGTTTCTTTGTTATGCAGGATTACAGGTATCCAAAGCACAACATGGGGCAGGAAAGCTTCTCCCCAGCAAGCTGGCAAATCACCACACACCTTCCAAATAGCACCAGGATTGTTCATATCCCCAGCTGAGTTGTCAAGTATCATCCTCAACAGGATCCCCACAGGAAAGTTCTAGGAAGATATTCCAGGGATCTTCCTTCTTCCCCAGCCGAGTTGCCAATCATCACTCCTCCTCAGACAAGTGCAAAGACAGGGAACCATCTCCCCACAGAGTTTCAGCCTCTATTCAGAAGAGCAACGCCTGAAGATCTCACAACAGAGTAGTGAAAGCTTCTACAAACCCCAGCTGGGTCCCTCATCACTGAGATAGGTCTATCAGTGATCTAGCTCCCCATGCAGAATCATACATGTCAGATCTACCAACGATCTCATCCCCAGCTGGGATATCCACTTCAAGCAGATCAGCCAGAGACCTCCTATGCAACGGGATCCGAATCCCGGATCGGTATCTTTGCATAATCATAGCATTCGCATCATACTTTCCCCATAGAGCGTAGCATTCCGTCCAATACGGAGCATTACGGAAAAAATCAAACATATTGCATAATCATAAGCCATGTGTCGAATCAAACACTTGTAGATACCAACATTCCATCAACAATATGCGACATGCCTCTCAAAACTCCCCACCAGAGAGCCAAAGCATTTCCCCTACAAATACAGTACAGATACTCCTTGATGCCCGTCCGTGTCATATCCCCAGTAGAAAACCAAAGCGTCCCCTTTGCACTCATAACACCAGATACATATATACACAATTCCTTGACGCCCGTCCGTGTCACCCTCCCCAGCATAGTTACCCAAACACTTTGGAAACCACATACTTGTTTATAATACACTTTTTCCGACACTCGTCCGTGTCGCGCTCTCCCTAGCAAGTCAAACACTCATCCATCACTTTTCACTCATACAGATACTCGTCCGTATCTTGTATAAACCACTTATATCCTCTCAGATCCGACACTCGTCCGTGTTCGTTGTTAACCGGTTGGTACTCGTCTGTATCATCATCTCTGAACATGCGTCAAGCGTTTGTTTCTACCGATACTCGTCCGTATCATAGTCTTAAGGATGCTCGTCCGCATCTTTAATCCATACACAATGTCAGATACTTTTACCTCTTTTTTTTAGAATTTTAGACACTCGTCTGTGTCTATTATTCCCCAGAAGAGTCCCCTCAGAATCAACGCTCGTCCGTGTTCTTTGTTAACCAGTTGGTACTCGTCCGTATCATCATCTCTGAACATGTGTCAGCATTTGTTTCTATCGATACTCGTCCGTATCGTAGTCTTAGGGATGCTCGTCCGCATCTTTAATCTATACATAGTGTCAAACACTTATACCTCTCATCTCTTGAATGTAGACACTCGTCCGTGTTTACTATTCCCCAGCGAAGTCCCCAGCAAAAACTTCTCTTCTATCTGACATTCGTCCTATGTCATGATACCTTTCAGCAACCGTACCCTGCCAGGTGATCGTCCTTCACCTTTTTTGATGATCGTCCTTCATCACCCCCAGTGGAGTCTCTATTCATTAGAACCCCTTCCTATCCGACATTCGTCCTATGTCGTGGTATTTTCAGCAGCCGTCCCCTGCTAGGTGATCGTCCTTCACCTCCTGATGATCGTCCTTCATCATTCTATCTGATGGCCGTCCCCATCGTTGTTTCTTTTACATGACATTCGTCCTATGTCATGATAGACCCCGAGAGCAGCCGTACTCTACTAGGTGATCGTCCTTCACCTCTTGATGACCGTCCTTCATCATGCTCATTCGATGGCCATCCCCATCGTCGACCTTTTCATCCGACATTCGTCCTATGTCGTGTTACTTACGGAGCAGCCGTCCCCTGCCAGGTGATCGTCCTTCACCTTAGATGACCGTCCCTCATCTTATCCCCAACAGAGCAGACGTACCCTGCCAGGTGATCGTCCTTCACCTTTGATGACCGTACCTCATCATTTATTTCATACCTTGAACTTGATGGTCGTCCCCATCATTCACCTTACCTTTAAACCCCCAGAAAGTCTTAATCTCTTATATCCCCAGCATGTCGGTCGTCCCCGTCATTGCTTTATCCCCAGCAGTCATCCTCTGCTCGACGGTCGTCCTCCGTCGCCCGCACTTTATAATTATACTTTACTTCCTTTTACAATCTATATCCCTTTTCTTCTTCATTCTGTGAGTGCAAATTTTGGACTGTCTTTGGTATTCAACCACAGGTTATCTTGTTTGTCTGTTAAGCCATTGCTTACATCCTGCACAGCTAACTCATGCTTGAATAGGGGCAGCTGTAAACACCCCAAATTTGCCCTCACCCATTTCACCATGGCTTGTGATCTTTTCATATGCATAAATTCAATCATAGCATCTCATACCACATTTTTGATTCACTGCATTGCTTCTAAGTCATCTGCACCTAGGGTTTGTGATCTGAGCCATCCCTGAGCCATTTGAGCCACTTCAAAGGTCTTCAATCACTTCAAAGGGGTCCATGTATGTTCAAGCATCATATTATATCCTCACAAAGTCAAGGAAATCAAAGAATCACAAGAACTGAGAAAGGCATGGAAGCAGAGCCAGGCTTGACTGCACAGATGACCTAGAATTAGGGTTTTGGTTTCAGAGGCCATAACTCCAAATTTTTTGGTCATTCTTGCTTCTATTGGTCTCCATATGTTATAAGCATCATGCATATCAATTTTCATGAAGAAATTCTATGGGGAAGGCATCTAATCAAGAGTTGACTTCTTGAGCAAGTCAGTGCAAAATCAGGGCATCTAAGGCCCCCAATGACCCAACCAAAGGGCATTCTCCATCATTTTGAATGTGTATGATCTTTATTTGATCATATAAGATGTTAGAAGTTCACAAAATTGAAGAATTTCAAGCCATTTGCAAAGTTGCCTTTTTGGGAAAGTGACTTGTAATGAAAACTTGCCATTTTGAGAAAGTTTTTCAACCCTTTCTTTTTGATTCAAAAATGCTTCAAATGAGAAAAATTTGGTCATGAAAGTTGTAGAATGGATCCTCCCATTTTCAAAAAGTACAAGAACTCATTCTAATTCATTTTGGATCAAAAGTTATGGCTTGTCAAAGTTGGACAAAATCACATAATTTCAAGTTTTGTACCAAAGAGGCAAAGTTGCAAAACCTCATGCCAAGCCTTTATGTGATCTCTAATTGACTTCTATGCATTACACAAACATGAACCATGACTTGAAAATCAGAATGCATCAAAGAATTGTCCATTTTCATGACTTGTGCATTAAGAAACTTCAAAAGGGCCAAACTTTGTGAAATTGCAAAAACTCACATAAACCCTAATCCACTTGCTGCATTGCCTCTAATCCATTTCCATGGTTCTCCTTGATTCAAGTTGCAGCCAAGCCATGCCTTGTACCTTGACTGAAATAGCCCATACCTCTCTTACACAAAAAGTTGACTTTATGCAAAAAGACCCATACCAATCAAGCTAGGCCAGCAACAACTCTCTGACCTATCCCAGCTTGATACATGTACCAAAAGAGACTAAACACATAGCACAACACAGCCTGATCTCTCTCATAAGCCATAGTTCCCAAAACTCACCTCTTATGCATTTTGTTTCGAAACTCATCACACAAGCATCAAACTTCCAAACAAACTTCATAGAATCACTCACCATGATCCTCTGATCATTTCCCAACCATTGCTTTGGCCTGAAACCCCCCACATCAAAAACAGGATTTCTCTCCTCCATTGACCTGAGCTTCTGCAGACTTCCTCTAGAGACCATATAAACTCCAGCCAAGCATCACAAACTTCTGAGGAGGATCATTGGAGCTTGTTTGGACCAAAGAAGCAGCCAGAAAGTCCCTGTTTCGAAAGCTCTAGTTCAGGTGAGCTCAAGAATTTTTTTTTCCAGAACTTTAATTTCTTGTTATAAAATGATTCTATGAGTTGCACTGATCATCTGGATGTGTTTGGTTTTGGAAATGGTTAAGAAACAAGCATGTATTGACTGTCTGAAAGTTTGCCCGTAAAAAATGATTTTGTTTGTTTCTCTTGATTCATGAAAAATAAATGGTTTTTGTTGTAGGGTTTATGTTTAATGATGTTCATAGATTGATTCTGGAGAGTTTTGTGAGGTTTTGATGCGTATTGAGTGAGATTGGGAAAATGGTTGGCCGGAGAAGATGACCGGAACACTGTTCCGGTCATCTGAAAGTGATTAGGGCTCAGGATTAGGGCTAATGACACAATTAGGCAAGTTTGAATTCTGGCCGTTCGTTTGCGCGCCAGGTCAATTCCCGCGTCCCCAAGTTTGAACCACAGCCTTTGATCTGTTTGACTTTATCTTTTTTCTTTTAAATTCATTTTATTTCATTTGTTTTATAATTAACTTCCACGAATTATTTAAAATAGCAAAACACATTTAAAAATTCTGAAAATTTTTGTCAAACATTTCATTAATTTTCAGAACCCAAAAATATTTTTATTTTTATTTTTTGCATTAAAAATTATTTTTAAATCATTTAAATGTTTATTTTTAATAAGTTAATGAAAATTAATTAATTAAAAATGCATTTAGATATTTAAAAATCACCAAAAAAATTCACATTGCATCTTAAAACATTTAGAAGCATTATCAAACTCTCAAAGCAAATTTCTTTTTGGTTCTTGATGCATTTTGATCATTTTCATTGGAATTAAATTCATTTTGAGGCAATATTTTTGTTCAAACTTGGAAAAATCCATTATGCCTAACCATTGAGAGTTTGATGATGGTTCTTCTTGCATTGCATCCTTTATGGCATGTAGTTTATAGGATAAATTTGGTTTGATTTGATCTTCCATTTTCAATTTGTTTTGCATTTTTCATGGTGAGGTACCTTAAAACCCTAATTGAATTGTGAAATTCATAACTTGCACTAGGTTAAGAGTTAGGTCCTCTCCTTTGGGCAGTGAACTTGTATAGGGTTAGGGTTCCCTTGATCCCATTTTCAATTTTTTATCATGTCATTTGCTTCTGATTTTGAATTTTGCTTTGTGTGTTGTTCATAAACCCTAATTTGTGCCTTCCTTTGCATCCATTTCTCATATGTTTGCATTCAATGACTTGCCATGACATTTTGTGCATCCACATGATTCATAAGACATCTTAGGACATCTTAGAATCATGTTTGATCATTGCATCTTTCATTTGCTATGTTATATGTTCATTTCACTTCATAAACTTTCATGAACTTCCATGGTTCAAAGCATGCCTCATTTGCATCCTTATGCTTGTTTGACCACTCTCATCTCTTGTCATGTGTTTGCATCACCCCCTAGCATCATTAACACCATGTTTATGCTTCTGACTTTGGTTTGCATCATGGCATTTCACCTCATTTGCATTGCATTCCATTTCTTTGCTAACTTTTCAGGTGGTAAGTTGTTTTGAGAAGTGAATTTGCCTTCACTTCTCACAATCTCTTTTCATCTCCCTCTTGCATCATTGCTGCATTTTATCTTGTCTTTGTGTGAGCTTGCTCACTCTTGCTCTTTCCCACTTTCTTTCTTCAAGCAACTTGTCTTCTTAAGTGAAGCAAGTTGTCTTGCTTCTCTCTGCTTCTTGCTCCTTTCATCTGCTTTCTTCCTGGTGGTTTCTCTGAAGATCTTATTGCAAACCTCATTAGCCCTAGGAACAACCAAGCATGATAATAATTAGGGTTTGATTAGTCCCCCATTTAGTTTTGCCTTTGTGTCATCTTTGAGTCTTCTCTTCTCATCTCATAATCAAGGACTAAACCCTAAAGGTTTTAAGGCTTTGTGATTAAGCTTATGCCTGAATCCTTCTATTAGGATGGAGTGTATAACTTTAATCCTAAGTGTTAAACCCTTAATGTGTTTAAATCCTTTAATCAATCCATCTAATAATCACTAAGACATCAAGCTTGTAACTTGGGCCTTACATTAGGGTTCTAATTCTTCCTTAATTGGTTAAGAAGGACTAACCCTAGTGTTAATGGACAAGTCCCCCTCAAGTTGTCTTACAAACCATAAAATCCATTTCTTCATCTTATCATTAACTAAAATCCATTTAATAAAGGCTTTGTTTTGTCATGAGTTTAATCCCTAATCATGGATTAAGTTGAGGAGCCTTCCTCAGCTTAAATGTTCTCATCTATTATCCTTCTATTAGGATGGTGTAATGAGTCCATTAAATCCCTGATTATGGCTTAAACTCATTACTTAACACCAAACAAAAAACTCAAAAAAACATTTAAATAATCACAAGTAGGTTAATGATCTTAATCCTACATCATGGTGATTAAGTGTGAGGTGTTTACTTCACACTTAAGGTATTCTCATTACCCCTAATCAGAGGGAGGATGTGATGAGTTTACTAACCCTTGGTTTAGGCTTAAGCTCATTTTCCTATGACAAACTTCAAAAAAGCAATAAAAGACTGAAAACTCAAAAACAAACAATAATCGTCTCCTCCGGGATTCTCTCCTCATCATCTTCACTCACAAACGAGAACTCGCTTCTTCCGTCTAGTGCAAGACAGTTTGCACCTGAGCCAGACAGGTCATACACTTGAGCATAGATAAGCAAGCAGTTCACAAGTCAATTTATCTTTCAGTCTCTTTGAGTCGAACTACGGTGTTCTGACTTCCTCATTGCACGAGAGGATACGTAGGCATAACTTAACAGTTATCGAACAAAAGTCTCTGTATATCCCCCCTCCTTCCAGCATCATTCTTTAAGCCTCATAGTCTTGAGCACTTCATTCTTGTCCTCACACTGACACTTCTCTTATACACTTCACATTTCTTTCACACTGACACTTGCATTCTTTCCAGCTTTGATACACAGATTGCACTGACACTACCCCTTTAAAACACAAATCTTTTAAGCGTGGATCCCGTCGAGTACGGCGGACAATCTGGGTGCTAATACCTTCCAAGGTTGTAACCAACCCCCTTTCTCAGTTTCTCTGGTTCGCAACCGTCTTATCCATATCTTTCTAGGTTTATGCAGCATTACCTTTCCTTCGGGATAAAAATGCCTAGCTGGCGACTCTATTCATTCCCTTCTCTTTTCGCCGACCGTTCGCGTCTGTACCCCTCTTGACCGGGTGTCATTTTGGTGGGAGCGACATGGCCGTCGTTTATTCTTCCCGAAGGTTATCTCATTTTGGGCCGTCGTTTATTCCTCCCAAAAGTCAATTTACCTTGGGCCGTCGTTTATTCTTCCCAATGGTTACCTTGTTACCTCGGGCCGTCGTTTATTCTTCCCGGAAGTTATCTCATTTTGGGCCGTCGTTTATTCTTCCCAAAAGTCAATTTACCTTGGGCCGTCGTTTATTCTTCCAAATAGTTATCTTGTTACCTCGGGCCGTCGTTTATTCTTCCCGAAAGTTATCTCATTTTGGGTCGTTGTTTATTCTTCCCAAAAGCCAACTTACCTTGGGCCGTCGTTTATTCTTCCCAATGGTTATCTTGCTACCTCGGGCCGTCGTTTATTCTTCCCGAAGGTTATCTCATTTTGGGTTGTTGTATATTCTTCCCAAAAGCCAACTTACCTTTGGCCGTCGTTTATTCTTCCCAATGGTTATCTTGTTACCTCGGGCCGTCGTTTATTCTTCCCGAAGGTTATCTCATTTTGGGTCGTCGTTTATTCTTCCCAAAAGTCAACTTACCTTGGGTCGTCGTTTATTCTTCCCAATGGTTATCTTGTTACCTCGGGCCGTCGTTTATTCTTCCCGAAGGTTATCTCATTTTGGGCCCTCGTTTATTCTTCCCAAAAGTCGACTTACCTTGGGCCGTCGTTTATTCTTCCCAATGGTTATTTTGTTACCTCGGGCCGTCGTTTATTCTTCCCGAAGGTTATCTTATTTTGGGCCGTCGTTTATTCTTCCCTAAAGTCAACTTACCTTGGACTGTCGTTTATTCTTCCCAATGGTTATCTTGCTACCTCGGGCCGTCGTTTACTCTTCCCGAAGGTTATATCATTTTGGGCCGTCGTTTATTCTTCCCAAAAGACAACTTACCTTGGGTCGTCGTTTATTCTTCCCAATGGTTATTCTGTTACCTCATGCCATCGTTTATTCTTCCCGAAGGTTATCTCATTTTGGGCCGTCGTTTATTCTTCCCAAAAGTCAACTTACCTTAGGCCGTCGTTTATTCTTCCCAATGGTTATCTTGTTACCTCGGGCCGTCGTTTATTCTTCCCGAAGGTTATCTCATTTTTGGTTCGTCGTTTATTCTTCCGAAAAGCCAACTTACCTTGGGCCGTCATTTATTCTTCCCAATGATTATCTTGTTACCTCGGGCCGTCGTTTATTCTTCCCGAAGGTTATCTCATTTTATGTTGTCGATTATTCTTCCCAAAAGCCAACTTACCTTGGGCCATCGTTTATTCTTCCTAATGGTTATTTCGTTACCTCGGGCCGTTGATTATTCTTCCCGAAGGTTATCTCATTTTTGGGTCGTCGTTTATTCTTCCCAAAAGTCAACTTACCTTGGGCCGTCTTTTATTCTTCCCTATGGTTATTTCATTACCTCGAGTCGTCGTTTATTCTTCCCGAAGGTTATCGCATTTTGGGCCGTTGTTTATTCCTCCAAAAAAGTTATCTTCATATTTAAGAAATATATCTGAAGACACTTTATTCAAATGGCATCTTTAAGCCCATTCAAGCATCACAATAAACCAACAATATTATTCTACCCACCAGCGAGTGCAAAATTTTGGGCTTTTGTGTTCAATCCTCTTCAATCTTCAAGTCACGAATGGCGTACATGCCAATCTAACTCCTCAGATTCCAGAAAATTGAACAAGGGGCAGCTGTTTCACTCCAAAATATTCCCTCCCACAATCAATACAATGTCTCTCAAGACTTATAAATGATCTTAAGGTTCTCAAGACTCCCAATTGATCAAGAAGCGTAGAAGTTTCCCCAGACAATGCCTCCTCCTAAGCAAAGTGTCCAAAACTAGGGTTTTGTGTTTCCTCAGGTTAAAATGATTTTCAAGGCCTAAAGTGAGCTTCATAACATCTCACATGTATTCAAGAATCCATATGTCAAGTTTCAAAGCTTTCCCAATAAGTTTGACCAGTCAGATGATCAGATATGCAAAAATCAGTCAAAGTAGTTGAAAAGTCAAACTGAGGTCAACTATGGTCAAATCAAAGTCAAACTTCAAGATTTTTTGTCAACATCAATTTTATGAAGTAAAATTCATCATTTTATCAAGGGTTGATCATGATTCATCAAGGAAGTTTCAGATCATCAAGAATCAGGAGTTTCTAAATTAGGGTTTTCTTAAGAAAAGTCAACTAAACTTTGACCAGCCATAACTTTCACATGCTTCATCAAAAAATTTCCATCCAAATCTCATTTTGAAGGAAATTGAATTCTCTACAACTTTGTGTCTCACAAGCCAAGCCTAAAAATGCTTCATTTGGAAGGTATGAGCTAAAACATTACAGGTCATTTCAAAAGTCAACAAAAAGTCAACATCTTCCAAAGGGCATAATTTGAAAATGGTAAAATATATGGACATGAGACAAAGGAAGTTGGTTATAGGACTCTTTAAGCTTTCCAAAATTTTCAAGAACACCTTCATAGCCTTAAAATTGAAGGATTTGTGCATTGTCAAAGTTGGGAGATTTTTGAAGGGTGTATGAAGAAAATAAGGCCTTAAAACCAAATTTTTCCAAATGGGCCTATCATTTTGCAATCCAATCTTTATGATGACCTCAAGCACGACCCAATTCAAGCATTTTCTGATTTTTATAATTTATTTACTATTTATTTGAATTTTATTCTTTAAAATTCATTTTAAATCAAAATAAGATATAAAAAGTGAATATTTAGATCCAATATTGGTTTGGGAATGAATCTAATATCATTTAAGACTGATTGAAGTGTTCCAATTTCGTGCACACCCAATTTAGAAGCATATCATTTGATTTTTTTTCACATTTAAGATGGAAGATTTCTTCATGATCAAGTTATTCAAAAAGCCCACAAATCCACCAATTTTTCTGACCTAATTCATTCATTATAAATACATGAAGTCAACCAAAGCATTAGGGACAAAAATTTTGCAGGTCCAAAGCACAAGAAGCAAACTCAAAAAATCAAGAAAAAGTGACAATCGGATTTTTGGTTAGAAGCAATTTCAAGACCAAATAAAGGTTGTATTAGCTTCCTAGATCATCACTGAACATACTCCAATCATCACACGCATCCAAATCATGCTCATATGTCCTAACCGAATCACCCTTCATAGCTTTCTTAAATTTTTTCGATTTCATTGATTCATGCGTTATTAATTGTTTTTTATGTTTGAATATTGCTTATAATGTGTCATATAACGATTTTGGATGCTTTATTTGAAGCTTTGATGCAGGTATAACGTTTTGCCATTTTTAGGGTTCTTAAGGTTACGGATTAGGGTTACATGATATATGCAATTTCCAACCAAATTGGTGGACTAACTGGATGTAATAGACTGATATTGTTTGTTTTGAACAATGAGAATTCATTTATTTGGTGTATTACTAACGTTTGATTACGCAAGACTTTTAGTGATGGAGGAAATCCGTCACTAAAACCTTTAGTGACGAACGTCTATAGGTAAAAGTCTAAAACGACGGCTGGAGGAAGAAGAAGGAGGATTCGCGCGCATTTCAGAATTTAAAAATTCAATTTATTTTATAATTCACTGGTTTCATATTACAATCACTAACATGCAGTTAGCCTAGTGGTTCCAGGTGTGCGCGTGCATTTGCTAGGACATGTGTTCGATCCTGGGTGAGATCCATCCTTTTCTCTAATTTTTCAAGCATTTAACAAACTTAATATATTATCATGTTTTTCCACTATATTAACAAACACGCTCCAGGTGGCTTAATGGCAAGGATACTGGCTTTACATACGCAAGGTTGGGGGTTCGATCCTGGGGAAGGTGTATTTTTTTTAAATACTCATCAGTTTTACAGGTTTTATTATATAATGAATGTTGTTTGCCATATACACAAGGCACGCGCCTAGCACAGTTGATGAAGGGTTTCTCCTTTGAGGTACATGGCCTGGGTTCAAATCCCAGGTCCCTTTATTTTGGCTAATTAATTTCTTTTCATTTTGTTTTTTCTTAAATTTCTATTATTATTTTTTTATTTTTTTTAAACTATCAACTAATTAAAACAATATTTAATTTTTAACCATTAATTTAATTTCTCAAATATTTTCTTTAAAAAACTAATAATAACTTATTTTAATTATTTTCTTTCCCTTATAATAATAAATTTTGTAAATAAATCTTTATATGTTTTTTTTTAAATAAAATTTAAATAACTCTTATTATATTTTAAAAAAAATCTAATTATCTCTTTAATAATAAACTTGTATATAATTAGTCCATTTTATTTTAATTGATTACTAATTAAAAAATATTTTTCTTGATAATTTTATTTACTATTCTAATTTTTCTTAATTAAACTTCTAACCCTAATTCCATAACCTTAACTTAATTCTTTTTAAATTAAATCGTAATTATTATTTATATAATTTGATTTATTTCTCCTATTTTATTATTTTTGTTTTATTATCCTATTTTATTTATTCTCGCTTTATTTATTGTAATTTATTTTCCGCCTATTATATTTTGTAACTGACCAAAGCTTTGTAATAGTTTAGATTTTTTTTCCCGTCTCTTTGTAAATATTTATTGCGTGGTTAGTAAATAGGGTGTGAAAACATATTCGTGATTAATCTGACTTAGATAATTAATTTAAATAAGATAAATATTTGAAATAAAACACTCACACACGTAAGTCGATCTTTGATCGCCATCTTGCACTTTCTAAGGTACTCCTCTTGGTTGCCTTTAAATATGGTCAAGTCCCTCGAAAATAGGGGTGTCTTAAGCAAAGTACCTTCAAGTATAAATCATCATAGTCCCTACAGTTTAAAAGATCAAGTCCCTTCGAGGTTGCCTACGGAATAATGATCTTGTCCCTTCGAATAAATGATGATAGTCCCTACGAATTGCTAAAGACATCCCTTAAGTTGCCTTCTATGACCATACGATGACCCTACGCTTGTCCCTAAACAAATCCAAGGTAATGACTATCTATTCCTTAATAATAGGGATAGTCTTACCCTTGAAAGGACATATAAGAACATGAATGACTTAGTCTAGGGTAGGTACCTCATAGTTACTTGCTCACTCTTCAAAAATACTTTTTACACCTCACAATATTTTCAAACATTTTCAAACAAGGCTTTGTATACATCTATACGAGGATCATTACAAAATACTTAGAAAATTTCTAATCACACACTACACTTTTCAAAAACAATTTAAGTGAGCTAAGTAACTAAGAGTCCATGGATAACCATGGATATAAAGGGTGCTAACACCTTCCCATTATATAACTTACCCCCCGAACCTAAGTCTTTTCAAAACGGTCTTTCCTGTTCTTTTATGTCCCTTCCTTATGGATAAAATAAAAGTCGGTGGCGACTCTTGTGAAATTCTGGGATTAGGTACGTGATGTCGAACCAGATGTTTAAACACTTGAAATCTTAAACAAAACTTAATGAGCTGGTAAATTAAATAACATAGGAAATTGTTAACCCAGTTCAGTGTATCTCCACACTTACATATGGGGGCTACCAAGCCAGAAAGGAAATCCAATATAAGTAATATTAATTATGGAGTTAAACCAACCAGTTTAATCCTTCACTTAATATCTACCCAAGGCAATTTCTACCTAAGACTCAACTTAGATATGAGTACCTACTCACTCCCCCTCAATCACACAGTGATCTTTTACAATGATTAATAAAATTGAAGTCACACTTCAAACACAACAGCTTGATCTTACTTAAAAGTTTCAATCAAGACACAATTCCCTTTTTTCTTAAAAGCTCATAAAGTGACAAACAATTAAAACCTGCTTAAAAACAACCAGCTTTACAAAACACCCTTTACAGTCTTCTAAAATTCATATCTTTTCTTGAGTGTTTCAGTTCCTTAAATAGATGCTTGGTTTGTGGGCTTTTTGCAAATTATCCAGACTTTGATAAATCCCACAATCATCTCCTTGAATTAAGATGAGTTAGTTTGTTGTCTCCTTGGATCAAGGTGAGTTAGTTATTCTGTTACACTGAAATCAAATAACTAAGCTTCCTAAAGATGCGCCTTGGAGTGCTTATCTTTTTATAATTAATTCCAAATAATTTCTCCTGAATTTACTCACTTCTGTTACGCATCATTTAGGTTAGATAGCAGGTTTGCGATGTCACAACATCTGGTGTGACATCCTGATGTCTTGACCTAAGTTCATTAACTTTTACTTTGTTTGTCAATGTCATAACATCTGGTGTGACATCCTGAACTAAGTTCAAAAACTTCTTGTTTGTCAAAAATTCTGCCAATTCTTAACATCTACAAACTCCCCCTTTAGCTAATTTTTGGCTAACACAATCTTCTGGTTTTGTCAGAGAGCAGCGGAGTTCTGTTGAATCATGTGAGAGCTAATAATTTGCTCCCCCTCAAACCTGTATGTATACTGCTATGGCTTGTTCAACAGACTTTGATATACCAATAAACATTCAAAAATAACTTAGTTCAGAAGACAGAATTTAACATCAGCATTGTTCATTAAACATGCATTAACAGCATCATCATTGTTCATCAAACAGGCATTAACAGCAGCAGCATTGTTCAATCACTTCTCCCCCTTGTTAGACAGAAAATTGGGGCCAAACATTACATAAACAGAAACAGAAAAACATATACAAAGCAAAACAGACACAACATTTTCCACCACACACAGCTTCACTCAGACTCAATATACTCTGTATCTTCTACATCCTCAGACTCAGCATCAGATTCATCAACATTCCTAGCAACTTCCTCCAGCTCTAGTCTTTGAATTATGTTCTCAAGCTTTTTCTTCCTTTCATCCAGCTCTTTGCAAGTTGTCTTTAGCTCTGCAATTAGGGCTGCTTTGGATATAGGAGTCTTGACATTTGATGGTCCAACAGATGTCCCACTTGGAGCTTCAACATCTGCAACATGATGGCTCAGAAATAGTTTGTAGTGAAAGGAAAGTGGACTCTCCCTCTTACAGATGGAATCCTTATCAGTAAGTATGCCTGGATATTGGTTGAGAATTATTCCACAAAGCAGTGAGGGGAAAGCTATTGGAAGCTTGATTACTGATGTTCCTGCATGCTTTAGAGTCTGGTCAAATATATATGCCCCATAATCCAATTTGGTTTGGGTGCCTACAACATAGATAAACCTCCCAAGCCCAGTAGCTATAGATGAGGTGTGGTTGGTGGGGACCCAGTTGACAGTTCCAATTCTATGCAGCATAACATACTTTCTTGTTAGCAAGCTGACAGATAGTTTGCCTTTGACTGGCCATGACTTGACCTGGTTGGCTGTGATGATTTTGCAGACTTGGTTGTCAATTTTGCCCAGCTCATTTGGCCCATCAAATTCTCTCCCCAGGTACTGATTTATCACCCTAGGAGAAAAATCAACACATCTCCCCCTGACATATACCTTCCTGAAATCCTCAGATTTCCCATCAGCACACCCTTCTTGTAGATTGACTATGAATTCTTTTACCAGTAGTTCATAGCAAGGGGAAAAGTTGGAGACAGTTTTGAATAAACCAGCATTGGAGATTAAATCTATTACCTCAGTGCACTCCAAAGCATTGCTGCCTAGCTCTCTTTCCAGAGCCACCCTTCTTTGATAGACATACTTCCACTTGCTCACACTAGAGACATGGTGGAAGGACACATTGTCCAGAGGTGCTTCAGGAACAGCAGTGGCAGTCCTAGGAGGTGCTGGCTTCTTCCTGGGTTGGGATGTTGGGACATCCTCCTCAACATCAGAGTTAGATGGAGTTGTAGCCTTCCTCTTCTGGGTGCTTACCTTACTCCATTGCTTAGTAGGTCCAAAGGCAACTTTGACCTTGTCCTTTTTGGGAGTTGACTGTTTCTTCTCAGGAGTTGCATGTGCAGCTGGCTTCTTCTCCTTCCTAGCCCTAAGCCTTTTGGCTATGCTAGGATTAACAGAGGCTATGATCTCTGTGTCAGAGTCATCATCCAGGTTTTCAACAGGTGGAGGTTGGGAAGCCTCTTTTTCAGCAGCTTGATCAACAGGAGCTTGATCATCAATGGCTTTATCATCATCACTTAGGGCTTTGTCCTGGCCCTCAGGTGTTTCAACATTTCTTGGGACATCCTGTGGAGCAGGTATGTCCTCTTCAGCTTGGTTGCTTGGTTCTTCTTGTGGAGCAAGCATACTGTTCAGGGGAACAGACACCCCAGGCACAACTCTTTGTTCAGCAAGGATCCTGTTTACAAGCTGTTTGATGGATGCGTCCACATAAGCAGAGGCTTTGGGGGTGCTGGAAGATGAAGGAGTTCCCTTGCTTTTGCTGAAGACTGGCTCCTTAGGTCTTCTTGTATGAGGAGTCTTGGGTCTTTGAGCAATAGGAATGCTTCCTCTGATCACATTTATAGGAGTAGCATCCGTTGGTACTACAGATATTGGAGTTGCGTTCACTACGTCTTCTTGATTGAGACCCTCATCAATGGAGTTAGGGTTTTGATGTTGAGACATTTTTTTTCGATTGGAGTGGAAATGTGTAAAGGTTTGATAGATTTTGATGAGCTTAGAGATTCAGCTGTAGCATGCAAAACGTTTAGTGGAGCTAATGAGAATGTGAGAAGCTGAGAGCACGTTTGCACATTTATAGAATCCGTTGCTAGTGGAGCTTTTAAGATTGGAATACAAACAGTTATTGGCCAGACTGGTGCTGCCATCTGGTGATCATGCCACACGATGTCATGAGACATGTTGGCACTTCTCCATAACTGCTATATTTCACATATGCAGATTCCCAATTTACCCCTTAGGTTTTCAAATTGGGTAGCATCCAAAGCCTTAGTAAATATGTCAGCTAATTGCAGCTCTGTGGCTACATGCTCTAATATGATCACCTTCTCTTCCACAAGATCTCTGATGAAGTGATGTCTGATATCTATGTGCTTAGTTCTGCTGTGTTGGATAGGATTTTTTGAGATGTTAATAGCACTTAAATTGTCACAGTACAATGTCATGACATCTTGTGGGACATTATATTCTGTGAGCATTTGTTTCATCCATACCAGCTGTGAACAACTGCTACCAGCTGCAATATATTCAACTTCAGCAGTGGATAAGGACACACAATTTTGTTTCTTACTGAACCAAGAAATTAAATTGTTTCCTAGAAAGAAGCATCCTCCTGATGTACTCTTTCTATCATCAGCACTTCCAGCCCAGTCAGCATCACAAAATCCAGTGAGGATTGGTTCACAACCATGAGAGTACATTATGCCATAGTCACATGTACCATTTACATATTTCAAGATCCTCTTAACCTGATTTAGATGGCTCACTTTTGGTTCAGCTTGATACCTTGCACACACACCTATTGCAAAAGCTATATCTGGTCTGCTAGCTGTAAGATATAGTAGACTTCCAATCATGCTTCTGTACAAGCTTTGATCCACACTCTCACCTTTGTCATCCTTTGTCAGTTTTAAATGAGTGGGGGCAGGTGTTCTCTTGTGACTTGCATTGTCCATCCCAAACTTCTTGACAGTGTTCTTTGCATACTTGCTTTGGGATATGAACATAGAGTCCTCCATTTGCTTGATTTGCAGTCCAAGGAAGTAGTTTAGTTCTCCCACTAAGCTCATTTCAAACTCAGACTCCATTTGAGTAACAAAATGTTTAACCATCCTGTCTGACATCCCACCAAACACTATGTCATCCACATATATCTAAGCAATCATAACCTTTACCTCTTCATCCTTTACAAACAAGGTTTTGTCTATTCCACCTTTCCTGTATCCATGTTTAATGAGAAAAGTGGTCAGTCTTTCATACCATGCTCTGGGGGCTTGCTTTAGACCATACAGAGCCTTCCTTAGCTTATATACATGGTCTGGACAGCTTGGATCTACAAATCCCTTTGGTTGCTCCACATATACTTCCTCATTAAGGTACCCATTTAGGAAGGCACTTTTAACATCCATCTGAAATAGTTTGAACTTTAAGATGCAAGCAATTCCTAGAAGTAGTCTGATGGATTCAAGTCTTGCTACTGGTGCAAAAGTTTCATCAAAATCTACCCCTTCAATTTGTGTATATCCTTGAGCCACAAGCCTAGCCTTGTTTTTTGTAACTACTCCCTGCTCATTAGACTTGTTTTTATACACCCACTTAGTGCCAATCACATTAATGTCATCAGGCCTAGGAACAAGATCCCATACTTCATTCCTTGTAAACTGGCCTAATTCTTCCTGCATAGCAGAGATCCAGTACTCATCATTCAGAGCTTCCTTGATGTTCTTAGGTTCTATCCTTGAAACAAAGCAGGAGCCTGAGATCACCTCTCTTGATCTAGTGATGACACCTCTGTTGGGATCACCAATTATCAGTTCTTTAGGATGATCTTTCTGGATTCTGATGGAGGGAGGTTTGTTGGATTGCTCTGACCTTGCATCAGTTAAAGTGAAGTCAAGATTATCACTTTCTATTTCAACTTCAGTTTGATTGTCAACAGATGTTCCAACATCATCAGCAACATCTGTCTTTGCATAGGCATCATCAATAATCACATTTATTGACTCCATTATAACCTTGGTTCTGGAGTTAAATACTCTGTAAGCTCTGCTATTTATGGAGTATCCAAGAAATATCCCTTCATCACTCTTAGGGTCCATCTTTCTTCTTTGATCCCTATCAGCCAGAATGTAGCACTTACTTCCAAATACATGAAAGTACTTGACTGTAGGTTTTCTACCCTTCCAGACTTCATAGATGGTGGATAAAGTTCCCTTTCTTAGTGTGACTCTATTGTGGATGTAGCATGCTGTGTTCATAGCTTCAGCCCAAAAATACAGGGGTAACTTCTTGGCATGAATCATGGCTCTAGCTGACTCCTGAATAGTTCTGTTTTTCCTTTCAACAATCCCATTCTGTTGAGGGGTGATGGGAGAAGAATACTCATGGTTGATCCCTTCTGAAGAACAGAAATCTGAGAATTTTTGATTCTCAAACTCATTTCCATGATCACTTCTTATTCTGACCACACAACTTGCTTTTTCTCTTTGGATCCTATGGCACAGATCTTTAAATACCTCAAACACATCAGACTTTTCTTTGATGAAGCTTATCCAGGTATATCTTGAGAAGTCATCAACAACCACATAGGCATATCTTTTTCCACCAAGACTCTCTACCTGCATTGGTCCCATAAGATCCATGTGCAATAATTCCAAGACTTTTGAAGTTGTCAGATGTTGAAGCTTTGGATGTGACATCTTGGTTTGCTTGCCTATTTGACATTCACCACAAACTTTACTTTCATCAATCTTAAGTCTTGGGATTCCTCTTACAGCCTCCATAGATATGATCTTCTTTATTCCTCTGAGATGGAGATGACCCAGTCTTTGATGCCACAACTTCACTTCTTCTTCTTTGGCTAAGGAACAAGTAGATGTGAGGCTGAAATCTTGGGGTTCCCACATATAGCAGTTGTCTTTTGATCTGGCTCCTCTCATGACAACTTTCTGTTCTTTATCAGAAACTATGCACTCAGTTTTGGTGAAGTTGACATTGTAACATTGGTCACATAACTGACTTATGCTGATCAAGTTAGCAGTTAATCCTTTTACCAACAGCACATCATCTAGACTTGGTACACCTGAGCAGTCCAGGGTCCCAACTCCCTTGATTTCCCCTTTTGCTCCATCTCCAAAGGTTACATATCTGGATGAGTGTGACTTTAAGTCTACCAGCAGATTCTTCAGTCCAGTCATGTGCCTTGAGCAGCCACTGTCAAAATACCAGTCTTCCTTAGCAGATACTCTGAGAGATGTATGAGCTATAGAGGCAACAACCTGCTTGGACCATTTGTGCCTGTTGTGAGGTTTCCTTTGATGCATCTGCTCTGGGTAGTGTCCATCTCTAGAGTTCCAAGGCTGCCTGTTGACCTTGTTCTTAGGCATGTACTGGTAGCTTTGATCAGCATAAAGACTAGCTTTAGGTATCCAAATTTTCTTGGTGACCTCTGTCTTCTGCTTAAGAGGGTGCTGGGAACTCTGATTGGGGTATCCATGCAGCTTGTAGCAAAAAGGTTTGATGTGACCAAACCTTCCACAGTGATGGCATCTCCATCTTTGATATTTCTTTTTCATCATGTGTTTGTCATGATGTTGAGACATCTGCTTGAACATCTTAGTTGACTTCATGGGATTTGGAGTTGTTTGGCTGGTGCTAGCCTCAAAGTTTTGAGCTTTATTAAATCGCAGCCCAGTCCTATCCCCTGAGTGCTTGTTGTTGTTGAGAATGACATCCAGTGTGTTTGAGCTACTGTTCAGCATTCTGACAGATTTAGACATATGCTCCATTTTGGAGTTGAGTAGGCTGACTTCACTTTTCAAAGAGTCAATGATTTCTAGATGACTTGCCTTTTCAGCCTTTAATTCCTCAATCTGCTTCTTCTGCTGTATATTTTCCATGCATACTTCAGTGCTCCTTTTACACAGCATCCTGTAAGATGCTTCAAGCTCTTCAAATGTCAGATCCTCATCACTGGATCCCCCTTCAGTTTCACATACTCCAGCTAGAGCAATGATGTGCTTTGCAGATTCTTCTTCTGACTCACAACCTGAGTCTTCATCTGACCAGGACACAAAGAGACCTTTCTCTTGCTTCTTTAGATAGGTTGGGCATTCACTTCTGATGTGTCCATACCCTTCACATCCATGACATTGGATCCCTTTTCCTTGGTTAGTCTTCTCAATATAGTTTGACCTTCTATTAGAATCATAAGGTTTTTTATTCTCAGAGGTTGAGTTTCTTCCACTTGGTCTGGGCCTGTTTTCCATTTTCTTGAGAATTTTGTTGAATTGTCTTCCAAGCATAGCAATTGATTCTGATAAGTTGTCCTCAGAGCCTGCTTCATGACTTTCTTCTTCTTTATCAGTGTTTGAGACCAGGGCTATGCTTTTGATTTTCTTCACAATTGTATCATTCATTCCCATCTCAAAGGTTTGAAGGGAACCAATGAGCTCCTCAACCTTCATTGTGCAGATGTCCCGAGCTTCTTCTATGGCAGTAACCTTCATGTCAAATCTCTTTGGCAGTGATCTGAGAATCTTCCTTACTAACTTTTCATCACTCATCTTCTCTCCCAAGGCACCAGAAGTATTAGCAATTTCCAGGATGTTCATGTAAAACTCATGAATGGTCTCATCTTCCTTCATCCTCAAGTTTTCAAACTTGGTGGTGAGAAGTTGAAGTCTTGACGTCTTCACCTTTGATGTTCCTTCATGAGTAGTTTTGAGAGTATCCCAAACATCCTTGGCCAGCTCACAGTGATGCACAAGCCTAAATATGTTCCTGTCAATGCCATTGAATAAGGCATTTAAGGCTTTGGAATTTCCAAGTGCTGAATCTTCTTCCTGCTTGCTCCACTCTTCTTCAGGCTTCATCACTTTTTCCCCATCCTTATTGTCTTGGACAGGGTGCTCCCATCCTTTGTTAACTGCTTTCCAAGCCCTGCTATCAATAGATTTCAAGAATGCTACCATTCTTGGCTTCCAGTAATCATAGTTAGATCCATCCAAGATAGGTGGTCGATTCACAGATCCTACATCTCTGTCCATGTTCCCAAAATTTGCAGTCCCTAGATCTCACCCAGTTATACAGGCAGAGTGCCTGCTCTGATGCCAATTGAAATTCTGGGATCAGGTACGTGATGTCGAACCAGATGTTTAAACACTTGAAATCTTAAACAAAACTTAATGAGCTGGTAAATTAAATAACACAGGAAATTGTTAACCCAGTTCAGTGTATCTCCACACTTACATCTGGGGGCTACCAAGCCAGAAAGGAAATCCAATATAAGTAATATTAATTATGGAGTTAAACCAACCAGTTTAATCCTTCACTTAATATCTACCCAAGGTAATTTCTACCTAAGACTCAACTTAGATATGAGTACCTACTCACTCCCCCTCAATCACACAGTGATCTTTTACAATGATTAATAAAATTGAAGTCACACTTCAAACACAACAGCTTGATCTTACTTAAAAGTTTCAATCAAGACACAATTCACTTTTTGCTTAAAAGCTCATAAAGTGACAAACAATTAAAACCTGCTTAAAAAAAACCAGCTTTACAAAACACCCTTTACAGTCTTCTAAAATTCATATCTTTTCTTGAGTGTTTCAGTTCCTTAAATAAATGCTTGGTTTGTGGGCTTTTTGCAAATTATCCAGACTTTGATAAATCCCACAATCATCTCCTTGAATTAAGATGAGTTAGTTTGTTGTCTCCTTGGATCAAGGTGAGTTAGTTATTCTGTTACACTGAAATCAGATAACTAAGCTTCCTAAAGATGCGCCTTGGAGTGCTTATCTTTTTATAATTAATTCCAGATAAGTCCTCCTGAATTTACTCACTTCTGTTACGCATCATTTAGGTTAGATAACAGGTTTGCGATGTCACAACATCTGGTGTGACATCCTGATGTCTTGACCTAAGTTTATTAACTTTTACTTTGTTTGTCAATGTCACAACATCTGGTGTGACATCTTGAACTAAGTTCAAAAACTTCTTGTTTGTCAAAAATTCTGCCAATTCTTAACATCTACATCTTGCTATCCGCAATATTTATAGAAAGTCAGTTCTCCCACCGTGTTACATTAACCATGGAATGGAGGAGAATAAAAGATTATTCAATCATGAACGTCATAAGAGATACTTTTAAGGGAGTTACCACTTAACACTCTCTTACCCATGTATGTAATTTTTTGGATTTTATTTTCCTAGTTTATCCAAATAAGGTCAATGAAGCTCTCAATTATGAAAATTGTCTCTTGCTAAGCAATAAGAGTTGAATCAATTAGAGATAAACGATGTTTGTAAACTTATTCCCAAACCTCTTTCTAAACTAGTGATTGGAACCAAATGGGTCTTTCGCAAATAGGGAAGATTGATACAACACTTTTCATTAAGAAATATAAGTATGACATTTTACTTGTGCAAATATATGTCGATAATGTTATATTCGGTGCTACTAATGTGTCCTTGTGCAAGGACTTTTCTAATATGATGTTAAATGAATTTGAAATGTCAATGATGAGGAAGCTTCAGTACTTTCTTTATTTAAGAATCTATAAATAAAAGGAAGATACATTTATCATTCAAGATAAATATTTTAAAGATCTATTCAAAACATTCGAAATTGAAAAAGTAAAAACTATTTCAACTCCCATGAAAACTTTGGGTAGTCTGTATAAAGACGAGGGAGAAAAAATAGTTGAAGAATGAAAATATAGAGGTATGATTGGTTCCCTTATCTACCTTTCTATAACTTATCTTTATATTATGTTTTCAATTTGTATGTGTGCATGCTTTCAAGAAAACCACAAAGACTCACATCTCACTATGGTAAAAAAAAATACATTATGAGGTATCTCACTAGCACACCATTTATTGGTTTATGGCGTCCCAAAGGGAGTGATTGTGCTTTAGTTAGGTACTCTTATTCCAATTTATTGATTATATATTGGATCACAAAAGTACTTATGGTACATGTTATTTGCATGGGAAATTAGTTGTCTCCTGACATAATAAGAAACAAACAAGTGTTATATTTTCTGTAATTGGAAAAAAATACGATAATGTAGACATTTATTGTGCATAAGTTATCTGGAATGAACTATTTTTTTAGTGATTATGGTGTTAATCTCCGAACTATCCTAATAAAATGCAGCAACACTAGCACCATAAATCTCATGAAGAATCAGGTACTTCCCTCTCTAACTAAACCCATTAAGATTAGACACCATTTCATTAAGGATCATGTCAAAAAAAGGGGAATGCATAATTGAGTTTGTATCTTCATCAAATCAACTTACAAACATGTTTAAGAAACATCTTCCTAAAGAAATTTTCTTTTTTTTTTATAAGAATTGACTTAGGAATTTTAAATCAATCATACATAGATTAATCGGTTGTGTTTGTCTTCTGCTTTTTCTACTTCCCTTTCTCAAAGTGATATATATATATATATATATATATATATATATATATATATATATATATATATATATATATATATATATATATATATATATATATATATATATATATATATATATATATATATATATATATATATATATATATATTCTACTTTTTGTCTCTTCTTCTTTTACTTATTTTGTTTTCAGATAAGACAAAGGAGGAAAAATATATTCTCAGAGTAAGTAGAGTATAATCTCTTTAATTGTGAAGAAATTTGGCTACTTCATTATTTTCATCTATTTTTGTGTGGTTTATCACCTCTTTGATGTCTTCATCAAAAAGCGAGAGACCATGGTTTTATGTGTTGTGCAGTTTAAAGAATTGTGACGTTTTGATGATGACAACAAAATAACGTTAAACATAAGTATCATCAGAAAATAAACTATCAAAAATCAAAGTTGATCAAGTTCTAATGAGAAGAGAAAACAAGTCAAATCAAATTAAAAAAGATCAATATCAAAGGAATTGAAGATGTGAAGGCTCGTTTGTCCCATGCTAAAGTGTTTTTTTATTTATTTATATTTTTTTTTAGTAGTATGTAATAAAAGAATGATTAAGTTTATAAGTAATAAGGCAATGCACGCACGCGCGCGCGCACACACATACAAATATTTTCAAACTCTTCATATATTTCATATTCTTCTAAAAGAACTAATCTTGACAAGTGCTTAATCGATTAATAAGCAATTATGACCAGTTAGGAAATCATAAGTCATTTTCTAATCGATTTTCTTCTAATTGATTAAGTTGCGAGTTCTCCTCTTAATTGATTAGGAATCCAACTAATCGATTAAGTAGCGCACCTGATTTATAGTTTCTTATTTTAGATAAGTCTAATTTATTAGTGTTGTAACCTAATCTATTGGAGAGCGGTCAAGTCCAAGGATTATTTTTTTAGCTAACATATTTTCCTATATAAAGGAGTGATGTTCTCACTTCTAAAGAAAAAAAATTCTGAACAATATACTTTCATATCTCACTCAAAAGTTGCAGTAATATATTGAAAATTTCTGAACAATATACTTTCATATCTCACTGTAGAGTGTTGCGCGTATTGATTTTGCCCATATATTTATATTGAATATTGTGTAATTTTGTTATTATTATACTGAAATTGAAACGCAAGAACTTAGTACTCTTATGTATTGAAAATTTCAAGTTGTTGATAAATAAAAACCTCAAGAAGAAACTCTTACAAACTGAATAAGGCGTAATTGTTTGTTTAGTTGTCTATCTGGTTAAATAAGTTTTTATCCATATAAATATATCATATTGTATTTTTAATCCCTCCAATTATTTTCTTCAGACATGAAATCCTCTTTCTATCAACAAAAGTTCGGCATAATTGTTAAGGAATTCACACACAGTTAGGGGTGACAAACAAGCATATTTATCTAATTTAGGTCAGTTTTGCAAAAACCCGCAAAAAATGGAATGAGCTAGGCAGAGATTATGTAAGATGCGAACTTAAAATCTTTGTTTGTCTCGAAAAAAAATTAGGATGGGGTAGGGCAGATCAAACGCGCGAACAGTCCACTTTTTACCCTAAAAATTATAGAAACTTATGTTAATATCTGTGCCTATGAATTCCCGGGAAAAAACGGGACAAACGACACAGACGTATTAAAAAGTATAAGTCTAAAATCTTGATCTATCACATAAAATATATGGACAAATCAATATGCACAATAAACCGATCTCATTTTTACACCTTAACCAATAATTTATGTTAAAATACAACTTGATTCCTACAAATATATTACCTTTTATGCCACGACGACACATATAGAAAATAACTACCTTGTGTGCCTCTAATTATTCATTGTTATCTTATCTCTAACTAGATAAAGATTATCCACCACTTTAAACCATCATATTCAACTTAGAGACCCATAACATGCATATCCAACATTATAAACTTGAAAAAGCAAGTGTGAAACCTAAATAAGCATAAGTTCAACTTGAGACCAAACTAATTAGACCAAACTACTACTAGAGATTTTGCAACCTATCTCTACCCACTCTTCTAATATGTTCCCATTCTATAGTCCTACCTACACACTACTATTATAAAACTAGCTTCCATTTTTCCCATTCTAATTCCTTAGCCACAATGACACATGTAAGTTTATAATAAATGATTTTCTCTAATTAACATCATCAATTAATATAAACAACATAACTTCATTCTAGCAGATTTAATTTAATTTGAAAATTGTTAATAAGTCACTAATATTTTATTTATAATATCACAATTATTTTATGAAAGTAACATATGTAAGATAAAATATAAATGTTAGGAAATTCCATGTTCTAGATCTTAGCTAGCCGACATAATTAAATAATAAATCTCAGTTTCTCATTTTTTTTTCTTTGACTAAAATGTTCAGTCAGTCATGAAATTATTTATAATAGTTCCCACATGGCCACACATATTATTTCAGTTTGATTTTTATTTAACTTTTTGTATTTAAAGTGCACTTAATAATTATCTTTTGTGAAACAAAATTATTTCTCTAAATAATAAATAGTGAATTTTCATATATCTATATACAAAAAAAAATATTGATGTATAAATATTAATAACTTTTATATTAATAAATAAATAAAAGTAAATGTTATCATAAGAGATAAAACATAAATTCAACCATTTACAATTTAATGGGAACTTTTATATTACTAAAATATAATGAATTATTAGATCACTTTTATATTACTAAAATTTAATGGGAACTTTTATATTACTAAAATATAATGAATTATTAGTTATAATTTTCCTCCACTAATATAAAATTTGTTAGAATATTGATGAAAATTCCAAGAAAAACCTTTTTATTCAAGTTGGTATTTGCTTGTTGCTGGGTCCAGTTGTATTTAAATTTGTCAACCTAATTAAGTCATGAATTGGACTTGACTAAAAAAAAAAGCAATGGAAGTTGCTATGGAGAAGCTTTGACAGTTACATATTGATGTATGAATATGGTGGTGGTGATAACGATGCTGACTGTAATCACAAAAGTCTACTTGAATTAGATATACATAATCATGTTTATATTTTCTTATTAATTATTAACCAAGTAATTACTTTGCCTAACTATATGTTAATTAAGTTAAATAAATAATGCATAGTGTATTCTAGATAACTTGAGTGTCTCTACCTAGATTATGTAACTTATAGTAGTATCAAAAGAAATTATCCAAATCACTCGTGGGAACTTAAATATATTATCCACATAAATTCTTGACTATTCATAATGTCTATATAATAATACTACGAGAAAACTAAAAAATAATGATGTAAATAGTTGAACTTTGAACAATAGTTTATATTCAAAATCATCTAACAAATATTAATTGGGTTGGAAGAAAAAGTTTTCAAAATAATAGAGAAGAATAAGAGAGGAAAAAAATAGAAATTGAATTATAGAAAATTAGGATTTCATATAATAATATATATTAAAATATATAAATATATGTTATGCGGGTATGAGGAGGAGTGGGTACTAAGGTGCTCATACCCGCATTCATCCCCGTTTATTTAGGTGGGTAATTATTTGAGTCCGTGATCGTATCACTTTTGCGGATTTTTACCTTACCCTTTATGAGTATTTTTATGGATACTTATTGGGAATGAGTCCAATTGTCATCCCTAATTGACTCAAGTCCAAAGCATACAAAATGCAAAGTACGAAACTATAAGTTACATTTCGACATAACAAATATATGTTGTAACCGACTCTGTCGAATACAGATGGCTCATACACCTTGACTAGCTACTTCGACATAGTCGAATGCTAACCTCCGACAGAACATCGAATTACAACTTCTATACACCCTATAATTTATGTTCTCAAGACTTCTCATCCTGATCTGATGCTTATCTTCAACTCGACGAACCTAACTTTCTTCAGGGGTTTGATGAGTATATCAATTATTTGTCATTCTATCTTGCAATTCTCATGTTCAAGTTTTCCTTTGCTAAATTGATCCTTAAGAAAATGAAACATCCTTTTTATGTGTTTACTTCGTCCATCATACACTGGATGATTTTCCAGGTGGATAGTTGACTTGTTGTCGACAAATAACTTCCTTTTCTTAGATTTCATTATCTTGAGCTCTTCGAGCAACATCTCTATCCATGCTTATTGGCATGTTCCATATGATGTAGCCACGTTCTCAGCTTCACATAATGATAAAGTCACAATGCTTTGCTTCCTTGAGATCCATGAGATTTGAGTGCCTTTAATCATGAAAATGTAGCTTGTCGTACTCTTCTTCTCATCTTGATCTCCATTAAAATCTGAATTAATGTATCCATACACTTCTGCATTTGTGATAATTTTATTTTTCCTTGGCATCAACACATCATGATCAATTGTACCCTTTATGTATCGCAAAACTCTCATGACTACAGTAGGAAGACATTCTTGAGGTTTCTCCATGAATCAACTCAACATTATGACACTTTAATAGATATCTGGCCGGGTATTACAAATATAACTAAAGGATCTAATAATTTGTTTCTATAGTGTTGCACTTGCAAACTCATCATATGTTTCCTTCCTCGACTTTGTTTCAGTTTCTAATTGCGTAGCAACTGAATTGCAGTTGCTCATCTTGAACCTCTTCAAGATATCTTGGGCATAATTCTTTTCGTGTAGGAAAACTCCTTCACATTTGTATTTGAATTCCATCCCTAAAAAATATGACAAATTCCCTAGGTCGTACATTTCAAAATCATGTACCATCTTCGACTTGACTCTTTTTATATCTTCTTCATATGCATCTGTAATTAACAAGTCACATACATACATACATAAGATGATTCGATTGACCCCATCTGATTAATTGACATACACTCCATGTTCAAAGACACACTTTGTGAAACCTACTTCGATCAGAAATTTGAATATTATGTTATTCCAAGCTCTTGGGGCTTGCTTCAAACCATGGAGATCCTTCCTCAATTTGTACACCTTCGACGCATGCCCTTTGATTTAGAATCTCGGTGATTAATCACATAGACTTCTTCTTCCAAAGTTCCATGAAGAACATCCAACTGGTGTATCTTTCACCCTTTGTATGTTGTCGGCGACACAAGAATTGTGATTGTCTTCAGCGTCACCACAGGTGAATACACTTCATCGAAATTAATACCAGGTTTTTGCAAAAAACATGTCGCCACTAGTCTTGCCTTATGCTTGGAAATTTTACCATCTGGCCTTCATTTCAGCTTGTAAACCCATTTCACATCAATTGGCTTCTTGATTGATTCTTCAACAAGATCTCGGGTCATATTCTTCTTGACTGCCATGAGTTCTTCTTTCATGGATGGTAACCAATTTAAATCACTTATGGCCTCATCCAAATTGATTAGTTCTACTTCAGTCATCATCATTGCTTCTTCTATTAAGTCACCATCTGCATCAACTGCTTGATATAGTAATCTCTCATATCCATCTAGCATTTTCGACTCAATTCTTTATATAGTCGATCTTCTAAGATTCTGCTCAGTTAGTTTTACATTTCGATTAGTTGTGGCTTCATTTTTTTATGTCTTCTTCAAACACAGTTGTACATGTATACGACTCCTGTCGAACTAACCCATGACTCCAATCCCACCATTTTCTTCTTTCCACTAGAGCATCTCGACTGATCACAAGTTTATCATCATTTGGTGAATTTGGATTGTATGCACCAGTCAAATGATAACCTATGAGCATCATAATATGACTTAGTTCATCTAGATTTTTTATCAATTGTTTAGGTACATGCTTGAAACATATTGATACAAAGACTCTAAGATAACTAACATTCAACTTCACATCTGTCCAATCCTCATACGAATTCCTCTCTATTATCTTCTTGGTTGGACATCTGTTTATAATGTATATTGTTGTCAAAGTTTTTTCATCATAAAATCTCTTCGGCATATCTTTAGCTTTCAACATGCTCCTAGTCATGTCCGATATACTTTGATTTTTCCTCTTAGTTATGGCATTATGTTGAGGTGTATAAGGTGAAATAACTTCATGCTATATACCTTCCTCATTGCAAAATCTAGCAAATTATTGAGAGGTGTATATATATATATATATATATATATATATATATATATATATATATATATATATATATATATATATATATATATATATATATATATATATATATATGGTGAATTCATCTATAAAAATTAAGAAATATTAGTCACCTTCATTCGACCTTACTTAAAATGGTCCACACACATCAGAGTGAACTAGCTCCATCTTTTCTTTCGACCTCATGGGCAAATCATGTTTGAATACTTTCCTAGTCTACTTTGCTTTTCATCATTCCTCATATACCTAACTTGGTTCATTCACCTGAGTTAAGCCATACAACATCTTTTTCTGGTTGAGCATACCTAAACTTCTGAAGTTAAATGCCCATACTTATGATGCCATAGCCAGGTCTTGTCTTATTCTACAATTGAAGCAATGCACTTGTGATCAATTGGGTTGATATCTACTTTTAAGGTCTTGTTGTCTACCAATGGTGCCTTGAGAATCAACCTTCCATCGCCATGACAAATAAAGACAATGGTAAGGGGGTTGGTTATGCAGAGGTAAGGTGTTAACACCCAAAATGTCTATAATACTCTATAGGAGCCCTTTGAAAAATCTACGCTTTTTGGTTTGAAATTATTTGCTTGAAATGTGATTAGGGAGATGAGAAAAGAATTTTAATTTAAAACTTTAGTGTTTGGAGAGACTTATCTCCTCATGCTTACGTACGGACAAAGTGTAATATAGGATCAAAACCCCATAGTTCGTGGTACAAATAAAAAAAATGGTTGGGTTTGGTTTATTCTTAAAACATAGAGATAACTTGTCATTTTAAGTGGATAACTCAACTAATCAACCATAAGAATGAAAACATGGTCTCATACATCACTATGGGAAGGGCTCCAACTCGGATAACTCAACGAGTATGCGAACTTGCTCCCATGAGCAACAAAAGATATAATTATTTCAAACCCCACTATGGAGAGTATGAGATTTACACCCGACAATGAAAATGGCTCATGTCTAAACTTGAAAAAAGACAAAGTGCAACAAGACACAAAACAACTTGAATGAGTTATGTATTTTTTACTTTTGAATTGATGTCAATATGCTTATAGTTCTTTAGCATTTATTAAGAAAGGAAAAGAAAAGGTAAAAATCACTTGACAAAGTCAAGGTTTTTATTTGTGAAAGAGGTTTGAGTTTTAAAAACAAGAAGAATTTGAAATAGAGAGAGAGAGAGAGAGAGAGAGAAGATTTTGAAAATTTAAGAAGGGGTGGATATGAAGGGACTATCTTAAAGTATAAAATTTAAGAAAGATCTAACCACAAAATAGTAAGCTCCATAGCATATGCATAAACAAGAATTCCTTCCACTTTGAGCACAAGACATAAGAAAGCCAAATCTTCAATGAATAACTCAAAACTTGATGTCTCTAACCAATAGTCCAAGCATAGGGAAATAGTCATAGTTCTAAGTCCAAATTCCAAGATCCAAGGTAACCATAATCCAAAGTTAAGAGAACCAAATTTCTTAGAGTTTTCCTTTATTAACGTCCTAAACCAAGTATGGTCCAAATGGACAAAGAAAACACAAGCAAAAACGATATAATATGATATGGAATGCTAAAGTAAAAGCATAAAAATAAATGAAAAGAATTAAAGGCAAGAAATAAAGGCATAAAGTAAAAATTCACACAATAATATGATTAGTATAATAGTAATATAATATATACATAATAGTAATAATGATCCCAAAATGAAGAATAATTTCTTTTGTGTCGTTTTTCAGAGAACACTCGACTAGTCGTCCATGAGAATGAAAACATGGTCTTATACATTACCATGGGGATGACTCCAACTCGAATAAAATCAACGAGTATGCCAAGTACCCCCATGAATAACAAAAGATTCAATCTATTTCAAACCACACCATGACGAGTAAGAGACTGACAATCTCATTAACAAAAATGACTAGATTTTTTCCGATTGTGGGGAAAATATAGCATTATGTTAAGCAATCACGAACAAATTTATGTAGAAGTTAATACCATACGAGGTAGGTCAATATGATCTTTGTGATAATGCATGATAGAGAAATTATATGCAGATCATTCTCTAAAAGCAATGACGCACGAAAAGAAAAAAGGTATCAGTCTCGTATTAATCAAGAATAACAAGAGTTCTAAGATGTTAAACATTTTCATCGACCAAAATAAATAAAAAAAGAAGAGAGAGAGAGAGAGAGAGAGAGAGAGAGAGGAATGAAAAAAAAGCCAAATTGAATACATCCTCAAAGTTATTCCATTTTAAGTTCATTCACACCTAATTAATGGATTAAACTATTAAACATATTACTAACACCTAAAATAAATTAAATAATTCATTTTAAGATAGATTTGAACCTTACTTACAACCCTTGTTAGGAGAAATGAATATTGATGAGGAATGAATATTGAATGGAAAAGAAGAAGGGAACCTATGGTAGACAATAAATCAATAAATCAACAAGCACATAGACACCTACTTCTATTTGCATAGAAATCAATTAACCAAGGGCAAGATCATACTCATGAAATGCTTAAATAGTTACAATATAAACATGAAAAATAATCATGAAATGCTTAAATAATTACAGTATAATCATGAAACCAATAAAAATTTGTGGATCACATGCATGGTTGCTATGTCTTTGGTCCAATTTATGTGGTCCATCTCTTTTTACATGCCCAACTAACTCTAACAACTAACAACTGTTTTTTTGTGTGTAACTGAAAAACAACCTAATGTATAAATTGTTGTTTATTTTATTATTTTGATATTTTCTTTTATAGTTTTACTAAATGGAACATAACAAATTAGTTAACTTCTTCTATTGTGAATTGAATATCATTTTAACTCAAAATTTTCTCAAAGAAATTGAATATCATTTTAAACTCAAAATTTCAATAATATAATGCCCAAGAAATTAATGAACAATATTTCATAAAGAACAAAAGTATACAAAAGTATATAGATTAAACTTTATAAATAAATCAAGAAAGTATACATAGACTACAAATTAAAATTGTATAACATATCTATGAAACACTAACTAACTCTCAAATCAATTAAAATATTCAACAACTTAATGCAAATAATCAATCAAATTTGCAGTTGTCTTTTCAATCTTCAAAAACTCCAAATCATTCTCAAAAGGAGTCAAATTCAAATCCAAATCCAAAAGCAAAACTCTCTTTCTACCTTTCATCTTTTGAGAAGAATCAAAACTACTATTCCCACCCCCACCACCACTACTAGAACTCATAGTATTATTAGAATTATGCATATAGCTATCTCCCTTCAAATTTGAAGCTCTATGTCTCCTCATATGACCACCTAAAGCTTGCCCTATTGCAAACTCCAATCCACAAATAGAACACTCATGAGATTTTGGTTTAGGGGGTGTATGTAGCAATTGACCATCAATAGTTTCTCCCATCAACCTTGGTTTCTTATGACTTGCTCTATGGCCACCAAGTGCTTGAAATGAAGAGAATTGTCTATTACATGTTTTGCATTCAAACACACGATCATTTGAAGTTATGGTAGATGAATAAGTAGCTTCAAATTGATCACTTCCTCTAGAAAGTAACATCAAACAATTTGCCATGGTTATGCTATCAACCTCTCTTTCTCTCTTCATATCACACAAAAAATACTATTTAGTAAAAGTATAAAGTTGAGATGTTTCAAGGTGTGAAAATGGTTATAGAAGTTTATGAAATTGGAATATTGAAGTTATAGGAAACTTGAAAAGGTTGTATTTATAAAGAGTTGTTTGATATAGTTAACTTGTGAGTGTTGAACACTTAGTTGACATTTTTGTGATAAGAATATGTAAGTGAACACGTAGGCATGCTTGTTGCATACTCTTTTTGACATACTCTAGAATACACTCTTTATTATATGGTTGGTTTCTTTTGAAAAAAACAATGTTACAATTAATTGCTTTGAAAATTAATCACCTCTTAAAATTAATTTGTAGACTTTTTAATCCACTCATTTAGTACATATTCAACACGGTATATATATATATATATATATATATATATATATATATATATATATATATATATATATATATATATATATATATATATATATAGGGTTAGGGTTTAGGGTTTATTAGATAGGAAATATTGTGTAAATACCGTGGACGGTATTAAAGAAACTTGACAGGTAAATGTTCAAAAAAAAAAATTAATATTGATGATAAAGAAGATATAATATTTATATTAAAATACTCATTTAAAATGTGTGAATGAAAAGTTTATTAATAAGTAGTATTTGTTGTAGGGACAAATGTTGGCAATCACTATTAATATGACTTAGATATCTTGTGAAAAAAGTTACTAGTATGACTAAAGAAGCTGGATCAATAAAAGCGATTAATTTGAGTTCAATGAAGTAAGAAGAAACTTACTTAGGAGTTGTTTGGTGTGAAAGAGAAACGTGTGATGAAACGTAAGCATGACAGAAGTGCTTAGCCAAACAAGGCAGAACAAGTTGGACTGCGGCACTACTAGAAATTTGTTTGTTATATTTAATGTTCAAACTTTAGGGTAAAATTGAATATTATATTTTTATATAGTTTTAAAATTAAATGCAAGGATCATGTATGAAAAAGGAAGCAGCAGAGGACTTGAGTTGGAATAATCTGACCAGTAAGATGGGAAACTGACTTTTATAAGATCTAGAAACCATGTGTTTGTGTTGAATATGATTAAGAATTTAAATCAAATTAATAATGTTAAGTTGAAATTATTGATGATGATTTTTAGGTAGGAGTTGGGAAAAAGTGTTGGTATTTTTGCCACTTTTTTAATTTCTATTTATTACTTAGTTGGTTTCTAATTAATTAAAAGAAAGAGTGTAAACATTTAAAGAAAATATTAATTTATTATTAAATATATATTATGTTATTTATAGGGTTGCAAAATAGGTCGGGTCCTAGGGCCGACCCTGTGTAACTCACATTTTTTGGTGGGACGAGTTATTGTTTTCAATTTGATGCCTAAATTTGACCCGTCTCGTTTAAGTTGGTCTGTCTCACTCCATCCCATTTTTAGACGAAATTGAATGAGACAGACAGTCCCGCTTTATCATCCCTGACTATCCATTGTTGTACATATATATAACTAAATATAATCAACTTCTCATAATATATAAGTAATAATATTTTAAGTCTAGAATTAAAGTAAAATATATTATATTATATTAAAAATATTAAATTACATGTATTTAAAGATCTTTTATTTACTAATATAGCACTTAACATTAAAGCAATATCTAATTAGTGATAACATTGAAACATTATCTAATTTATGAGTGATTTTCTGCATTATAGATTGGGTAATCTCCCTTTTAATTATTTTGGTCTCCCAATAATTACAAATTCTTATGCTAAGTCTACTTGAGGACCTCTGATGATTATTAGGAGGTTGGTTACTTAATGTCATAGATATGTTAGTTTGGGCGGAATGTGGTTCTTCTGAATACGATCCTTAATTCTATACTATTTTTTTTTTTACATTTTTTTCATGAAAATGTATGTTAAATTGTGGAAGAGAATTACGGAGATCCAGAAAAGATTTCGGTGGGGAGGTAAGATTTCTTGAGTTTGCTGGTCCGATGTTTGTAAATGCAAGTTTAAGGGTCGAGTTTCAGGGATCTATGGCTAGTTAACTTAGCCTGGCTTGGTAAGTGGTAGTGGAGATAGTTAACTCAAGTTATTGGATTGTGGATGGATATCTTATCAGCTAGATACGATGCTTCAACGATCTCTTCTTTAATAAGAGGTAGATCTCCTAATTTTTGGTTTTTTTTCTTCCCGGTGGAAGGGTGTCTCTTTTCATAGATCTTAAAGTTTAGGATCTCTCTGACTAGTTTATGGAGGGAGTTAGCAAAAAAGTAGAAAATAGTATGAAAACCTATTTTTAAGATGAGTCATGGATATGATTGATCCCTCTAAAAGAGATATTTCATATGATGTATCTTATTGACCGTAATCAAGATAGGTTTGTGGGGGAGTCTTAGCTCCAAAATATTTGACGCCTGGTTTATTCTATTTTATTTTATAGCATGAGAATCCGGTGAGACATTGGAAGTCTTCGACGTAAAAGTCATCATGCAGATTGGTCGAAGGAGTCTCCAGGAAAGAAGGAATATTACAAGTGCAGGGCTATGGATTTAGAGAAATATTTACTAAGTAGAGGGTATAAGTTCGACTAAGACACTACTGAATGTGTCTTCGACAGAGAGTTTGAATTCAAATAATGGAGGGAATTCTTTGTTTTTATCCAGATTAGAGAAGGACACGTGGAGCGCGTTCGAGAAATGAAGACATGTAGAGCGACACTTGTTTTGTTTTAGTTTGTAGACCGTTAGAGGCCATTATTTTCGTTTGTTATAAATAGGAGATCTCTATGAGGAGATTGGGGGTGTTCAATTGTGTAATAGTGACTCAAATTACTCAAAGTATCAACTGTAAGAGAAACGAGTGTGTGAAAATGTACGTTGATATAACGCCATCTTTATTTTAATGAAATTCATCAAGTTTTTTTCACTAAGAGTTTATCTTTTACTTGTCCAATTTACTTTCTGCTTTTTACTAGTATTTTGACTTAAGTCTTTTTGCACTTATCTTTCATTTACATTTTGAAAGCAAACCATTTTTATCATGAACTTTGTCGAAGTGTTCGTTGCTTTTCCAGAAACTATATAAAAATAAATTAGCACATGTCCCGGAATCAATTCGGTCGATCTTGTGAGTTACCAAAGTTTTAGATTTGGAAGACCAACGGCTGTTTACCAATTTTCACGGTAAATTGGGAGGTATAATGCTTTGGGAATATACTTTAATAGATGATTTTTTTACACTCTTCATGAAGTTAACCTTTTACCCGATAATGATAGTTAGTAGTTATTGAATTGTAATTTCTTGTGTCGAAGCAGGTTGCTCGACAGAAGCAAGGAAATGTTGAAGTGTGTCTCAAAAAGATTATGAATTATCTTTATTTTTGTTTGTTTAGCTGAGTAAGTTAGGTTAGTTAGGGTTGTTTGGTGTGCAAGAAAACTCAACCTATAAATAGGGAGGAACACAATTATTGATCATAACATAACATAGAAGTGCAGTTGCACAATTGAATAGAAAATCTCAGTTTGAGAGCATATAGAAACTTTGCAGAATTCACGACTCTTCTTCTTCCCCTTTAATGTTGAAACCCTAACTCCCTCTCTTCCCCAATTCAAGTTTCTTTTCTTCCTTCAATTAGCAATTGTGCAGGAATACAATCTTGAAACAAATGATAGTTAGTTCACTTGAGTGAAGAGTGAAGAACAAGAGAAGTAATTAATCAGAAAGTTGATTCTTGTTCATTAGTATTTGGTTTGGAATTGATCAGGTTTTTGGTGAAATTCTTGATTGGAAATTGGCGTTTTTCCAACATTTGGTATCTAGAGCACTAGTTGAGCGATTTGTGGGAAGCAAAACACGATGGCGATGAATCATCAGGTTGGAAATTTTCTGGCGAGTCTCCCAATTCTAAAGGTTAAAAATTATGAAAATTGGTGTAAGCAAATGAATGTTGTTTTCTGTTGTCAGGATATTTGAGATCTTGTGAATGAGGGAGTGACACCGCTTCCAAAAAATGTGACTGATGAAGAAAAGGATGCACACAAAGAATTGAAGTAGAATGATTATAAAGGTCTCTTTATATTTCATCAACGCGTTGATCCAGATAATTTTGAAAAGGTCAACGATGTAGAATCGTCAAATAAAGCATGGGAAATCTTGGAGAAATCGTTTTGAGGCACGGAGAAGGTGAAAAAATGAGGTTATAAACTCACAAAGAATTTATGAATTACTTCATATGGAAGAAAGTGAAAGCATGATTGATTTTTTCCCTAGGGTTACGAAACTGGTGAATCAAATCAAGGTATGTGGAGAAATGTTGACATCAAAATCAGTAGTTGCAAAGATCTTGAGGTCATTGGCTCTAAAGTTTGACCATGTGGTAGTAACCATAAAAGAGAAAAATATTGGTCAACATTGACAAAGGAAGAGCTTCAAGGGATGCTTGAATCTCATTAACAAAGAATGGTTAAAAGAGGTGCAAGCAAGTCGAAAGGTGATATGGTTTTGCATGCAATCAACAAGATAAAAGAAAGGCAAAGGGAAATGGTTTGAAAATAAAGCTAGATGAGACAAAAACAATTCAATTGGTTGAAATCAGTAAGGATGATGGTCGAATACGAGAAAATACTCATACCAAAGCAATCAAAGAGGTGGTATTGTAGGTAGAGGAAGAGGTGGTGGTCAAAAATTGACAAAATTCATATTCAGTGTTTCAATTGTCAGAAGTATGGTCAGTACTCCAATGATTGTCTTGAAAAAACATAAGAATCAAGATAATGATGTGAAATTTTCAAAGCATGAAGAAGAAGCAATGTTGTTGATCGTCACAACAAGAGATGAAGAAAGATTTTAAGACCAATGGTACTTGGACTTAGGATGATCTTCTCACGTGACTGGTGGAAACGATTGGTTTGTTAACATAAAACCCTCAATGAAGAACATGGTAAAATTTGCAAATGAAAATACTTTAGCAGCTAAAGGTATTGATGATGTTCTAATTATGAGGAAAAATGGCAAAAGGTCAGTAATTTCTAATGTATTATTTATACCAGGCATGAAAAGTAATTTTCTCAACATATGGAAGTTGGTTGAAGAAAACTACAAAGTGTTGATCGAAGACAAAATGATGAGAGTTTTTGACTCAAGTGGAAGGTTAATCTTGAAGGGTCTTATGTCTCAGAATAGAACCTTCAAGATTGAACTTAATTTGATAGAGCACAAGTGCCTTGAAACTACAGCTAGCATGGATGAATGGATATGACACTATAAACTTGGCCATCTCAACTTTAAAGACATCAGGGATCTAAAACGAAGTAACACGATTTCAGGATTACCAGAAACTGACTTTCCAAATGAAGAGTGTGAAGAATGTATGCAAATCAAACATCACAAGAACTGCTTCAACAAGGATACAGGAAGCAAGTCAAAGGCAATTCTCGAAATCATATACTCTGGTATATGCAGTCCTATCCAGGTGGATTCAATTGGAGGTAACATATATTTTTTTCACATTCATAGATGCTTTTAGTCAAAAACTGTGGACTTACCTGATCAAGAAGAAATGTGAAGTGATCGAGGTATTTTCCAAGTTTAAATTTATGGTCGAAAGACAAAGTGGTCAAAAACTCAAGATTCTGAGGACTGATGGTGGTTAAGTATATGTTTCGAAAGACTTCGACACATTATGTGAGAAAGAATGGATTGTGCATGAGGTGGTGCCACCCTACACTCCACAGTAGAATGGAACTACATAAAGAAAGAATAGAACCATCATGAATATGGTGAGAAGTATGTTGAAAGGCAAGCATATATCCAAATAATTATGGGGGAGAAGTTGTGTCGACTGCAACATACATCCTGAATATAAGTTCGACGAAAAGGCTAGAAGGATTCACGCAAGAAGAGTGTCGGTCTGGTGTCAAGCCTAGCTTGAGTCATCTAAAGGTATTTGGATCTATATCACATAGACATGTGCGATATTAGTTAAGAACAAAGCTTGATAACAAGTCAAGTCAAATGATCCTAATAGGATATCATTCGATTGGAGGATAAAAGTTATTCGACCAAGTGAACAAGCAAGTAGTGATCAACAGGGACATGATCATAGATGAGCATATGGAATGAGATTGGGATGAAAATACCAATAAGGATTCAATGAGAATTTATCTGAAGAACCAACAAATAAAGTCAAAGGTCAAGAAAGCACAAACAGACCTCAAAGAATAAGACACATGCTTGCAAAGTTGAAAGAATGTGTGATTACATTAGATGATGTGGTCGATGATGAAGGAAAGCTGGTACACTATATTTTCTATGCAGGTGTCGAACCAATCAATGCAGTTGAAATATTGAAGGATTTAAAGTGGATGAAAGCAATAAATGAGGAACAGACGTCCATCAAAGTCAACAACATTTAGTCTCTTGTCGAATTGCCTCAAGGAAAGAAGGCAATCGATGTGAAGTGGGTATGCAAGGTGAAGTTGAATCCCAAAGGAGAAGTAACTCGATACAAGGAAAAACTTATGTCTAAAGGATTTCTTCAAAAAGAAGGAATCGACTTCGATAGAGTTTTTGCACATGTTGCTAGGATCAAAACAATTAAGTGGTTGTTGGTCTAGAAAATATGAATAACGGGAACATATGTCAGATGGATGTGAAATGTGCATGCCTATATGGTTCCTTAGATGAAGAATTTTATGTTGCACAACATATTGGGTTTGTGAAGCAAGGTGAAGAAAATAAGGTATACAGGCTATATAAAACCCTATATGGACTTAAGCAAGCTCCAAGAGCTTGAAATAAGAAGATAAATATCTTTCTAAAGGAGAAGGAGTTTGTGAAGTGCACAACTGAGTATGAAGTATATGTAAGAAGAAAAAATAGTGAATTGTTCATACTATGTCTTTATGTCAATTATCTGTTGATAACAAGAAGTTGCAAGAAAGAGATCGAAGACTTCAAACATGACTTAATTGAGGAGTTTGAAATGTCATACTTGGGAAATCTCTCATATTTCCTTGGCATCGAATTCTACAAGAGTAGTAGACGCTTGATGATGCACCAAAAAATATATGGAGGAGAAATACTCAAGAGATTTGAGATGCAAGATTGCAACCCAACTTCGACTCTAATTGAGCCCAGATTGCAATTGTCGAATGACACAGATGAAGATGATGTCGATCCAACACAGTACAAAAGACACATTGGATCACATTGATACCTTGGTCACACAAGGAGTTATTGTAACATAACATAGAAATGCAGTTGCACAATTGAATAGAATATCTCAGTTTGAGAGCAGAGAAAAACCCTGCAGAATTCACAACTCTTCTTCTTCTCCTTTCTTGTTGAAACCTAACTCCTTTTCTTCCCCAATTCAAGTTTTCTTTTCTTCCTTCAAATATTAATTGTGCAGCAATATAATCTTACAATCAAGGGTAGTTTATTCACTCAAGTGAAGAGTGAAGAACAAGAGAAATATTCAATCAGAAAGATTGATTATTGTTCATCAAGATTTGGTTCGTAATTCATCAGGTTTTTTAGTAAAATTCTTAAACGAAAATTTACGAATTTTCAACAGTAATGACAAATGGAAAGTTAACCTCATTTTAAATGTCATATTATTATATTTTTTAATCTAAAATCTACGAGAGATTAAAATCGAGTGATTTAAAATATGAGGAGATTAATTATATAATTAAATTGAAATTTTGATATATTAATATTTATATCAAGATATTGTCCCTTTCAAAAAAAATTAAGATACTAAGTAAACATTTCTTTTATACAAGATTCAAATTTTAATTTACCAAGATTAATCTCACATTTTTCTTTCTATCTTATTCATTTTGTCAATGAACCAAACGTATCATAACGAAACATAGCATATCATAAATAATGTGGCCATATTAAGATTAAATGCAACGTACGTGGATTAAATATAGGCCTTATTTCTTTACATCCCATCCACTAATTTTATTTGATTTTAATCATTATTTGATGGTTTGAATTTCCAATTTATAAGTTATGGCATTACGCAGACACGTTGAACGTTAACAAAACTTTGTGAGATTGATAATCGATAAAGAGAAAACTAAATGACGACAGTTGGATTTATCAGGATGGTGTGGTCTTCGGAAGATGTGGCGGGTTGCACGATAGGACTCGAGTTCGAAATCGATGAGCTTTCTCAGGTATTACATGTGGGTTACGTGGTGCTTGAGGAATAACGGTATGAGGACAATCAACGAGGGAAATTGTTTTCTCCGTGATTCATGTGAGAACAAATCTCCTTTCTTCCCACATTCTTTGAGGATACTGGGGAACTCATCACCTATTAATCTCTATTACCAAAAAGTAGGAGATAGACAAATTAGGAAAAAGATATAGTCTTGATTTTTTCAGCTGATCAGAATCTTGAGTGGGTCACAGATTGCATCGACGGTGTTGTATTGTCGAGGAAAAGAGGGGTGTTCCTGCAAGGCACTTCGATGCTAAAGTAAGTAACGGAGAGAGAAGTGAGCAAGTATAAATGAGTATTCTTAGAGTGAATATTTGATATCTGGCCCTCTCATGTGAGAGGGTTTATATAATGCCTCAAGCGCTTGGCCATTGGTCCCCATTTTGGGCCTGGATCGCGGATCCCGATAAATAGGTAACTGCCAGAAATTAGTCGTTGGATTGAACAAACCTGCTCGGACTAGCCGTTACATCAAGAAAGAAGTGATTCCGGGCAGGAGCATTTCGAGGTCGTTTCCAGATGACAACCCTGTGACTTTCGGGCAAAGGTGTAAAGTCGGGAAGTGATGGACAGTCACCCCTAGGATCATGTTAGCTCCTAAATTGGATGTCTGGTTTATCTTATTTTATAACATAAAGATTCTATGAAACATTGGAAGGTTTCGAGGGAAAAGTCATCATGCAGCTTGGTCGAAGGAGTCTTTAGGAGAGAGGAAATATTATAAATGCAAGGTTATAGACTTAAAGAAATATTTGATAAGTGGAAGGTATAAGTTCGACTAAAAACGTTATTGAATGTGCCTTCGACAGAGAATTTAAATTCAAATAGAGGAGGGAATTCTTTGTTCTTATCCAATTCAAAGAAGGACACGTGGAGAGCGTTCAAGAGATGAAGACATGCAGAACGACACTTTTCTGGATTTAGTTTTTAGACCGTTAGAGGAAATTATTTTCGATTGTTATAAACAAGAGATCTCTATGAAGAGATTGGGGTGTGTTCAATCATGTACTATTGACTCAAATTACTCAAAGTATCAAGTGTAAGAGAAACGAATGTGTGAGAATGTACGTTGATGTAACACCATCTTTATTTTAATGCAATTGATCAAGTTTTGCATTAAGAGTTTATCTTTTACTTACATAATTTACTTTCTGCTTTTTACGAGTATTTCGACTTAAGTCTTTTTGCACTTATCTTTCACTTACATTTTGAAAACAAATCATTTTATCATGAACTATGTTGAAGTGTTCATTGCTTTTCTAGACATCATATAAAGAATTAATTAACACATGTCCTAGGATCAATCTGGTCAATCCTATGAGTAACCTACGTTTTAGATTTGGAAGACCATCGGTTGTTTACCAATTTTCACGGTAAACAGGTCATTTGACCATCTCTCCTCGGCTCAGTGGTAGAGAAAAAGTTGGTTCTCATGATCTTAATGGACTGGATTTGGACTATTGGGTCATCCTGGATGCAGGAATGGATTGGGTCATGCCTAGTCATTGGGTTAGTCTAGAATAAGTCTCTAACAACCAATCCATTGAACTAAACCACTGATCTGGTTTAATGATGAACCATTGAGCCGAACTGTCATACCCTAAAATTTGACCCTAAGATACCTACACACCCATTAGCTCAATGGACAGTGTTGAAGTTTATCAGGTCACATCCCCGCAGTGAATCAGGATTCCTGAGTCCCTCAGAGGATTCAAGCAAAGGATCAATCATAAATTCCTAAGATTTTCAACCCTTCAAACATCCTCAAAGGATCAAGTAATTTCAAATGGTGAAGATTCATGCAAATATTGCACAAATTTTTAGTGATCTGAGCCCCGAGGCCCTAGTGTCACAAATTAGGGTTTATAGTCAACTGTGCCCTCCAAAGGAGTCTTTTCATGGGAAATGAGCCAATACTTCCACATGTCACTCAAGGATCTTAACATAACCCTAATAGACCATCTACAAGTATGAATTAAAATCAAAGGATGCAGAGATCAAGAATCCCAAAATTAGGGTCTCATAGTGCCCAAATTAGGGTTTTGATTGATCGGGGAACTCAAATTGGAAAATTTCATCTGGAAATGAGCCAATACTATAGGGAATGGTTTAAATAGCTCACATATATCTTGGAAGTCCATTTACAATTTTGAAATGCCTCAGAAGATGCTCAGTCAAAAAATCAAAAGTCGGGGGTATTTAGTGTAATTTTCATCTGGACCAAAAAGTCAAAGTTTGACGTTTTTGACTTAAAATGATCCCATGACCTATATTACAAGAATATATGGTCCATGAATACATATGATCACAAAAAATCAAGAATTTTGAGGTAACTTGTAAAAGGGGTCTACTTAGAAAATTTGGAAATTTTTCTAAGTTATGAGAAAAAATGTGCATGTATCCTACTTTCAAACACCATATCTTGTGATCCAAGCATCAGATTTTTGTGAACCAAAGCTCAAATGAAAGATTTCATCATAAACCACAAAAGATTCAGCTACATCTGAAGGCTCATGTGAGTTGACATTAATTTTGGTAAAACAAATTGTTTGAAGATGTTGAAAAAAATGTCCTCTGTTGGTTATTATAGAGTGTCAGACAAGATGTCCCAACTTTGTTATTCGACATCTTGGTTTGCTAACTGATATATGTGAATATTTTATGTTATGAGTATTTTAATATTTTAGGTTATAGGATGATTATCCTATGTGGCACTTAAATTAAGGAATCAGGAGGATTCTCAGAAGTGCAAATGTTGCACAAAGAGTTCTTAAAGATATGGAGACATTTTAGGAAACTTGTGATTGAAGAAATCGATTTTTGAAAGAATATTCTGCAGGATTCGTGGTTGTGATTTACTGCATATTGGAAGCCCAAGTCCATTCGTATTAGGGTTTTAAATAGGATGGACCTAACCTAGTTTCAGTATAAAATATAAGGATTTTTATTTTCTTACTGTTCTGGACTGGGCCTCAAGAATGTATGGGGCCACGGCCCAACATGTCGAGCAGAGGCCCATATACTCGAGCAAGGGCACCTCTTAGTCAAACTAGCTGCTTATGCGACGGGCATACACTAAGGACGGGCAAAGAGCACTTCTTCCAGCTCACTTACCACGTCACCCAACTGCCTTGTATTATCTCCTGAAAGATAGGGGCAGTTGGACCAAGGACCAGACCTTTTAGCTAGGTCTTCACGATTCTCACGCGTTCCTCGGCAGTTCCTCCTTGGGCCTAGCTGGTCTAAGCCCATAGAGGGACCTTGGCCCAGCGCTGGGGGCACATTATAAATACCCTTTTTCAGTAAAGGGTCATGTATTCTCACTCATTTTCACTTAACCATACCATACTGTACCTCTTCTCACTTAAGCATTGGAGTGCCTTGCAGGTACACCCCCTTTCTCCTCTTATTCTCTGGCCCTTACTTCAAGTCACTGGAAGGCTCTTCTGATCAGGTGAGATCAGTGGCGCCGTCTGTGGGAAATTAGCTTCCCCTTCTTCCACAACAGAAGATCAAAGCTCAAACACCGTCCTTCCAGCATGTCCGGAGAACAACTCAACGAGCGCAACCGTCCCCTCGTCGACTACACGATGGAAGACAGCCTGCAGTACCATGAAGTGGACACCCGAGATGGTCGTCCAGCCACCCCATCTCCTGAACCCCAGAACAATGGGGACCCACCTCAATTTCAAAACCAGGGGACAGAGGCATTTCAGCCCATCCCCGTTCCCGTCGAGGGAGACGCCACCATGATTGCTATGGTGAATGCCCTCAACCAGGCCAGCTCCATGCTCTACCAACAGCATGAGAGAATCATGGCCCTAGAGGTTGATCGGCAGGAAGTCCGACCTCAGCAAGAGAGGAGGACACAACAACGTCCAGAAGCAACAAAGAAACGAGGACGTCGCTCCCCAGAGCCTAACGTCAGTAGGGCACGTGCCCGCCGTGACTCCGGTCGATCGAGAACGTCACCAAGGCGCGATCGAAGTCCCGACTATAACGAGCTCTCCCCACCAAGGAGCGACGAAGAAGACCTTCATTGCCCCCTGTCACGGGCAATAATGGAAGCTCCACTCCCCAAAGGCATGGAGAAACCTCCCAATCTGGCCGTATACGACGGGACTACCGACCCCGACGATCACGTCGACAACGTCAACGCAATGCTTGACTACCGCAATGACATCACTGGGCATCTCAAGTGCAGGCTGTTCTCGATGACCCTCAGGAAAGGGGCCATGGCCTGGTACAAGAGCTTGGCCCCAGAATCCATCACATCCTGGAGAGTTATGAGATCCATGTTCACGAGGCATTTCACAGCCTCCCGACGCCATCCCAAGATAGAGGCAACCCTTGAAGCCATAGTACAAAAGAAAAATGAAACATTGCGCTCGTACATCGAACGATTCAACCAAGAAGCTGTCGAGGTGGACACCACTGAACACATGAAGAAATATCTCCTCGAGAGGGGACTCTTGCCCGGTAGTGAGCTCAGCCGAGCCGTTGGGATAGAACCTCCCCGCACCTTGAATGACCTCCTGCATAAGGCCCAGGCCTACATCAGATACGAGGAAAAGCAAGGTGCCCACAACGCTCGCAGCAGCCGTAGTACTGGAGATACCGATCACCCCAAGCGCGAAGATCCGAACATTCCCCGTCGAAACGGAGATAGACGACGGGAAGAGAAACCCCGCGAACCTCGGGAAGGAAGAGGCCCCGCGGGCCGATACAGCGAGTATACTTTACTGACAGCTCCCCGCGAGCGTATCCTCGCCGAATGCATCAACTCCGAGTTCAAACAGGGCAGAGTGAGGTTCCCAAAACCATCTGCACCCAAGCCTCACACCGACAAGTCCAAATACTGCATGTTCCACAGAAGCCACGGGCATGTGACCGAAGACTGCGTTCACTTGAAAGATGCAATAGAGATCTTAATCCAAGAAGGGCACCTTAAGCAATACACTAGGAGGAACGAAACTTCCAAACACGAAGAGCCGGAGAAGAAGAGACCTCGGGAGGACACACCCCCCGACGAGTCTCCTTATCAAGTGGCCCTTTTCGTATCACGTCCAGAGGATTTCAGCTTCCCCGAGACACTTCCCGAAGGCCAGATCGCTGCACTCAGTCCCTGGGAAGACTTTCCGACTTCCCTCGTCATATCGGGCGGAGAGATGAACGGCGAGGCCGCCGCCCTTTCAGTAAAACGCAAGTTCGAAGAGCTCCTACTGACCGCACCCGAACAAAAGGCAACGCTGACAAAGTACCGGGGCAAATCCAACCCAATATCTTTCTTTTTGGAAGAGCTTTCGGGCGGTTCTCCAAATTCGGGCATCCCACTATTGATTACAGCTAAGATGGCTCAGTTCGACGTCAGACGTATTCTGGTCGATCAAGGCAGCTTGGTGGAGATCATGTATGTCCACCTTTTCAAGACTCTGAAATTAGACAAAACCAACCTATCTCCCTACGTCGGATCCGACCTCCAAGGATTCAACGGAGCCACAACTAAGTCGTGGGGCTACGTCGAGCTCCTCGTCACCTTCGGAGAATAGGAGACGACCAGAGAAATCAAAATCCAGTTCCTGGTCATAGAGTGTCCCTCTCTTTACAATTGCATCCTCAGCCGCCCGACATTGGCCGAGCTGACCGCGGTCCCGTCTACCGTCCATCTGAAGATGAAGTATTACACCAAACTAGGCCGCGTAGTCACCATCCACGGCGACATTGAAGCTGCCCGAAGGTGTTACGACGCCGTAGTGAAAGGACAAGCTACGGTCAACACAAAGAGCAACAAAAAACCCAAGACCGAAGATCCTCCCCTTCAGGGAATCAATGCCATCGACCTCGATTGTCGCATCGGCCAGGACGAAACTGAAGAATGGAAGCCCACCGAGGATCAGACTCCCGAACACCCATTCCGGCCAATCCCAGACGGAGAGTTCGAGCTCATTCCTCTGGGCAACGACCATGGGAGAACAGTAAGAGTAGGCAAAGGATTGCCCGAGGAAACGAGGGAGCAGCTCGCGACGTGCCTCAAGGAGAACTCGGATCTCTTCGCATGGAATGCTGCAGAAATGCCCGGTCTAGATCCTGAGGTCGCGTGCTACCAACTAGCTTTGGACCGAGCAGTCAAGCCCATGGCACAGCGTAGGCGCAAGAAATCCCCCGAGAAAGCGGAGGCTGCCGAGCGAGCTGTAAAAGACCTCTTAGAGGCAAATTTTATTTCTGAAGCCCAATACACAACCTGGCTCTCTGATGTAGTCCTCGTTAAGAAAAATAATGGAAAATGGCGCATGTGTGTTGATTATACTGATCTTAATAGGGCATGTCCCAAAGATGCTTTCCCTCTCCCTAACATAGATAAACTCGTTGACAATTCTGCAGGTTTTAGACTTTTGTCCTTCATGGATGCATATAGCGGATATAATCAAATCCCTATGTCAGATACGGACAAGAGGCACACGGCGTTCATGACCCCGACCGGCAATTACTCCTATAACGTAATGCCCTTCGGACTTAAGAACGCTGGGGCCACATACCAGCGCATGATGAACAAAGTCTTCAGGAGAGAGATAGGGGATATGCTCGAGGTATACATGGACGACATGATCATCAAATCACACGAGGAGGTCGACCATGCTTGACACATTTACAAAGTCTTCGAGCAGGCGAGACAGTGCAAAATGAGGTTTAACCCTGAAAAATGCACGTTCGGCGTCCGGGCAGGAAAAATCCTAGGTTTCTACCTCACTGAGAGGGGAATCGAGGCCAACCCCGACAAATGCCGAGCATTCTCGGAATTTCCGACCCCGAAGACCAAATAATCCATCCAATCCCTCAACGGGGTGCTCGCCTCACTCTCCCGTTTCATCGCCAAATCTGCCCAGCACGCATTACCTTTCTTCAGACTCCTTCTTAAAGAGGCCAACTTCGAATGGACCGACGAATATGAACGGGCACTACTCCATTTGAAGAAGGTCCTCTCCGAGCCCCCGGTCCTATCACGACCGTTGGAAAGAGAGACCTTATACCTGTATCTGTCCGTAGCAACCGAAGCCGTCAGTGCCGTCCTAATAAGAGAAACTGACGAAGGACAAAAACCCATTTATTTCACGAGAAAAGCGCTCCAAGGCCCCGAACTCAGATACCAACAAATTGAAAAGGTCGCCCTGGCTCTCATAAATGCAGCAAAGAGACTACGTCACTACTTCCTCGCCCATACGGTCAATGTGAGAACCGATCAACCAATCAAACAACTCCTCGGGCGACCAGATATGGCCGGCAGAATGCTAAAATGGTCACTAGAGCTTTCCGAATTCGATATACAATATGAGAACAAGAAGGCCCTGAAGGCTCAAGCACTAGCCGACTTAGTCGCGGAAATGACCCACAGCCGGACACCGACGGACGGCGCCCATAAATGGACGATCTTCATCAACGGAGCCTCCAGTACGGCAGGCAGCGGAGCCGGAATCATCCTCGAGAACGAGGACGGGATCCTGATTGAGGTCTCGCTAGCACTGGCATTCCCGACATCAAACAACCAAGACGAATACGAGGCTTTCATCGCCGGTCTGAGATTGGCCGAAGACCTAGGAGCAAAGGAAGTAAAAATATCAAAAGACTCCCAACTCGTGGTATCACAAGTACGGGGAGAATACCAGACCAAGAACGACCACCTTATCGAGTACTTAGCTTTAGTCAAAGAAAGACTCGCAAAATTCGAGAAGTGGGAAGTTCAACACGTGCCTCGCGAGCACAACACACGGGCTGACATTTTGTCAAAGCTAGCTAGCACGAGAAAGAAAGGCGGAAACAAATCAGTAATCCAAGAAATCCTCCCTCGACCTAGTTTCGAAAAGCCACCTCCTCCACTTGAGGTCAACGTGATCAGGGATACTCATTGTTGGATGATGCCCATCTATAATTACCTCACGAAGGGCGAACTCCCCGCCGACCCTAAAGAGGCGGCCGTCACCAAATGTAGAGCATGCTCGTACGTTCTCCTCGAAGGGAAACTCTACCGTAGGGGATTTTCCATCCCATTACTTAAATGCGTCGAGGAAGAGAAAGTTCCCGACATATCGAGGGAAATACACCGAGGAATCAACGCCCAACATCCCGGCGAACGATCACTTGCACGAAAGGCTCTTCGAGTAGGTTATTATTGGCCGACTATGCAACACGACTCCAAAGAACACGTCAAAAAATGCGACAAGTGCCAACGGCACGCCGACATGCACCTCGCACCCCCGAACGAATTAAAAACACTCTTCTCTCCTTGGCCCTTCGCATGGTGGGGCATGGACATCCTCGGGCCCTTCGTAACCGGATCATACCAGAATAAATACCTCATCGTAGGGGTAGATTATTTTACCAAATGGATCGAAGCAGAGGCGCTGGCTAAAATAATAGCATAGAACATTCTTCGATTCTTTAAAAGAAATATCCTCGCACGGTTCGGCGTACCCCAGGTCCTCATCACGGACAACGGGACACAATTCACGGACGGAAGATTCCAAGACTTCGTGGTTGGCTTAGGTACTAAACAACATTTCACATCCGTCGAGTACCCTCAAACAAACGGGCAAGCAGAAGCGGCCAACAGGGTAATCCTGCGCGGACTAAAACGCAGACTCGGCGAGGCGAAAAGAGCGTGGGTCGAGGAATTACATAGCGTCCCGTGGGCTTACCGCACGACACCTCACTCCACAACCGGGGAAACCCCATTCCGACTGACATACGGCACCGAAGCAGTCATCCCAATAGAAATACGTGAACCGACGAGACGCATAGAGGAACCCCTAGACGAGGAAATGAACGACGAGGCACTTAGAGCCGAGTTGGACCTCGTCGACAAGATCCGCTCCGAAGAAGCCCTTAGAGAAATATCCCTCAAACAAAAAATAGCCTTGCGCCACGACGCGAAGGTCATAAAAAGAGAATTCCAGGTGGGCAGCCTGGTCCTCAGAAGAAACCAAAAAAACCCAAGAGAAGGTAAATTGGCTGCCAACTGGGAAGGCCCCTACCGTGTCCGCGACAAGACGAGCAACGGGGCCTACTATTTAGAAAACCTACAAGGCGAAGAACTTGCTCGACCATGGAACACAAAGAAACTTAGACAATATTACAGCTGAATATGTCACGGGGATATGTGGGAGGTACGACCATGCTCTTCACCCCCAAAACTACAGGGAGGAACCACGCGACCCGGGGACGAACACGCCCCCTCCAGCGAACACAACCCTCCCCGACAGTTGGGACCTCGGTCGAGCCCCAACGTCGCAGTACCAAGATCGGCAGGGCACCCAGCTCGCGATGGGAAAGCCCAAGCCCCGGGGCCAGAGTTCCAGATCACGAAATCAGTTTCGATCTTAGACGGGCGCAACGCCCGCTACCTCGTCGGTTCCCTAAACCGACGAGACAAACATGGTCGAGCATAAAACAGTTCATAAAAATGCAAGATACAAACTAAATAAAAACCGAGAAAAGTGAACAGTTAAAAACAAAACATTCATTCATTGACGGCCAAAAGAAAAAGACAAGTGTGCCCGAAGGCCAATATTCGTACAAGCTGGGCACGCAGGCCATACAAGTTAGGCACGCAGGCCATACAAATAAACAAAATAAAATTCTAAGACTCTTCCCGGAGTTACACTTCCTCTTCTTCTTCGCCTTCTCCCAGATCCTCTTCGGCCTCGAAAGGACACACGATCTCCCCATCCCGGACGCAATAATTATGGGTCGACCCCTCCGTCACCAACTCAGGATTTAATATCCTCAGCTGCTCGACAGCATTGTCAAAACCCTCCTTGAATACAACTATAAGGTCCTGGTTGAGTGAGCGAATGTGTCCTACCAGCTCACCCCGGGAACCGAGAGCGAGCTCTTCTTCACTCTCGTCAGCCAAAGGACGGACATTGTCCTCGAGCAGAGCAAGACGAGCACGCAGTCCAACATTCTCCTCAACCACCTTCTGATGCTCAGCGGCTTGCTCCTCCAGACTCACTTTGGCCGCCTTCAGCATGTCTCGCTCCTCTTTGGCCTCATCTAACTCTTTCTTCAGCCCCTCCTGTAGCTGATGCTCCTCCTTGTAATCCGAAAAGTCCTTGGACAGCTTGTCTTTTTCAGACCGGACCTGCAGAAGGGCGTCCTCCAGAGAGGCCGTGGACATAGAGGTGTCGGTCAGAACCATGGCCGTTTCCATCACCCTGATGACAGCGGCCAGATCCTTAGCCAATTATTTGCGCCGGACACCAGCCTCCCGGTTCAGAATAGCCTTCGCCTCGGACGCTGGTGTCATACCCCAAATTTGTCCTACCCATGTAATTTTGCTCTCATTTGAATTCCTGTTATTTAAAGTATTAACTGTTATTCAAAAAAAAATATACATGTTTTGTTCTTAATGTTTAAGTATGGCAAGGATGACTCAGCTATCAAAGTCATCAAGAGAAATGGGTGTACCGTGATGGATAAAAAAAATAAAGCTGAGTTTGGTCTAATCTTAGTCAGGAAGGAGGGCATGTTCATGGGATCCATAGTATTGTTCAAAAAATTTGTTCCATCTTTGATTCAAGCAGCATTAGAAGAATGTAAGATAATTCCTATCATTCCATATGGATTCTTTTTTGGTTATGAAAGTTTTTTTTAGAGAAGATTCAAATCTGGGTTTTGGCACATGATTTTCTTAAATGGAAAGATTTGTAATGTTCATGTCAAGATTGATTCAAGGGAGGTCCCTCGTTGTACTAGGGTCAAGTGCAAGTTGGCTACTGTTTTTGTCAATAAGCAAGTTCAAAATCCTTATCTTCAAACTCAGGGCTATTTGTCTCAAGTTTATTTCAATTGTGGTTGCAAGATTGGGTTCTATTTTCATTACACTCAGTTCAAAGAAATTCAAAAGAGAAAATCATAAAGATTAATGAATTCTAAGTTGTTTACAAACTAATCAAGTCACAATGGAAGAAAATTATTACAAAACCATGAGATCAATTTGTGTCAAGACTTGATTGGATTCCAAGCCTTATTTCAAATTCGGCCAGACCATAATTATGAGAAGAAGTTTGCATACTACGTGTGGATTAGTGCAAGCCATGTGCTGGATTTTTCCATTGGTGTTACAATTTGTTTCAAGTCATGATACATATCCATTATTCAAATCTCTAAGTGTCATTACAAGTAAAGATCATAACCTTCAATTCTATTTCATCCAATTACTAAATATACAAGTTGTAGGCAAAAAGATTTAAGTACAGCTAGTTATTACAAGTATGGATTTGACAGAAATTCGCAACAGCTACAAAAACCAATGCATCCATGAGCCAAAAGTGTCCTTTACTCCATGACTCCATGATCAAATTGCCTTGATTCTTCTTCCTCAAGAAAAATTCCTCGTGTCATCAAAAAACAAGGAAATGGATAAAGTGAGTGAATTATAGGATCATGTACCATTGCCAATTCAAATACATTCAGTAGAATCATAGTCTCCAAGCATGTTTGCAAACAGAGAAGTTCAGTACAACATCAAACCAAAATTCATGCTAGCCTAGGTCACATTGATTTCTTACTCTTGTTTCAAGTGCACTCTGTTCGCCAAAAATCCTCATTAAACTCTCATATCTAGGCTTTTAGCTCCGGGATTCCTCCCATCGAATCATCATGAAAATCACGGCTCGTCAAAGTCCTCTCATTAATTTGTTTTCAACCTACAAAACAGATGTGATAAAGATTTTTCAGTATCATATTGCCATAAGGATTGAGTCAATAAAACATGACAAGAACAGTGTGAGTACTCTTCAGCAGACCAACATCAGTTCTTTGTCATCACAAGGTAGGATGAGTGTGATCCAACCAAATCTAATGTTTTAACTCCAACTGAGACATCAGGAACATCAGATGATGCAGAATCAATGGTAAAAACAATCAATATTCAGCAATACAAATACGTAATAACAAAGGCCATGATATTCATAGTGAGAAGAGAATCGTAAAGAGGGGTGTCAGCAATAGAACCTTGTTACAAGTCATTTCATTTTTGATACTTGACCTGCAGGTTTTATCAATCCACTCCCTAGGTCATCCATCATCATCTTTATAACCTACAGAACACAAGCAGAAATTCATACCAAGAGATTAGTACAAAGTCACTGAGAAGATTTAAAAAGGCTCCAAAGAATATGCAGACTAGCAGCTAATACCTTGGACCAATCCATAACCTTTCAAAACCTGCAAGGTATCTGCGAACCATCAACAAAACATGAGTACAAGTTGCAGCTACGTGAACAAACAAAATCCTAAAATGCTCAAAAGGTCATTACAATACCCCAACCTTCATTGCTTCAGGATCTATTCCATTTTTACTCACCATTATACTTCACACGCCAATACAACGCGTTTCCTCGTTCAACTTTCCATCAACCAGGACCCCAAGCCTTCTTCCACCGTAAATCATATTTTCTTGCACTCTCCAGACTATCACCTGCATCCAAGATCAATACGTCATGTATCGTACGGAAAACATAGAGAAAATTCAATGGCATACGCATAAGACAAGGGAGCAATCAAGGCCTATCAAAATGGTGAAAGAACGATATGCTTCAAGGCCAACCGAAGTAATTACCTACATACAAGCAAAAGGTTACTGAGTTATTATTGATAAGAAAAAAAGATAATTCATGTTTATAACTGCAGTGAAAAGAATACATAACTGTAAAAATTCAAGGCAAATTTCATCCGGGACCACACATCTTTGCTTCTAGAAACCATGTCAAATTCACTACAGACAAAGAAAATTGAATGAGTCACCAAACGGGTCCCCACAAAATCGTTTGAGCACTCCTCTCTAACGGTTTGAAGATTTTCATAGCTCATCCTGCACATGTGAACGAATATACTTCAGAAGATCCTCACTCTCACGTATGATCTTTACCTCAAATCTCCTATAAAATGATTCTTCAATCATTGGCAGAGGCGGGGCGACCAACAACACAGAGAAATTGACACACGACACCACCACCTAAAAACCCTAGAATACACAAAAAAATTCGTCAGTGAAACCCTACAGAAATCCCCTCTAAAACGACACCTTCGCCAAGCCCTTCTTCACCAAAGCACCATCAAACTCATAAATTGAATCTGAAACCTTCACTCAACAAACTACAACAACAAAAGCAACAAAAAAAGATTTCAGAAGAATTGAAAAGAAGAAAAGCAGTCAAAAAATTAGCGTATACGAGGAACAAGTCTTTTACCGCAGCCGCAAAAGGTTTCTGAATTGGTAGATCGTTATCAATTTCACTTCAAATCCGAACTGTTGTTGTTGGAGCTTCGTTTTCTCCTTTGTTTATGCTTGGTTTCTCGCTATAACATGTAGTTGCATCGTCCTAATTAGATTGGGGGTTAGGGTTTCAATTGGGACGAGGGTTTTCTTTCTCTGTGACATTGATGATGATCTCATGTTGTTCTTCGGTTTTCTTTCTTGATTTCATGATAGTATGTTTGGTTGATGATGCTGATGGTACGCAATGAAGGTTCGTCCTCTTCTCTGAAGAAGAGTGAGAATCGAGTATATCCTTTATCAGTGGAAATGTGTTGCTTAAGTTTGCTGGTTTTAACTTTAATGTTTTTTTCGTCCTTTCCAAATCTGACTTCTCACTGCCCAATAACACAGCAGCTTTTAATTAATGTCTTTATCTCACCTTTCCATTCATTTGACACAACCCATGAGGCCATGCGGCTAGGGTTTCTTGTTCTCTCTGTTTATGTTAATATAATAAGTTGGGTAGTGGGAGTGGACCGGGTCAGCATGACCCGCATCTCACTAATAGGGCCTTGATTCTCAAAAGATAAAAATGGTTATGTTTTTTTAATAGTGTCTTTGTTTTATTTTTTAAAAAAAAAATATAAGATTTTAGGGTTTTTTATACAAATGTCTTAAAGCATGTATTAGAATATGGTTTGATATGTTTCCATTTTTTATTTATTTATTTATGGGCCAATGATATATTAAAAGGCCAATTTTTCGCCCGATTTTAATCGGTGATATTTGGTCAATATGAGGCCCTCATTGTAATTAAATTTTTATTATTTTATTATTTCGACAAACAAACATGTAATTTAATTTAATTTAATTTATTTTATCTTGATATTATTTAATTCATTTAATTATTTAATTCATTATTTTATTCTTATTTAATTCTAGCAATTCAATTTATTTTATTTTCGCATTTAAAAATTACGTTTCGACTCCTTATAGAATGATTCCGATTTTGAATCGATTCTAAGGTAGTTCACGAAATAAATTTCGCCGCGTCCCGAAAAGGTCCAATGCCTTCGAATAGTTGCGCTCGATTAAAAGGTCCAACGCCTTCGAATAGTTGTGTCCCGATTAAACAGGTCGAACGCCTTCGAACCGTTCAAAAACACTGCACACACGCTTTCTCTTGGGCTAATTACGACGAGACCTCTTTATTTTTTGCAATCCCCTGTATTTATTTTGTATCCCTCTCCCATTAATTTGTACGCATCTTTATTTTCCATATTTCATTTATTTCTGAATCCTTGGTCCAACGCCAAGCGATCTCACTTGCACACTTGCACTTTATTTTCCAGTTATTATTTCGTTTATTAGGATCCTCCTATCCTTGCGAGCCAAGCGCATTGTGCCTCGCTAAACAAACTACAAAATAAACCTCCATTTTGCATTTACCCTCTAAACCTCAAACAACCAAAATGTTTCGATTAGATCCAAACCCTTGATCCAACGTCAAGCGGTCTGAGGAAATAAAACATTCTAATAAAACGAGAAGATATGTACGCCACGAGCCTTAAGCGGTAGAAAGGAGGATAACGAGCTCTCGTTACTCGCTCCGATTATTTCGACGCAGGACACTCGTCTTGTTGGGCGAGATAAATTATCCATAGTCTTTAGTGCATTTCAACTCCTAAACCCTTTCATCAACGAAAGGTAATAAAATCAACAACCATTACCCTTAGTAGGCCGAACTACGAGGCTCTGACTTTCCCATTGCACACGGGAGTACGTAGGCACGAGGATCCCCATCCTTGCCGAGCACCTAGGTTCAATTTAACTTATAATTCAACTCATTTCCCTCTAGCAAGCAATTCGTTTAAGCATAGACATCCTTTCGCGCGTGATAACTTAGATGGTTCCCATCGAGTACGATGGATGTAGGGGGTGCTAATACCTTCCCCCTGCATAACCGACTCCCGAACCCAAGCAATGGTTCCGTTGACCTTTGTCCTCATCCTTTTCCCCCGGGTTGTATCTATATCTTCCCTTTCCCTCTTCGGGAATAAATAGAATTAGGTGGCGACTCTTCAGTCCGTCCGGCGCGTGACTCCGTCCTTTCGGATCACGTAAGGTCGTATTTTTCGGGGTACGACAGCTGGCACAGCTATGGCGTCCTCAGTCTTGAAAAAATCCTGCTCTATGTAGCAGGGAGGCAGTAAGTAACTTTCGAGGCCACCTGGACTTTCGCTCCCCGCTAAAGTTGACCTGGGGAGTGTCCCATCCGGGTGCTTCTGCTTGTGGAGAGGGGAGGTTGATGGAGGCGGACTGTCCGGGATGTTGATCATAGAGGCACGCGGAGGGGAAGAGGGCAATGGACTCGCTGTGTTCGAGGTCCCAGCCCCTGAGTCACCAGCTACCTCCTGGACACGAGGAGCGGTCTTCTTCTTCTTTTTTGGGACCCTGTCCGGAGCACCTGCCTGGTTAGCCAACTTAAGAACCCGGTCGCGAGTGGAGGGCATAACACCTACAAAACGGAGACACAAACATCAACAGGCGAAAACATAAAACAAAACAGCATAAGAATAAAAGAAACACCTACTTAATAATTCCATGGCTTGATCTTCGGTCTTACACTTGAGCAATGCCTTGGTATTGATGAGACGAGGCTCGCAGAGCGGCATCCTGACCTCATCAAGATAAGGCACGCCCTTTCGGTAAACCCAGACCGCCAGGTTGAAACTCTGCACATACTCCACTAGCCTCTTATAAGCAAGTCTATCCTCGACACCTAGGTTCGAGAACTTGACCCGATAATGACTGGTGGAGAGGTCGAAGTGGTCGGGCTGTCACCTCAATGGTATCTTCGACATAAGCTTCTCTTCCCCATCCGCATCTTGCTTGTAGTAATAAAGAGAGTGCAGGGCGGCACGGGTGATCGGCCTCACTACATACCACCGCCCTTTGAAGTGGCGGGCATAATCTACATATGTCTTGAACAACCTCACGGGCTGTTTGAAGGAGACCCAGCTATGACGCCCCCGAAGACCAGACTGCTGGAGATGGAAAATGTGGAAGAAGAGGGCCCGGGTACACCCAATACCGAGGAAGCGGCAGACCAGCTCGTACGCCCGCATGAAAGCGATGGCATTAGGGTGTAACTGTGACGGCGCCAGCCGAAGCCATTTGAAGATAGACATCTGGAAGGAGTTGAAGGGAAGCCTAACCCCCGCCTCTCGGAAAGAAAACTCGTACATGGCGAATTTCTTCCCCGGGAAACGGTGACATATCTGGTCCGCCTCTTTGGGAGCCCGACAATGCCAGTTTTCAGGATCCTCACGGCTTCGATTTTCCACCACGGCGTAAGCGTGAGTCGACTCGTCGCAAAAGTAAGACTCCTCGTCCAAGGGTTCGTCCACAACCCAAGAGAGGTCATTTTTCCCGGATGAAGAGACGTGTTCGGTACCACCCCTGGCATTTCCTTCCTCGACAGATAAGCGCGCGATATCCGCATCCACGGGCCGCGGTCCAGTTTCTTCTCCTCTTGGTCGAAGACTCCCGGTTGCACCTGAAACGCAGACAGAAAGAGTGAATTCGACATCGTATCAAATCCACCCTTCCACCGCAGGTCAAGTGAAAGGGCGTAGGGTCGACCTTCGCGGGCAAATGAAACCCTGGCCCGCGAAGCGACACCGGCGCAGGTTCTACCCACTGCCACAGGGCCTAGTTGGGAAATTCCACGCATGTTCGCAGCAGTCATATGCACGCGAATGTTCTTTGCCCCGGGCAAAAATTTCATACATGCTTATGAAATTTTTGCCCGGCACATTCATTTACGCATGAAATTTCTGCCTGAGACAGTCCAATCCTAACTCTATTTTTTACATTTACAACCTATTTAACCGTTTCTAAGTTAAATCTACCCATTCTATACGGATAAAACATGCATTCATAGCTATTAAACGCAGAAAATCATGGAAAATAGAGGATTTAAAGGCAAAAACAGTACCTGACATAGTGAAAGTCAAAAAGAGACGACGGCGCTCGAGCAGCAGCGGTGGTTCAGGTGGTGAGACGGGCGGAGATGAGAAATTTCTTCAGAGCTTCCGGTGAACGTCTGAGCGAAAAAGTTCAAATGAAATCATTCAACCCCCTTTTATAGTCATAGGCGCGTGGATTAACGCGCTAGATCATCATTGCATACTGCCTACGCCGCCGTTTGCACACTAAACGAAGCGACGCACCATTAATACTGAAACACATCAATCCATAGAGAATTTGGAACGACGCCGGGAAACTATACGCCTCCCCGACTCTACGAAACGTCCTCGACCCCGTAAGGCGTCCTCGACTCCCTTAAAAAACATCATGTTGACCCGACCAAATGCCCGCTACTTTGTCTGTGATGCCTGCGCCCGACTGTATTTCAAGTCGTCACTCTGACCCGGAGACTCGACTTGGGGGGCTCCTGTTCTGGACTGGGCCTCAAGAATGTATGGGGCCACGACCCAACATGTCGAGCAGAGGCCCATATACTCGAGCAGGGGCACCTCTTGGTCAAACCAGCTGCTTATGCGACGGGCATACACTAAGGACGGGCAAAGAGCACTTCTGCCAGCTCACTTACCACGTCACCCAACTTCCCTATATTATCTCCTGAAAGATAGGGGCAGTTGGACCAAGGACCAGACCTTTTAGCTAGGTCTTCACGCTTCTCACGCGTTCCTCGGCAGTTCCTCCTTGGGCCTAGCTGGTATAAGCCCATAGAGGGACCTTGGCCCAGCGCTGGGGGCACATTATAAATACCCTTTTTCAGTAAAGGGTCAGGTATTCTCACTCATTTTCACTTAACCATACCATACTGTACCTCTTCTCACTTAAGCATTGGAGTGCCTTGCAGGTACACCCCCTTTCTCCTCCTATTCTCTGGCCCTTACTTCGAGTCACTAGAAGGCTCTTCTGATCAGGTGAGATCACGTAGTAATAGGGTTTTTAGCTCTCTGAGCCTCTCTTGTATTGCATTGAATACTTGCTAAGGACTGTGTGATTTTGAGTTGTAACTTTGTTCTGTCACTGTTGTGATAAAAAGGGATTTGAGAATGGTCTCATTCCTAAGAAGAGTTTTAGGTAGAAGACTAGGATTGGGTAGTTTATGCAAAGTTACAAACGATGGAGTTTGACTTTATCTAATACTGCATAGTGAAGATCCTGAATTGGTATCCCCCAGAGTAGGTTGTTAAAAATGAACTGGGTAAACATTTTCTGTGGGTTCTTTATTTTTTGTACTGTTACTATTTTTGTTGCTTTAACTCTTATCCTACTAGGCAGAAATCAAGTGTTCTAACATCTTGTTAAGACATCTTCGAGTATCGTCTATATCAGATTTTTAATTGGTATCAGAGCAGGCACCCTGCTCTACATCTGGGGTGAGATTCAGGGACGATACTATCTGGTGCGATGGACAAGGAAGATAATCCACAAAATAAGCTTCATGTTCTGGATGGGACAAGCTATGATCTTTGGAAGGTTTGAATGATCACATATCTAAAGACTGATCCTAAGATATGGAAAGCTGTTTCAAAGGGATGGGATCCCCCTAAGGATAAAGATTCCTCAGGAATAGAGAATGAGGTCGTAAAACCATAGGCTAACTAGGATGAGGAAGATGATAAAAATGTTGAAGTCTCCAGTACATTCTTCTTATCTTATAGGTACTTTGGACAGTATCTCTTCCAGTGTCTGGTCTTACCACAATAGTGAAGGTGCGTAAAACACAAGGAAGGGGGGGTTGGAATTGGGTTTTCTTTAACAACTAAAAATAACTTCTAATGACAAGTTGATTTATCCTGGTTCGTTTGAACTCAAACTACGTCCAGTCCACCCGCCAAGGTGATTTTGCCTCTATCGCTGAGGTCTTAATCCACTATTCAATAAATGAATACACACACTGACCTACAGTCAATGTCCTCTTGAGTCTTCTGACTGAAACTAGTCACTCAAGGGATTTTACTTAACTATTACAATAATAAAAATATAGTAACTATATTGCTTCTAATAAAGCTAAGATCACTAAGTGAATGTTACAATATTTTAGCACAAATGAATCAGTCTTTTTCTCGTGAGTGTATTACTTCAAATCTTCAATTTGATTCCTTTATATAGTTCTTGAATAATTGTAGTCGTTGTAGACATTTTGAGCTAATTTAGGATATTAGTTAATACCATAAATTCCTTCCATACCAAGAGATACTTGTCTTTACCATTAATTAATATATTCTTTAATTAATGTCTTCATTATGAAGATCATCATCTTCTAGACGTAAATCAGAGATAATAAAGTCTTGATGCGCAGCCATTAAACCATGTCATTAAATGATGGATTCTTCATTAAGTGTATCTTCTATATATGGCTCAATGTATCTTCTAATAATGCACGTCTCCTTTAAATAACTTCCTCTTCTACACATATAATAAAGAGAGTTATTAGAACTTCTATTCTTGCATAATAATATTTGTTATCATCAAAACTCTTAGAGGTTTAGAACCATAATTGTTCTAACAATCTCCCCCTTTTTGATGATGACAAAACATTTATTTAGATTTTGAGAATAGAGTTTAATAGGATTAGAAGAACTCCCTTAGATTAAATTAAATCATAAATTTCTATTAGAAGTTCCTTCAGAAGTTTTATCCTTCAGAAGTTTCATTAGCCTTAGCTCCCCCTGAGTTGATTACTTGGCCTGTTTCTATTTTAGAATCACAACTCAAATAGTTTTATTAGAATTTATATGTTAGAGGAAAATCATGATAAACTGCTATAGATCAAGATCTTCTACATTTCTCCCCCTTTTTGTCATAATAAAAAAGAATAAATGCAGAAAGAATGCAAGAGTATAGAAGCAAAATAAGTTTTCATTAAACAGAATCAAAAGCCAATAAGAACATAACCAGTAGAACTTAAAAAGTCATGAAAAACAGAAGATAAAGCAGAAAAAAATAAGCAGAAGATAAACAGAAAATCAGGGATGCATCTTAGTAACTAAGGCCTCCAGCAGAGACTTGATCTCAGAGGATGATTCCACTTGCTTTCCAATCATTGTCTTCAATTCAGCAGTAGTTTCGTCTTGCTTATCCAGTCTTTGCTTAACCATCTCATTTTCCTTCTCCAATTCTTCCAAGGTCTTCAGAACAAGATTGGTTGGCAGAGGTTCTTCATCTTCTGGAGCAGCTTGATTCTCAGAAACTTCTTCAGTTGCTGGTGATTGAGCAGATTCAACATCCTGACCTTCATCAGAAGGTACCAAAACCATTTGAAGACTAGAGTTTGAATCCAGAGGTTCTGACTCTGTCCAGGGTTTGTTGTCCAGCAGAAATGGTTTATTCTGTTCAATGTTTGAGACAACTGCCTTGAGATACTCACAGAAGTTCTGATGAGCAAGGTCATAGCAGATGTCCTTTAGCTTTTTGGTTTCAGAATTGAACCATTTTCTGAACTTGGCCCACAGAAAGTCAGAAGCAGCTGGGTCAGGTAGCTCTGAGCAAGCAGCCTTCAGATCCTCTATCCTGAATTTCATTTCTGTTTCAAAAGCAATAAGCAGTGCAGAAATGTCTGTTTTTGTGGGTTTTGGTTTTGGTGCTGGTATGGCAGTTTTATTCGAGACAGAGGATAATTTGTGTAGAGCTTCAATATTGACAGAGGTTCTAAGGGGATTTTCAGGTTCAGCTTCTTTTGGTGGTGTGTCAGGGATGGTGATGAAAGTTGGTGAGTTAGGAGGGGTAGACTCATAGGAAGACAGGGAGCTTTCTCTTATTGGTGAAAGATTAAAAACAAGGCCATCAGAATTTAGTGGTTGGAAACTACTATGGTGGTGTGTTTCAAAAGTTTGAGAAGATGGGATTTGTTCAGATTCTGGGGGTTGGAAATCATCAATGTCAGAAAGAACATGTTGAAGGGCAGTGTGTGTTTCAGCTGATGGTGAACGATCTATATCAGATAGAGGGGTTGTGTCAATTTGTTGAAACCCATTATCTTTCAAGCTGTTGAAATCCACAAAAAGCTCACACAGAACTTCAAGTTTGTCAGTTGGAGTAAGAAGGGTCTTCACAGGT